>AZBU02000012.1:0-700809 GCA_000757645.3 Steinernema carpocapsae | reverse complement strand
ATCCCAGATCTGGAAAGGTTTCTAGCATCCTCAGCCTACCTCCTAATTCCAGAATTTAGGACATGCAAAAACGATGGCTAACGCCTCATTTCCATGGTGATTTCGTTTATGAATATGTGGACGAAGCGAACTTGAGGAGGCAGAACGTTGAAGTCAAGTAAATGTTGCTTTTAGACATTAAAATTCTGGAATTTCCTTAGGCACCGCTTGCCCTATCGCTACGATGGCACGAATTCAGTCTTCTTCAATGGATCTCTCTACTATCATCGAGCAAACACTCCCAGAATTGCCAAATACGAGCTTCACTCGAAGCGCTACGATGAGGTGACGATCAGGAATGCTGATTATCGTGATGACCATGTAGGCAGCCTGTAATGGATCTACTGAAGGCTTTGTCCATATTCCAGTTCACCTATAACATGTCCATGTCTTACTTCGACATTGCGGTGGACGAAAACGCGCTTTGGGTGATGTTCCACTACGAGAAGGAGCCGTTTCTCTCCGTAGCAAAGCTGGACATCAACAACTTGACCATCTACGACATCTGGAACCTCACGATGATCAACCACAACGAAATGGGCAACGGATTCGTAGCTTGTGGCGTCGTTTACTTGGTATCCTTTGGTCCTGAAACAATCTTAAATCAGTCGATTTTCAGGTCCGAAGCGCATTCGAGCTGAAATCCGAGATCACGATCGCGTACGACTTTTACCGCGACAAATACCGCCAGCCGAACATTCGCTGGGTAAATCTCTACCGCAACGCTAACATGATGTCTTACAATCCTTACGACAAGCGTGTGTACATCTACGACCACGGATATCTGCTGACTTTGCCCGCGAGGCTCTCGTGGAGGGCCCGATGAATAAATTCGCTTTTCTGGGTTTCTGTTTTGGGTCCCGCAACGATGAGCATGAGAAGGCGGAGGCGACCGACCGCTTCGCTCCGATTTGCGATTGGGAATGCAGCGCAACAGAGTAAAGCTTCTTTGCGGAAATTGGATTCGTTTCAGACACGTCTGGAGAACCTGTTTGTGCGCGATTCCTTGAGTGGGTCATATCGGCGACCGGTCAGTTTTGCAGGGCAAAAATGGCAATTTGCGGTACGATTTTGGGGTTTATTTTGGAATACGAATTCGATTTTTGGTTTCTGACGCGTGACGCTGATTTTAGATTCAAATTTGGGTGTTTTGATGTGAAGCGACCGACCGTTTCGTGCCAATTTGCGATTTGGAATGAAGCGCTGCAGACGCTGTACATCCTTGAAGCTAGAAGCTCCTTGATAGACATTGGCTTTGTATCAGACACGTCTATTGAAGTCGTCGCACGCTTCGCGCCGAGCCGATTTGCGGCTTGTAATAATGTTCGGCGGTCGACGCGATGCAGACAAGTGTGTAAACTGCGTTAGTTTCAAACACGTCTGGAGAGGTCGTCTGTCTAGGCTTGCCATTCCTTAAGTGTTTAGCAGGGCGAGCGGTCTGTTTTGCAGCACAAAATTGCGATTTTTGACGCGATTGTGAGCTTAATTTTGGGGTATCGCTTCGATTTGGTATCTGGCGAATGACGTAATTTTTGGATTCAAAGTTGAGCGGTTGCATGTTCAAAAATGTCGAAAATTTGGAAGATTTCGCCTATCAGGCGATGCGCGAAATTTTTGACATTTCTGGAATGTGTTCGGTCGTCCGTCTGGGCGCTCCATCCCATGAATAGATTAGCCGGGCGAGCGGTCGGTTTTGCAGGCCTTAAATAACGGTTTTGGGCGCTAGTCTCGGTGGTTTTTCGGCCGAATTCTAGAAAATCGCTGCAATCGAGCTTTCCTTTCGATTGACCCGATTTTCACAATCAAAATTTGGGGGTTCTCCTTGTTAATTCGCAGATCTTTGCCAAATTTCCAGACGAAGCTCACATTTGTGTCTAAAATTTGCTTGTATGTGCCACATGTCTCGTGTCCTGTCTAGACATCCGAATAAGCCCCTTTCCCTTCTTTCAGGCCGCATTTGTCTACGTAAAACCGACCCAACCGGTCGGTCGCTTCAACTATAGCGATTTCCGCTCATTAATCTGTGATGTGTTTTCCCATCTGCTTCTCCTCGTGGCGAGAACGCCGTTATGTGAAGAAAAATAAGAAGAAGTTTGCGACTTCTGTTAGGACGATTTCTACCCCCAGTCTTTACGATAGTGCTGATGGTAAGCTTGCTTCTTTGTTCTCTCAAATTCTGATTTTGCACATTTCCAGGCCTTAATAACAACGACACAAGATATGCCACCCTGAGGGATCTCCGGCCTCCTTCCGACTCCGCCGGGATCCGAATCACGACGACGCCGAAGAACTCGAAGCCATACATCGCGGAATACGACGAAGGCGGCAAGCAAATCTTCGAGAACGGAAAAGTCGCCCGCATCGTGGGCATGTACGAAAACCGGAACCGATTCAGGGAGAACATCTCCGCTCTTGGCGACGACACATCCTGGTAAGCCACCTTTTCTGCTTATGTTTCTGACCGAGATCCCAGTTCCATCAGGGAAATCTCGTTCATTACGTCCCGCGATGAAATGGACAGCTCAAGACTTTCGCCGAACGACGCGTTCTCAGATGTCGCGATTGCCGAGAAGCCGAAGAGCCCCCCAGCGAGGATGCCCTACGATCGAGAGCTCAGCTACAGGCCGTGCCAGCGCGAACAGCAGCGGATGGAACGATGGAAGAAGCTGATGGGCATGGACTTCAACGAAACGGTGAACAGTCTGAGGAGAATCGACGAAGTTTGACTTTTGTATGCTCTTGTAGAAACGAAGATATAAATATTAACTTTAGCTGACGTTTAAGGTTTGCGAGATCGCGTTTATGTTGCTTTTCTGATTGTTTGACGGTGATTCAGGTTTCTTCGTCCACCTGCTGCGTAAATTGATCCTGTTTTGTTCCGCACCCACGTGCACTTTTTAACCTCCTCGGAACTGGTTTAACGGGAAATGAAACGCTATTTAAGGTCGGGTGGTTCGGTCAGAAGCGTCGAAGAATCGAAGAAGTTCTCCGTCATGTTCGAAGAGAAGCTCCTGGTCGTCGTCGCCTCCGCCTGCTCCACGATGGCCATTTTGGCCTGCCTTTTTGTGGTCCCCTCGCTCTATTCGACCATCAGCGAGGTCCACGACGAGGTCATGGACGGCGTCCAGGTGTTCCGCGTGGAAACTGACTCCGCTTGGACCCAGATGATGGATATCCAGCTCTCCGTGACGCCCCCTACGAAGCCCCGCGACAACCCCTTCAACTCCATCTTCCGTCAGAAGCGTCAAAACTTCAACGGGCTTCCCGCCTGGTGCCAGTGCGAGCCCACAAAGCCCACGTGTCCTCCCGGACCTCCCGGACCCCCCGGAATTCCTGGAAACGATGGAACCCCTGGAGCTCCTGGATCTAAGGGACAAGACAACGTCGCCACCTTCGCTCCTATCACCTGCACTCCTTTGGTAACCGAATCTGCTCTTTTCTTGACTAACTAGTTTTAAATTCCAGGACAACACATGCATCAAGTGCCCCGCTGGCGCCCCCGGACCCCAAGGTCCCGACGGGCCCGCCGGATCTCAGGGACCTGATGGAGTTCCCGGATCTCATGGCGCCCCCGGACAAAACGGCCACCCTGGGCCCGCCGGCCCCACTGGAGATGCTGGAGCCCATGGAACTCCCGGCCAGAACGGTCAGCCCGGACCCAAGGGACACGACGGACAGAGCGGCAAAGGAAAGCCCGGAACTTCTGGAGTTCGCGGAGGCACTGGACCCGCCGGAGCTCCTGGCGCCCCCGGCCAGAACGGCGCTCCCGGAGCCGCTGGACCTGAAGGACTCGCGGGACCTGCTGGTCATCCCGGAGCTGCCGGAGTCGACGGAGTCGCCGGAATCGGAGGAGGACGCGGTCTTCCCGGCACCGACGCCGCCTACTGTCCTTGCCCTCCTCGCTCGGCTGTCTTCGTCAACCGCCAGTGAATTCTTTGATCATCTATTTCTCGTGTCGTTGGTTCTCGCGAGATTTGAGAACCTCTTTCAATAAAAGACATTTTATGCATTTCGCTATTAAACAGTGGGGACAGTCCCCTCAGAAGCTGCTGCAGATTATGCCTGAACTGGGGCTTTCTAGACGACGCACAGACATGAGACGGGCTCCAAAGAGCTAGCTACAGCACCGCCATTTCGACGCGCACCTTGGTGCAAGTCCTTCGGAGACGAGCCATTTCTGTCTAAACATGGACTCGGAAAGGCTAAAAAGTCGTCCGTCCGCTGTCGAGGGCCGGACAGCAGTGGCTTCTTGGAGGAACTGTCGGACGGTCGTTTTTCGACCACAGCGGACGGTCGGCAAGGTAGCGGTCCATGACGTTTCGCCGCCGGACAGTTCGCCGCAGACGATCCATGACAACTGGGCGGTTTTAATTTAAAGTTTAACTAATTTTAATTTAATTTAAATTCCAGCCTAATCTTAAGCCCCGGCTACGGTAAGTTGCCTTCGTTAATGAGAATTTATTGAAAGCTGTTTAGATTTACGTTACTTCAAGGCATTGAGAATGGACAAGAGGGCTGCGATTGGGGCAAAGTTTGGGCAAAAATCTGGGCGAAATTCATAAAAGCAAAAATTAGCCCTGAATTCAGAAGGTTGCTTGTGGTCAAAAGTCATCGAGATTCCGGAATCGTTCGTGTTTTCATCGACGAAGGTCGGTACGGCTAATATTCAGTTTTTCCTCTCATGGAACGGTTCTGTTATCGCATGGCTGCTGGAGCGCTTGGGGAGAAGGTGGATTGAAGCGAGCAGGTGGCAGAGATCATTTCGTTGGTTGTACAGTAAGAGTACTCGAAGCCATATGCACTGTATAACCGATTCTAATGTGTTTAAGTATGTTGGCTTTTTGAGTCAAACTTGGTTTGCATCGGCTATGGACGGAGAAGTTTTGTTGAAGCTGTTTAGCATTTGTTGTATGAAATCGTGTGCTTTGCATCGATTTTCTAGCTGAAGACTGTTGGAGCCGCAGTGAATCATTTACAGTGATCAATTGATTTTAATCTTGAAGCCTTTTAGGACAGTAAAACCAGGATTGCATTCTTGTGTATCCTGCCAGGTGTACAAGGAGTCCGAGTCTCAGTTTGAGAATTCTATAAAGAAGATTGGAAGATTCTACGAGGAGACTAAGGAGCGACGGCTGTTGAGGCTTTGAACGCGATAGCGAATCTCAACGAGGCGGAAAATGAGTTATCAAATAATGCGATTTCTGATGTTATATTAATGTAAAGACAAAACGAAACCTAAAACTCAAAGAGCGAGTCTGTTAGTTATGAAGTAGAAGTCGCCCGATACTTGTTTTCGGCTCATTCGACCCGTTCTCCAAGAGAACTTTTTTAAACGGTTTTAAACTTCTCATTTTTCCAGTCAACCTGCGTTTGCTTACCTTCTCTCTCTACCATGAGTCTAATAAGCGTTTCTCGTATTCGAGATATTACAACTGACGCCATTTAACCAAATCAGTGATACACGATTCTAAGATTTTGGGGAAGTGTACCGTACACATACAGCTCCTGCACATTTTGTAGAATTCTGAGATCGATGGAAAATTCTTGGTCAGTGGTGAAAACACGCGTTCCCGGAATGGCATTCACAGCATTCATGAAAACTTCTGGCAACACTTGAAAAGATCTCTGAAAACAGAGAATTGAAATCCGGTGGATTTCATGCTTTTGGCTTTTCAAAATTCCTTCAATAATTTTTAGGCTCACTTCGGTACAAGGATCGCATTCGGCACACAGCGCATTGTTGAAAATAAGTAAATCTTCGATTTCGTGGAATCTAGTGTCGAATGACGGAAGGTCAAACCCTTCACTAGAGTACTATTACCCTTGCTCCGTACAGCACAAGGTGATGGTTATTTTCTGTTTTTCGAGTTTTTTGGGACGTACAAAAACATACGTAAGCAGATTTTGGACTTCTCCGCTACTTGTACGAAACTGATTCACGACGTTTTCGACAAATTCAACAGGCAATCGATCCACAGTATAAGCCCAATTTGAGTTTTGGCTTCTTGCTCACGGAATAGCGCTTAAATGGACAGAAACAAGCTTTCGATAAGTATCGCTTTATCGGTGCAATACTCTGCAAGCTAAAGCTAACCAGATTTCTAAGCTAATTCCTAAAATTCATGTAATTGCTAGCCAAGTTTTTCCCTGAAATTGCTTTCCCAGCATGGCGCAACACCAAAATAACGTTCCATCGCATTCCAAGCAAACAAACGTGAATCACCTCTGCGATCAAGTTCAGAAGAGCACCCATCGTTTGCAAAAAAGCCATTATCACCAGATCCTTCTCTTAATTGGCGATATCGAAACAATCAACTCTCCGCGAAAAACAAACCGGAGGTGTTTTTGCGGTGTCGATGTAAGCGAGACCTTTTACTAAGCGCACCGAAGATGAACTCATTGCCGTGCGGACACAAAAACAGTTTCTGATTGATGGGAAAATAATCGGTTTCGTCGTCATCCGCCTTCGTTCTCACCTTGCGGAGTTTTTGCGGCAATCGCGAAACGGGTTCAGCGCGATCGAGATTCGCATAAAAGCGGGGAGTGGTCAGAGGAGATCGAACAAGACTCGCTTAGCCATGTTCGAAGGGAAGCTCCTGGTCGGCGTTGCCTCCGCCTGCTCCACGATGGCCATTTTGGCCTGCCTCTTCGTAGTCCCCTCGCTTTATGCGACCATCAGCGAGGTCCACAACGCGGTCATGGACGGCGTCCAGGTGTTTCGCGTGGAAACTGACTCCGCTTGGTCTCACATGATGGACATCCAGCTCTCCGTGACGCCCCCTACAAAGCCCCGCGACAACCCCTTCAACTCCATCTTCCGTCAGAAGCGTCAAAACTTCAACGGGCTCCCCGCTTGGTGCCAGTGCGAGCCCACAAAGCCCACATGTCCTCCCGGACCTCCCGGACCCCCCGGAATTCCTGGAAACGACGGAACTCCTGGAGCTCCTGGATCTAAGGGACAAGACAACGTCGCCACCTTCGCTCCTAGCACGTGCGCTCCTTTCGTAAGCGAACCAGTCTTCTTATTCTAACTAACTAACCTTAAATTCCAGGACAACTCATGCATCAAGTGTCCCGCCGGCGCCCCTGGACCCCAAGGACCTGAAGGACCCGCCGGCCCTCAGGGACCCGATGGAGTTCCCGGCCGCTTCGGAAACTTTGGTTCCAACGGCCAGCCCGGACCTTCTGGACCAGCTGGAGACGCCGGAGTTCCTGGAAGACCTGGCCAGAACGGAAAGCCTGGAAACCCCGGACAAGACGGACAGCGTGGACGTGGAAAGCCCGGATCACGTGGAATTGCCGGAGCTCCCGGCATCCCTGGAGCGCCTGGCGTTTCCGGACAGAACGGCGCTCCCGGAGCCACTGGAGCTGCTGGCCCCACTGGATATCCCGGAGTTCCTGGAGTCGCCGGAGTCGACGGCATCGCCGGAATGGGAGGAGGACGCGGTCTCCCCGGAACCGACGCCGCCTACTGCCAATGCCCTCCTCGCTCAGCCGTCTTCGTCAACCGCCAGTAATTTATTCTTGTTGTGTTTTTTTTTGTTTCTCTGGTGCAATCAAGCAAATAAATTAACGTTTTACAATTGCTATCATTTATCGTCATTGTTATAAATCACCGCTAGGTCAACCCTGGGCAACCACTAGGTCGTCAACACCATCCACAGGTGCGTCCACATGTTTTCATGCGGAACGCCATGTCGTAATAAGTGTTCTCGCAGAATCCCTTGATCTTGAATTGGGCGCAAGGACTCTTAGGCGCATCACCACAGTTGGGATTGGGAGCTGGAGCAGGTGGCAAAGGTCCAGGAGGCGGTGACGGATTGGCCGGAGGCTGAGGATTCAGTTGAGGGCAAGTTCCGCACGTCCGAGCGCACTGTTGAGCCCAGATTGGCTTTGAAATGGGGTCGTAGCAAAGGAGGAGCTGCTTGTGGCAATCAGGCTTCTCGTCGCGGCACTTTCCGGCCATGCAGAGACCGCAGGTTCCGGGGCAGAAGAGTGCCATCGTGTCCCGGACAGACTCCGTCGTTGACCCGCAGCTGTTTTTCCAGTTCGGGCAGTTGAAGGCGTACGCGGGATCTGGAATTTAGATTTAAAACTCATGAAATTGAGGCAAGAAATTCTCACGGTCAGGACAGCTGCTCTTGGGGTTCTGGCAGCACCTTGCGCACGTCTTCGAGCACTGGGAAACGATCTCCTTCAACGCCGCGTTCTCGCAAAGCGGATCGCGCTTCGCCGGCGACTCTTCGGCCTTTGTTTTGAAGATCTCCGCGCAGCCGCCGATGTCGTCCTCGCAGCTCATCGCTCCCGGTAGAAGATTTCCGAATTTGTCGGTGCAGGGAGGCGGAGGGGTTGCTGCGGTGGCCGACGCGAAGGGGACGAACAACGCCGAGAAGAGGAGGACTCTCCAGGGCATTGGAGAAGAACGGGGTCTAAAACAGGAACGCAGAGATGGAATCTGTTGCCCGCTTTTAAGGCTTTTTTGCTTTGCTCACCTGCAAAAAGAGATCTCCAACATTCCGGGAGTCAAATGTCGGAGAACAGCGGAACACAACGAAATGCTTAGAATTGAGCAGAATTGAGGGTTGTTCAAATATGGTTTGCTTTTCCAGTTGGCGATTGGAGCTCCGCTTAGAATGCTGGTGTTCTTGTGAGGTTTGGTGGAAACGTTCAAATGCGTTTGCCAGTTTATCGTCATATCGTCGTCCTTCAAGCTTCCATTGCATTCAACTTCCAACTGGGCGCAGTTCACACCAGGCGTAACCTTGCATTTGCTTATCAAGCACAAACCACACGTTGTTTGGCGTAGCTGGGCTATTAGAATTCTAATAGTAGTGTCGGTGGAATTGCATGAGCCAATCTAATCCTTGCAGAAAGCGTCACAGCAGAGGGCACAAGTCTTGGAGCATTGAGCTGCGAATTCGGGCAATGTGTAGCACTGCAATCGCGTTGAGTAGTTGAAGCTGTGGCAGGTTTGAAGAGTAAGGTATACTCACTGTCGAGCTGGTCACCACAACTCTGGGCATCCAGAGACAGGTTTCCATTTTGGTCTGTGCAGCAGGGAACGTGGGTCGTTTTAGTGGTTGGAGTTGGTGCGCCAGAAGGACCTGGTGGAGCAAGAAAACCAGGTGGGGCAGGAGGTGAAAGCGGAGCAAGAGGAGCAGGGTTTACGCCCATAGCCAGCAGATCTAGAGCAGCCAAGTAGACAACGGCTTTTCCAATCATGTCTGTAGATTTGTTTGAAACAGACAACACCGTAAAATAGTTGAAAGCTGCTTTGCGCTAATCTCCTCCATCCGGTAGTTTTTATATGCGTTTTTTAGCTTTGCACATCGTCATAGAACAGTAGCGAAAAGGTTTCCTATGATCAGAAATTCTGTGGAACGGGTTTTGTGTGCTTTCTTTGTTCGGTTAGGTTTGACGCGTTCCGGAATCTTCTTGTTAGACGCTCATAAAAGCAAAAAGCTTCATCGAAGTAAATTTGCTTTTTTACTTTGTGCTTAAATAGTGTGTGTTGTTGTAGCTTCTGACTTGATTGTGAGCCTACTTTTCTGCTGAAATTGAAGTAGTTTTTTTAGATTTAAAATAGCCGCTTTTTATGGGTTGCGTTGTGGCCAACGACAACCTTTGTGATTTTCATGATAAGTGTTATAAGATTCCAGAGCGCGCCAAACCTTGGCAAACAAAAGAAGCAAACAGTAACCGTTTCACATTCTTTGACATTCGCCGTCTCAGATGCCGTTTCCAATTTGATTCGTCATTGCTATTCTAATCACCCAGAATAAACACTTATCCTCAACTTTAAATCACAATTCCAACAAAAGCCACAAGTTACACCACAGTTCTCCCTCGTGAATTGGTCCGAGTAGCGCGTGTTGCGACAGAATCCAGTGCGTTGGAAATCTTGGCATTGGATGGTTCTACGCATTTCCCTGGACTGCCATCCTTCGAAGGGCAGCTTTTGTTATCCATTGGGCAGCAAGGCTTGCCCTTGCAACTCGCGGAGCTTTTGTCGTCGCATTTTCCTGTAGTCGCCACACATGTTGCTCCAGTTCCACACGGCAAAATATCAGTTACTCCAGAATTAGTATCAGGAGATTTGTCCGGCACTGAAAGTACCACAGCGAAGCAGCTAACAAAGACGAGAAGAGAGACGATCCGATGAGCCATGCTGAGATGGAAGACCGAATGGATGAAGTGTCTATGGTCGATGGGGACTGGCCTTATATAGGAAACTGTGGACGTGGTTAGCTGCAAATGAAATTCAGAAAAGAAGGAAACGTAAGCGAACAAAAAGCCGTATGTGTAAATAGAAAAAATGCAACTTGTTGATACATGTTATGGTGCCATAAGCTAAGGAGCTCCTTTTTCAAAACCACAACACAATCTTTCGCTGTACAAAAATTTCAAAAGAGTTCCATAAACAGCTGTGAAAACACAAAGCAATGAGCGATAAGCGAAACGGTTTTTCAGCGGTTCTTTTTCACAGACTTGTATAGAACGGTGGCGCTTAGGCGTTTGAAAGAGCGGGAGCACCCAGGCTTAACTCCTTTTCAATTCAGAAGCACTCGTTTTCAGTTCTGCTTTCTAAATTGAAACAGAAAATTTTGATTTCCGTAGAATCGACAAGAATTGAATCTTCCTATTGACTGAAATGAAACAAATTTACCATTGCTTTGTTCTTTGTCATTCTTATCATCTGTGAAGTAGCAAAACCATTTGCATTTGCCTGTGTCGTCCCCAGGGTTTGTCGCCCTTGGCGGCAGCGCTGTTGATCATGCCGTCCTCCCGGCTTGCGGTCAGCGCGGTCGGTGTGGCCTTCAGTGTGGGAGAGCGCTCGCTGAGCGAGTAAGTGACCGCGCTCAGCGCGTGGCGCCTAGCGCGAGGTTAGCAGAGTTAGGTGCAGGGTCTAGGGATTACGGTATTCAGTGGTGTACAAAGGGGTAACTTTCCTCTCTTCCTCCCTCTACTACCATATTTTTTGTGCGGTATGATAAATATCCACTTTCAACCATCTTTGTTTTGCAAGCCAGATCGAGGAAACTCGCTGTCGGCCCACCGATGTCAGGGCATTTGGTAACACCTGTTTATCGTCATATCGTCGTCACAATCACCCAAGAAAAACAGTCATCCTCAACGTCAAATCACAATTTAGCAAAAGCCACAGGTTACTCCACAGTTCTGACGCTTGAAGGCGTCCGTGTAACGCGTGTTGCGGCAGAATCCGGTCTTTTTGAAATTCTGGCATTTGATGGTTCCACGGCTGTCGACGCAGTTGCCATTTCCAGGACCAGGGTTGCCAGGGTTAGACGGTTCGTTGTTGGAACAAGTTTTACAGGTTCTTGCGCACTGCTTTTGAATGATATCCTTAAAGTCTCCGTTACAGCCGACTTGCAATTCGGCACAGTTCACGCCAGGCGTATCCTTGCAGCTACTCATGGAGCACAATCCGCAAGTTCCTGGACACGCTTGGGCCATTTGTTTCACTATAGTAGGGTCGGTAGAGTTGCAAGCGCCTTTAAGATTCTGACACATGGCTGCATTACCACCTGTTAATAAAACCAATTTAAACTAATTGATAGGATAAATACTTTTACCGTCACCACAGCTATAGTTAGGATCTTCACAGCAAATGGCGCACCTCTTTGCACACTTCAAAGCGACTTCTGGGAGTTGGTAACATTTAGGACTGCGATAAGCCGGTGAAGCTACAGGGGCTTCCGGAAATATGACATTGCATTCGGTGTCGCCAAATTGGTTGCTACAGCTCAATGCCTCAGGCTTCAGGTTTCCATAATTGTCGCTGCAACGAGGAACTTGAGTCGTGGTTTGGACCGTGGAGCCGGCGGCCGTAGTGGACGACTGGGCGCTCTGGACGCTCTGAGCCAGGAGATCCAGAGCAGCCAAGTAGAAAAGAACTTTTCCAAACATGTCGATTACCTGAAATAAGGAATTAGACCTGCTTGGGCTAAACCGCTTGATTGAACTGTTCTGAAAAAGGCAGCTTTTATAGTCACTTTTTAGCTTTGCACATCTGCCAGGAACGGTGGCGCTTAAGCATCAAAAAACGGCGTTACGGAGATGTGAATAGGTTTTGTTTGAACAGAAAAAAATGTGGAACGGTTTTTGTTTGTTTTTTTGGTGGGAGAGGTTTGAAGCGTTATCCTTGTGACAGGATTCGTAGGATTGTTTGCATTTACCATTTATTGTCAAACCGTTTTCTATTGAAATTTAAAAGCCAGAGGTTTCGTTGTGTAGCTCAGGAGATTACTCAAGGTGTGGTGTCAAAAACGTTCAAATGCGTTTGCCTGTTTATCGTCATATCGTCGTCACAACCACCCAGAAAGAACAGTCATCCTCAACGTCAAATTACTTTTTAACAAAAGCCACAAGTGACTCCACAGTTCTGACGCTTGAAGGCGTCCGTGTAACGCGTGTTGCGGCAGAATCCGGTCTTTTTGAAGTTCTGGCATTGGATGGTTCCACGGCGGTCGACGCAGTTGCCATTTCCAGGACCAGGGTTGGGAACAGGGTTAGGACGAGGGTTAGTACCAATTCCGCCAGGGCAAGTGTTACAGGTCTTAGCGCACTGCTTCTGGATAATATCTTTAAAGTCTCCGTTACAGCCGACTTGCAATTCGGCACAGTTCACGCCAGGCGTATCCTTGCAGCTACTCATGGAGCACAATCCGCAAGTTCCTGGACACGCTTGGGCCATTTGTTTCACTATAGTAGGGTCTGTAGAGTTGCAACCACCTCTCAAACTTTGACACATAGACGCATAACCAGGACCTGTAAATAAAATTGATGTTGATAGGTTGAATGGGTAATTCTTACCGTCACCGCAGTTGTAGTTGGGATCCTCGCAGCAGATGGCGCATCTCTTCGCGCAACTTAGCGCGCTTTGTGCGAACAAGTTACAATTGGGACTGCGATAAGCCGGCGAAGCTATCGGAGCATCCGCGAAGAGAACATTACATTCTGCGTCTGAATATTTGTTGCTACAGCTTAGAGCTTCAGGCTTTAGGTTTCCGTAAGCGTCGGTGCACCGAGGAACTTGGGTTGTGGTTTGAATCGTTGTGCCTGTGGCACCGGTAGCAGCAGTGGCTGTAGTAGTAGCATCATCACTTTTGCCGTTCTGAGCCAGCAGAGCCACTGCAGCCAAGTAGAAAACGGCGTTTGCAAACATGTCGATTACCTAAAATAGAAGAGGAAGTGGAAAGAAGGCTAGAACTGCTTGATTTACTCTTCTGAAGATTCAGTTTTTATAGCCATTTTTTTAACTTTGCACATCTGTCAGGAACGGTTGCGTTTAGGCATCAAGAAACAGCGCTTTCAGAATCTGAAAAGGTTTGTTGAAACAGGAAAATTTCCGAACGGTTTTTGTTTGTGTTGCTCCTTTGTAGAGAAGCTTCATGTACAACATTTTTTTCGTTTGTTCAGCTTTTGTGTTCTGCGCACACGGTCGAACAAGGTCGTTTCATTCTGCACATTTGATGCTTTGCGGTAACCGAATTTTAGAGCTGCGAATTGAATATTTCAATTTCAGGACTACTCTATTAACGTCCTTCAACTCCGGATCCCAATTTCCATCGTCTTTTTAAACCTTATTCTGTTTGCTTGCATCCTTATTACACAACTGCATCCAGATTCTTATACCATTTATCTCTGTACTAGACCGTGCTCGTGTAGTTACATGTAGTTACAAAAGAGGTGGCCAAGAACGTCATTGGAACAGATTCCTGGCGTCCTTGAACATATCAGCCTAAATCAGTCGCTTTTGACCTTTAAAACTATAGGATAAGTTTACTTGTAACGTTACCATCCAGGACTCTTTCTTCTTGTACTGGGACACGTCCGCCTATGACAACATTCAAAAAACGCTTTAAAATAACAACATGAAATTTGGAAGAACGCGGTTTTTCTACCCTCCTCTGTTTGGCCAAGGTACCTTTGCACTCTAAACGCCTCCCGCTACTCCAAAAAAAAAACTGTTTGGTCACAAGGGACTGACTGCGATCTAAGGGTAGGTGTAGCAGTGGCAGTGGATTTTCCACCAGTGGCAGTGGCAACAGGTTTTGAGCAACTGGCAGTGGATTTTCAGAAATGAATTAAATTAAGAGCTCCAGTTCTAAAATTCAAAGGACTTCTTGAAATCCGACGTTTTGATTTAGCCGCTACTATCTCCCAATTTCCAGTTGCCACTTTGGAGCTTTCTGCTTTTCTAGACTCAGAGAACGCAGCAATCTCATTCTGGAACGTATTGCGTGATTTTTTCTTATAACCTGTTTACGTGGCTCTCTTCCTTATTTTAATTGCCTTTTTCATGTTTTTGTGTCTGCTACAAAGAGAAACAACCGACCCTTAATAGCACAATCTCTCCAATCTAAATGACACTTTGTTGTTAACGTTACTTCCCAGCAGTTTTTGAATCTTGTGTAGCCTTTGGCTCAAAATCTACTGCCACTGCCAATGGCAGAAAATCCGTTGCCACTGCTACTGCCAACGCAATCTGTTCAATCCCGTTTCTAAGCTTTCTCCAGCATTCTTGAATTGCTTTTGTTTTGTCAAATTATCTCCGTCAACAAAATCCCCAATTCTTGCCACAGGTCTTCATAATATATGCCTTCGTGTAGTGACCGTATGAAAGATAGGGCGATCCGTATGGAGCAAAGTTGTCGCAGAAATTCTTTTCTTGCAGGTACTGTTCGCAATAACTGCCAGGATGGTCTCCGCAAGGAAGACCGCTAGTTCCAGCACAGATTCCACACGATTTAGGACAGTGCTTGCGCATCCAAACAGAGATATCCTCATTTCTGAAGCAGAATCCTTTCTGTTCATTCACAGGACCATCGACGGGGTCACACTGCTGACGGATTTGGGTTCCGTTTGCAGGTCCTGGTACAGTGGTTTCATTACGGGGCAACCCTTGAGATTTAAGTCTATGCAAGCAACAGGTGTAGAACACGCCTTACAAGACTTCTAACAGGTTGTGATTGCAATTTTCTGGAGGACTGAGTTTGATCTTTGGAAATATTCGTGCAGTTGTAGGTGGTGGCTAAACACTTTCCAAATTAACCTCCAAAGCCAGCGGAACCGACAGTCCGCGCAAGCAGCCCAAAAAACCGGAGCGAAGACGAGGATGATCAATAGCGCTGAATACATGGCCATTTTAGATCTGATACCTTTGCTGCCAAAAAACTGTCCTTTTATGGGGTTGTGGTGGATGGCACATTTTGCCTCACTCACAATAAAGCGTTAGCCAAGCCGTCAAAAAAGGGATACAAACGGTTCTGAATGGGTGGAAAATCCAAGTTGTTTGAACAGCTTGCTTCCGTGAGGAT
Organism: Steinernema carpocapsae; assembly: GCA_000757645.3. Lineage (NCBI taxonomy): Eukaryota > Metazoa > Nematoda > Chromadorea > Rhabditida > Steinernematidae > Steinernema > Steinernema carpocapsae. The sequence goes on along the minus strand of AZBU02000012.1, from coordinate 685,429 downwards.
CAGAACCGTTTTCAGAGAGTTGCCAAAGCTTGATGGTGCTGATCTGTAAACACCGGAAAACCAAAAATCTAATGTGTATGGACAGCTTGAGTCAGAGTGTTAGGGTGTATGGAAACGTAGAGATTACAGTCGTCAGCATAAGCTTTTTTTGCCAATCTGTCAAGCATTCACCTGATTAATCAAGTCCGCGCAAGATTAGATTTGTCAATTTGTAAATTTGTGGTGTTGAATCAAAGATTGCGTAAATTTTATTCATTTGAGGTCTTTCAAACACACCACAAGCACTTAGCAGAATCCACAAGTCTTTCCACAAGTTGCCATTCTCTTCTCCTTGGTGTAGTAAGTGTCATCACAGAATCCCTTTCTCTTGTACAGGTCACAAGGGCTGCCGGGAGCATCTCCACAATTGACATTTCCTGTTCCAGAGCCACCTTCGCAGACTCCGCAAGTCTTAGGGCATTTCTCACGCATCCAAGGACTGAAATCTGGGTTGCCAGAACAGAATTTAGCGTTTCGTGGACAGTATGTAGTGTCGGTGTCCTGACAGGAAGGGGCAGTTGTGGCGGCGACGGTGGTGGAAGCGGGGGTTGTCGTGAAGATTTCGTTACACGCGTTGCAGGTCTTCGGACATTGCTGGCGGACCTGGGCTCCTTGTGTGGCGTCCTTGCACATAGGAGCCATCAAAGGACAATTTGTGGCATCCTTGTCGTCGCAGGCGGGAGCAGGCGGACACGTGTTGCAAGTCTTCGCACACTTTTCCTCCATAATTTTCTTGAGAACAGGATTGGTACTCGTGCAGGCGGCTTTCATGGCATCGCACCTGGCAGCGTAGTCAGCGGCTAGAATGAAGTAAGCTTTAGGGTTATGAAATTTACAGCTAAAACCTACAATCCGTGCAGTCGGCCCAAGCAACCGGAGCCAGAGCGAAGAGTAGAATCGCCAGAGAAAAGTACATGACTGTCGACTGATGTCGGGAGCGCCTTTTATGGAACACAGAGAAGGGAATGTGCGACGTGGCACACGATCATGCGGGATGACAGAAACGCCCTGGAAGGCAAGCTTACGTAGGCGTAAATGGTTTTTTGACACAATGGAGCCATGATTTTTTCTGAAAAGTGCAAAATGCAGTTTGCGGAAGCAGCTGTTCAAAGTTTCCCTCGCTCTACAGGGCTATCCATAAATACTGTCACGCGTAAGAACGATTATAACTTTTTACAAAACAAACCAAACAACTCGTTTAATATACCAATCGAAAGCGCCGGAAATTTTGTACAAGAAACAGCTTTAAAAATTTAAAATGACCGCTTTTAGCTTTGATACAGGCGTCCAATCGCTTCTGAAAATTCTTCAAAATTGCCGCGACGGCATTTTAAAGCTTCAATTGTAAACTTGACTTTTCGCTTGTTTTTGTGCTGCATTATTGACCTTCAACTCTGAACTACAAAATGTCGAAAGAACTGGCAAGATTGATTTGAAAAACCTAGTTTTCGAGCGATATTTTCATGTATTTGCAACGCATGGATGCACATTTGAAAATTGGAACTGGCAAATACGTCCAATAGCTATTCCGAAAAACAACAAAATTTAGCGTTCGCCTGCACGTTCTGTGTTCTGTGAGTAGCTAGGTTTTATTGATTATGTCAGGTTGCAAATACACATGTTTTCAAATTTGACGAAAGGCTCAAGATTTGCTCCAGTCAACTGTACTATAGCGATATGGCACTCAAATACATATTTAGCAGTCAATTGTTTTAACAAACTGTGAGTTGTGTCAATTCTCTTATGTATCTAAGAAAAGGATAACAGTGTAGGTAAATGAGCTCCTAGAAAATTCCTGTTTGCCGTATTCAAACAGTTTCCATCAGACAAACTGCTTACGTGAAAGTCTTTTGGAAGGCTTTCAGATGACAAGCCTCAAACGGTGACAGATTGTCCCACGCAGAATGCAGCTATTCAAACAGATCTTCCTCCGCTCCAGACACGGGAGATCGAAAGGGTTGCTTGGTGTATGGGTTGTTTACCTTCTCCGACTTTGCCAAAAGACCACTTTAAATTGGAGTTTTTGCGGTTTTATTGTTTTTTTTCAGGCCGTGGGCATCTAAGCCTTAGACTTTAACTTTTAGACTTAAACAGTCACGAAATTCCAGAAAAGCCGCTAAAACACCTTTTTGATCAGCGGTGGGTGTTTACAAGAATGCACAAACTGCATGCAACGAAATCGTTAGTTTAGCTGCTGGACCGTGCCATCCCCTCGAGCCGCCATATTTAAAGCCCTGTTTTGATCCAGTTCTCTGTGAATCCCATTTTTCATGTTACTTTTACTCTCAGCCCTATTCGCTTTCTCCCTTCTTCCTGGCCTTGCCATTGCCTGCAAGGATCTTGATCCCCAGTGTCCCGTCTTGAAACCTCTATGTGACGACCAAACCCGAGGAGCCGAATTCAGAACCCAGTGCCCGATGTCTTGTGGAGTGTGTTCTGAAGTAAACAACGCGAAGCCTAGCTGTCAGGATAGTCGATTCTCGCCATGTCAGACCTACAAGAGAAACGGGTTTTGCGAAAATGACTATTATTCAAAGAAAGAACGGATGAGGAAGTGCGGGAAGACTTGTGGATTTTGCACTTGAATCGCGTTGTCAAAGCAATAAAGTTCTACAAGTTCGAATTTTCAGTTTTGAGGAAAATAAGCACTGTGAATGGGTTGTCGAATAACTGAATTGACGCGAAATCTTCTGCGTCGGACTCAGAAGGTGCCACGTCAATTCCACAATTTGTCAGTGAGTCGGCCAGTCGAAGGTTTAAATACCAGTTTTGGTCAGCACTAAAGTACACGCAGCTGACCGCGCAAGCCTCAATATTGCAAAACTGTGTCGGGACAAAGGAACTGCATTGTTATGAGTTTGACGCAAGCTCATAAAAAACAAGCGCAACGTTTCCATGGTTTGATCAAAGCCATTTCCACGTATTTATCCAGCTGCTAGAAGTGCGAAGAATCCACCTCGCAATACTGGTCAACTTTCCACGGACATCTGAACAAGCAAAACCTCATATCCTATTTAAGACTCGCCTTTCCTACTTCTCCTCACACTTCTCCAGCTTCTCCATTCTTAGAATGTTCTTCAAGCTCTTCGTCCTCGCCGCCTTGGTCGCCGTCGCCACTTCCTTTAGCTCAGGTCAAATCCAAAAGTAATTTTCTAAATTCAATACGTTAATTTCAGCAGCTTGTTCGGAAGAAGGCCTTTGCCTCGAAGGAGATTACTGCGACGCGGCCACCAATACCTGTATAGAGTGCAAGGACACCTCGGCCACGTGTGTCCCAAACAGGATCAACTGCAACAAGCCAGGGTTTGAGTACCTGAAGACAATTTGTCCTCTCACGTGTGGCGTCTGCGCTAAAACCGGAACTCCCCAGTGTGGGGACAACTTCACTGGAATTGGGAACTGTGAACAATTCAAGAAAATGGGATTCTGCAACAACAGTTTCTACAAGATCTCCTACCGCATGAAAATGTGTGGAATCACTTGTGGATTGTGCCCTCTTTGAATTGTGCTGTTTTTGCCATAGCTCTTGCGGGCTTTTCGTGAAAAGGAGTAAAAGGCTCATTGGTAGTCCTGTTTTCAAAACCACGTCTGAACAAAATCTAAGAGAAAAAATGTTCTTGCTTTCTTAAAATTCTTAAAATGCGGCCACAAAATTAACCAAGAAAAATCAGAGTTGAATTTGAAGTTTTGGCGGGACTGAATGAAACCAGCTGATCGAAGCTTTCGTACTCTAAAAGATAGAAAAGACAATTATGAAACTTATAGGACACAAACCTTGACACCGTAGCACTGATTTAACGCTTTGCTAAAATAGTTTATTAAGCATCAATTGATTTTGTTTCAAGTATGATGCAAGCCAGCTGTTGTAAAGTCCCCAACCCCAGTCTCCAAAACCATGATCACAAAAATCATCTCGTACCAGGGAACCTCTCTATGTGTAAAACACCAATTGGGCTAAACATCAGTGAGCAGATAGATATCGATACGCTGATTCCAAAAATATAGGTTTTCAGAGCATGTCTTGTACTTACTTCTGCTTTGCTTAAATTCCGTTATGAACACGGCTTGCTTCTGAAAAATACGGACAAAGACTGACGACCAGTCCAAATCCACTCAGTTGCGGACCAACTGAGTGTAAGCAGCTTAATCGACTATGTACTTGATATGCATCGCTCACTTTCAAATGAAGATACATTAATGATCATTTAGGAATCGTTGACACAAAGCAAGGTTAACAGAAAGAACAACTGGCGCAGCTCGGATCTTATTTTAAAATCCTGAAAATTGTAACGTTTTCTAAAGCAACTCGCAAGGAACCTCAAGTCGAATCTGCACTTTCACTCCACTGCAAACAAAACAAAAATTTTATGGAACCGAACAAAAGAATCCACAGATGAGGCGAGGCCAGAGCATCTGTTCAAGCGGTTTTCTCAGTTTTCCGTAATGAAAAAGTTCTAATCGGCGAAGCTGTATACACAAGAAGGGCTCCGAAACTGTAGTTAGTTACAATTTTCCGTATTTAGGGTCTGTAGCGAACGGTAAGAGCAAGTCACCGTTCACTTTGCTTTCCACAAGGTTTCCAATTCGGACCGTGCCTCCGTTGTCTCCGCCGCGACAATTGCCTTCGTGTTCTGGAATTTTAGGCTTGCTTAATTTCAGGTAAAACGACGTCGACATGAATGTCAAAATTGCCCTTCTATTGGCTTTGGCATTAGTCGGACTGCGGGCCGAAGAAGCGCCATTGCTTCCGACGACCACGACTGGGCTCACTACGACTGAGGTTACAACAACCGCTGGCACAACTACGACTGACGCTGGAGGTCCCACTACTACAACCGTTGCTGGAGGCCCCACAACGACTACAGTTGCTGGAGGTCCTACAACTACGGCCGATGCTGTGGTCACCAAAGCTACAGATGCGCCTGTCAAGGCCACGACCCATGTTCCCAAGTGTACGGACACCTACGGAAACCTTGATCCTAAGGCTATCAGCTGCGAAAACGAAATTCCCGACGCCGACTGTGAAAAAATTATGGGAGGAACATACGTAGCCCAACCAGCTTATCGTCCGCCAGCCTGTTATGCGTACCCCACTAAGGTTACGAAGATGTGCTCGAAGACCTGCGCCCTCTGCTGTGAGAACCCGAACTACAACTGCAAGGATGGTGAGGACTCCAATAAAAAGAACTGGTTGACAGATTCCTATTTAGATCCCAAATGGGAGCGTTTGTGTCCCCTTTGGAAGGCCAGCTGTGGTGGATTCGGCGATCAAGTGACGGGGGCAATGGCCTCAATGTGCCCCGCAACCTGTGGCCTCTGCGCCGCCGCCGCTTGCCGCGACGTACTTGCCACCTGCCCTGCCATGGCCGTGCTGTGCGATTGCCCCGTAAATGGAGCCATCTTCAAGCAGCAATGCGCCCGCACCTGTGGAGCCTGCCCGGGCAGTCCTAACCCCATTCCTGTCACCGTTCCTCAACCCCAACCCGGATGCTACGACCTCAGCTCTCGCCACGTCTGTAATGAAAACAAGGCCAGAGGATTCTGCACCAACCCTAACTGGCCCCACGTCCGCCAGCGTTGCGCCGTCACTTGTGGGGCCTGTGCAGAATTCTCGGTTCCAAACAAGCGTGTTGGCAACGCCAACTGCATGGACAACCCAAGAACCCCGTGTGACTCTTTCAAGAAACAGGGATTCTGCCAGAACACGTACTACACGCTGGAGCGCCGCATGAAGGCTTGTGGAATCACTTGTGGATTCTGCTAAGCGTTTGAGATGACGTTGAGGATGACTGTGGAATTAAGATGACGACGATGACAATAAAATAGTGCTATAAATTTGAGTCTTTTACAGTGTACACGTCTAATTGATTTAAAAATGTCAAATCCATTGACAGCATCGTTTAAGTAGCTATGTATATTACCAGTCTGAGTAAACAGTAAACAAACTGACTCATGGCTCAAGTTTAAAAAACAACTTGGCTCATGGATCAAGTTTAAACGTTGGTGAAGAGAAATAAGTTGCAGGAGTACGTCCACAAGAGGCGAAGAATCAGAACAATGACCACAATGTTAGGGAAACCGCAAATGAGTCTTCACGCTGTACTGACAATGAGGGCAACTTGGACGTCAGCGCTACCAGCTGCGCAGACGAAATTGACGGATACAAAAACATATTCGAGATGCCTCTCTCTTTAATTGACTGTTTACTCAGACTGGTAATATACATAGATACATAAACGATGCTGTCAATGGATTTGACATTTTTAAATCAATTAGACGTGTACACTGTAAAAGACTCAAATTTATAGCACTATTTTATTGTCATCGTTGTCATCATAATTCCACAGTCATCCTCAACGTTATCTCAAACGCTTAGCAGAATCCACAAGTGATTCCACAAGCCTTCATGCGGCGCTCCAGCGTGTAGTACGTGTTCTGGCAGAATCCCTGTTTCTTGAAAGAGTCACACGGGGTTCTTGGGTTGTCCATGCAGTTGGCGTTGCCAACACGCTTGTTTGGAACCGAGAATTCTGCACAGGCCCCACAAGTGACGGCGCAACGCTGGCGGACGTGGGGCCAGTTAGGGTTGGTGCAGAATCCTCTGGCCTTGTTTTCATCACAGACGTGGCGAGAGCTGAGGTCGTAGCATCCGGGTTGGGGTTGAGGAACGGTGACAGGAATGGGGTTAGGACTGCCCGGGCAGGCTCCACAGGTGCGGGCGCATTGCTGCTTGAAGATGGCTCCATTTACGGGGCAATCGCACAGCACGGCCATGGCAGGGCAGCTGGCAAGTACGTCGCGGCAAGCGGCGGCGGCGCAGAGGCCACAGGTTGCGGGGCACATTGAGGCCATTGCCCCCGTCACTTGATCGCCGAATCCACCACAGCTGGCCTTCCAAAGGGGACACAAACGCTCCCATTTGGGATCTAAATAGGAATATATCAACCAGTTCTTTTTATTGGAGTCCTCACCATCCTTGCAATTGTAGTTCGGGTTCTCACAGCAGAGGGCGCAGGTCTTCGAGCACATCTTCGTAACCTTAGTGGGGTACGCATAACAGGCTGGCGGACGATAAGCTGGTTGGGCTACGTATGTTCCTCCCATAAATTTTTCACAGTCGGCGTCGGGAATTTCGTTTTCGCAGCTGATAGCCTTAGGATCAAGGTTTCCGTAGGTGTCCGTGCACTTGGGAATCTGGGTCGTGGCCTTGACAGGCGCATCTGTAGCTTTGGTGACCACAGAATCGGCCGTAGTTGTAGGACCTCCAGCAACTGTAGTCGTTGTGGGACCTCCAGCAACGGTTGTAGTAGTGGGACCTCCAGCGTCAGTCGTAGTTGTGCCAGCGGTTGTTGTAACCGCAGTCGTCGTTACCTCAGTCGTAGTGAGCCCAGTCGTGGTCGTCGGAAGCAATGGCGCTTCTTCGGCCCGCAGTCCGACTAATGCCAAAGCCAATAGAAGGGCAATTTTGACATTCATGTCGACGTCGTTTTACCTGAAATTAAGCAAGCCTAAAATTCCAGAACACGAAGGCAATTGTCGCGGCGGAGACAACGGAGGCACGGTCCGAATTGGAAACCTTGTGGAAAGCAAAGTGAACGGTGACTTGCTCTTACCGTTCGCTACAGACCCTAAATACGAAAAATTGTAACTAACTACAGTTTCGGAGCCCTTCTTGTGTATACAGCTTCGCCGATTAGAACTTTTTCATTACGGAAAACTGAGAAAACCGCTTGAACAGATGCTCTGGCCTCGCCTCATCTGTGGATTCTTTTGTTCGGTTCCATAAAATTTTTGTTTTGTTTGCAGTGGAGTGAAAGTGCAGATTCGACTTGAGGTTCCTTGCGAGTTGCTTTAGAAAACGTTACAATTTTCAGGATTTTAAAATAAGATCCGAGCTGCGCCAGTTGTTCATTTCTGTTAACCTTGCTTTGTGTCAACGATTCCTAAATGAGCGTTGTAGCCGTGCTTTCCAAGACGGTTTCTATCCATGAGAGAAGTTCAATTCATGGCAAGGCTTAATCCATGATGTTCATAAATACATGACGGCAGAAAACCCGTAATGGTCTTCGGTGAGAGGGAAATATGAAGTTGAGAGGATAAGCTTTTGTGAGAGGAAATGAAACAACGTTGATAGACACAGTTCACACTAATAAGGAAGGACACAAACGAAACGGCTTAACAGTCTGAAAGGCAACAGAACGACATTCAACAAAAATAGAAGGGCGCGTAGGACAGCATGAGAGAGACGACAAAACGGAAAAACGAAAAAAACGGCTCACGCTTAAGTCTGACGTTAGGGCGGGTGCGGCTGCACATGGGCTGGTTGAAAGGCCATGGCTGGAATCGGCGGCCTGCGCAGTGGTCGCGGAAACGGATAATTCATTCAGACGGATAACGGATACTCATTCACCGTTTTCCATCGGATGGCCTGGTAGTTGACCGTTGGCGTTTGCCATAAGGAGAAAGACGAGGATAACTCAGCTATTTCGCTAGACGACAAGCTCACTCAGAGAACGGCGGTGACAAGACAAATTCGATCTGAACGTTGTCCCATGCGACAGTAACAATGATCGAAGGCAACTTCCACTGGAAGAACTTCCAAAGTCCGTAGATTCAAGAATATGGCGAACCATAAGAATAGACCTGGCTTCGAATAAGTAAGCAGGAGATAGAAGACGATGGTCTGTGTTGGAATGGGAAGATGATGGCGGTGGTCGGTCTGTACAGAGCTGCACGGCCGCTGTGAACACAAGCGAAGAATGTTAAAGGGACACAGACATCGCATTTTTCGTCGTTTTTTGGGTGCACGGATGGCGCTCATTTCTGGGGCAGGGGGGTTTTCGAAGGCGCTGATCACGATTCTGGCGTCAGAATGGCAAGAAACGGCTTCAGGACTGCGCAATATGGCAAAGTTCGGATAAGGGAAAAAGGAGAATTTTACTAGTCGTTGAGCGGTCTCGACGCGACAATCCTGATCGAGACGCACTCGCTTACGGTGTAATCAGATTTGGGTTTGCATTTCTTTTTGTCGGCGAAATCGTCGTTTTGCGCCGCAAGTTTGCAATTCCACGCCGAAATGCGCCCCGATTTCACGAATGTTTGGAGCTTCACGTTTTGGTCAGTCGATTTTATTAGAACACGATGCTTTGTGGTTAATTTTCTTTCATTTCAGGGGCGGCGAGCTGGGCAGGCGAGGGTGAAGCGTGCTGGGACTGCGGTGTGATGGTTTTCTTGTGTTGAAGCATTTTAGAATTTACTGAATTCAGCCCTAGTGATCGGTAAAATGAGTGTAGACGTGATTTGGATCACCTTCCGGACATAAGTCGATGATATATTTTCGAACAAATGCTGGGATTTCGACTCTCCCGACATGAAGCGACATGAAACTGTTTTGCATCCCAGTACGCCGTGGGCGTACGCATTCCAGATGCGGTACAGTTCTTTGCGCATAGTCTTTTGGCTAGGGTTACTGGCCTCTTTGCTTACGTTCGACTGACCGACTCGCGACAAGATCCATACTATTACAGCTGAAAGATTCAGGGCCTCTTTGAATCCTGGCTCGTTGATTATGCAAGTATGCTGTTCTTTTAGCCTTTTCTGGATATTGACTGAGTAAACGGTGTCACAGCTTTCCCTGCAGCAGAAATATTCGCGATCGAAAGATCCATTTGTAAAGCCAGTTGTTACAACTGCAGTAGCTCCGGGCATCTTGGTTTTGGGCTAGGTTGCACAAAATCATATCGCCTATGCCGTACGTCGAAGCCATGAATAACCCATATACCTCCTCAAAGCTCAGATCAGCCCCTCCTCCCCCTATTCCCGATGCTTCTAATGGCGATTCTCCACTTAGCAAGCAGGCTAGAGAATGCTCTCCGGAAGTCAACATAGAAACTGTCGTGAGCGCCATTTCGGTCGACTACTCGCCACTAAAAACAGCTCTGAACAACTCTTTTGCTAATATTTCGGTACTATCCACGATTGAAGAGGAAGATCACGAGAGCAGTCCAGAACCAGCGACTACTTCAAGAATTGACAAGAAGAAGTTTTTCCTCGTGGAATGGACGCAGATACAATAGCGTCTCCAACTGGCGCGCTGCCCTACATGCAGAAAGCGCTTGATGGACGAAAGCTCTCCGCCTAATGTTCATCGGAAAAGATCTGCGATCGTCGTGCGTCGCTCTTGCGAAATATGGAAATGGAGCAGCCAATCTCAGGTTCAGGGAGTAGCTCTCTGCTCCGGTGATTTCGCTCTTTCGGAATCCCGTATTACGCTTCACTTTGGCACTGACCTTCACAAGCACATTGAAGAAACCCAGGACTTCGAAATCCGCTTGTAAATCCATAAAACTCTCTTCAACACCAAAAAATCATCACACCGCAGTCCCAGCACGCTTCACCCTCGCCTGCCCAGCTCGCCGCCCCTGAAATGAAAGACAATTAACCACAAAGCATCGTGTTCTAATAAAATCGACTGACCAAAACGTGAAGCTCCAAAAATTCGTGAAATCGGGGCGCATTTCGGCGTGGAATTGCAAACTTGCGGCACAAAACGACGATTTCGCCGACAGAAAGAAATGCAAACCCAAATCCGATTTCACCGTAGGCGAGTGCGTCTTGATCAGGATTGTCGCGTCGGGACCGCTCAATGACTGGTAAAATTCTCCTTTTTCTCTTATCCGAACTTTGCCATATTGCGCAGCCGTGAAGCCGTTTCTCGCCATTCTGACGCCAGAATCGTGATCAGCGCCTTTGAAAACCCCCTGCCCCAGAAATGAGCGCGATCTGTGATGGTGCAAAGAAACGGTGACCGTGTCCCTTTAAGCGGAGATTTGCGTAATCCTGGCTTTGAGGTCTTCACAACAGCGGGCTTCCTGAATAATTCTAGAAGGTAAAAATTTGCAAATATCAGAAAAATTAGGGAAAAATATCTAAAAATAGTAAAAATAAGAACCTCGAATCGCTTTCTGCATTTTCCATCCACTTCAGTCGACACAAATTTTGCCGAACTGAACAAAAGAATCCAAGGAATCCGAGGCCAGAGCATCTGTTCAAGCGGTTTTCTCAGTTTTCCGTAATGAAAAAGTTCTAATCGGCGAAGCTGTATACACAAGAAGGGCTCCGAAACTGTAGTTAGTTACAATTTTCCGTATTTAGGGTCTGTAGCGAACGGTAAGAGCAAGTCACCGTTCACTTTGCTTTCCACAAGGTTTCCAATTCGGACCGTGCCTCCGTTGTCTCCGCCGCGACAATTGCCTTCGTGTTTTGGAATTTTAGGCTTGCTTAATTTCAGGTAAAACGACGTCGACATGAATGTCAAAATTGCCCTTCTATTGGCTTTGGCATTAGTCGGACTGCGGGCCGAAGAAGCGCCATTGCTTCCGACGACCACGACTGGGCTCACTACGACTGAGGTTACAACAACCGCTGGCACAACTACGACTGACGCTGGAGGTCCCACTACTACAACCGTTGCTGGAGGCCCCACAACGACTACAGTTGCTGGAGGTCCTACAACTACGGCCGATGCTGTGGTCACCAAAGCTACAGATGCGCCTGTCAAGGCCACGACCCATGTTCCCAAGTGTACGGACACCTACGGAAACCTTGATCCTAAGGCTATCAGCTGCGAAAACGAAATTCCCGACGCCGACTGTGAAAAAATTATGGGAGGAACATACGTAGCCCAACCAGCTTATCGTCCGCCAGCCTGTTATGCTTACCCCACTAAGGTTACGAAGATGTGCTCGAAGACCTGCGCCCTCTGCTGTGAGAACCCGAACTACAACTGCAAGGATGGTGAGGACTCCAATAAAAAGAACTGGTTGATATATTCCTATTTAGATCCCAAATGGGAGCGTTTGTGTCCCCTTTGGAAGGCCAGCTGTGGTGGATTCGGCGACCAAGTGACGGGGGCGATGGCCTCAATGTGCCCGCAACCTGTGGCCTCTGCGCCGCCGCCGCTTGCCGCGACGTACTTGCCACCTGCCCTGCCATGGCCGTGCTGTGCAATTGCCCCGTAAATGGAGTCATCTTCAAGCAACAATGCGCCCGCACCTGTGGAGCCTGCCCAGGCAGCCCTAACCCCATTCCTGTCCCAGTTCCAGTCCCTCAACCCAACTGTTTTGACTCTGACCAAAGCGGATGTGCCCACAACGCTTATATGTGCAGAGATTCTACAGCTCTTGGAGCTTGGGTTAGAAAGGGTTGTCCCAAAACTTGTGGACTGTGTGGAACAGGTCCACTTCCTCAATCCAACTGTTTCGATTCGGACCCAAGCGGATGCGCTCACAACGCTTATATGTGCAACAATTCCGATAATTGGGGGGTTTGGGTCAGAAAGGGTTGTCCCAGGACGTGTGGGCTCTGCACTTCTAACCCCGTTTCCAACAAGCGTGTTGGCAACGCCATCTGCATGGACAACCCAAGAACCCCGTGTGACTCTTTCAAGAAACAGGGATTCTGCCAGAACACGTACTACACGCTGGAGCGCCGCATGAAGGCTTGTGGAATCACTTGTGGATTCTGCTAAGCGTTTGAGATAACGTTGAGGATGACTGTGGAATTATGATGACAACGATGACAATAAAATGCTGCATTTTTTCACTTCTAAAAACAGTGTAATCACCTCGCTAGGTCGTCGTCCAGTGCAAATATGAGTTTTGATCCGCTATTTCCCAATGTTGCAAATTTCAGTTTAATGTCAGCTTCTCTCTTATCGCTTGTTCAAATATATGCTCTAATGGTGCAACCCGATGCTGATCTCCCCCTGAATGCCATGTTTCAAATGTTGTTCCAGCTTGAACCTGATCAACCTTGACCACAAAACTTGCGCTATAAAAGAGCTACAAAACCCTTTTTCCTCAGTTTTACGGGATGCTTTGGGCCTTTCTCCTTTTTTCAGTCCTATTGGCCGTGGTTGCCTCTGACACGACCACAGCATCTGCAATAGCCACCACAAACGCTCCAAAATGTCCCGGCGACACTGGAACCAATTGTGTGGACGACGTGAAGGATTGCGACAAGATGTTTGCTGACAAGGCAAATTGTGACCTGGCGGCTTTTGAGGACGTCGCTAAGAAGTGCTCCAAGACGTGTGGGATCTGTTGCCAAAACCCTAAATATGCTTGTGAGGATGGTAACGCTTTTACGCCCCAAAAATGTTTAAAAAGTAAATCTATTTTAGCCCGAAACGCGGCAGATAGCTGTCCAAGGGTTAAGAACGCCTGTGGAACCACGGACCCCCAACTCCGCCAATGGATGGCCGACACGTGTCCTAAGACGTGTGGCCTCTGCAACGTGGGATCTTGCAAGGATGTGCTCGACGATTGCTTCAAGATGAAGCTGATCTGTCGTGATTTTGCCGCCCAGCCTGTTCTAAGAGAACAGTGTCCCAAGACTTGCGACTTTTGCTCGTCCAGGGGTGCTCCGAACCCCGTCCCAAATCCAGTTTGAGTTCCTCAATCGGGCTGTTATGACCTCAGCTCTCGCCAGGTCTGCGAAGGAAACAAGGCTGGGGGATTCTGCACCAACCCTAAATGGCCCCACGTCCGCCAGCGTTGCGCCGCTACTTGTGGAGCCTGCGGAGGAGCCTCGACTGAAAACGGCCTTGGAGGCAACGTAGGAAACCCAAACTGCGGAGACAACCCATCAAGTCCTTGTGCCCAATTCAAGAATAAGGGATTCTGTGGAAACACGTACTACACGATCGAACTCCGCATGAAGACGTGTGGACGGGCTTGTGGTTGGTGCTAGAAATGAGGATGATCTGGGGATGACTTTACGACTTTGCAGATTGATCTAAAGACGAATAAAATATTGCAAGCAGAATTGGCTTTTTGAGAATATTACAGCACAAAGTTAATTGCACCGTACTTTCTCAAAGCGCTACAGCTCTCGTTTGCCAAAAATTTGGCGAATGAGGAAAAATGTCGCGAATCGGCAAAGTTTTTTCAAGCGACAGGTGTTGAAAAACCGTTTTGCCTACGTTCCGCTCCTTTCTGTTTCCTCAGCTGCTTTTAAAACGCAGTAAAATTTCTTGCGTTGCGAAGAATTTTGTTCGACTTTAAAAAAGAATCCCTAATTTCACAACTTAAAAAAAAAAATTTTCTGTGGTCGAAAAACCCACAGTAAATACGATAGAAGTCGATGACCCAAGTTGCAGCAATGTGCACGTAGACTGCAAAAGCGCTTCATTCGGTATTTGCAAAAGAAGAATGGCCAGAAGATATTTGCGCGAAGACCTGCGGAAGGTGCAATAAAGTAATCGTGAAGGCCGACCCGCCAAAAAAAAAAGATCGGCGCCATCGGCAGGCCGATCATGAGAGGCCAAACCATGGAAAAAGTGCAGCCTTCCAAGAATCTGTACAAAAATGAAGCCCAGAAAGAACAGAAACACAAAATGTCCTTAAAGGAAGAAGCTCCGAAGGTGGACGAACTCAAGGAAACCGAAAAGCCCACGGAAGTCCAAAAAAACGGTGCACCAGAGCAGATTGCTTCGACCTGTTACCGGATTGCAAGCAGCGGGACGAAAAAGCGCATTTCTGCACGAAAAAGAACAAAAACTACGTGAAAGATATGTGCGCCAAAACTTGTGGATTCTGCGGGGACGATTGAGGCTTTCGTGAATAAATTTGGCTTGAGGTCAAAAATGACCTCAAGTGGAATTTCGCCGCTCGTTGAAGCCTCCAAAATGACCTGAAATGAAGCGTCTTTCAGTGCTTCTCATGTCATCTTCGTAAAAGTAGTCCTGAGATCGATGCAGTTCGGCCAAAGTGGTGAGCGAGAGGCGTTTGCAATTTGCAAACTTGGCTTCGGACGAGCGATTATTTAGTATAGCATTATTCTTGGATGTGAAGTAGGATAGTATCCACGCCGCGCTAGGGTGATCGATCAGGCTTGGTTTTTGTGGCGGCACCAAGCAGAAGCGATGCGGCATTTTTCCTCGGCATTTTCCGCATTTTCTCCGCGATTAGTGCGTGAAGCTTGACTGCGCGTTGCGCTGAAGGGCGAGATTTTGTGCGGATTAGCCAAGTGACAATGTTTGAACAACAAAAGTGGCGTGTATCAATAGTAATCGAATAACCAGATTAGGCACGAAATACTGCTTCAATATCGTTCTTGGGCTTGATCGAGATTTCTTGGGCTTCGGCGACCTCGTAGAGGCGTCCACGTTCACTGCGGAAACGGCGGAAAACGGGGACGAAGCAGGCGTAAAATGTGACCCCGACGCTCGTCCAAACCCGTTTATACTCTATTTCAAAATCTTCTTCCGATTTTTTTTTCAACTTTTCAAATTTCTGAAAAGCGATGCTAAGCGCGATTACAGTAGGCGCGTTCAGACACGGAGGGTATTCCGCTCGGAACCCTGGAATGCGGTAGTAGCCAGGGAAAGTCGCTCGATTCGCGTGGATTTATTGCGTTTCGCGGACAAATCTTCGTGTTTTCTTCTCGCAAAATGAGTCCTCCGTCGACGCCATCTCCTCGATCTTTGTACCCGCGTTTGAAGCGCCTCCAGCGGACCGGTACGTCGGCTTTAAGCACGCCGTCTTTTCACGCCGTTTGTAAGCGTCTACCGCCGTACCATTGCATGCTGAATCCCATCGAACCTATATGGGGATATTTGAAACATCATCTCAAGGACAACGTCAACGACACTATCACTCTAGCAAATCTACAACAGACAGGTCAGCGAATTTTAGATAGCATCCCAATTCAGGTTGTCGAAGGATATTTTCGACATGTTGCCAGAATTAGGCAAGATTTTATCCGAACAGACGGTATAATTTTGAATAATTTGCGACCAGAGGTAAGTTCAGAACGTGAATCTGAGTCAGATTGGTCTAGTGGTGAGGAGGAATAGTTTTAATGTAATAAAATCTGTAAAAAGGGTCTTTTGTTCGTTCCGCATGGCTAATATTGGCTATTTCGTTATTATTTCACTATAATTGCACTATTTAATCGTTATTCTATCGTTATTCTATTGCGCAAGCAAGCAGAACGCAAGCATCTAGATCAGGATGCAGTTTGACTTTGATCAACCTGCATTCCAGGGTCCCGAGCGGAATACCCTCCGTGTCTGAACGCGCCTACTGTAATCGCGCTTAGCATCGCTTTTCAGAAATTTGAAAAGTTGAAAAAAAAATCGGAAGAAGATTTTGAAATAGAGTACATGACATTTCGGCACGACAAACACTCTGGGTGATGCCGTCACCAGTCTTTTGCGGAAAATCGCCTTTTCAGGCCATCGCGTCGAAATCGCCACAAATTGTGGAAAACGCCGACGAAAAATACCGCATCGCTTCTGCTTGGTCCCGCCACCAAAACCCTTCCCCTGCGCTGCTCGGATACTGTCCCACTTCACATGGAAAAAGACTAGCACCACCGACCGCCAATCGACCTGACGCTTGAAATGACATTCCCTGTTTCGTGCCTGAATTTCGAGACACAGATGTCGAACTTCAACCCGTTTCATCAATTTCCGCGTCGTGTCTACAGACATCTCCGTCTGATTTTCGCTAACGATGAATGATGTCTGTTTCAGCCAGCCGCGTTCATTCTTTCGAATCGACGATCTTGAAACCGGTCGGACTAACCGAGGAACAATGAAGTGGCTCCGATCCAACAAGGTGAGTTCTTATTTTCCGCGAGTACGTGATTTTAGGGGATTCCGAGCGATCAAAATTGACGATTTTTGTTGCCGCTGCTTAGAATCTTTCAATTCGTCCTGTCGTTCCCCGAAATCGGGAGTTTTGTAACAAAAATGAATGGAACTCTGCAGCTTTTTCGATCTGACCGCTCCCCAACGCCAAGAAACGAGCATGCAACATTTCCTAATCAAAGGAGTTCTCGTGGCAGGACTTCGTTTGCCAACGTTCGTTTGTCGTCGCCCTCTTGTGCACCGAATTTTCGATTTTTTTGAAAGCCTTTGGACTGAAATTCTGTTGCGGGAAGGTCGCTTGTGCGCTCTTTTTGGGTCGTTTTTTGAAATTTGAAACTTCTGTTTGTTTCGGACCGTTTTCGCGTTGTTTTGCTGTACCATTTGTTTCTGTAACTCCGCTGAAACTTGCCAATTTTTCAGGAAGAAAAGAAGATGGAACGAAAACGCCAAGAAGAGCAAGCCCGAGCGGAAGACGACGACCTCGCCATGGCTATCCTGCTGAGCAAGATGGAAGCCGAAGAAGCGGCGAAGAAACCTTCTGGCTCCTTCGACGGTACGTAAATTCGTGTAAATGTCAATAATCACCTGCAAATTTAGACCTCGATCAACCGTCAATCTCGGGGCTCAGCTGCATGGACGCCCGTTTCTTGAGTGAGGATTATTGGGCTCAGAAGGCGAAAGAAATCGAAAAGGTGTGTTCATTTAGATGTGTCGTTTTATGATCTGATGTTTCGATTTAGCTCGGACGCACGCCAAGCGAGATCACCTACTCGCCCAGCGTCGCCATGGTCCCGGCCACTCCCACCGAATCAAATGTGGAGGAGAAGCCCGCCGAAGAGGAAAAAGAAAACAGCGAAGTCGAAGAAACGAAGAAGTTCTGCGATAGCTTGGAGTTCCAAGTGACCTCCATGGAGAACCGCATCCGGAGCAATCTGAGCCGCGGCCGCTCCATCCTCGGAGACTCGTCACTCCAGTCGACCTTTGTGCGTCTGGCTGAACTCCACGCCGACGTTATCCGCCGCATGGCCGAGCTGGACGACAAGCGCGAATTCTACGAGCAGCTCCAGGACAAGGTCACTCTTTGCGCCGATTCCCGAGCTGCCGTGAACGCGCTTCGCGAGGACTACAACCGCCAGAACCGTGAGCGGATTATGGCAGAGCAACAGGCGCGTCAGCGCGAGATTCAAGGCCGACTTCAGGCCATGCGCTACAAGAAACAGGTAGGCCTTGTTTCTCCCAAACCTTGCCTTATGTCGCCCTTGGAGGAAATGCTGTTCCATCAGCGCAACTTCGCCATGCAGCAGGATCAGATGCCGTCGACTTCCGCCATGCAGCAGATGCCCTACGTGCCGATGACTCCCTGCTCGGCCATGATGCCTCCCGAGATTCCGTCCACTTCCGGCATGACCCAGATGCCGCAGACTCCCTACCCGCAGCAGCTGTCCATGTGATCGTGCCGTGTAACTTGTACCATTATGTAAACAGTCGATAAATTGTGAGTTTGACTGTCTTGCAGCATTTGTACACACCTGATCAAACATGAAATCCACTCCTACTTGTGAATGGTTTGCTCAGAGGCATGAACCACATCACGAGATCAGCGTTGCAGGTGGCCAAATTATGCGCGTGCTTAAATTTCAGGTTTTGCTGAGCTGAACTTCATTCTTGGAATGATCCGTCTGATCGTGGGCTTGACGATTCTAGGCGCTGTTGGCGCTTTGGAGTTTGGTGGCGGGATCATCGATCTTCCGTTTCCAATCTTCGAGCGACAGCCCACTCCCAAGAAACCAACAACGACCAAAGAACCCACGACGGAAACTCCTACAACAACCTCTCCGACTACGACAGAAAGCCCTACGACTAAGGAAACGCCTACGACCACGGTTCCAAAGACGACTCCTCCCACAATACCAACGACAGAAGCTTCGATTACCGAGCCTACGAAGCCTACGGAACCTACTGTTACAAAACTCCCAACGACAACGGAACCCGATGATTGGCCCAAAGGGTCGCCTGAGAATGGTAAATTCGATAACCTTCAAGAACTGAATAAGGTCAGAATATTTTAGGAGATGGATGGGCGACGGATGCTACCGATATTACGCCGAAAACTACGACAGAAACTGTTACAACAACGCCTCTGACCAATGAGCCAACGACGAAGCCGACGGATCCAACGACGGACGGTCCCACATCTGCGCCTCCTGTGACCGATGCCGCGAAAACGGATCCACCGGTAACGGAGCCCACGAAGCCTACAGAACCTCCAGGGACTACCGCAACGCCGACCCATCCAACTGATGATGCACCGACTGGCCCACCTGTGACCGAATATTCCAAGACGGATGCGCCGAAAACTGATCCTACAAGACGGGATACGAAAGCGCCGACTGAAGAAACTCAAGCTACGGAAGCACAGCCCACGGAACCCACGGAGAAAGCTACGGATCCACATGTCACGGATCCACCTGTCACGGATCCACCTGTCACGGACTCGCCTGTCACGGACTCGCCTGTTACAGATCTTACCACTCCAACTGCTACTCCAGAAACAGCTTCGCGAGATCCAACGGCTACGGGCCCTCCCACTACGGCTCCTCCGGCCACAGAAGCCTCAAATTCACCTGGAACAGATGCTCATAATACCGACGCTAGCCCGCTTGCTTCTGTTCTCCCAGTCACCGCAACTGCCGCTTCGGATGCTCCAGCTACCGATTTACCTTCCACTCCGAAAACAACCGCTCCTTCAAGTGACCTTCCAGCGACTGTCAAGACTTCTGATCCAACAGCTGCTCCCACTCCTCAGGCTACTGTTCTACCTGGTACAGATGCTCCTACAACAGAGGCTCCTAAAACTGATACTCCTGCCACAGATACTACAAAACCTACGACGTCCGATCCAACGCCAGATCCTACACCTGCTCCAACAGATCCACCCACTGAAGCTCCAACGACGAAAGTTCTAACAACAGAAACTCCTGTAACGGAGACCCCAAGACCGACGACACCGGAAGCTACAACTTCCCCAACAGGTCCACCCACTGAAGCCCCAACGACGAAAGCTTCCACAACTGAAGCTCCTGCTACAGATACTCCAAAACCTCCGACATCTGCCACAACAGATCCACCTACTGAAGCACCTAAGACCACTTCTACCGACACTCCAACCACTAAACCTCCCACAGAAGCTCCAACTCCAGCTCCTACAACCGAAAAACCCACAACTCTGACTCCTCAACCCTTTCGTTGCACTGGAGCAGATGGCGCTCTTCTTCCAACCGCTCAAAACTGTCCAAATATCAATCCGGAGTGTGAGCAAATGTTCTCTACACCCACGCAAAATCCTGCGAGAAGAGATGACCGATGTTACTTGAGTTTCCTGGAGGAATTGGTCTTGCAGTGTTCGAAAACTTGTGCGCTCTGCTGCGAGAATCCGAATTTTAACTGCAATGATCGTATGTACATTTCACATGTTTCAACTCTTAATCTCCTTATTTCAGATCCTAACTACGTGGACGTGTGTCCTCACATCACTGACATTTGCGCCTCTGAAAACGCCGAAATCCGCGCCATGATGGCCGAACTCTGTCCGCACACGTGCGGCCTCTGCGGACAGAAATCCTGCAAGGATTCCCTCGAAGAATGCCCTCGTTTGAAGCCCGTGTGCGAAGACAAACAGTTCGGCATTCTAATGCAACAGCAGTGCTCTTGGACCTGTAACACTTGTCCAGCAAAAACCACAACCGTCGCTACAACTGAAGCTAAAACCGACGCTCCTACGACTCAAGCTCCTACTACAGCAGCTCCTGAGATCACAACGGCTGCTGCTTGCATAGATCTCCACGATAACTGTTTTGGAAACTTCCACGAGTGTTCTGGAACCAACTATAGAGATTGGATGAAGAGAAACTGTCCGAGGACGTGTAGATTGTGTCCAGATCAAGTAGGTAAAACTGCCCCTTCTCCGAAAGAACCTTGTGGGGACACAGTCCTAAACTGCATCAATTTCAAGTGGATTGGTGGCTGCAAAAATGAGTCCTACCCTTTAGCTTACAGAAAGAGGGTCTGTGGAGACACTTGCGGACTGTGTGAAAGCCTGGTTTTGCCTTAGAATTCTTATAAATGGCGACTATTTACACATGTTTCTATATCGCTGCTGATCAAACAAGCCACGTAGCTCCAGATGAGCAAATAGCTTACAAAAAAGCAATTTAAGGCTTCTGTCGATCCTACATCGCATTCTAAAAATGCGTGTACTTATTCTCGTTATTCTCCTCTCTACCTCCGTCCACGGACTAAGGAAAAATCTCCTAATCGATTGGGTTTGGAACGTCTTCAATCCTATCCAAGATCCACTCAAAGCTGATGTCATCACAACCCAATGCAGATTTGCAAACGGAACTCTTTTTAAGAATGCGACGAACTGTGAGGATAGCTTACCTAACTGCGCTGAATCTTACGATGTGAGCAAACACAACAAGCCATTTCCAAATTGCAATGATCTAGAGACCCGTGATTTGGCCTTGAAGTGTGCTAAAACGTGTGGTATTTGCTGTTTAAGGAAAAAGTGAAAAACATCCCAAAACCGTAATTTATTGTATTCGTTACCGAGATGTTAAATTTAAACGCATTCTGCAAGTTGTCACGTACTGATTGGGACACTTGTTAGGGACACAGTCGCAACAAGTCTTCAGGCATCAATAAGCTAGATCTCGCCCACGAGGAGTCCGGCAGAAGGAGTTGCAAGTGTCAATCCTGTCTTTGCAAACAAGCTGAGGTTTTGTTGTAGTGGTTGTTGTTAGCATAGTTTGAGGAGCTGGTGGCAGTTTTCTAACGAGTTTGTTCGGAATGCACACTTCGCAAATCCGCTTGCACTCGTTTCGCCAAATTGGACCCGAGACGTTGTTTTTACATTCGTTCGAGAGCTGATAACATTGTTCCAAAGAGTTCCTGCAATTTCCCTGCATACAGAAGCCACAAAATCCCGGGCAATATACGCTTTCAGTAGCGTAACCATATCTTCGCCGTAGTTTTTCTCAGTGCAGTGACCTAATATGAAGTTCGAACAGGGTGATTCCTTGCCTAAAACACAGCACTAAACAGTGGACAAAGTCCTGGGTCGCTTTCAAGTAAAACTTTTGCTTGGATCACGAAAGCCCGTAATATTGTCAAATTTAGTCTTAAAGATCTTGGAATAAGCGTTATCGTTCGCTTGTTCTTGTTTTTCGTTATCCCAGCAGCTTATAGCGGCGAGGAGAAGGTACTTGAGAACCATCCTGACAAGAGGAAATGGGTTAAATGGAGCAGATGTGAAGAAACAGTTGGGTTTTATACTGATTTTCAGTTTGAACACTTGAGCGACATTTGGAAACCGTTTTCAAAAAGCGGAACGCAAAGCAAACAAAAAATGAAGGAAAAGCGTTCGATTCTAAGCGTTTTGATTAGATCATCGCGTTTCCGTGACTTTTTTGATATTTGCGATTCCACAGCTTGCTTATAACAGTGCTCTCAAGTAACCTTACTTATTTGCTATTCTTCGTCAATTTCGTCAATTTAAGGATCACATGAGAAGTCACTGGTGGCGACATTCGGAGCGAATCCCATAGTCTTCTTGTCAAAGTCGAAATTCACGCAGTAGTACGCCAGCAGCGGGTGTCCAAAGTACCAGTCGGCGCCGTATTCGGTCTTGCTGCTGTCCTCGAAATTCATGACGCATCTATTGCTCTCATAAGGGTCCAAAGGCTCCTGCTTGTTGATATACTGCTGCGACTCGATAGTCAACGTGACAGCGCCAGGCAGCATTACGGTGAACTTGGGCAGATTCGCCCGATCACAGGCGGTCACATACGCGCCGACGGTCGCGTTCCAGGAGATGTCCAGCATGAGCATCATCTTCTCGAGGTATCTTCCGGGGATTCCGATGTACCCAGAGCTGCTGACCACGATCGCCTGCATCTTCGCGTATTTGTGCACCGGTCCAAACTGGAATCCGCTAATCGCGAACTGCCAATTCTTCTCCGAAGTCACGGGGACGCTGTGCAGTTTGGCGTTCAAGCAGGTGTCGTAGGGGAGAAGGTCGCCGAACCGAAGGAATCCTTGGCAGCCGAACGGGGAGAACGCGAGGGAGAACATGTTGGCGTCGAAGAAGGAGAGCATGTGCGTAGAGAAGGGCGCCTTGACCGTAGGGTCCGCGGCAGGGAAATTCATTCCAACGACTCCATTCATGAATTTGTTGACGCTTCCATACGGAATCAGCTCGAATTCTTGCGTCATGTTTACGTAGGTTAATGCAAAGGGCTGAAAATAGAAAACAACACTTAAGAGCATCTTAAACCCAATTCTACCATCATCAAATCGATCCCAGTGGTATTGGAAGTCCTTACAAAAGTGCTGGACGCCTTAGGATCATAACAGTTGAGCGGAGTTTGCGCATCCGCGGGGTTCTCGGGACAGAGCGCCACGGTCAAAGCGACCGAAGTGGTGTCCAGGATGAAGAATGCAAGGGTGTCTTGAGATCCGATCATGAAGCCTTCCATGTAAACGTCATTGTAGCGGTGAAGGTAATGCCCGTTTGGAGATTTGTTGCTAAAACGTAGCATAAAAAGAGGTTTAGAAATACACTCCTTACATCACATAATCTCTTCCATAACGCCTCACGAAATTGATGGTTTTGGGTGGAATTCCAAGGGCGAAACCAAAGCAAATTAAAAGGAGAAGGAGGCAGCCATTCTTCATATTGAGAAGCGAAGGTAAGAAGAAGTGGTTTCGATCTTGCAGGCGAGAAAGGATCACGTTATCAGCGGAGCGGAAGTGGGGCCTGATGCCTTATCAGCAGCGCCGATTTGTGCTCGCGTGTGATCCGCAAATCAGGATTGAAAGCTCAAATCTTACTTCAAGAGTACCATTACAAAATTTAGACAAATTTAAGCAGCACGTGAATTTCAGCTTCTCATGAGTATCTGGAGCATTTGTTTGGGTAGTATTTTCAGCACGTTTTCAGACAGAAATGGGCAAGCTTACTCATGCTGTAGCGAACGTAGCTGCACAGATATGCGGTGCAAGAAGAAAACTCGTCCTTACACGTGGCATAAATCGAGGTTCCGGCGCAAACGGTGAGCATAAAGAAGCTGACCAGAAGACGGTTTTTGATATCCATGACGAGTTTCTGAAAGAGCTGCGTCGACCTGACGTTTGGGAATCGCGTTTATGGAGGACCTGAGTTTGGATGGATGCTCGGGTGGTACGGGGTGCAAAAACGTTGGAAAACAAACAGCATGAGTCATTGTAATGTGGGTCAAACAGCTATGTGAAGCCTTAGGAACCATGAGAGCTGGAAGCGACCGCTCTCCTCCCAGCTGACCACCTTCAAATGACACAGAATCGCCGCAATGACCTTTCCGGTCTAGTTGCGTTCCCTTCCTGTCTCTTACATGCAACCTCACTCCGGTCTAGACCACGTCTTAACATCCCTCTCTTAAAGCCGCCTCCCGGACGTGGAGGGCCATTTCGTCGCCCCGTCGATCACTGGTTGGTTGCTCCACTCTCCGCTAACCATGTTCAGCGTCGGCCACAAGTCCATCGACCACAGCTTCCCCGCGATGATCTACCAGCTCCGCGCGGCCGAACTCGTCGCTTGCCTGCTACAGGTAGCCCCACCGTTCTCTGTATCTCTCCTAACTCCCCGCTTTCCAGATTCTGGTGCTGTACATGGAGCAGGAGCAGATCGGTTTCGGCAACTTCCTCCTCCCGTCGCTGTTCCTCGTCGGCCAGGGCGTTATCGTCTTCAATCGCTGGTACAACGAGATTGACGGCCGCTACGACTTCCAGCAGATCATGTCGGAGAAGAAGGATTCCCACTCCAAGCTTCAGTACGCCATCGGTATGTTCTTGATCTTTTTCGCAGTTCCTAAAACATCCTTATTTAGGTCTGTTCGGAGGCTTCATTCTGGCCGTGCTCGTTCACATGGTCGCCGTCGACATGCACTCCGGCCTGAGCTCTTTCGTCTTCCGCTTCGCTGACTACATTGCCATCCTCAGCTCTGCCTTCTGTGCCGCCGTCGAGTCCTTTGAGGGAGCCAAGGCCAAGTACACCTAAACTGACCATTCAATGTGCGAATAAACCGTACCGATCAGTGCTCACCTTGTAACCTTATTTGTTGGCTATTAATCGCGGGGAAGCTCAATTTGTGGCATTGCTAAACCCTCAATTCGCCAAGCTCGCCGCTGCTGCAAACGAAATTGAAGAATTACAAAATCGGAAAAGTCAAATCGCTTTGCAAACTCGAAACATGTGGGTCCCGCAACGCTCAGCAGCCGTCTTCTTTTAGGATTCTCTGCAACGGCTTTCGCTTTCCCCGTCCGCGTCGCTCCTGAGATTTGAGCGTTTTGAGGATTTCCTGTTTCCGTGTTTGTGGATTTCCCGTCACTTTATCGCTGTTTCCCACACCCTCATCACTATCATTCGCTTCAGATGGACTTGAAGTTTCTGAAAAACATCGATGCGCTGCTCAGCGGCATCGGCGTCAATGTCGACGAGCAAGAATTCGTCATCCTCTGCATTAGTTGCATCGGATGCTGCGATGGCACCTTGACGAAGGTGATCCAGGCGTTCAAGTAAGCTCTTTCTCTCGATTTCGTGTTTCAATTTGGCATGTTCAAGGGACAACGTTCATGTGGATCCTGATGAATTGGCCAACAAGTTTGGCGCCGGCGACCTCGAAGACTACCTCGACACCCACATGGTGCACAAGGTCTACAAGAAATACGTCGAGGTATCCAGCTCAACCGGCATGAAGGTTGTCAAGGCGTATCGCCTGAAGCCGCATCCGGACTACAACCACCTCATCGACATCCAGGAGGATTGTATCGCCAACAGGGAGCGCAAGTGGGTTTTGGTTTTGGTTTGTTTTGAAGCTAATCGCCGATTTTCCAGAGTTGGGAGAAGAAAGGCCCAGAGCTACGCCGTCGCTGATCAGAGAAGCCGCGAAGAGGGCTCGATTCGCGTATGTTTATGGCCAATTTTGGAACGAAATCTGACCAAATATTTATAGTTCCGCCTCCACATCTGTAAGCTGCTTAGTATCGAAGGAGGCGAAGCCGACTTTGTCAAGTTCCAAAACGTCCAAACCGCCTACGAGAGGGCCTTCGACGAGCCCTTGACCGGCGCCGTTTTCAGGAAGTTCTACTCCTGTGGTGGACCCGAGAAGAACTTGCGAACGCGCTTCTTCAAGGAATTCTACGTGCGCAAGGAGGATAACACCGGCTGCATCGAACTCAAGCTCAAGGCCCCATTCAGCGGTATGTTCCGAGTCAGAAGAGCTTGGGTGGAGAATCGACCGGTCAATAAGAACCGTTTTCTGGACATGACCTTCTGCCCTTGGTTGTGGCTGCCTGGAAGAGTAACTTGTCTCAAAATATGCCTATAGTTTATTTTTGATCTGTTATGCTCCAGAGGTTGGTCGATTCGACATCGAACTCTTAGAATGACGTTTTGACTTGTCGTCAGAGACCCATTTTGAGACTTTCTCTTTCAGAGATCAAGAAGAACATCATCGAAGAACTGAAGCGCGAAACCAAAGACGACGTCAACGAAGCGGTCATCGACGAAAATCTGCGCAAGCTGACTGTAAAGAATCCAACCTAAAGCTCCTTTTTCGGCATAGTTTGGGATAAATTTGTTTCGCTTGTAGGCAGCGCACTGCTAAAAGGCTTAGTAGTCGGTTTGAATCTTGGATCACGGGCCGAAAGGTTCTAGACCAAGTTCTGTTTAGACCTGTAATCGTCTGGTCCGCTGGTCTAGACTAGCGGTCAGACTGAACTCTTCACTTATAGGCGTTTACTGGTCTAAAACGCGGTAGACCAACGACGAGACCGAATCTCTTGCAGGTAATAGAGCTTTCCTGGTCTAAGTCGCGTTGGTCTGATTCCGACAGACTAAACTGGACGCACCCGGCTGCAAAACGTCGCTCTGGCGGGACCTAACACAAACGTCACACGTTCGTTTCGTTAGAATTTATTGACGAAATTGCTTGATTTTCCATTTCAAAATCCATCGTTTTACTTTAAAATCCGTTTTCGTGTGCTTCCACCCAACTCCCAGACATCCGTGGATCGAATTTTCCCCATTTCAAGCTTCATTCCGCTGGAATTGAAGCGACGACTCTCTTTCTCCCATTTGACGTCAAAGTGCCCTTTTAGCGTTTTCGCTCAGGTTGTTTGCCAGCCTCCAACGCCTGGCTGCCCCTGTCAACGAGCGCCCTGTTAAGCGTGAGCGTTCCCACCTTACGTACCCGAACGAGTCCAATCTGCTGGCATTTTAATTACATTTGAACGCGCTTTTCATTGATTTTACCCACACCGTTTTTCAGAATGCTACTGCGCGTCGGTCTTTCGCTCTGCTCATCGATAATTAAGTCCGCGCCAGTTGCCACAAGGACCTTCTCCTCGAGATGTCCTTTCGCGGCAGCTGCTCCTTCGCCGCTCCTAAGCCGATTCGAGCAGAACGTTTCGCTGCAGATTTGCCGAGAATTTGGCAAGAGAAGCGGCTCGAACTTGAAGAAGGATAGCCGCGATTCGCTCTACTACATTATCAGTATTGGAGTTGTAGCTGTGGGAGTCACTTTTGCGGCCATTCCTGCTTATCGGATCTTCTGCGAGTCAACCTCGTTCGGAGGACTCACACAAGTGGCCAAGGATTTCGAGAAGATCGAGAATATGAAGAAGGTAAGCATCATATCTCAGAAAGCGTATTTTAGACTCTTTTCAGGTAGAAGATCGGCTGATCCGAGTCCAGTTTAACGCAGATATCCCCTCTTCGATGCAATGGAAATTCAAGCCACTCCAGCACGAACTCCACGTGCATCCAGGAGAAACCGCGCTGGCCTTCTACACCGCCACCAACCCCACCGACAAGCCGATCATCGGCATCAGCTCCTACAACCTGACTCCGTTCCAAGCCGCCTACTACTTCAACAAGATCCAGTGCTTTTGCTTCGAAGAGCAGATCTTGAATCCTGGGGAAACTGTAAGAATTTGCTTAATTGACCTGTCCTAAACGCTAATTTTCAGGTGGATCTCCCCGTTTTCTTCTACATCGACCCTGATTACGCCAACGACCCGAATCTGGAATACCTCGACAACATCCTCCTCAGCTACACGTTCTTCGAAGCGAAGTCCGGCCTGAAACTCCCTGACCCCTTCGACCCCAACAACAGACCTACGGCGAAACTCGAGAAGAATTCGGGACCTGTGGCGATCCAAGCGCCAGCTTGAAGCGGGTGTTGTTATTGGTTTTGTTACATAGATGAGCAAAAAAGATATTTTGTTGGGTTTCTTGTCGTGTCTTTCATAGGCTCATGGCCTTGGAATATCTGTCCTTTGTTCTATATTCAACGTAAAACCCCCTTCCTTCGCTTTCAGATCTGCTCGTCGCCATGCTGAACGTTCCAAGTTTCTCGGTAACTGGCTTATCATAATCGCATTTCTATAATCCACTTTCAGGGCTCGGCAGGTGCGGGCAGATCCGAATATGGGCGAACGAAAGTGGCGCTGAAGCCGGGAAAAGGTCTTATGGATTGGGTGAAGCTGGCTTCCACGAAGCTCCTAAGCCGGAAGCAGCCTTCCGTCAACCACACGGAGCTCATGAAACATAATAAGGTCGAGGACTGCTGGATTCTGCTTTTCGACACGGTAGCCTTGGATATGATCAAGAATTGGAGCAGATTTTCTGAAGTTTAGGTGTACGACGTAACGTCATATCTGGATTTCCACCCTGGCGGTGTGGACGAGCTTATGAGAGCCGGAGGGACCGATGCTACGGATCTTTTCAATGAGTACCACATGTGGGTAAACTATGAGTCGATGCTGAAGTCGTGCGTCGTTGGGCCCTTTCGAGGCGATAGGACCAAATGTGAGTTTTAAGCACTTACAGGGTGTTTAAAAAAGAACCGGCCAGACGGGGGACGGAGTCATGTTTGGAAATCGTGGAGCAGAGTCATTCCAAGCTCACTCGCCGGGAACGACCGGTCGGTTTCGCTAATAAATAATGCGAAACCGGCTGGTCGTTCCACGATTTCCAGACATGCCTCCGTCCCTCTGTCAGGCCGGTCCTTTTTTTGAAACTTTTTTTTTCGTTTGGGGGTCATAAGGAGCGCAAAAGAGGACTGACCGGTCGGCAGCTCTAAAACACTACAGGACGCTAGCCTAGACAGGGATTATCGCCGTCTAGGCTGCAGGATGTTGATTTGAATATTTTGACCTCATTTTGACGTTTCAAAAAGAGCTGACCGGTTGTTTATGTTGATTTCCATACTGATCTCTCGATAGGACCGACCGGGCAGCAGCTTGAATGCGTTACAAATGAGTGGGCGGAGGCCGGGTTTAAATAGGCTGGATTTTATTGTCTAGCCGGCTGCAGCATGTTGATGCGAATTCTTGAATTTTATTTTGACGTTTTTAAAACCAGCTGACCGGTTAGTGATGGTGATTTGCATACTGATCTCTCGATTTCAGTGCCCAAAACGAAGCCAGCAGTTGTTGGCAAATCCGGAGATGCGAATTCTCTCGAACATCCGACGTTGGAACAAATGAAGATCAGGCAACCTTTAGCTTCATCATCCTGTAAAAACTGACCTTTTTAGCACTCGAATCCTTCCCAACTCAGTCCTGAAGCTCGAATCCCGGGCTTGGGACACGCTTCTTCAGGAAAACGTGTGTGCGCACATGCAAAACCGCGAATTCTCGATTCTCCTGCGTCCATTCGGCATGAAAACGCTCCGGCTTATCTGGGAAGATCTTCCTGAGGCCGTTGCGTCCTCGGAATTCACGATTACCGTCGTGGATTCTTCGATTCTCGTGGACTTCTTGGACAAACCGACGATTACGGTGTTTTTGACCAAGGCTGGGCAGGTTCATCCTGACACGAGTGAGTGGGGGAGATCTTAAAAAGTAAGGAAAGGGTCAATTTTAGGCTCGAGATATTACTCTTGCCGTGTGGACATCGTTGAGAAGCTCAATTACAACAGCATTATCTTGAAGGTCTCCTTGCCTTCGAAGCTGGTCATGCCCGTGCCTACAGGCCACCACGTTTCGATTAGAATGAAAAAAGGCGTCAACGTCATCTCGCGTCCTTACACTCCCATCGCATGCGTGAACAAGTCCGGACTCTTCGAACTCACCTTCATGATCAAGATCTACAAAGTCGGCATTTTCACTCCGTTGTTCTCTAATGTCACTGCTGGTAATCTAGTCCACCCTCTTCAAGTCTTAATCCTTTCTATTCAGGTTCCTTAATCGAGATAAGCGACCCAATCGGCCGCACCGACTTCGACGAAACCCTCGTAAACAGCAACGTGGCGGAGGTTATCTGTTTCGCTGCCGGTACAGGAATCACACCGATGGTAAGAGTGACCGAATTAAGGCGCTCGCATCCCACCGGAGAGTAAGAACCACCTCTTTATGACCTCTTATTGGGTTACGGTATTCAGCAAAACTAGCATTTGGTGGTTCAACCGGACCGAAGAAGACATGTGGTCGGAAAACAAATTTCCAATCACTTTTGAGGACTTCCAACACGTCCTAAGCGAGCCAACGGAGCTATGGACAGGAAGAAAAGGACGAATCAACGCAGAAATCATCAAAGAAGCCGTGGTTGGAAAGGAGAATTTCAGGATTTACATCTGTGGGCCGGAAGGATTCACCGAGGAGACCATGAAGTAGGAACTGGCTTTTAGCGGCAAGGGTAATTGAGGATTTTTAGACTGTTACGAGAGGCGGAAGTCAACATGTGCCTCGTCCACGTGTTCCAAGGCTGAACAAAGATCGAACGACGGAAGCGCTATGTATAGATTAGATTTCTGGAAAATAGAAGAGCGATAAACCGAAGAAGCGCAGTCCGAATCCACATTTAATTGCACAGAAACAAAACTCGCAGCATAAGAAAGAAATAAACGGCAGTGGAGATCAACAAAAAGCCCCTTCAATCTCCTGAATGATGTTTCACTCGTTTTCGAGGTGAAACTTTGGCTTTTGTACTTCGATTGGGATTTCAACCTTGATCGGAACGATGAGTTCCTTGGGTTGAATTTTGGCCGCGCTGCTGGAGGCCGACTGCGTCCACGGCGCAGGGTTCGCGTCGGCGACGAAGACGAAGAATCCGTTGGAGACGATGATTACGGCGGCGATGATCCAGAAGGCGACGGCCCACTCGTCGGCGCCATTGTTCGGCGCGATGATACGGACGAAGGCGGGAAGGACAAGGATGATGAGGCTGCTGATGAACGAGGTGACCGCCATGACGAAATGGATGTGGTGCCGAGAGACCTGGAACGGGATTGGAATGAGTCCTGAGTCTAGACGTGACCTAGCCCGTCAAGAGATCATTTGTCGCAGCCTGAACTCGTGCGACCGGTCAGTTCTCTACAGTAATCGGAGAGCCGACCGTCAATTAGCGTCCGACCGGTTAAAATGACCCAGATTGAGACATCAGTCTACCGTGAGGACGTCTCGATGCCGAGCTGACGACCACTCTTGATCGCCTGACCTCACATGACCGGTCGGAGCCATCGGAGAACAGACTGATCGTCACTGCCAACCGGTCAAATGTCGGGGGCCAGTCGATCTGAGCAGTTGTGTTTCAGACCAAGACTCACCAACTGGGCGCATTTGACGACTCCGACGCAGTTCAACCCGCTGAAGGCGATCGCGGCGGTGTACGCGAGCCATCCAATGAACGCCTGTTCCGCTGGGACGACAGCCAGGAACACGAAGCAGAGCGCCATGCATCCTTGTGAGATGATCGTGAAGATGATGAGCCTGACCCTCTCGCTGACACAGGTCGCCTTGTCCGAGAAAGGTCCAGCGAGCATTTTGACCAAAGCGGAAGCAATGTAAGGAATCGCGGTCGCGAATCCGGTGCTCTCGATTTCGTAGCCGAGGACCTGAAAAACACATTCAACAATTTGTTCCTGAATACAAGGAATGCGCATTTCAATTTTGTGCAACCAAAACTACGAAAAAGGGCAACATTAGTCAAATCTGCATAAACGTACCTTGTTCAAATAAGTCGGTCCGTACTGCATGAAAATCTGGAATCCGAGATTGCCTCCGATGGACGAAATCCACACGCCCAAAATGGGCAAACTAGTCAGCATCGCAACGTAGGGAACAGGTTCGTGGTGGTTCGAGGTAGTTTTTCCGAGTTCGATCTTCGAGATTTCTTTTCCGCTGACGCTTTTGTGCATCCTGGGAGAATCGCGGTAGAAGCTATAGAAGACGACGCAGATGACAACGGTCAGGCCTCCTTGGATGTAGTAGAGGGAGCTCCAGCCGAAGGAAGAAACGCAGAGGGCGCCGGCCACGGGCATCGTGAAAATTGGGCCGAACTGAAAATCGGCATCAGTATGATTAAAGAATTTTTTGACCTACCTGAAGGTGACAGGACATGAGAGCGATGTACATTCCGCTTCCCTTCAAAGTCGACCATTGCGCCGTAATGCTTCCCAGAGCCGGGAACGAAACGGCCAAAGCGATTCCCTAAACTTAACTCCATAAGTGCCCAGAATATCAACTATGCGTCACAGGATTATGCATTAAAGATCACAGTCCACCTTACCTGCAAAACTCTCATTACGAAAACCCAAGCGAATCCTAAGCTATGAGCGAGGGGGAAGAGGAGTGTCGAAACAGCCGAGATCGCACAGAAGACGGTGAAGACAAGCCTAAAACTCAAATTTAGTCATACTTAAAAATTCTTGACCTACCTGACTCCGTATTGGGTCGTGAGCTGAGTAATTGGGAGCGATCCTAGTAGGTTTCCTACGGCAATCGCCGAAAAAAGCAGTCCCTTCTGGTCCTCCGAATAAGCAGCCGTGGCATTTTCGCTTCCGTCGTTCATGCAGATCACGGTGAAGTTGAAGGCGAGCGAGTTGGAAATGACCGAAGTAAGGCAGATGGTCGCGACGACCATCACCACGTAGCGGGTCGAATCTCCAAACATCCCGCTCTCCTGGCTTTCCTTCCGCTCCACTTGCTCGTCACTCAGAGACATGGTTCGAAGCACGTTCTCCGCAAACGGAAAATGATTCTCTCAATGCGAGAAAACGTTGTTTTATGCTCAGCGAGGTTTGGTGACAGACGGAGTCCAATTTGCATAATCGCACCCATCATCCGACATCACTGATCTGCAGATTTGGTTAGCGAGTGCGACCCATCGGTTCGCGGTGATGTAACGGGTTGGAATTTGTGGCGAGTGGAGTTTTTAGCAGGGCCAGGAGTTTGTTTGTTGTGCCTGAGTGGAACACTATAAACTAGAGAGGCTATAGGAAAAACAGATCCACTGAATTCTATTTGCTCAAGGCTTAAGAGTGATCTTTACCTTATGAATATTTACGAAAAACACAAAAGATCATCGTGAACAGTCACGTTTACTCAGGATAAGCTATAGCGAGGACAACTTTACTCTTGCAGGGTACTATACTTCCACACTCCTGCACCTCCACGGATATTTGCGGATACAAACCGTTTAAGTTATTCAAAGGCTCTGCTTTCGAGTCCGTATCGTGGTTCCTTGATCCTTACAATGCACTCTCCTTGCAGGGTGCATACATTACATTGCATTTAAGCCCTCTGCCCTCACAAATTGCCCTTTTTTGTGTGTTTTTTAAACGTTATACGTGAACGTTCTACGGCCACTGAAATTTGCATATCACGTCACTGCAGTTTTTGACCTCAATTTTCGTAAATCTGACGAAATTGAAGCGTTCGAAGTCTGACCGCTTTTTTGCAGATCCAGTATTGAGTCGAAACCTGTTGGTTATGGCTAGTGTCGATATGAATCGTTCTGATTTATGTTTTCGTAGAACCGATCGGTTCCGTGTAATAAGTTTGAGGCTTCACATGGATATCTTCCGGCTTAATTCTGTAGCCAAATGAACTCTTCGTCCAAGGCGCCGGTTTGGCATCTGCGACTAGTACAAATAATCCAATTGTGACGAGGATAAGAACAGCAGCGACGAGGAATACAAAAGCCCATTCTGAGCCAGAATTTTCGGGCGCGAGAATTCGGACAAAGACGGGTAAAACGAGTATGATGATGCTGTTTAGAAAGCTAATAACGGCCATTGCGAAGTGAGTGTGCTGACGAGCAACCTGGAAAACACTGTAAATAGGTATCTTCAAGTGAATTCTCACCAGCTGGGAGCACTTCACAACGCCAACAATATTCAGTCCACTGAAAGCGATGGCGGAAGTATAAGCCAGCCATCCCAAAAAGGCTTTCTCGACTGGAACATATGCCAGGAACAGGAAACAGAGAGCCATGCATCCTTGGGATGTGATGGCGAAGATCAGCATCCTCGCTTTTTCGCTGATACAGATTGCATAGTCCGAAAAAGGTCCAGCTACAATTTTGACCAAACATGATGCGATATAAGGAATGGCCGTGGCGAATCCGGTGCTCTCGATTTCGTATTTGAGAACCTACAAAATAACAGCTTAAAAACGCTCATTATGATGTGGAAATGCCTACCCTGTGCAAATAAGTCGGTCCGTACTGCATAAAAATCTGAAATCCAAAATTGCTTCCGATCGATGATATCCAAACGCCCCAGATCGGCCAGCTGGTCAGCATGGATTTGTAAGGAACGGCTTCTTTGTGGTTCGAGGTAGTCTTTCCAAACTCGATTTTCCCGAGTTCCTTGCTGCTGACGCTCCTGAAATTCACGTGAATTGAGATGAAAGGAACAGAAACTATAAAACCGACTTGTGCATGCGAGGAGAATCGCGGTAAAAGGCGTAGAAGAGGGCGCAGGCGAAGAGAGTCAGGACGCCCTGGAGGTAGTAGATCGCCGGCCAGCCGAGTGAGGACACACACAGGGCGCCCGAAACTGGCATCGTGAAGATAGGGCCGAACTGAAAGCACAGATTAAGACGATTTAAGAGCTTTACGGTCTACTTGAAGGTGGCAGGACATCAGAGCGATGTACATTCCGCTATCCTTAAGAGTCGACCATTGCGCTGTGATGCTTCCCAGCGCTGGGAAAGAGACGGACAACGCGACACCCTAAAACATACCTATTAGGCTTCCCCAAAATGCAGAAATCATCTTGTACCTGCAAAACCCGCATCAGAAACACCCATACGAATCCCCGAATTGTGGCCAAGGGCGTGAGTAAAGTCGCTATCCCGGAGATTAAACAAAATACAGTAAATACATTTCTGAAATTCGCTTTTTAGGCAGTATTAAGAAGCATATTGGTTTACCTGACTCCGAAATGAGTAGTGGTAGTCGTGATCGGCAGGGTGCCTAAGAGATTCCCCACGGCAATCGCCGAAAAAAGCAGCCCCTTCTGGTCCTCCGAATAAGCAGCCGTGGCATTTGCTCCGCCGTCGTTCATGCAGATCACGGTGAAGTTGAAGGCGAGCGAGTTGGAAATGACCGAAGTAAGGCAGATGGTCGCGACGACCATCACCACGTAGCGGGTCGAATCTCCAAACATCCCGCTCTCCTGGCTTTCCTTCCGCTCCACTTACTCCTCTTGATTTAAAGTGCGGTTGACGAAATAGGTATTTGCTATAACGCGTTGCTTTGTGCCCGGCGTGTATTGGTGTCCGATGAAGTCCGACCTCATGGAGCCCAAACACAAAAAACTAGAAACGAATTCAGATTTTTCGGGTCGAAAAATTGTCCCGATGGCTGCTGTGGCGTCACTTATGAATAATCATAGAGAAAAACGATTTCGAATCATGCAAATGAGTATTAAAAAATAACATCGATCGAAGTGGACCTAAGGAAGCAAAGAACTAGGGACAAATTCTGGAGTCTGCAGCTCTTTTTACAGGTTTTAGGTCCGAAAATTGTTTTGGTGCACTCCTAATAATTCCAAAGAGAAAAATTCAAAATCAACGCGAATGTGAATAACCATCAAAAAAATCACGAAGCTCACACCCACCAACTTGATCTGATTTCAATAAGATCACTTTACCTTGTAATTTTGACGTCAGCAAAAAAACCCGTTTTCTGTTGATGTCTTCATTTCTTTAACCGACCCCTTTTACAGCACATTCTGCACGGGAAGTACCAAAATACGGAAGGACAATTTACAGAACGCATACCAAAGAACCATTAGATTTCGTAGGACAAGAAAGCTTCAGTTTGAAAAAGTCGCCAGAATCGAAAAAGTGATTTTTTCACCAAACGCGAACAGCGCTAATACGACCAAAACACAGCCATTCTCCCTTCCGATCTTTGTAGCCTGGTTCTGTTTTCGGCGTACGTATTTTAACCGGCTGTCATCAATCATAGCAACCTGAAAAAACGCCCAATGACAACTTGTTGTTCTGTTAAATCCTTTACTCTAAATGTAGTGATTCAGGAAATCAGATGCGCAGCTGCACTTTCTTTTTATACCCAACCTCGTAAATACTCATCGCAAAGTTCGATTACATGTCGAAAAGAGATCATTATGAGAGAAGCTCTGTTTGCCCGAAGGCCCTTTTACGTTTCGACCGTGTGAAACGTCGGCCTTTCCAGGGCTGAGGGTTCGATCTCTTGGATTTGAGGCTTCAAAGGTGGGTCTTCAGGTTTGCTCTCACACGCCGAGACCGATTTTGTCCACGGCGCGGGTTTTGCGTCGGCGACGAAGATGAAGAATCCGTTGGTGACGAGGATGAGGACGGCGATTACGAGAAACATGAAGGCCCATTCGGAGCCGGAGTTGTTCGGGGCGAGGATGCGGACGAAGGCGGGGAGGACGAGGACGATGATGCTTCCGATGAAGCATGTGGATGCCATGACGAAGTGGATGTAGTGCCGAGAGACCTGGAAATGGGGCAGAGTGAGACTTGAGTCTAGACCACACGGGGATTGTCTAGAGATAGCCTGTCACACTCGACAGCCTGACCTCTGGCAATCGGTCGATCCTCGGTCACCAACGATCCTTCATTCAGCGCGATTGGAGAACCGACCGACCGGCCAGCGCCCACTGATCCTGTTCGGATATCAATTGTTGTCTAAACGCCGGACCGGGACACTCACCAACTGGGCGCATTTGACGACTCCGACGCAGTTCAACCCACTAAAGGCGATTGCGGCGGTGTATGCGAGCCATCCAAAAAAGGACAATTCTTCTGGGATAAAAGCCAAAATTATGAAGCAGAGCGCCATGCATCCTTGAGAGATGATCGTGAAGGTGATCAGCCGCGTTTTCTCGCTGATACAAGTCGCGCGGTCCGAAAACGGCCCAGCGACCACTTTGACCAAACAAGAAGCGACGTAAGGAACGGCCGTGGCGAATCCGGTGCTTTCGATTTCGTATCCGAGGACCTGAAATGACGTGTTTGTGATCCAAAAGGAGAGCCGCTAAGGTACAACAAGAGGAGCAAAGAGTGGATTTGTTGAAAACAACGAGAGCACAAAATATAAACCTTATTTAAATAGGTCGGTCCGTACTGCATGAAAATCTGGAATCCAAAAGCGCCTCCGACCGACGATACGAGAACTCCCCAAATGGGCCAACTGGATAGAATGGCGCCGTAGGGAACCGGGTCCCGGTGGCTGGACGCCGTCTTCCCGAACTCGATTTTACCGAGTTCCTTGCTGCTGACGCTCCTGAAATTCACGTGAAAGGAGATGAAAGGAACAGAAACTATAAAACTGACTTGTGGAAGCGAGGAGAGTCGCGGTAAAAGGCGTAGAAGAGGGCGGAAGCGAAGAGGGTTAGGACGCCCTGGAGGTAGTAGATCGCCGGCCAGCCGAGCGAGGACACACACAAGGCGCCCGAAACTGGCATCGTAAAGATCGGACCAAACTGAAATCACAGATTAGGACGATTTAAGAGCTTTTCGTGCTACTTGAAGGTGGCAGGACATCAGAGCGATGTACATTCCACTGCCCTTCAAAGTGGACCATTGAGCCGTGATGCTTCCCAGCGCTGGGAAGGAGATGGCCAGCGCAAAACCGTTGCAAACCCGCATCAAGAAGACCCATCCGAAGCCCCAAGTCGTGGCTAAGGGCGTGAGCATCGTCGCTATTCCTGAGACCAAACAGAAACCCGTAAACATGTTCCTGAAAAGGTTAACTCAGATCAATTCAGTTACAACGATTTTGCCTCCTACCTTATCCCGAACATGGTTGTCATTGTTGTGATGGGCACTGTCCCGATCAAGGTCCCCACGGCGATGGCCGAGAAGAGCCACCCCTTTTCGTCCTCTGAGTAAGCTGCCGTGGCGTTCTCTCCGCCGTCGTTCATGCAGATCACTGTGAAGTTGAAAGCCAAAGCATTGCTCATCACGGCGGTCAGGCAGAACGTGGCCACCGCCATCACTGCGTAGCGCGTCGAATCTCGAAAAATCCCGGCCGTCGGCGTCGCTTGTGGGTTCACGGACATCTTTCGGGTCAGCCTGAAATGGGCAAAGTTCTCTTCGGTATTCCCAGCACTGTATTTTGCAGAAAATGGCAGCAATGAGCAGAGGCCACATAATCCTCGCTCTGATAACAGCTGACAGTTCTCCGCGTGGTGCTCCCTCTTTGCATAATCTGCTCGGATTCTACAGACGAGCGGGGGCTCGTGGCGTGGCACCACGAGAACATTGCCTTTGAAATGATATCACCAGAGAGCTAAACTTGTAAAAAGTCAAAGTACTTGAATAACCTACTCGGCCAAAGAGGATTTAAAGTGGAGGTGGTGGCTGCGGTGGTGACCCGGGCGGAGGAGAAATGTTTCTTTTTCGGGCTCCATTTCAAAAAGAAACAATCTGGAATTAACGAGGTGCAATAGGGTCACAGGGATAAGAACGCGATTAGGGTGAGTAACACGGGCAAATAAAGCAAAGCAGAAATTGCGGTTTTCAGAATGTCAGCAGATGGGAATAAGAATGGTGCAAAGGGATTCTCATTAGTTTTTGAATGTCTACGGCTAGAGGAAACGTGCAGATGTACGCACTGTCCAAGAACCAAAATGAACACATAGAAACATAACAACTCAAAATTGAATATAAACACAAACAAGTCCAAATCATTAATCACCCAATTAAGCTTCAACACACATTCATTGGTTCGGTCCTAATTTTACAAAACCAAGCAAAAACCAAAATGACTCCGTGACAGAAGCTTGAATAAGGCACATAAGCAAAAGCGCCACATGACTCATTTTTTTCTATTCTAAACGCATAAAGCTTTGTTGAAGAAAGGTCGCGAATCCTAAAAAAGACCTTTTAGAAATGGCGGTCACAGAAATTTGTTAGCTAGCTCGTTTTGGTTTGCTTATAAGGAGTGTCTCAGACTATATCCACCTCAAACAAACCCTTGTTTACCTCATTTCCCATTATCTATGGATCACCCACAAAGTCGTGTAACCGCCTAATCGACGTCAAAAGAATCCCCTGCGCAAAGCATGAAGAATCGACAAAACAACGTTTCATAAGAGATCTCAGGCCAAAGGTGGGAAAGCAAGGAGGACATAAACTGCCGCACGGGTGCTCGGATGCGGACGAAAATATTGACTCTGCAGGTTCTCCTGCAGACGATCAACGCGGCTAAATTTTGCACGGAAGTAAATAGCGGCGATAAACATGCGTTGCGAAAATAGGGGAGAGGAGGAGAAGTGGTTGGAGATGGGGAAAAATCCGGGGACTCATTTCTCGCAGGTGGTTGGCAAAATGTGGTTACACGAATCAATTATGAGACCATCTACATTTAGTGCGATCTACATATCCTTATACCACAGTGAGCAACCGTAGTTGAGATGGTTTCTTGGGATAAAAACAACTACAAATAACAGAAAAGGGCTTCAACCGTATGCATGAGCTCAGACCAGTCGTTAAAGCACAGGGAAAACCTACGACACTCCTTTGCAGGGTTTCCCAACGACGTTTATCCTTGTAATCAAATCGCTATAAACAAACAGAACTGGAAACCGCTCTTTTTTGTCCACGCAGGAAGCGTTAGGGAGTATGTGGCTTGGGATGGGAAATGATTTAATTGCGCAAAGTGCTTGAATTTTAGAGTTCTTTGGATTTAGCGAAATGTCATGTTTTCGAGCTGGAAAAGTTAAACTGGGATCAGAAACATAGGCTAAGTATGGCTTAAGCATAGAAACACAATAGAGAAAACGCGTCACGAGCGACGTCTTTTCGATTTACAATACACAAAGGGGCGTTTGAAACACCAAAGAAGCTGCACAGAAAACAGTGATTCAAGAGAATTGCGATCATCAATGGTTGTTCCAAAAAGGGCATTTTTGGAATTTAGTTAATGAGTTCGGAAGCCTGAACGCGTTCTTTGGAGTGCAACTTGTTTACGGACGTGAGGACGGCGAGTAAATCTATCGGGGATGGGTGGAAGTACTTTGAAGAGGAAGCAAAGCGGGACGATAGAAATCTAGCGCAGCAAAAGGCTGAATGACGCCACTTTTCCTACTAGCTCAATAAAAAGCTAACGCTCCAAGGTAGTAGAACAGCTGATCGTTGTTTCCGCATTTATGTGGCAGTAAGCATAAACTACAATGTTCTAGTCTGGCCACAGAGTAGAAAATTTGTTCTCAAACACTAAAAGTTTGTTAGATCGAGGTGCTCTCGCTTTCGCCTGATGCCTAAAGTGGACTTGGCGAGCCGGAAACGCAATTACCTTTGTAAGATACAATTAAATAATGTGTCCAATTCAAGCCTAAATTGGCGGTTGTACAAGGCCTGAATTTAGGTACAAACAGCACAAGTACACCTCTTGAGGTGGACACTAATAGCAGTCACAACGACAGGAGCTTTTAATTCAGCTGGGCGTAACGGAAACACCATCTTTTAAAAGCCCTGAATAAAGTGGAATTTCACTCGCAAAACTGTCTGTTTTGACTAGACTGGATGCCTGAATAGTGATGAAGCTTGTCAAATTTGTTAAATGCCGACATGTTGATATCAAAAATTCTAAAACGTCAAGTGCTAGGTGATCAATTAGAACCTGCTGAATTCGTTGGATTCAAACATTCTTCAACGTTTGTCCTTTGAGGTTTCTCCAACCAAACGGAAAACAATAAAACACCACTACGATAAAACGGTTTTGAATACAGCAAGATTTCGCACACGCGATCGTTGTTTTTAAAATGTATGTCTTCTAGGGGAGCCTGAAAGAATGATAAAAGAGCTAAAAATGAATAAAACAAAAGTATTTTTTGAATTTTGAGAATTTCGGAAAGAGACATAAACGCGGAAAGCAGCTGAACGCTAGGCCATCAGATCTCAAACAAACGCACGAAACGCGTCTTCTTTTTCTCTCCGTCGTCGTGCCGTCATCTCGTCCACCTGCCGACAATAACAATCTCGAAGAACCCCTTCATTGCTTGACTCTCTTTGCTGCAATTTCGCCGATTTCTCTCACGAACTCAAGCGAGCGCTGGACGCGTTTCTCCGCTTTTTCCATTTTTTCTCCTTGGTGCTCGAGGCAATCAAATGGCTTTTGCAAGGTATTGGAATTGTAGTTGTGCTCGGTCAGAGCGTTCCTGGGTGTGAGTTGTAAGGTAATTAAACGAGTAATCGAATGAAAACGGCAGTTTTTAATAAAAAACAGAAAAACCTTTTTTCACGCAAAGAGCGTGTGAAATTTCGGCTTTTCTAAGGCCTTTGGGTCGATCTCTTGAATTTGAGACTTCAGTGATGGGTCTTCTGGATTAATTTCAAAAGCTACGGCCGCTTTTGTCCAAGGGGCAGGTTTTGCATCTGCCACGAAAATAAAGAATCCGTTCGTAACCAGAATAACCGTGGCGATGATGAGAAACATGGAAGCCCATTCGGAGCCGGAGTTGTTCGGGGCGAGGATGCGGACGAAGACGGGCAGAAGAAGGACTACGACGCTGTTGATGAAGGAGGTGATGGCCATGACGAAGTGGACGTGTTGCCGGGAGACCTGGAGACATAAGAGCACGAGTTCTTAGGAATTTGTAAGATCTTACCAACTGAGAACACCTAATGACGCCAACAATATTCAATCCACTGAAAGTTAGAGCGGAGGTGTAGGCTATCCATCCCAAGAAGGCGTTCTCGACTGGAACATAAGCCAGGAACAGGAAACAGAGAGCCATGCATCCTTGGGATGTGATGGCGAAGATTAGTATTCTTGCTTTTTCGCTGATACAGATTGCATAGTCCGAAAAAGGTCCGGCTACAATCTTGATCAAACAGCCAGTCACGTAAGGAATCGCTGTAGCGAATCCCGTGCTTTCAATTTCGTATCCCAGAATCTGAAACAAGTAAGACATATTGGCGGCTATAACATTTCACCTTATGCAAGTAGGTAGGTCCGTAAAGCACAAAAATTTGGAATCCCAGGTTGCTTCCGATCGCTGAGACCCAAACTCCTAAGATTGGCCAGCTTGTGAGAATCGCCGTGTATGGCACGGTTTCTTTATGGTTCGAGCTGGTCTTCCCAAGCTCGATTTTCCCGAGTTCCTTGCTGCTGACGCTCCTGAAATGTACGTGAATTGAGATGAAAAGAACAGAAACTATAAAAGTGACTTGTGGAAGCGAGGAGAGTCGCGGTAGAAGGCGTAGAAGAGGGCGCAAGCGAAGAGGGTTAGGACGCCCTGCAGGTAGTAGATTGCCGGCCAGCCGAGTGAGGTCACGCACAGGGCGCCCGAAACTGGCATCGTGAAGATCGGGCCGAGCTGAAACAAAAATAAGGGTGGAAATGATGTACTAATCTACCTGTAGATGACAGGACATCAGAGCGATGTACATTCCACTGCCTTTAAGCGTTGACCATGACGCGGTTATACTTCCAAGCGCTGGGAAGGAGATGGTCAAGGCGAAACCCTGTAAACGAGGCATTCGAAACATGATTCAAGTGAACTTGCCTGTAAAATACGCATCATAAAAACCAATCCGAAGCTCCAGGTCAGTGCCAAGGGCGTGAGCATCGTCGCTATTCCTGAGACCAAACAGAAACCCGTAAACATGTTCCTGAAAAGGTTAACTCAGATCAATTCAGTTACAACGATTTTGCCTCCTACCTTATCCCGAACATGGTTGTCATTGTTGTGATGGGCACTGTCCCGATCAAGGTCCCCACGGCGATGGCCGAGAAGAGCCACCCCTTTTCGTCTTCCGAATAAGCCGTCGTGGCGTTCTCTCCGCCGTTGTTCATGCAGATAACGGTGAAGTTGAAAGCCAAAGCATTGCTCATCACGGCGGTCAGGCAGAACGTGGCCACCGCCATCACTGCATAGCGCGTCGAATCTCGGAAAATCCCGGCCGTCGGCGTCGCTTGCGGTTTCGCGGACATTTCTGAAACGGGACAACGACATAAATTTACAGAGAAATTCTCAAGTTGGGACGTAACAAGCAACGCTAGGCGCAAACATCAACAAAACACTCATGGGAGCACCGAAAGCACTCGCTGACAACAGCTGACGGCTGTCTCCCCGATGTCCTTGATTTGAATAATCATGCGAGAGGCATAGGATGACACCGCGGGTACAGAATTTATGAAAATCATGATACAATTCACACGAAGGTTCTTGTGTGGACATCTAAATTTGCCGTACCTCCGAACGCCTCCTCCCGTTTCAGACTTTCGGACTTCTGCAAACGCTCCCAGACGTCTGTCCCACACTCCAGAAATCTTTAAAAGGAGCGCGCAAGGTGGGCCGTCGCGTCTTCTTCGGAATCACCGCGCTCCCTCCGCCATGTCCACGACCGCTCTTGCCTGCGACCCTCCGGTACGTGAGCTCCGCTGCTCCGGTCTCCTCTGCTCCACCCACCCGCTCCGTGCTCCTCTAATCCGCTCCATTCCAGGTCTGCCCCATCAGCGCCGCCGGTGGAAAGTCACAGCACAAGCTCATCAACCAAAGCGGAGCTCGTCTTGCCTTCAAGGTTCGTTGCTCCTCCGCTGCTCCGGCCTTCTGAATCTGCTCATTTTGCAGGTTAAGTGCTCCAACAACTCCAACTACATGGTGAAGCCCGTTTTCGGATTTTGCGAGGTCGGAGGTCAAGTCAAGTTCGAGATCACGCGCTCGAAGGGAGCTCCGAAGGGCGACAAGCTGGTCATCCTCTTCGCCGAGGCCGCCGACGATGCCACGGACCCCGCGGCGCCCTTCACCCCGGAGCACCCGCCACCGCCGTCTCCGGCGAAGTCGTCGTGAAGCTCTCCGCCGCCGAATAGAAGCCTCGAAGGCTTGTGGAACACTCGCAGCATGCATCGATTAATAAATGGTATTTCGCCTACTTTTCTTGCTTGTTCGGTCCGAAATCTGGCCTAAGTTTGGCAAATTCTCGGACGCTTTTGGTTTACCCTTTGGACTCACATTTGGCTGCATCGGCAGCTTCGAGTTGATGCCGGACGCTTGCATGGTCACTCCGAGCGAAACGCGGTCAAGGACGGAGTTCTGAAATGGATTTTGGTCAGAGAAGATCGGAAAATGGGATGTTCGCTTACCTATCCAGCCAAAGCAAGGAATAAAGAGCTGGATCAGACGTGCCCAAGCTGTAGCGGGTCGGCTTCAGGAAGAGTTGTCAGCGTCGTTTGTGGGTCCACGAGCAAATCAGAAATTG
The DNA here is from genome assembly GCA_000757645.3 of Steinernema carpocapsae. Classification (NCBI taxonomy): domain Eukaryota; kingdom Metazoa; phylum Nematoda; class Chromadorea; order Rhabditida; family Steinernematidae; genus Steinernema; species Steinernema carpocapsae. The sequence goes on along the minus strand of AZBU02000012.1, from coordinate 641,202 downwards.
GGCGACGATCAATAAATTTTCAAAACGCTCATGGGATTACTGAAAGAATCTTTTGAATCATACAAGAGGCATAGAATGACACTGTAACTCCAGGATTCATCGAAATCACCAATTTTCAACAGCAGCCACATGAGCTTATAAAACAAATTATTCAAGATATCCAGCGCCACAGAGTCCACAAGTCTTGGGATAACCATTTCTGACCCAAACTCCAAGAGATGTAGAATCTTTGCACATATAAGCGTTGTAGGCACACCCGCAGAGGCCACAGGTTTTAGGGCACATAAAGGCCATAGCACCCGTAACTTGGTCGCCGAATCCACCACAGCTGGCTTTCCAAAGGGGACACAAAGGAGCAAAATTGGGACCTAAATATGAATCTGATAATCAACTTCCTGCATTGGAATGCTTACGACCCTCGCAATTGTAGTTCGGGTTCTCACAGCAGAGGACGTAGGTCTTCGAACACATCCTCGTAACCTGAGTGGGGTAAGTATAACAGTTCTGAGGACGAGAAGCACACTGGGGCGCGTATTTTTCCCCCATGAGCTCTCCACAGGCTGAGTCCGGAATTTCGTTTTCGCAGCTGATGGATCTAGGTTTCCGCGAGGAGATTCTTCGGCTGGAACAAGGAAAGCAGAGAGGAGTGTTGCGAATGGAACGTTCCAGAACATTGTGGAGCTCACAAACTGATAAAACAAGCACGGAAAATCACGTTAAATATTAAAGCCAAAAGCCGTTTAGCCAAAAATATCACATAGAAAAGTTCGAACTGCGAACGAGCTTGGGATTTAAATCCCAGCTGTTCCAATTCGAAAATTGGAAAAAAATTTGGGAAAGATCGCGCAATGAAAATTGAGAGGCATATGGGTCCTAAGCCGAAAGCAGTGGTTACTGTACTCCGATCACCACCCTCAGAAGACGACCGGGAATTGCAAAATTTGCGAGGGACGTCGCGGATCTTCGATTCTCGCTGATTTCGCGTGCTTTTCCGCTTTTGTGTTGCTCGTAAAACTTCTCGCCAGAAAAGAGAATTCTCGCTGATTTGCAGTGTTTTCTTGTCGCCGCTGGTTTTTCGTGTTACGTCGCTTTTATTTCTATTTCGCTCCTCATGCTTTTCTCGTTTTCAAAAGCTTCAAACCATGGCTGACAAGCGTCCCACCACCTCCACTTCTGGCGCGCTTCTCGTCAAGAAGTCGCTCGCAGGCTTCGGTAAGCGATTCACCCCTAATCTCTTTCATTAATCACGTGTTCCTTTTAGTCATCCCGAAGCTCTCACAGAAGAAGATCGCCGCGGAGACCGAGCTACTCCCTGTGAACGAAGCTCCAAACGGTGAGGATTCCTCTTCGATCTCCCGTTCAATTGCGTGTTTTCTTCTAGGTACCTCCGAGTCCAAGTGGCCGTCCGACCCCTTCTTTTACAATTGTCCGTCGGCCGAGATCGTCGGACTCGACAAGCCGCTGCCCGCGCGAGCTCCTCCAAACGCGGCCGATCTTCCTTCGCTCCGCGAGAAGACCATCGACGACCTGATGGCGGACGTCATCACGAAGAACCGCTTCTTGAGAACGGAGGAGGACGCCAAGCGAGACGAGCTTCGCTACAAGAACCACCGCTCTCCTCAGCATTTGGCGGAAGAAGCGCTCAAGAAGGTGAACGCGAAGAACCCGGTGAGGATTTTCTCTGAATTCTTAAGATTGACTTTTCCGTTTGCAGTTTGTCCCCAAAAAGCTGAATCTCGAACGCTCCTTCGTCCACCGCTTCGGAATGGTTGCCGAGGAGCCCATCCAGCGTGGGGAGGTCGTCATCGAGTACATCGGCGAGATCGTCTCCGAGGATGACGCCAATCAGCGCGAGCACCTCTACACCAAGCACGGCGTCCCCTCGAGCTACCTCTTCCAGTTGAATTCAAAGGAGGTACGTTCCAATTCTTGCTTACCTTGTTTTATTCCAAATCATTCTAGGTGATCGATGCCAGGATGAAGGCAAACTTCGCCCGGTTCATCAACCACTCCTGTGACCCTAACTGCGAGTCCACCTGGTTCAAGGTGGGTGGCAAAGAGAGGATCTTCCTCTACGCGATTCGGGACATCGCCGAGAACGAAGAACTCTTCATCGACTACGCGTTTAAGGCGGACTCGTCCGAGGAGAGCCTCCGCTGCCTTTGCAAGTCCTACAACTGCCGCGGCGACATGCGCCTGATCTCGTAGCCGCTTTGTCATTGTTGTTACTTTTGTTGCAAATGAGGAAATGGAAGAATCTTGCATTCTCAATATTTATTACAAGTGTTGGGGTAAGAAACAACGAAATTGAAAGAACTACTCTTCTCTTTGTACAAATCAAACAGCATAATTAGGAAGAAGAAGAAGACAAGAGGAGGCAAACGAAGGAAGAGCACTTTGAGTGGCAAACAACAGAAACGAGGGGAATTGGGTGTGGCTGGGTTCAGTTCAACCGTTTTCGACTTCCGAAGAAGGAGCTCTTGAGGCGCTGGCCGAGGCCGACGTTGCCACTGCTGGCGGAGCCGTTGCGCTTTTGGTTTTGGTCCGGGGTCGCTGAAAAAAGCAGAATTAGGACTGATTTAAAGCTTGAGAACTCACAAGCTCGGGACGAACTGATGACCTGGTTGTTCCAGGGCTCGTTGGAGAGCGAGTTGGACTTCATGAGTTGTCCGCCACCGGAACGCTTCGTGCTGCCGTCCATGGACACGCGGTTCAGGGACATCAGCGAAGAGGCGCTTGTGGGGGGCTTCTGACCGCCGATCTTCCTCAAAAACTGGCCAAAACGACCAGATTTGGATTGTTGTTGCTGAGGGGCGGCGGAGGAGGGCGGCAGGCGGTGGCTCATGAGCGAAGTGTTGTCGGCCATATCGCTCATGCGCGAGTGGCGGCGGTCGTCGGAGAGGATGTTGTCGTAGAATCCGTCGTCGTCCTCGTCGAAACTCGTGGCGCGCGAGGAAACGATCGAATGTTTGCGTCCGTCGCCGCATCCAATCGAGCCTTGCATGGAGCCTTGGCGACTGTGCCGCCGGATGGGAGCGCTTGCGGAGCTCGCCGACGAGTAGTAGCCGTGTTGGGAGGAGTTGGTTGAACTGATACAGCCTTAAAATATGTAAAATTATCAAAAGTCCCCCACGATTCTAAGCAAACCTGGGGATAAGCAGGAGGTTGAGTAACAGGGTAAGCAGGAGCAATTTCTGGCTGTTGCATCGTCGGACCCGTCTTGTTAGTGACTACCTTGTTTTGCTTTAGACTTCCCTAAAACGCGAAAATTAGCGGTTCCCTAAAAGGAGCTTAGGAGCTGGGGCCAAAAGGCGATAGCGAGAAGCTGAAGCTCTTTAAGCCATGCGGACCTTTCTGTCACCGCGGGTGCAAAATTCATTAATCTCATAGTAAGTATCGTCTTCCTTCGAGTTCGACGCTGCCGGGATCGCGTTCGGATGAACGTTGTTGCGGCGCCATTGAGGTTGTACGTGGTGGGAGGGTGCCTCTGAAAAAAAAGGATTAGAAAAAGGAGCGCGAGGGAGAATCGAGAAAGAAAATGCGTGAAAAGTCGTCGAAAGATCTAGCAAGCGGGACGAAGAGTTCGGGGAAAATGGTCGTTTGAGGAAGGAGGACTCGTGCAAAATGACGACGTGCAAAAATACAAAACCCACCTGATTTCTTAGGCTCGAACATGGACTGAATCGCGTTAACCTTCGAGGGGTTCAGCCGTTCGGTGTTGATCGTTTCGAAGGGCGTCGGACCGGCGCCTGCCGCTGGGGGACCGCGGTGATACACTCCTGAAATCGAATATCAGGTAAAATCGGATATTTGTGGCAAAACTAGAAGAATGAAGTCAAATCGAGGACTAAAACTAACCGCGAGTTCGGTCCAAGGGATTTGGAACCCTACCTGTCCTGTTCCCGGAGGTCGTGGCCCCGAAATCGGTCGCTGCGTTGTTCAGCATGTGGTGCGTAACCTCATCCAAGTTCTCTTGCTGTCTTTGCCTTAACCTTCGCATTCCTCGATCCATGGACCTAAAAATACATTTCAAAAAGGTCTCAAAAAACGTGTTCTTACCCAACTTGGCCATTATGCGCCGCGCCGTTCCCATTCAACTGTCCGAGGCGGTTCATCTTCGCGTGCTTCGGTTCCTCGTAGTCGATATTCGTCGAGAACTTCGCGGGGGGCACTCTTCCCTCCTCGTGGATCGGAAACGACCTCCGGCTTCCCGGGGCTTCGTCGGTGTTCAATTCCAACTCCGCCACGAGCATGTCGATGGACATCAGGTCCGGCTTCCGCATCTTCATCACTCCGGCGTCCGGGAGGCTCTGAATCGAGCCGCGGATGTTCTGCGCCTGCTGTTTGTATTGCAGGAAAGCGCTGTTGGACTTGTCCGGCTTGTAGCGCTCCTCGGAGTGGATGCTCCCGATGGTTCGGTAGGCGTCGTTCGCCTCGGAGTGGTGCGAGAATTGGTCCTGCGAGTTAACTCGTTTGATCGGATGACAGGCGGAGAAGGAGGAATACGGTGTGATATTCCTGGAAATGAATCTTAACTAAAGGATAAAAAACAATTCTTACAATTGTCCATTGCTGCCACTCAAACTGCTGGTGGTCGGCATCGCGTAGGTGGGTTGAGGCCGGCAAGGCTGCGGCCTCACGGGCGCCGGAATCGCCTGCTGCGGCTTTGGCTGCTGCTGAGGTTGCGGTTGAGGCTGCTGCTTTCGTCGTTTCTGGCCGCCGTTCGTCACGTTCTGGATCAAATCCGGCGTTTCGCGCATTCGTTGTTTTTTTCGTCGGTCCGACGCGTTGATCGCCGCTACTTCGGCCGAACAACTGCCGATCGATCGCTCGTCGCTCTCGCACTAAATTACGGGAATTAATTGGTTCCAGGAATTCGAGAGAGCGGTCTGACCCTTGACCCTCTAATCTCTTAAATTCGCTTTTCTATAGATACCCATTTAAATGATTACCTGGTCATCTCGCCCTAAGATCAAATCGGGCTTCGGCTCAGCTCCCGTCCACATCTTCGTGTCCCCATCGAGCCACTTCCGCGTGAAGTCCATCTTCTCGTTGTTCAGCTTCTTCGGCAACACGATCGTTTCGGAAACTTCGACCTCCGCGTGTGCAGAAAAGCCGCTGCCGCCGTTTTCCTTCGCCTGAACGCGACAAATTGAACTCTCGGAAATTAAGAGCCTCGATTACCTGCTGGATGGGGTGGTTGTAAATAACCGGCTGCGGCTGATGTTCTTGGAGATAGCGCTGCTGATAAGGTTGAGGGTTCCTGCGGACGGGGGCGCCCCTCTGCTGCTGCTGAGGGTCTCTGAAATGCGGAAAAAGGCGCATTAATCTTGGTCAACACAGCGACGGCGATTTGCAGGTGGTCTTTGCTTTAGTTTGGACAAGTTTCGTAAGAAATATGAGAAGAAGAAAAAAAGGAGGAAAGAGCGAAAAACGAACCTTGGACGAACCATGGGACTGGGGGGACAACAAGCCTACTTCCAAAAGTTCATCGCATCAGCGTGTTTATCGAAAGGCGGGACTGAGGTGTAACAGTAGTGGTCCTTGCCACATTCCAAGGGCAAAATGAGGGTTTCACGACACGCTAATTAATAGCTTTTGAGATTAAGAAGACGCGCTAATCTCGCTAAAAGAAGCCCATTGTTAGCGGCGTAGTTTTGAGGATAAGAAACCTAACTTGCAAATCACAAAAGCATTTGATCGCGTGATAGGACGACCTAATAAATGGCGTTCATTTGCGAAAGGTCTTAAGCAAACTAATGAAATCGGTGATAAGAATACGTCTCGTGAGATAAACGCGACCCGAAACCCGACCAAACACTAATTCCAAAAAGCAGATTTGTCACATTTCTACCACGAGACCACTCCACTCCCCTCCAGTTGTCCTCGGTCCATCAGACTGCCACTTCATCAACAGAACCATCTGCTAAGTGCGATCACTGGCCTCCAGCCCTTCTTGTCTAGGTCACAAGGACGCGCTTCGTTTTCATCCCAAAGACAATAAAAACTACAATCTCACCTGTTGTTCGATGCGCTCTGGAGACTTTGCTGCTGGTTCTTAATGGAGTTCTTTCCTTGGGGTTCATTGGACTGAAATGTTACACGGTTAGCGAGGAGAGGAGTGCTGGGATAGGTTACATGATCGCACTCTTTCTTGAGGTCTTCGAAGATTTGGTCCAGATAGTCGATGGCCTCCTTGAATTTGGTCCTGTGCTGGTGATGCCTGTAACGGGCCTGATCGATCATCTGGTCCAATTGCTTGGATGCAGTGTCAAGGACGACGCTAAAATTAGAAAAATGCTAGAAAAAGACTAGAAGCGAGGGGAGGGATACAGCAGGAGATACAGCACGCAGAAAATTAGAAACATCTACAAAAGCGAAATTGAATATTCTCGGGGATCAAGTGTTGGTCATTCGTCTTCCGTATCCCCTTTACAGAGTTCAGTCACAAATATTTATGTTTGCCAAGCGTAGGAAAAACTTGAGAGCGTTTTGTTTGCCAAAGGAGTGACAGGAGTGTCTGCTCATTGATTCAATTCAAGCTGTTTGTTCAATTTTAAAAACCATTTCAACGCCCATTTTTGTCCAAAAACACTCATCACCAACCCCCGTAACAAAACCCCAAACCCTCATAAACGCGTGACAAAAAACAAGGCAATCCCATAGAGCGCTCGAAAAAACAGGCGACCATAAATCTGAAATTTGGTTTTGTTCGAAACGACAGCGAATTCCTATCGATTTCGGACGTCGTCCGAGAGAAATTACAATGGGCCGAAAGGAGAAGAAGAACGGCCCTCTCGGCTGTTAGCAGCGCTCGGGCATCAATCAGTGCAGGCCGGCACGGCAGCGGTCGCCGCGGTTGTCAGTCAGCCGACCGCGGGCGATCGGCCCGGAGAATTTCCAGGAATATTCAATTTCAACTGGCTATTACACACTTGACTTCCTGGAAGCCGACTGACCTGTTCGCCGATTCCATGCTCGTCGTCGATTGGCGTCCGCTTGGATCTGTTTGGCCCGTGGAGGAAGAGGAGCGGTTGATAGGAATATGGGCTGCATACCGCTCGAATCTGGGCTGTTGGGACAAGGCGGCCGCGTTGGTAAAGTTTTGAGCCACGCCACAAAGAGCCATCTTGTGGTCCGTAACTGAAAATGTTTAATTTTTAGAATATTGCAAAATGAGTGCAGTTTTAGGGTTACGGTAGCCGTAGTAAAGCAAAACTCTTGAAAGTGTCTGCAGTTTAAGATGGATTGTATCCAGGCAGTGACTTAAGGAAAACATGCCAATAACAAAGCAAGTGAGTGTTGGTGGCACGCGCTTCGCGGACAAAAATAAAGCATCTTCAGCCGTGTGCGTTGTCTATGTGCTGCTGATCCTACGGGGACATAGGATCGATTTGAAGAATGAAGGAAGGCGGTCGCGTGCTTTCACACGGATTGCAGCTGACTCGACCGGCATTATCACACGTTTATCTGATCGGACTTTGGCGCTTTAACAGCTTTTTTGTGGCCGCTCGAAGGTCTTCGGTTCCGGTTGTGTCGGGAGCGAAGAACGCGACGGGAGGCTTATGTAAACGGAAGGTTGTTGTTTATCAAAGAAACTGTTGTGCCGCAATTTATTTGTTTTGGGAGGTGCGATTTGAGAAACAAATTATGGACGCCTAATGTTTAATAGACGAACAGAGGGAGAAGGAGGGTGATTGATCGGGGTTGACAGCAGAGGTATGCTTTGAACGTGGCGTCTATGGTCAAATTTGAAACGTCAAAAATCAATTGATGAAATTTGAAACAAAGTTTTACACATCAAAGATTACTTAGCCGCGCATGACTCATCTAGCTCAACTGACTCAACTGATATTATCTCTCTAACTCGCCTATGACGCAAGACGTCAGACGATGCAAAAAGCGAGGTATGACAAATTACGCAAAGCAGTTGGATCGGCGCTGGCATGTTTCAAGGAATTGGAAGGCACCAAAATACGACAAAAATGCGAAAAAAATTTGAAGTCAGCGTGAAGCTGAAGCTTTTACTTGAAGTCCGCCTAAGGTTCTAAATTGTTCTTCAGTCCTAAACTCAACTTTTCAGGGAATTGGCAGGCTTCAAAACACGAGAAAAACGTGATGGAAAATTTATGATGAGCTTCTATCTTATAACATCTGACAGCTCTAAGTCTAAGCTGAAGAGTTTAATCTAGGCTTCAATCGTATTGAATCATCTTAAATCTTGAACTCCATTGATCTAACCCACTGATCTTAATTACTGAAAAAGCTTTGATTTAGAACTGATTATAATCTAACCCAAGGTTTAATCCACAAGAAGTGCCATAAACTCCAAAGAAATCGGGCTGAATAGGCTCCATTGAGGACTTATCAATATCAATATCATAACCAGAGAGGATACTTTCTCCTCCTCCCGACCTCCCCTGAGTCCTCGGATAAACATATAACCGGAGGCGAAACGCGTTTGCAGCTGACGGCTGCAATGCTTCACGCGCTGTCGATGATTTTGATTCCGGCTCATTTATAAATTGTTGATCGCTTCAGCGGCGATGGGAAATTTCTTAACGAGATCAATAATTTGAAGGAACTGGTCCTTCAGGAGGACAGGAGCCAGTTTGTATTTTCGCTTGCACGCACGACTTTTCTTGTTTCCGGATCACATTAGAGAATCTGTTTTCAATTAGTCGCGGGCGAAACTTACGTTCTGACGCCGAGTGACGCTTGTTCTGCGGCAACTGCATTGTGATTTCCACGGAGTTGTCCTGGAATTGGATGAATTTGGGGGTTTAAGGTCAACAATGAGCAAACCTCATCCGGACGGAAGTTGGTCTTCCTCAAAGCGTTCGCTTGACTCTGCATCCGTTCTTCGAAGGGTGTCAAGGGCGTGTCGAAGATAATTTGCTTCGTTAACGACGCCGAACGTTGGGGTTTTCTGTAAGCGATTCGCAATTAACGTAACGCGTCTTTTTGCGTTTTCTGGATTGTAAATTTTAAGAACTCGTGGAGTCGAAACGTACCTCAAAGGAGCCCTGAACGTGCTTCCTGTCGCATTGAAACACTGTTCACCGTACTGAAGCAATTCGAGCATATTCGCGTCCTTTGGCGGAGGCGTTATCTGCGATTTCTCCACGCTGGACAGCCTGGACCTCGAAGGAGTGGTGATGAGGGGAACCGACTTTTGAGGTGGTTCCACAATCCTAACGGCGCATGCCGGAAGGAGTTCCGATGTGGTGGAGCGGACGGAGGGAGTGTCACACTCGCTGGAATCCGCCGAATGGACGATGTTGTCGACTGAGGAGCCGCGTTGGAGTCGCTCGAGTTTTCCGCGTTTTCTCCGGACGTATTCTTCAAGCAGAGATTGGTCCGGGAGCACGATGGGCTCGCCGGGGCGATAGTCGAAGCTTGGGAGGTGCTGAAAAAAGGAGTTTAAAGATCTGTAGAGTTAATGAGCTGTGAGAACTCAACCAGCTACTAGGTAACAACGCAACCCTAAGAGGCCAACTGATGCCCTCGGCGCTGTCGAGAGTACGACGCAGTAATGTCTTATTAGCAAAGTTGCAACATAGCAGCTGTCGGCGGCGGCCACCTTCCGCCTCGACCTTCTCCGGCGGAACCGAGGCATTAATTTAGCGTGGCAGATAAAGACAAGATCGACATCTGCGATTAGAACGGACTTACATCATTGGAGGCGTAGCAATTCTCCTCTTCGAAGCTCTCTCGCATGTCGCGAAGCACTTTCTGCGCCTTCGAACTCGGGTCTTCTACTTTTTCGATCTTTGGCGCCGCGGTGATCTTCTTCTTCTCGTCTTCAATAATCGCAGTTTGCTTCTCGATTAGATTCGTCAAGCATTTCTTGGTCAGCTGAGGCACCTTGAATTTCATGGCCAAACGGGAAATGTTGATGTCCAGGAGGGGAAGCGAAGCCAAAACGGTCACCTTAGCGCCCGCGTTGAGCACCTTGCGTTTGAAATCCTTCGACATTTCGGTCACGGCGATCTTGCTGGCATCACACGCTAAGGAGACCTGTTCAAGGTGTTTGCTAAAATTGAATTTATAAATTTATGGCTTGAATGACCTAAGAAGCCTACATAGGAAGCTTGAGAGTCTTCTCGACCTTCAATTCGAGGCTTCTGTTTAAAACAGGAGAAATCGTGGCCCTGGCGGTCTCCTTCAACTCCTTCTTCGCAACGTTTTCCTTGAGTTTGAAGTCGTGGGTGACCGAGGTTCTGCAAAGAAAGAAACAATTAGCCGACGAGCACTTTGGAGCGAGCGAAGAAGAAGCGACGGGAGGACATGTCGTCCCAAGGGTCTCCAAAGGGCCGCCGATTGACTGCGACAATCTGTGACCGGCTCAGCTCGAGTGCATGCGGCGGCGGTCAGTTTGCTCATCGCAGATTGCGTATTACAGCGGAGGCGCTAGAAGCGCAGATTACCTTTGCAGAGGCGGGATGGTCACCGTGCAGCGTTCCGTAAGGTTCGCTTTCTTGGAGGTGAGCGTCTTCTGGACGGTTTTAGTAACGACCGGAAGGACTTTCTTCTTGGGAGGCACGGGAACCTTGATTTTCGAAGATTTGGCCGCCATGTAGGAACGCGCTCTGATTGTGTTTTCGGTCTTTAGTGCAGCTCCGTCCCTGAAATTTTTACTAAACAACCTAATTCAAAAAATATGACTCACTTCTTCAAGTGCTTATTATGGCTGATATAGAGCTCCTGCTGAGAATCTTTCCAAGTTCCAGGCACTGGTGCAGGCTGCTTCACGGCTTCCTTCTTTTCATTTTTCCTAAGACTCGAAGGGATGAAGTGAGCCACCGCAGAGTACTTGCTTTCGTCTTCGGTGTCTTGAGGCTTGGCTTCTGCTGGCTTAGCTTCGACCTTAGAAGCGGAGTTCTTCCTTGAGGTTTTAGGCGTGACTGGCTTGAAAGTCTTAGCAGCGGTCTTCTTGGGCTCGACCTTAGCAGTTCCATTGGTTTTGGATTCAACCTTTGCTGTTGTAGTCTTAGGCTCGGTCTTGGCCACTCCATTTGTCTTAGGAACGGCTTCTTTCTTAGCAGCTACCTTAGCCACGCCGTTGGCCTGGGGTACTTTCTTCACCGGTTCAGCCTTAGGAACAACTCCGTTGACAGCTGTGCCATTAGTCTTGGGAGCCACGGCCTCTTTCTTCTGAGCTTTAGGAGTGGTCGGCTTCGGTTCAGCCTTGGCGGGGGTCTTCGCCGGCTCCTTCGCTGGCTCGACCTTCAAAGGAGCTTTAGCTGGCTCCTTGGCGGCTTCAGTCTTGGTGGTGAATTTTGCTGGTTCCTTTGCCGGCTCGGTATTGGGAGTTGTCTTTGCAGGCAAAGCTTCTTTCTTAACAGGCTCAGGCTTCTTCGCTGCTTCAGGCTCCTTTTTAACCGTTTTCGGAGACGCCGGCTTTTCGGCCTGCTTCACCTTGGCCACAGTAGTCTTCGGCTTTTCGACGGTTCCATTCACTTTGGTAGCTTCTTCCACTGGCTTCGGTGCCTCATCCGCTTTCTTCACGACCTTCTTTGACAAAATCGGACTAGATTTTGGAGAGGCGGTTTTGACAGTTTCTGCTGCTTTGGTTTGAACAGTTTTTGGAGTAGCAGGCGTCTTAGTGGCAACGGAGGTGACGGAAGGAGCGGCTTGAGGTGTAGACCTAAAATCGATTTTAATGGAACTAACATTTAAACGCTTAGAATAGAATTTAAGCCTACCTAAGCAACAAATTCTTCTCAAGAAATTGCTCAAAACAAAGCAGAAAATAGTAAAAAAGGCTCAGAAAAGCCAAAAAGATCATTTCGGAAGAGGATCAGATGTGTATCTGGACGCGTTTCCGACTCCGGATACACCTTTACCAAATCGTTTTTTGTGTAAAGTCATTATTTGTAAATGTGTAATGTAATTAGCGAATTGGAAGGTAAACATGTTTTGGGCGGCAAAGGAAAAGTTTTGGATAAAATTTGGACTTTGCAGGTAGAATCATCGATCCCTTAAACAAGCAAAAATTTCAAGATACGATCAAAATGCTTCAAAGATCAGCTTTTTCAAGAGCATCATTCTACCTCAGACGGAACCGATAACCGATTCTCCAAAACTCTCTTCCGAATTGAATTTGTACAATCATGAACAAAAGGGGGAAGGTAAACACCAAAATTTTGCCAAAGAGCTCAAGATTTCTATATTGAGCTTTTCAAGACACTCTCTACCATCTTACCTCAAACTAAACCGATTCCCCATTCTCCAAAACTCCCTTGAACCACTTTCAGCAAATTGACTAAAATACAGCTCTCGGAGAGTTTTAGTGCAAATGGACCGCTATACAGCACACATGACCAACCATCGGCGTCACACAGCTGAGAGCAACTACGAGCGAATGAATCGCTTATTGACAAAAACACCCGCTCCCCGGCAGCAGAGGTGAGAAACAACAAAATACTTAGAAAGCCATAAAATAGTGGCGGTGGGTAACCAATCTGACTGATGGTTCTGGCTAGATAGAGGAGATAAAATAACTCACGTTGGAGGTTGAGTCACGGGTTGTGGCTTCGGTGCAGCCGAGGCTGCGACGACGGGTTTGTCGGCGGAGGAATCGGTTTGCTAAAATGGAGCGATTAGGAGAGAAACCGGTACTGAAAGTGTTGTTTTGCGAAGTTCTGGAGTCTCTTTTTAGCTTACTTAGAACAAAGAGCTTTGAAAATACTTAAGCCACGTGGGAAAAGAGAACATTTTAGAGAAGAGACCAATAAACAATGGGCTAAATGCTCCGAGTCCAGTTCAAAGTGTAACAAACATACTCACATCCTCCTTGTCACTCATCTGACTCAACCTTAACAGATTTTTCACACGTCAACCTTCAGACAATCGAATTCTAAGGCAGCAAGTACAGTTGATGAATGGGAGACAAAAAAACAGGGGTTCGGTTTTCAAATCGATGTGCGCACTTTACAGCGAAAAGAACCCAACGGGGATAACCACTCGCTGGCGTCGTCGCTAACTAGAAGACATCGGTCCGAAGAAGCGACAAATCATCGGCTTTAAAAAATGGCGGATTGAAGAATATCACGGTCCGCTTTTGCCAACGCACAAGTTGGCAATCAATCCGGAGGTGTTAGTCGAGGCGAGGAAAATCCTCTCGACCGCTGTTTAAAGAAGGTCAAAAAAAGAAACATCCGATCGCTACGGCCATTCATCATTCAACGTGGGTCAGTTCGGGAGTTGAAAGAGGGCTCAAGCGAAGAGAGATTTGTGTGCAGGCAGATCAGGTTCTTTGAAAGGCGATTGTGGTCGTTTGGGTCTTTTGTTTAAAGGGGAGAAGAAGAAGCGATTATGCGAAGGAAGAAAACGATTAGAGCTTTTGGTTTATGACGGTTTTATAACTGTAATCGGAGACGCTGGAACGAGTTGTAATGTTGCTCTATACAGCTTATGGGAGAATAAAAAAAGTGGTTAAAGTGGTGAGGAAAAGCCTAAAAGTCAAGATGGTCTTAGGACTTAGCAACAGCGTTAGTAGGACCGCTTTGAAAATGAGCTAAAATTAGATTGCAGCGGTCAATTAAGATTGTCGTAGGACAGTTTTGACGGAAAGACTAGACATCAGGATTAGGACCGTTTGGGAGAAATATAGCGAACTTTGCAAAAAGATTTTAGGATTCAAAAAGCGATGGAAAAGTTGTGGAAGCGAGTAGCAAGAAATTACTAGCCAAAAATAGCATTAGGCATCATCTTAAAAACTAGGGACAGATAGAAGGCGGGTAAAAATGATCTCAAGAATGAACCCAAAACTAAATCTAAATGAAACTAAAAAGCCAAATTGCGGATAGCCGACAAAGCCGATAAAGCCGACAAAAGATCGTTTATGGAAGGAGGGATTCTGTTTCCATTCGTGGTCCGCGCTTTTGAAGTTCCAATTTTCATCTTAATGTGTCCAAATTCGGAATAATTTGAATGAAGACCAAAACAACAAAACAAGAGGAAAAAGCGGGTTAATCTAAACACTGAACCCAACAGCAAATTTACGTGTAATTAAAAGCGTTTCAATTTCCTGAGTTTTGTTTTAAATAGAACAAGTGTAGTTAAGACCGAAAACAGCAATAACCTTATCCTTAACATTACTCGCGACGCTCTTATCCACGACACTCTCCTTGCACTGGGTCTGATTCCTGAGAACCACGACGAACTTATTCCTCGCCCGTCGCGGCTGCATCCTGTACCGCCTGGAGTCGTCGCTCAGAAGAGTCGTCGTAACCAACGTAGCCACCAACGTGGATCGACGGCACAAAAAGTTGCCCTCAAGGGGACGGGGCGTGAATTGTGTAATATTCAGATCACAGAAGAGAAGAGGTGTTCGGTGCGCACGATCTCTTCTCCCGCGGGAGGACAATCGATTCCTGGGGGAACAAAAAACGCCGCCCAGTGGTCTGTGGCCTCAGATCGCTGGGGCTGGGGGCGAAAAAGAAGCTGTTGGGAAGGTGCCTTCGACGGCATAACGCAGGTGTCATCGTGCACAAGGAGAAAACAACATAAAATCGTGGGCCGTTTGCTTGGGAGGTTGGGAGGAGGACGACGACGCTTATGATGACTTACCCGAGGAGGGGGAGACGAAGGCCAATCCAGATTCTGTGTTTCAGCGGCCGCTGGAGGTGGCAAAGCGGGGCCGTTCAGTTGTTCTAAACACATCTATTAAACATGTGCTCTCCGGGCTTACAGCATAAACAAACATCCGTTTTTCATAATCTTAATTGCCTCGGCCGCAAGTGGACACTTTGCGGTTGGACGGACGCCGTTTTATGAGTGGTTTAAAGGGTCATTTGGGTTTTTGGATGTGTTTTTAGGGAGTTGTAGGACAGCGTTTTGTGTAGAATGTGTTGCCTCGGGGGTGAAACATTAATTTGGCCCCGGAAAAGTCGTTAAATAAACAGAAAAGAAATGATTGCGGGTCGTAAATCAGGGCAGTTGGTTGCTTACTAAGGAACCCTTACCTTGACTATCTCCCTTCACGAGCTTTTTCTTTTTGAGCCTCTTCACCCTTGGGGGTTCCCTGGGTTTGTGCCCTTTCTGACCTTCGTCTTCACTAGAAGACGGCGACGGCTGCCTGGACTGACTTTTGCTCAGGCTTCTCTGACGTGATTCTCTCCTCGCAGCTAAAATTTGCTATTTTTACAACTTGAAAATTGTGGCTTACTTCTTGCCGAAGGCGACCTTCGCCTCCTCGTCACCGAAGAATTCATCTCGGGCGGCATTTCCGTTGGAATCACGCTAAAAAGAAGATTTTGGGATCATATAAACAATGAAATAGCTACCTGTTTTCCGCAAGGACGAAAGAGTCAGCAAGAGCGGGAGTGTAGCTCCTGAAAGAAGAGCAAATATTTGAGGTGACAACACAAACAATTTGGCGTTGCGAAAAGTGTCTTCTTTTTTAAGACCACACCCAAGTACACAAAGCTGAAAGAATCAACTCACTGCGACATAGGCCCGATATTCACGTCGTTCTTTACTGCCAAATTAGCAGCCGCCACGGCTCCCTCGTTGTAGCTTCCAGTCATTCTGCTCTGTCTTGTTATCAAAGGCGCCGAGAGCGAAAACGGAGTCGTGGTGGAATTGATGAAGCTCGTAAGACCGGCGTTTCCGGTCTTCTCGCGATATTTCGATATCGGCGAACTCTGAATAGTGGAACTGGGCTATAGAATCCAGCGATTCTTGGTTAGTGGCCACTATGACTACGACTACGAGTACCTTGTCCATGTTAACCAGCGACTTTAGAGCCGTGATCGAACTCTCCAGCTCGCTTTCGCTGTTTCTGGTCAGGCTGTTTCGTCGGTTTGCACGACAAGCGGCGATTTTGGGACCGATCGCGTTGGCCACCTCGTCGCCGTGCAGGTTTCGGAGCCGGGCGGCTTCCGCAAGTTTTTGGCGCCACGGACGTTCGGCTTTTGCAGAAGGACTAAAACGCATTTTTCACTATTTAAATAGGCTAAACCTACCTAGTAAGCCTAGTCGTGCCTGTAGTGGTTCCCGCAAAAGCGCTCAAACTTCTTCCATGACGCGCCGTATCAGTCGCTGCTGCTGTGAGCCGAACTGATGAAGGCACCTCTGAAACAGATTTGACCGTTAATCTTAGAATTCCCGATTAAATCCTACCAGAATTCCTCGAAGAGAACTGCGTCGTCTTCGTAGGTGAGTAGATCTCCCTGGGAGCCGAGTAAGACATTCTGTTCAAGTAGGACGAGTCTTCTAAACAAAGTCAGTCTCATCAAAGACGATAGGAGAATCGGCCATGCAAAAATTGTAGAGTGAAAAATGCGGCATGGATGAAAGATTTTGGCGGCGAATCGTAAAAAAGGCGCTGAAAGCTCTGAAGAGACCGACGTCTCTCTAAAAATGCGAAAAAGCAAATTTAAAGAATTGGTGAATGAAGAAAGGACGAGTTAGAGGTGGCCATGACGTGCCGTGCTTAGGACATGCATAAAATTGAGAAAAAAGGAAGATGCAAAAACTAAACCATTGCCTCGGATGGTCATCAGTTTTACAATTCCGACTGGTTTTATCGGCTCGTGCCAGTAGTACGATCGATACGAGCATTCTTCTGAAGAGGTTTACACGTTACCTTTCAATTAGCCTTGCTAAGACCTTCCCTCGCCCAGTTAGGCTACACCCTATTCTCCTAATAAGACTCACTTTTCTCTGGGGCTTCATCAACCTGTCTTGAAGAATACTTCGTTGGACTGAACATTTCTCTGGAAGTCTCCCGGGTCCTGTAAGGAACTTCCTGGTGGGCAGGTCTGCTGTGACGAGCCGAATGCAGGGAGGACTGCATGTTCAAACTGTCCAACGGCTTGTAGGGTCTTCTCTGAGCCGGCGGTGCCGAGTACGACGAGGTGCCGTGGGTCGACGTCGACGGTTTGTTGAACATCGAGGTGATCCGACTGGAGTGCGCATATCCCAAGTTCAGCGGTTTATTCCATCGCACAGAGTTCCAACTAAAATTAAATTTGAGGCTTCAAAACCCATAGGAACCCTACCTTGTACCACAAGTGCTGGGCTCAATAGAAGCACTGAGGCTTCGGGCGGATGAGTCGCCGGTCCCGGTAGAACGCGAGCTCCCCGAAACGCCCGAATAGCGTCTATAGAAGTGTCCGTGGGTTGTCATCGAAGACGGAAGTGGACACGTTCTGGTGGTTTACAGGCTGAGCCAGCAATGACTCAGTGCATAATCGAGAGCCTGCAAGAGAGAAAGGAGCACATTACGACTAGGAAAAGCGAAAGAAAGTGAGGGAATTTGCAGCGAAAATGAGAGAGGACAAAAACTGACGAGGGCTTCATGTTCAAAACAAAGAAATACGTCAAGGACCAATTAATAAATCACCTTATTGTAAGACGATAAAGGAGCAGCGAAGGGAGCATGCCTGCACGGAGTATGAACGATAACATACTTAAAGCGCCAAGAATGATTATGTTTGGGTTCAAAATCTTGCTTAACACTTAAACAGAGCCACTTCGCCGTTGGGAAAACTAATCATTAGTCGTTGTTCGCGTCTCCGCAAAGCTGTGAAGAATGCAAACTGCGGATCGAGAGAAGCGCTGCTCACACCGTCTTTCTTAATTGTGAATCATCGCCGTTGTATGGACGTCGGCGATGACCATTACGGTAAATTCATGTCCATTATCTCCGCGCTCGCGTCATAAACATGTTTGTTGTTGTTTGTTCCAATCAGCGTGCAGCGTGGATTACGGAATGGTCACGTGGCATCTACTTCTTCAAACTCAATTTAGAAATTTAGATTTCAAGAGTTCAAAGCCCGTAACACCTAATCAGGGCACTTAAAATTCGAACGACACCCTCACCACCTGACTCTTGGCCACACATACCGTCGCGGTCAAAGACTTCCTTGGTCATAAAGCTTTATGGGTACCGAAACTGATTGTTATGACTTTATAGTTAAGCGCAGAGCACGGGAAGGCCGATCGATCAATTAAATCGGCGAATTGCGGTGGTGGCGAGGATGGCACAAGCGGAGAGGAGAAAGAGGCGTGATCGATCGCCAGCAGACGTTTTCAAGGAGGCTATTTTTAACGGAAGAGGAGGAATTCTCGGATCATGTAACAAATTTGAACGGCCTTTGTAATCAACAAAGAATGGAAGAACACGACTGCTAATTAGTGGTGCTGGCGGAAGGCGGTGGCGGATACGAAAAAGGAGAAAAAGGAGTTTGGGAGTTTGAGCTGATTTGGGTGCTTAGAAAATGCAAAATTTAAGAATTGGAAAATTATTGGAAGAGATAATCCACAGAACACGAATTTAGTGGCATTGAACCTGGTAAAATAAGAGAATAGAAAGTGATTTTTAGCTTTAGATTAGGATGGAATTAATGGACATCAAGATGAGCTTAAGATACTCCCTACGGCCGTGATCTGAGATAAACTCTCTTGATGATTGAAAAAGGCTCATTTAGATAGGATAAATTTGTTCAGTTGTGATACTTTTCCAGATATTAAAAATATCGATAGGATCAATTTCTAATATCAAGCTAATTCATACGGTCGATATTTAGGATAAAAGCATGTCGTTTAGGAACAGCTACTGCTCCCTAAACCGTCAAAAAAATTATTGACGCTGTCACTGACTAACAAGACTTTTGACCAATGGGCACTTAAACGCATCACCGTCGCAAAGCGAAATTAGAGGCGCAAGAACTCTTCATTTCCACTCACGTTGTAATTGTTTTCCTCGTAGTTAAACGAGGCCCTCAAAGCAGAAAAGACGAGAACTGCAGCGGAGATGAATTGCGTGCCAGGAAAAAGGTGTCGAATAACATTTCTGCGGGGAAAAACCGAGTTTAAATCCGGGCGGAAATTAATTGCACCCGGAGCCTTGCTGTTACGTGTCACAATATGCAGATCAGGAAGGGAACAAACAGAGGAGTCCCTGTGGGACACGATCAATCAAGGTTGTTTATTTTCGAGTCATCACAGAAGATCTCGGAACGGATAAACCGCCCACTGAGGAATCGGTTTGAAAAAACGACGTCGAATATAGTTAGCGGACCTGTCGCTCAAACCCCACGCGTTTTCTTGTTTTGAGAAATCAGGTAAGCGGCAGAGGCCGTTTGTCATTGTCCGTTGGTAGCAATAAAACTTTCGACACCAACCTGCGACGTTTCTTGTTTTGAACCTGGGACATGCGAGTGGAAGGAGCGGTTTTTAGGTGGAAGGAAGAAGAAGACTTAATTGGAGGGTGATTGATTTGGAGGGGGAAGAGTGAGGGTTTTTGGGGGATCGAAGAAGGCAAAAAGAGAAACAAGGAAACGGAAATGGGTTCAAGAGTTAATGATTCCGGTTAGATCAAAAGGGTTTCATACAGAACTGAAATGGTGTAAAAAGTGGCTGAGCCAAAAAACCAACATGAAAAATTAGAGTGAAAAATAGATGAAATCGATTAAACAGATATTCCCATGTTGCTTCAAGAAATCAATAGATAGGCGAAACCCAAGCACGCAATGGAAATGACAGTTGAACTAACAGCGGAGACCACACTGCTATAAGAACTCGCAAAGGAATGTATGTTGTAAAGCAGCCAAAGTTCACACGCCGCCACCAGCAGTTTTTGACTTTATAGTGGGTAAAGTGGTCATTCCTGTTGGTGAAATCCGACAAAATCCGAGAAATCGAAAATGTTTTCAACCGAGTTTGGGCGACTAAAAACAAAAGTAAACTAAACTCGTCCCCAAACCGAACACAAAACGGAACATAACGACCTCTCCGCTTCGCAACATGCCTCCAGCGTTTCCCATCGCCGTTAAATCGCCATCAAACCTCCTCGCGACCCTCACACACATGTTTCGCGTCAAAACAAATCGAACCTCTTCGCGAAACCACTTCGATCTATCAGCAGCGGTACTCAAGCGAAGAGAGCACTCCGAATCCCATCCTCACCTTTCCACTTTTTATCAGCGAAGTTCCACCCACTCGAGGAGCGCTCGTTTGCGTTTGGGAACGCCGTGCCTAAGCTGAGCGAGACATGTGACGGGGGTGACGAGGAGGTGGTGAGTAACCCGCTCACGCCGAGTTTCCCAGGATCTGTTCTAAGACTATACGACGCGGAAATTTCGCAAATTTAGTCAAAATCGATCAGGTGGTCTTAGGTGACAAGAGCCGCCTGAAGACGACGACGGCGCGCTGATCAGCTCGTCATCGTCTTCGCTAGGAGGTGGCCTGTTCTGACGCCACCTCCCGCTCGCCTCTTCTGCGAAGATCTGCGGAAAGATGAGAGAAGAGAAGTCGGGACCGGAGCGGCAGATGAAAAACGTGAAGATGTTCCGGTTGAGTCGCTTAATGCGAATTATCCCAAACGTCTTCCTTTATTCGCAGAATCGCTGTTGAGGGGCGTTTTAAAACCGTTTTTGCCGTCAACGGGTCAATCAACGGTTTTTGCGCAGGCTAATTGGCATTCAAAGTGCAAAGTTGGAAAATTTGGTTTGAAGAAATTAAGAATTTTTGTTTTTGGTCGTTGAATGAAAAAGTTTAGCTTGCAACAATTTTGGATCTTTCAATGAAAGTTGAAGGAATTGACAGGTTAGAACGCCACTAAAACTTAAAGCACATGAACTTTGAGAATTTAAAAAACTGAGTGTATTTTAGTTACAAGTTACCCTGGAAAACCTGAATTTCAACGTTTATTGATAATTACAATTTTATTCCTTAGCTTAAGAATATCTGGTTAGATGACAGAGCTCAAGACGGAGCCTCCAAAATTTTTGAAACATATTTGACAAGATCCTAAATCACACTTTTAAATATGGGCTTTAACATTAGCTTGCTGGGCTGAGAAGGACACAGAGGTCAGAAATACTTTGGGCAGGTTTCAAAATTATCTTCCGCACTTTGAAAAATTCGTTTCCGGTGAAGCGAATGATAAGTGCATCAGCCCTTTGTCACCCACGCCAATCGCACAAATATGATCTTAATTGACACCGATAAATTTGAAACTCGATAACGACTTGTTTCGCGCGCGCAGGTTTGGAACCACGCGCTTGATATCAATCATCTCTTTTGACAAATCGTTGCTGTTGCCACGGTTAACCAGAATATGTATCATTTAAGTGGGTTAACGACGCAAAAATCTTGGGTGATTTGGTGTGAAATCAGAAGCTTCAAGTCACTTTTTTTCTAATCAAGCAACGAATAAAGAAACCCGAAACTGTTATGAAACCCTGGACGCCTAAGTTTACCTGCACGCATAGAAACATTTTTACACAAACCTAGGCCGATCGATCATAGCCGACCAAAGGATCATATGATCCTCAGGAGGCACATGATATTGTCTTCCATCAGCATAGCAAATAGCCCAACATAAAAGGCCAAAAGCCACCAATTAACACATAAATTCCTCCATCAACAACGCGATGTTATGGTTTCCGGCACGCGCAAGGAGAACTGATCAAATTGATCTCTCTTCGGGTCCAAGAATGCCGAGAAGAAGCGCTCGTCGGGCGCATCACCACGATTTACGACGCCGACTGCGACAATTGGTGGCCGAGCCGCCTGCGTCCAGGAGACGCTTGGATCAAACCAGGTTGGCCCTTATCCCTGTTATCTCTAGCGTCAGTTTGCGACTCTTCGACCCGCCAGCGACGCTCCTCTTCTTTGCACAATCAATCGGTTACGTCAGCGCCCGTTTTTTCAACACCTGAACACTTTGGACCTTGGCAATTCTTGGGGACTGACTAATAGTTCAAAGTTTTGTTGGAGTGAGGAAACATTGACACTGGTGGGAAAACGGTTACACTGCTCTGAATGGCAAAAAAACGAAACATTCAAAAAACTCGCAAAACGCCAAAACTTCGCTATATCTCAGAACTACTTTTTTGTCTCAAATTTGAGGTTATCTGCATCTTAAGTGCTACCACAGAGCTAAGAACACGTTTGCAACCCTAGTAAGCAAACAGAAATCTGTGTTAGCAAACGGACCTGAGAGGTGTCTTAATGACAAGCACAGGTCAAACTCTCCTGTATCCTCAGCTGAGATAAGCCAGTTCGCTTTTCTGGTTGATCAAGAAACGTTTCACAGCGCAATGAACAAAAAAGCTCATGATAGCTTTAGCTAAGATTCCAATGATCCAAAAACCAAAAAATACTTTACTCTAAAACAGTGGCACATTGTACAAAGTGAGGGTATGGCGAAAGAACGATCCGCACAGGAAAGAATATACATACAACGGAAAAATGCAACAAATCTGGGCAAAGGTTGAAACCTCAATCTCGTTGACCCAAAGTGTCCGCATCAGTCGTCAATGGTGACGTCCTTGAAGAGAACTCCCATCGACTCTTTGTGGTAAATGCGGCGGACCGCCTCGCAGAGCATCAGCGAGATGTCGACGGTGGTGATCTTATGGCACTGCGACTTCTGCATCTCGTGCGGAACGGTGTTCGTAACAATAACCTGTAAACAGAAGTCGTAAAGTGGTTTCTGCTCTATTTGCTCAATGTTGGCGGGGGATCGCGCGTTTTTCAACATTTGCATTAATTGTGGAGAGGATCCGTTTTACGATTTTGGCGATAAGTGCGCATTTGGGAATGTTACGTCGTTTTAGGAGTGAATGTCAAGGTTCAAGGGCTACAATGTTCAAATTTAGAGCTAATGACCAACCTGATCGATGCAAGAGTTCTCGAGAAGGGCAGGAGCGTCAGCCGACAGAAGTCCGTGGGTGGCCAGGACGATGACTTTCTTGGCTCCGTTTCTCTTGAGGATATCAGCAGCAGAAACAAACGGCTGCACCTCGTCGATGATGTCGTCCACCAGGAAAGCGATGCGGTCCTTGACGTCTCCGATGACCGTCATTTGAGGTTTCTCCTTGGCTACCTAAAAATGACAGTTATAAACTCTTTACATTTACGATACACTTTAGATAAGCCGTTTCGCTGTTCTGCTTGCTCAAGAAACGTTTCACAAATCGTAGGCAGGCCATTTCATTTTTTTGATTGGTCAAGAAACGTTTCTTGAACCGTAGATGGGCTATTAAGCTCTTCTGGTTGGTCAAGAAACGTTTCTCAAACGGATGTTTTTTCGATTTTACACTCTTTTTTACATTTTACACTCACCTGCACGGGGAAGAGCTCATAGCTGACGTTCGGCGCCATCGAGCTAGAGCTGACCGTGCGGACTCGCTGAAGCTGCTTGATGGCCTCCTTTGCCTCTCCAAACACGGTCGAGCTAACAGCCCGAGTGCGAGTCATGGCAGCCGTAGGAGAAGTGCCAGTAAGATCCGGAGAAGGTGACTTGGGGAGGAAGAACTCGGTATGCTTCTCGCTGATCATCGGCATCTCCTTCCGGGGCGATTTCTCCTCGGTTTCTCCGATCGGATCGGGGCACTCGAAAGTGGGTGAGAGAAGCGGGGGACTCTGGCGTCCGTCCTCCACGAGTCCGTCTTCGCGGTCTTTGTTGTCCTCGCCGTGAATCACGGCGACGGCCAGGCGAAGACGGTCGGCGTAAGAAGTGGCCTAAAATAAGGACAATGTGGTTTAGAGTCATGTTAACAGGTGAGGCCCACCTTGTGCATGACGCCGGGGCTCTTGGCCACAATGACAGCGTTGCGGTAGTCAAGGATGTTCTCGCGGACGTATTGGAGGAGGAAGGGCGAGGCGCGGAGGTTGTCCACCGGAATGCTGAAGAAGCCCTGGATCTCCTTCTTGTACAGATCCAGCGAAACGAGGCGCGTGGCTCCGGATTTGCAGATCATGTCGGCCACGAGCTTCATCGTGATGGCGGAGCGACGAAGCATTCGGCATTGCTTACTGTAGGGGAGAAAAGGCATGACCACGGTGATCGCCTTAGCCGAAGAGGTCTTGCAAGCGTAGATGAGGACCAGAGTTTCGATGAGGTCGTTGTTGACATCCTTGGACGAGGATTGCAGGATGAAGACGTGCTTCCCGCGGACGCTCTGAAAATAAAGTTTCAATTTGCTTTTTGGAGGTAAAATGTCGACGATCTGGTGCTTTCGCTCTTCAGCTTCCGTTCTCACAAAACTGTGCTCGAATCTGTGCACGTGGACCTGAAACGTCACTTAACGACGAACAGTTTTATGCCCTTAGCTGAAAATCATTTTGCTGTGGTTGATCAAGAAACGTTTCTCGAACACTAGATGAGTCATTTCGCTTTACTGGCTGGTCAAGAAACGTTTCGCAGCAAAGGTCAAATTTCGATAATCAACTGCTTTCGATCTGTAGCTCTCGTTATTATAGAATTGTGCACCCAGGCTACTGTGCGAGCTTTACAAGATTACAAAACCAACCTCAGCGATATCCACAGCAGTTTCCGAGTTGCTTCGCTTGTAAACGTTGATCCGAGCGAGAGAGATTCCCAAACGGTCACACAGGAGATTCGCCAGTTGGGGATGCGAGTTTCCGGTCAGCATGACCATCCCGTTTCCTTCGTCGACTCCGCGAGGCATTTTGGTTTAAGACTTGAAACCTGAAATTGTAAATTTATTGATCTCGGGCACGTGACAAAGCAAATCTCCGCAAAAAATAGCGAAACGCGGGTGCATGTGACAACTCCCTCATCCGCCAGCTACTCCACAAGCCAAAAAATCAAACAAATCGGCGTCCTCCGTCGCCGTTGGGTCGCTTCTGCTGGAAGCGGCGGTCGACGCGAGCGCCCAAGCCAATAACAACATCTTCTCCGTACTTCTCTCCTCTTCCTCTCCTCGTTCGTTCTACAGCCGCAGTTCCACGTTGGGCGTTGACAACGCAAGAAGGCGGTGACAAAACGTGTCGAATGTCGAAAATACGAATAAACTTATCTGTAGAACTCAGGATAGAGCGGAGGCTTTGGAGAAGAGCCGCGCGACGCGTGTTATGACTGCACGAAGGAAGCTGTCGACGACATTTACGCCGATTTCGGCGGCGTCACCGCGCGCCGACGACGGCAAACGGAGAAGAAGAAGGAGTGAAGCGTGAGAGGCGCTTGATCTGATATGACCACGCAAGCGGTCAATGATCGTTTTTTTTCTCTGTTGTTTGTGAGGAAAGAGGAGGCGCATGGAGACGAAGTGGAGGGGGACGCATCGCTTGAGGTTTGTGGCATTGGGTACTAGCTAGTTGGGGATTCTAAGGATGTACTTTGTTTGGTTTCCCTCCCAAAAATTCTGTTTCAAGTGGTCAGAGCGATCTTAACAAGCGCTTCCTTGAACTTCAATTTTGCATTTTAGTGCTGAATTTGGGTTGGTTTATGCTTCAGAAATATTTATTTGCCCTTTAGGGAATTGCAGCCAATATTGTGGATCCAGAAATATTACATCCTAACTAAACTTGTTTAAGATTAAGGGTCAAAGACTCTGCTAACTAATGAATAGCTAAGCAGCACTCCTAAAAGCAAACACTTAGTAGGCAAAAACACAAAAAGCGTTGGCATCCAAGTTTGGTTAGATATTTTCGCTTGCCTTGCATGGGGACAAAATAGGAGGAGATGCATTGCTTGGGGTTTGTTACATTACAATCTGGTTAGGAATTCTAAGAACCTGCTTTGTCTTGCTTTTCTAAGAAATGTTAAGTGACGATTTACAAAATCTGTTTTTAGTGGATCTGAATCAAAACGACCTGAACAAGCCCTTCCGTTAGCTTCAGTTTTGTATTTCAACCATTTCGTGCTGAATTTGGGTTCATTTATGATTCCTAAACACATTGACCGAATTTTTGTTTGCCCTTCAAGAGATCGTCATCAATACTCTTGATATCGTGGCTACCGATTTGAACTAAAATTGCTCACGATTAAGGGTCAAAGACTAACATAACTAATGCAGATCTATGAAGCAATCCCAAAAACAAGCATTTAGCAGCCAAGAACACCAAAAAGCGTTGGCATCCAAACTCCTTTAGCTTTTTTTCGCTAACCTCGCGCCGAGAAACTCAACGAATGCACGTAAAATGGCAAAAGTAACTCTTAGAACCGTGGGAGTTGGAATCGATCCTGCGTCACATGTTCTTTTGAAGCTCTCTCAGGACCATTTCCTGACAGGGGTAACAAAGTGCACCATAATCGATATGTCTGAGGTCTGTCCAAAAAACCAAAGATTATCGAAATCTGTCGTTTTTGTACGTAAGGAACAAAGAGCTCTTCTTAAAGTGTGTTTATTTCTTCTCAATACCGGTGATTGCCGAAAATATCCAAAAACTCAACTATGCAACAAAACAACATTAGAATTCAAACAGAATTGTGTATGATACAACTAACTTAGAGCCGTCGTCGTCATTATTACCTCAAGAAGCGCAAGTCGACACGAGAAGTGAAACCACTTGTTTAAGAAGAGACACTTGGTTGGTTGCTGTTTGGGATCAAACGAAGAAGAAGAGAAAACAAAGTAGAGACACAGGAGAAATTGGGATTAGGAGGAGGCCGAGAGCGTGCTCGGTGCTCGCGTTCCTCTAAAGGCACACGGAGAAGACGTTGACGACGGCGACGCAGACTTTGTTCTCCCAGCGGAGCGAGGCAGCATCTGAAAAAGTGGAATTTCAGGAGTGATAAGGAGAAAAGTGGGAGTTTGGGGTCGTTTAAGTTGAAAGAATCAAATCAGGGAATGAATGGAAGATTAGAATCCGGATTGGCATCTTATCATGATTCATCTACTTGTCTAAATTGCTTTTCTGATTATCTAGACAAAGCTTATTTTAATAATGAGTCAGTTTTAGATACGTCGTAGAACTAAGCAGCTTAGCTCAATCTTAATCTTGCCAAGATTTTCTAATTTCATCAGATTTTCTAAAAAAACAGGAGAACTTCCTAAATTTGAATCAGGGGTGTAATTTCCTGATCTTGTTGATGTGTTTCAGAAACACGCAGAGTAAAATTTAGATTTCTAGCTTAAACTCAACCCTCTACGGCTCTAAACCATAAAAATTTGCAATTTAGTTTACAAGGCTAATGTCATTAGAGCATCTTACACATGGTTAGATGGTTTGGATTAAGCAGTTTGATGGTGATTAGGTTGAGGTTATGAAGTAACTTACGATCAGTGTTACGGTTCCAGTAGCACGTGTGGGAAACGTTGAGTCCAGCCCCCGTGCCGGTTTGCATAATAACGCAGCAGACTGAAATGTTCCTCCTTAAATTCAATGCTCTTTCCAGTTCTCCACATACCGATGTACTTGTAAGGCTTTCCGAGCTTCACAAGTTCGGCGGTGATCTCCTCAACGACCTGCTGGTTCGCCTTTGTAAAGTCGCCGTGGTTGTACTGCTTATTCGAGGTCACCTTATCGAGAACGTCGTTGGAGATGCTCTTGATCTCCTCGTAGCTCGGAGGCTCCGCGCCGTTTTGGTACGCGGGGTTCGTGGCCGCCTTTTGGTAGTCGCCGACTTCGAGCTCCGAGGCCATTCCGGACTGTACGGAAAGAATGCTGGAATGCGTCATTTGGGAAACAAAGCTAAGACTTTGACGACGACGAAAACGAGTGGAACGAGCGAGGTTTGGATTCCAAAACGCTTAAATAACGCGAGAACGCGGAGGACGCGATGTGGATTTCGAGAAAAGCGAGAACGTGCGAGGAGTTTCGCTCTCAGCCCGCATTTTTTCCGTCTTTCGAATTGCTTGGCTGCATGCCACTTTGTCGATCTTTAAAAAACGTCGCGGCGGGACCTGGCATCGGTTCTTGATAGCAAAGTTCGCGAGTTCGGCTAGGGGTTTTGCAACAGAAGGGTGCACGCGGAAGCGATGGTTATCAGAGGAAAGAGCGACGGTGATGGACATCGGAGGGTGCAAATCGATTTGTGGAAATCGATTCGCGATGGGACCCTTGAGCAGAGGGTCGTGAGGGGGCGGGTGAAGACAGCGGGACAGGAATTGCCGGTTTTATGGCTTCACACGTGTTCTGTATGTTGGATTATGTGCAACCTTATGATGCTGAGAATATGAGAGAACAGCTGGAATTTTATAGCAAAGGTAAGAGTGAATAGATCGGTTTGAGAGTGGTTGTTGACAGGTGCATAGCAAAAAAGGGCGTTCGTTTGCAACGTTTGTTGGAAACGGCGTTTGCAACCCAGAAACTGGTATTAACCCCATAAAAATTGACTGTCTTCGCGCGATAGCTTTTTGCAGTTTCAAACTAATAGTCAATGAATCCATCTACAATCTAGTGTTTAAAATTTTTGCAAGCACAGCGAAAATAGATCTAAGAGCCACTCACCGAGCCGACTTTGCAGTCAATAGCAATCGAAAGCAAACAAATGAGCGTTGAACGGAAGACATCAAACGGAAACATGACGCACCGGCTTGCGGAGTATGTACTCATTGAATAGCGAACCCTTATCGCTTAAGACGGGCGGTTTCAAGACATTTTTTTCTTTGCTTAGGCCGATTATTACCCATAAAAACCCTGCAAGCGTGATCATCTGTCATGTGCCGCATTAGGAACGAATTACGGAGTGTGAAGTCTTTAAGGGATGGTTTTATTTGTTTGTTCATTAAGGTAGAATGATCAACTGGAGAATCAAGGATTTTAAGGGGAAGCGCGAACGCTGTCCCCGGACGCAAAAATTTAGCTGTCGGCCAACTCCAACTCGGAGCTGCCGCACGGGTCAGCCGGAATCTGAAGTGCAATGTTCCAGCCTCGCCATGGATTCCCTTCCTTTGTGATCGAAGGGAGATCCCAGCCAGGTAAGTTTATGAGGGGTCGAGTGGGGGAGAGGTGATGGGTGGTGGACAGTTTTATGACATTGGTGTAGAACGGCATGACCAGAGAAAACAGAAAAATTGAAAGTTTTGCTAACAAGAGAAGCACGTGAGTTCAGCATTGGTTTTATTCAAAATGCAAGGCAAAAGACTTTTATGACCTCTCTGGTGTTGACCTTCCACACCGATGCCATCAAACTGTTCCTTTCTCATAACCTCTCCCCCACTCGACCCTTCATAAACTTACCTGGCTGGGATCTCCCTTTGATCACGAAGGCAGGGAATCCATGGCGAGGCTGGAACATTGCACTTCAGATTCCGGCTGACCCGTGCGGCAGCTCCGAGTTGGAGTTGGCCGACAGCTAAATTTTTGCGTCCGGGGACAGCGTTCGCGCTTCCCCTTAGAAATCAAAAATGCCTCAAAAATTTGCGTGAAAAATGGCGCTTTTCTTAAGCATTTTAAAGCTGAACTTGAAACTCATTGCAAGTCATCGTTTCCTAAAAATACAAAGATAACAGGACTGACTTGGCTCAATAAAATAAGGAGCACCTTCTGCTATCTTGTCGTTGAAGACGCCAAACACGACGGACAAATGTCCCACGTCTGGATGACGAAGAAGCGCCTCGGATTCTTTAACTTACTTGAGTGGAATCCGTACAGACCCTTTGCAATAATATGCAGAAAACGTTCGATAAGATCAACTAGGAGCTCCAAAACTTGCAGAACGAGGAGCTGTCGAGTGGTGCCGCAAAATCAACTGGAACTACTGCGAGAGCACAAGTTCTTTCCTTGCTAGTAAACTGCATTTTTCCGACATGTAATAAAGTCTCAAGTAAGCAGAATTTATTATCAAGCGATGAAAGTAATCAAGACAACATGGTCATGTTTTTCAGATAAGGTAAGCAGTGCGGAGAGGCTATTGACAACCAGTCCGAGAAGTCCGCCGAGGAGAGGAAGACCGCCGACAACGCCTCCGAGGGTCTTTCCGAGTCCGAAGCCTCCGGCGCCTCCAAAGCCGCCCGTGAGTCCTCGGACGGCGCCGGTGACTCACTCAAATTGGCCGAAGGCGGAAACGAAGAAGGCAATGAGGAAGAGCGCGACGAAGAGTTTCGAGGACATGGTTAGGAAAGGAAGAGGGTGGGTTGTCGAAAGTGGTACTTGTGGAGGGGTTTAAATGGAAGCGGTATCTCTTTGAATGGTATCTCTTGTGTCGGCTGCCACAACAGAGTCGTAAGTGTGGATGTGAGAATGTGGCAACTTTTCTTGTAAAAAACCACACAAAAAATTTAAGGAGAAGCGCGAACGCTGTCCCCGGACGCAAAAATTTAGCTGTCGGCCAACACCAACTCGGAGCTGCCGCACGGGTCAGCCGGAATCTGAAGTGCAATGTTCCAGCCTCGCCATGGATTCCCTGCCTTCGTGATCAAAGGGAGATCCCAGCCAGGTAAGTTTATGAGGGAACGATGGGATGGTACGTAGCGAAAAAGGGTTTAAGCGGTTGCATTGGTCAGAGAGAATCAGAGATAACAGCGAAAACTCATGTTTTAGAATCAGCTATATGGTGAGAAGGTTAGCTTCGCATTACCATCGTATTCCTTGCAACGCAAGCGTTGTTTCTCTGTTATCTCTGACTCTCTTTGGCCAACGCAATCACACTGCCCATCACTTCCTACCTCTTCTTTTATTGTCCCCTCATAAACTTACCTGGCTGGGATCTCCCTTCGATCACGAAGGCAGGGAATCCATGGCGAGGCTGGAACATTGCACTTCAGATTCCGGCTGACCCGTGCGGCAGCTCCGAGTTGGAGTTGGCCGACAGCTAAATTTTTGCGTCCGGGGACAGCGTTCGCGCTTCCCCTTAAAAATCTCTCTACATCAGTCAACCGATTCAAGATAAACGTGCCACATCAAAATTCTTTGTTCCAACTAGATCATTTTGATCCGCTGACCTTCTTGAATGTTTCAATTCGCAAACAAAGAAATCTTAAAAGTAGGTTGGGTTGAGTCACGGAATTCTTTCAATGGTCATTGTGTCAATCTTATTTCTCAACATATCAAAAAGACCACTACATTCACTTAAACGAAAGCCTTTCAACTCTCAGAGATCTGCACAGACCTACACAGTCCCTCTCCCAACCCCTCATCTCCCACTTTCCGCCAAGTGTCCCTCGTTTCCCACACTTCCCGTGAATCACCAAGTCCGCTCCTGTGACATAATTCGCCGGCGGATGCAAAAAACGAACTTTGATCGTCGAATTACCGCGTGTAACCAGGAATCCGAGTCATTCGCCCATAAGTCGAGAATGGTCACGTCAAAAACGAGATTAACCGCCGCCAAACTTTTAGGACTCGCGTCACCCTTTTTTGACCTTCATACGCGTGATCCACTTGCGCCGAAGGGCCGATCGATCACAGTGGGAGATCTTCGATAGAGGTAGAGAATGGGAGCACAATAGTGATTACGTAGACCACAGGTGGTTACGTCGGCGGCATTGTTAGGAACGATTTTTTTTGGTGCACTCTGGGCGGTGAAGATCTGAGTGCAAAAAGTGGGAAGATGGATATCGGACAGATGTGGTAAGACCAGACCTTCAAATCTACTTTCTTAAAGCGTTTCTGTAAAAACTAACATTTTCTTGATCCTTGAGTTTCTAGAAATGATGCTGAAACCTTTGGATTGAGATTCTTGAAGACTTTTTCTAGCATTTCCTTAATCTGCAACTTTCTAGAACTGAACCCTCTTCACGTGTCACCCTAAAATCTTTCATGAATCCTGTTTTCCTCAAACAAAAGTTTACGAATCTTTCGATGATATCATTAACCAGTTTCGGCGTCAAAACAAAGATTATCCGTCTGCTGTGTCTTCACGGTCTTATCTACAAAGACCCCTCTCAAATCTGAAAATTCTAATTTCTCAAAATCAACTTTACTTCCAACAGGCAATGCTCAAGTTGTACTCAATTACTCAACCCCGCCATGCAAGTTTCCTCCTCCGACTCTGAAATTACTCTTAAATTGTAGTCTTTCGAAAACTGCTTCTACAAATGAAAGTGCACACGACACGTCCCTCGACTGCATTTTTCCTTAATCGAAATACAAAACCAAATGATCAGAAATCGTCGGTTTCATCACAACGAAACGAAACCAGTTCCGCTCCACAAGTGATTCTACGCCAGGCCGATTTCGAAATGCTCTTTTTGCGTTTACATTGTTAATTTATTTGGAGGTTTTGTAAACAGAGAACAGTGATTTTGTCGACTTGTTTATTGCGTCATCTGGGATGCGGGCGCCGATCGGAAGCGGTTTGTTTGTTGAGTGGCGATCTAGCGAATCTTGGCGATTTGGAGATAAGGATCGCGAAGTGGATTAGAGATCAAGGTCGTCGGGCGTGGGAAAGATAGGATAAGTCAGTCTTTTCTTGGTGAGCGGATTTTCTAAGAGACAGCAAATTTCGGCGCTGTTACACTGACACATAAAAACACCGATTTTGTTTTAAAAGCTGTTTGCTGGTTGTTAAGTGCTTGGCAAGTGTTAAAACGACAAGACGATTGTTGAACAACTGTTGTTGTTGGTTTAAAAACGCTGAAAATGCAGATGATAAGGGTGATCATTCATCAGTCCTCAACAAAGAATTTTAACGCTCGGCTTGTTTACATTTAAAACTTGAACTCCAGAACTAATTTTTAGAGGGTCTTAACGGCCTTCAAAAAGCTTCGTTTTAACGTTTTAGGTTAATTGGCATTTTAACCCTAAAACTATACGTCCTCATTAATTCCTAGAGGCTCTTAACGACACCACCCATGAAGCGTTCGCATCCGAAACCACCACCCATTCCTTCTCAAGTACCCCTTTCAACCTCATCCATCCTCCGGCCACCCAAAAACTTTCCTCGCTGATGAATCGTCCCGAGATTTATGACTTTGCACTTTTGGGATATTCCGAGATTTTCACGTCCCGCTGCCAACTGTTTTTTGTTGAAGTCCCATTTTTCTGGACTCGAAAAACACTCTCAAAGCAAATGTTGTCACATGTCTTAGAATGCGAACAAAACTCAATTTGTTAAATGGTTTTTTGTTAATTTGGAGATATTGTGAAGAGAAGAGCGATCTGATTAGTCAAGAAGCCTTTCGCCTTTCTTGCAGCTGCTAAAATTGGAAAACAGGGATTAGCAGCTGTCTCGCGTTTCCCGGGACAGCTGAATACGCGTATAAATTATTCGTGAAATTTGATTGAAATGTTATTTACAGCGAGGAAGACCGGATTAGACTCTGGTTTCGGAGCCTTTGGCTTTTAAACTTGCCAAAAATTGATCAAATTTTGGAGTTTCTGTTCACCGCCTACAAGAGAAGTCATTGGCCGGCGGTTTGCAAAAAACTTGTAAGCCGATCGCTCCTTGGATTACACACTTCGTAATGCGAGATTAGCGAAATGGGCTCAAATGTCAAAGGAAGCAGCTGCTCCCGACTGACACTTTGTTTTTTTCACAGAAGAGCTGTTGTCTTGAAAAATTGATTTTATGGGGTCAGCGTTCAGTGTAACAACATAAGCTTTTCAAACTTTCAATTTGAATCCAGTTCACGCTATTTCAAACAGGCATTTTTGGCATTCATAGAGCTCTCGAATTCAAGTTAAAAGAACAACTAATTTCATAGATTAAGAAACCTGTTTTTGAGGTTTTCCAATATTCTTGTTCCATCACTCACTCCCACTATCTATACTTTTACACACTTATCACTCAAATGGTTGATTTCACTACTTAGATTAGCTCAAAAACGTCTTTTTTATTTCAAGTTTTTTTATAATTTTGTAGAAATTCTGGAATTTTTGGAATTAGCAGATCTCGGTATTAGGAAAATTGCCTAATTGCCTGTTTTCAGCTAATTCTAAAAATCACTCTGGTTAATTTGGTCAAATCGGCTTAAACTTCTTATTTTCGAGAACTTTCAAACCCGTTAACCCATCAAACCCCTCCTCTTCTACAATTTGCCACCCTTTGCCTCCCATCCCATCACTCAGTCCTAGCAACACTTGTTGTTTTCCTGCACAATCTGGTTCCTCGTCGTCTGCTTTCCCCAGGCAAACAACATACCTCTTCGACCTTCCCTCCTACGTCATTTCCTTCATCGAAACATTCGCACAAACCTTATTTGTTTGTTTACAAAAAGTCGTTGTTTGTGGCGTGCCCATAGCACTTATAAATCAAAACTAACCCTACAAGCCATTAACATAAAAAAACAGCCTGTGCTCACGGATTTTGAAAGCGTCACGTAGGAGCGGAATGAATGTTTGTCATGGATACGCCGAAGAATAACTTAGCGTCGCTGGGAAACGGTTTCATTCAGAGATAATCGGCTTAGGAAGATAAAAAACAGTAGAGACGTCAGAGCGTTTTAATGGCTTTTAGTAAAGATTTATGCCAAAAACCACCTAAAAATTCCAGCTTTCTGCTGACGTACTCAACCGTAAGAGTCTAGGTCTTATCCGTCTGAGTGCCCTTTTAGAGTATCTATTTAACTCTTTTCCAGAAGCGGAATTCTGGTTTACGCCTCAAAAAAGACCATTTTTGACTGTACATTTATACTTGCCTCCCTCAAGCTACTTCGAATTCTCGGAATTCCTTCTACCTTTTCAAGACCAAAAATCCAATCTCCCCTAATTAATCCACGAATCCACGTCTCGCGTCTGCGAAAACAACTTATTTTCGTCTTCAATTTTTTCAAATTGCCATCCACGCGGAAGCCTTAAATACATGTTTATAGCCTTCTCTGAATTCCCTACTCACCTCCTGCTTTGTTTCAAAAGACCAAAGTACGTCTCCCCAAAAAGCAACAAAAATGTAACAATTTCTCTTTTTCTGCCACCTTAAATTAGTCCCGGCGTCACGGCTAACAACAAACGATTCTCTCGCTCCCTCATGCATATTTCATAACTCGGGCAGACCACGGTGAGCGAATTTCGCCACTTTACACACGACGCCCTCCGTGATAAACAACTTTTTACGTTGTGATGTCTTTTTTTGCGGTCGCCAGAGGACACGGAAAAGCCCATGACTTTGCAGACGTGCCGCCAAAGCACCGCCGGCCTCTCGAGACCAAAGGTCGATTGGGTCCGTGAGGGTTCTATGTGCAAAAAATTACACATGAATGGAATTTGGACGTTCGTCTTCTGTCAGTTTGAGGAACGCACGCATGTTAGGTGGTTTTTGTACTTGAGAATGTGTGGTTGGATGTGAACACACGTTTGTAATTTGATGAATGGCTATTAAGGTGGGAAAGGAGAGTTGAAAGGGTAATCTGGTTAGATAATGACGGAATGGTGTTGTTTAGCAGACGGAAACAGCCCGAAGATCAGGTTAAAAAGTGGTCTGCCGCTTGAAACTGGGAGCACTTTAGCATCTTTTGCTCAGCTAGGAAAAAGACGCTGATTTGATCTTCTTTCAAAACTTCTAGTAAACAACTTTGGTCGGTCTGCGTTGGAATCTAACTTGCGCACCTGTAATTCATCAGTACCTTTTGTTTTTTTCATCTCATCAGGCATGTTACCGTAGAAACACAAAAAACAATGACACTGTTCAGCCATTTTTTGTGCTCGGTGAGCCAGGTGTTATTGTGACTCATTATCTCATTTTTCCAAGCACAAAGATTTTGCCATTCTAATGAACGTAGAAGAATTGGTTCAACCGTACGAATAGCATTATAAAGAGCACAGCGATGTTTGCGCGAAGATCTAAATCTTTTAGAGTTGAAGTTTGTGACGTAAGCAAAATCCAGATCTAAGGCTTTCTCATTGCTCTTTGTAAGTGAGGCTTAACGCTTCTAGGGACTTCCTGGTTGACTTTCTAAGACTTCATTTGTCCTTAATTTGAGTGTTTACATTTAATCAGCTCGTATCTCTATTTCCACCTCCTCCTAGTCATCTTCCAATCTTTGACTTCCCCATCTGACGTTTTAATCCAATTTTTCATAAAACCCATCCAATTATTGCTACACCTAGCCAGAGTGACTCCTCTGA
This sequence comes from Steinernema carpocapsae, assembly GCA_000757645.3. Classification (NCBI taxonomy): domain Eukaryota; kingdom Metazoa; phylum Nematoda; class Chromadorea; order Rhabditida; family Steinernematidae; genus Steinernema; species Steinernema carpocapsae. Next base: position 605,541 of record AZBU02000012.1, on the reverse strand, counting down.
GTTGAGGTAAAAAGCAGACGGCAAACATCCGCCGTTGTTTGCTCAGCTATCACCCTTAGCGGCGACCGAAGACGACGACGCCGCGTCGGCTGCCCAAACAAACGAAACCGTTTCCTCTTAAAACGTTGACTTTTTAAGTTGCGCATAAAATAATCCACACGCGGATTAAGACGTTTTACGTAGGCCCTGTATATCACAGTTTTTGTAGGAAGATAACGCTTTACAAAGAGGGATTAGTCGAGAGAGGAGAAAACATGTTGTTTGCTGCTCGAAGAATTTGGAAAATGACGGATTTTGCGGAAAATGCTCGAGTTCCTTGGAGAGAGGACTTGATGGGGGAATTGAACTCTTTAAATTGCTTCCGGGAACACGTGGCAGAGATCAACGATTTGAAAATTAAAGAGTTTTAAAATATGAACAGTACTAGTCACAACACCCTCGAGTCTTTTACATGGTCGCAAGTAGCCCAAATGGTCAGATAACGCACCACGCTGATCAGCTAACTGAATTCCGTACCAGGAAGGGTGTAGCTCTGCTCGCTGCTCAGTGTAATTTCTTTACGCTCCATAAATATTTTAGACCTACCTTTGAAAATTTGTCGCCATTCAGGCTTTTTTGCTAGCTTCGCACGTTATCAAAATAAAGCAAGTATAGGCGAGCCTGACCTATAGGCTAAAAACTACCGGTCTTTGGCCATCAAAATTATAGCATGCACCAACATCGTCGTTAGTAAGCAATTCCCTAATCAAAAACCAAAATTTGTACCTCTAATCCACCCAAATCCTGAGAAGACGGCCGGAAACTACATACGTTTGCGTGACTCTTGGCCTCTCTAATCCGATCTTCCGAATCACTATCGTCATTAGCACAAAAACCTAAACCGATTGTATGTTTCATTGGTTTTTGTATGTGCAGATTAGAAAAGTGCATTCCTAGGGTACAATTTGAATGTGAATAGTCTGTCTAAAAACAAGCGTGTGAATGTGCTCACGTTTCGTGGAGATTTCTCAGAATCGATTTTGGGAAAATTTAGGCAAAAACACAAAAAAAAATTCTCTGAAACTTAATTTGGTACCCTTATGACAACTTCTTTCTGTATCGTATTTTTTGTATCCTTCCCAGCGGTCCTCATTTGTATTTTCCTAGCCCCGTTCCCAGAACCGTTCTCGTCATCCTACAATCCTTACAATTCCTGTACAATTCCAATTCCTTTCTGATCCAAAAGCCCCTGAACACCGACATTCTTCTTTCAATTTCCCGTGTGTTCCCAGAATTCTCTCCTAAACCCTTCGACCCTCTGAACTTCGTTTAAGACCAAAAGTCGTCTATTCGGTGATAAGCGCAGTTGTGCGAATTCGTCCAAAACATCTTGGAGCTTCGAAGCCAAGGAAATCCGGTTAAAAATAGCCGCTTCGTGTGTTATTGTTTTTGAATCCGCTCCACTCAAGACTCGCGAATTCTTCTCTTTTTCAATAAACCTCTCGGTGACGCATCGAAGTTGACTGTTCGGGAGTCAGCGGCGGCTTACGGTGGGTTGACAACCGAGCGAGAGTGGAGGAGAGGTGGGTCGGAGTTGACCCGACTGAACCCGAGCTTATCAGGTAGAGGAGGCACAAATCAAAGTTGATCGAAGGAAGGGAGGAGAACCTTCTGGAAAGTTCTCTGCCTCCAAGACACACTCCACGCTGGCAACTGTTCTCCGTCGACCGGTTGCGAAATTCTGGCATGAGGCCAGCCGACGACGACGACGATGACACCGCGGTGCCCTTGCAAGCGCCGCTGACGTGGAACTCGGGAATTGAATGTCAATATTGGAATGATAGATCAACCGACCGACGACGGGCGAACTTTCAGCCCGAGTTTTGTGTTTGCGCTGCTGTTTTCTTCCTGAGACTCTCCGGGAATTGCTTATGAATCTCTTTTCTTCTTTTTCTTCCACAGCAGCCAAAGGGGTTTGGGAAGAAGCCAACCGTGGTCGCACACGGTTGGCGTGTGTCTTCCATCCTCTTCTCCGTGTGCTATTTTGGTATGTTCACGTCAGCAGAACGGAGAGAGATGGGGAAATTGCCAGGCGAAGACGCAGGCGGCGGGTCTAATCGTGAATCACTCGGACGACCAGAATTCAGTGCAAGCGGCGGAGAGCGCAGAGACGACGCAGAAATTCGAGCCCCCCATCGACAACAGCCGTTGTGTGGAAGAGATAGGACGGAGCGGGAGTGTTTGGAAGAGGGGCGAAAGAAGGGCGGAGATAAGGCGAGCATAGGAGAGAGCAGAGAAGCGAGCGGGCGCAGTTGTGCGTCCTATTAAACGCCAAACGGCCTTGACGCGGAGACGCAGAGCGGCAGAGCAATCGGCGATTAGCGAGGGAGCGCGGAACGGGCGAGAGGGCGTCGACGCAAGAGAAATCGGGCGCCAGTTGGCCGATAAAGAGAGCGGAGCGCGCGCCCAGCGCTCCCAGCAGTCGTCGCTGCGGTGTCGGTGTGTGCTGGGGGTGTGCTATGAGGCTCCTCGCTGCGTCCTCCATCTCCCCGCCGTCGTCGTTTTTCAGATCGACGCGAGCGCTCGGCCTGGAGAGTCGGGGGACGTCGCCGGCCGTTGCGCCGCCGTCGGGGCTCGCTAGTTTGCCTCCTCGGCCGGCCGCCTTTGGCTGCTCTGGGCTGCTGTCGGACGGCCGACCAACCCTCTCGGCTCCTCACTTGGCGCTCCTTCGCTGGCTCCTCTCTCGGAGCCAACCAAACAACCGCCAAAACCAAAATATGTGTACGTATGCGTCGTCGTTCTCTCGCCTGCCGCTCATTCTTTGCACCGCCAAAGTCGCGAGTTCAAATCATGATGCGGCGTTTGTTTGTTTCGAATTTGCAAAAGAGCTTCTTTCGGGCGGAGGAGAACCTCTTTTGAGGCTTTGACACAGCGTGACGGGATGATGTGTACATGTATTTAAGGGTTTATACTCTCAAACCCTTTAAAAGAATTTAATGTTTGAGTTTTGAGTGCTTTCAAGGCCTAAAAGTTCGGGTTCACACGGCATGGCTGTCTTTAAGTATTAAGGGTGCAGTCGCCTTAACCATTTTTTGTCTAAAAATTCTTCCAAAAAAGTCCTAAAAGGCACTTAAGCCCCGACCTTCGCTCTCTCCTTTATAATTTTCGGGAGTTTGACCTTGGGAATGTCTTTCACGCCTCAAGCGACCTTGAAGCAAACCTGAAATATTCCCGAAACCTCTCTCGTTCGTTCTTTGCGGGCATCGAGTGTCTTCTCTCTGTTGGTTCTTGTTCCTTTTCCTCTTCAAAAATGCTGATTTCATGGCATTTTTAGTCTGCACAAGCTCGAACTACCCATCCGCTCTTCTCTCCCCAACCCTCATTTCCATATTCTCCACACCAAACACGAAAACATCGACAATGCTCTGCTTCGAAGAACTCAATTGCGCTACCAGCGATGTCTTCTCGTACATGTGTTCTTTGGCAATGGAGAAGTGCTCCAAAAAGTCAGAAAAGAAACGAGCGGCTTGCGGTGGAGCGGCTATGCGTAAAAGGTAAAAAGAGAGAAGCCCTTGCGGACAAAGTTCTTACTGTGGAAATAAGTTTAGATTGCTGATTAAGAACTTTGTCGCGCATATGCTGTCGCAAGAGACCGAGATCCGCAAAAAGATCGAAACTCAGCAGCAGCGAGCCGCCGAGGAGCGAGAACTTGAACATGTTGAGGTACGGGAGATCACAGAGGGAGATTCTGACTGAAGTGGGTTTTGCTGGATTTCAGGACGTTTACGACGTCGACAAAGAAGACGACGAAGACGAGCCCGAGATGGACGAGTTCGAAGAGAGTAACCGCCGCTACCGCCTCCAGCACGACGACCAAGACGAAGACGACGAAGAAGAGGAGGAAGATGAGGAGGATGAGGAGGAAGACGAGGATGAGGTTCCGATTCTGGCCCTTGACGCTGAGGACGACGACGTGAAGCGTTACGAGCAATGCTCCACGCTCTACGCTTCCGCCGACGCGAGCCTTATGGACGCGGTGCCCGTGGAAGAGCTGATGAAGGGCGAATCGGACCTGTTTGACATCAGCGCCGTCGGCGTAGAGGACGGAATCATTCAGATCGAGTGCGCCGAGTGGCCCGACTTCCAGACGGTCCCCACCAGCAACCAGCATTTCCTGTACGTAAATTATCTAAGGGGTTCTGAAAAGAGATTTTAACGGGGAGATCTTTAAACTGGAATTGACAAAACCAATCAATCATCAACCCCTCACTGACCAACGCTCTCTCTCTAGGATCCCATGTGACAGCAGGGAGTTCGTGTTCCCGCACCACCACTACGAGTCCTACCTCTCCTCCTCGTGCGAGTACGAGTTCGCGCTGCCGGACAACATCCTCGAGGACGAACCCGCCGTGCCCAGTGACCCGAAGGCGCCGTCACCAGCGCCGCTTTTCACCAATCTAGTCAATATTGTTAGTTCCGTTTTGGGTGCACCCGAAAATCATGCTCTCCTCTTCTTGCAGACGCCCCAATCTTGCGTTGACGGCGTTTCCGTATCCGCTGCTGCTGCGAAGGAGGTCGAAAACCACACGATCTCCCTTTACAGCTTCGACGACAACCCAAGGAAGCGTGGCCGAGGCCTGCTCGAGCAAGACGAAAACTCGATGTACAGCCTGATCGTGCCGAAGCGCGTCAAGCTACTCTAGATCGATGTTTTCTCCGCCGACGCCAGCCGCCTTCACCCGGTTGACCGTCACTCACCGACGGACTTTTCCGTTCCTCTTCTCGCCTTTTCGTGTACATAAACTCTTTTCTCTTCTTTTCTTCGTTTTAGTTGCGTCGTTGTCGTTTCTAATTTATTCTCCCCTCCCATAATTCCACTTTCGTTGTTAACGTCGACTTTTTCGGCCGGCACCCTCGTCCCTTCCCTAGCCCTCCCTTCCCCTCCCCGACCCCAAGATCCCGTTGTACTGGTATTCTTCTTTTCCCGTTTCGCACAAAATCAGGAAAATCGCGAGCTCTAGAAAGCCGTCGTTGATTATTGGAATTGATAACTATTCGCCTCCTCTTCTTTCCGCCCTCCTCCTCCTCTCTTATCTCTCCTCCTCCTGTTTCTGTACGTAGTCTTCTTTTGTCTCAAAACCACAAAAAAACGCTTTAAAATTCTCAAAAACCGTTTCCTGTCTCGCACAAAAAAACATAGTTGCAGTTGATCTCATTCGTACCGTTAATACCTTACCATATCTCTCTAATCTCTCGTCCCTCCCTCCCTTCACCTCCCCAGGTCGTGTTGTCCTTGCGTCCACTATCAATACAATAAAACGATGATAAACGCTCCTTCACCGAGAGAGAGATAGCGGGTGGTCCGAGCGTCTTTGATGGTCGTGGGAAGCCGGAAGGTTGACGTGGCGGTCACTTTCGCTACGCGAGGAAACGCGATTTATCGCTGATAAGGCGGTATTATGCATGGAGATAAAACAGTAAAAGAGTGACGTGGAACTGTCGCTGTTCTCTGGAGTTCATTGAATGACAAAGTGGGGGAAATACGCGAGAAGGGAAGTCTTGTTTTGACACACTTTCGTGTCGCCTGCGGAAACGAGAAAACAACGATTTCGCAATTTGTATTCAAGGAAATGGAATATATGAAGATTCTTGACTGGATCTGGAATTTTAGTGCGAAGTCGAATTGATGCTTTTGCGCAGTTTTTTATGGGCCAATTACACATGGACGTGCCACTAAACTCCAAAAAATTTCATGTGCCTTCTTTTTTCAGGGCTGGTAACCTGTCAAGGACGAACCACCCTTATTACGTCGCTCTTCTAATGCCTGACCTGACCTTCTAATTCCATTCCTTCTTGCTATAATTAACCAAATGCTCTTTACATCCGCCTCACCTCTTTCGCAATTTACACCCAATCCACAATTGCTACATTCCCGACAGCTCCCAGACGACAATGGCACACGTGTTGTTATTCTCAGGCGTAAACTGCACCTTGAATTGTAACATCCGTCGCTAACTCTGAGTGTAACGTCTCCTCGAGAAATTGAAACTACGAGCGGCGGAGAAGAAGACAAACAGGTACCGCCAGGGAGAAGAAGAGACCATAAAACTGTCGGTGATAAAGCCCTTTCACCTCCTCCTCCTCGTCCCACGACGGAGAAGAACACGATAAGGGTCTTTCTTTGTCCTCCGCGTTGTCGCGCTCGACCTCGACTGGTGACTGAGCAAACAGGGAAATTCCGTCAAATCGTCATTTCCTCAACTGACAACTCATCGCTTTGAAAATGTCGCACGTGAGAAAAATAGTATTCTGGGAGAGGGGGTGTTTTGTGGACACACAGAGATAGCAGATTTTAAAGACGGAGATCACGTTTGGTAGACTGAAGAAAAGGACGAAGGCTAAAAATAGAGATTTAAAATTGGTCATTGAAAAAAACAAATTTTGATTTTAAAATTTGAGTAAATATGCGTAAAAAGTTCACTTGAATTTGAAGCCGGGTGTCGCACGTGACAGGCGCGGATACTCACCATTATTCTGCCGACGATCCTTCTTAATATGTTTCTGCACCTAGTATATGTACATACACCTCATATCGACACATTGAATTTTAGGTTTCTGGTTATCCTTTCTTTTAAACACTCTCGACCTAATTCTCTGGTCTTTGCGTACAACTGCACCCCTTTCCTGCACCCTCCGTGTTCTCACCGCTTCTTTCCCAAACAATCAATTTCCTCGAGTGTTTTTGTTGTCGCCTAAAAGAACACCGGATGCAGAAAGACACGCGGTGAGTGGCCGTCCGGCCGCTCGATGATCTTCGATCAGAAAGAGAAGAGAAATGCCCGCGCTGACCGGCCTTTATTTACGGGTTACGCACTCAAATAGGCGACTTTATTAATGGAGCATGGCATATTGCGAAACATCAGAAACCGGTTCCAACGTGGCTGCAAATGCGCGCCACACTAGAGAAACTTTCCCCTTCCAATAGCATTAATACCTAAAAAGCCTAATTTTGGAACGCTGCAAATTAGCGCCAATTTTTCCCACTCAAAGAGATTTGTAGCTGTGAGAGGAGAAACGTGGATGTGCAGCGTTAAAGGGTAATGAGGTGGTAAGTGGAGGAGTGACATGCGAGGGTGAGAGTGCAAATCTGAAAAAAGCAAAGGCGATCTTTACGGACTCCGAAAGGGTTTTGGGACGTGTGCAAAAAGGAGGAAGTAGAAGGGCTATTTTTAGGTTTAGGCAAACGGGAGATTGAAGAACCAGGGCTCAGGCTTCCGGTGCTAAGTAGCCTGAGGGGGAAGTGGTCTTCAAAGCGGATTTGTATCATTGGAAAAAGAGATCTCTGAAAACGATCAAATAGATTCTTTGAAAAGCCAAAGAAAAATATCAAAATAGCCAAAAACGGTCACTCCCCGGCCGGGAATCGAACCCGGGTCTCGCACGTGACAGGCGCGGATACTCACCACTATACTACCGAGGACACGTTGCAAAGGACTGTTCGCTTTTTGATACCTCCAAAGACAATAGTACCCGCTTTAAGGTGTTTCGCTTTTCCTGCTTTTTCCTTATCAGTTCTAAGAGATTCTTTTTTCGTATCTTCCAAACCCACTCCGTTTCAACCCATAAACGTAAACTAGAGTCTGCCTGCACCTCAACGACAAAGATTGAAGATTAGAAAAGACTCAAAGCTCCGCCATCTCCTCTCCTACGTCACTTCTCCGAAAACGGGTTTGATACTCGCGTGCGCTTCTTGCCGGACTTTCTCGCAAAACCAGCCTGCACCGGCCGTGAATACCCGCTTCTCTCCTATCAACTCATCAATTTCACGTTTGAAATGACATCCTGCAAGGAATGTAAAATTCTGGAGACTGAAAATAGAAAAGTGAAAACGTGAGAATTAGTAAAAGTCAGATGCACTCATAGGCATTTGAAAATTTGGGGGCATAGGTTCTTGGAAGGATTTAGGGTTTTTTGCAGATTGAGATAAGGAGAAAAGGAGAGGCGACGACTTTGAATTTTAAGGTGCTTATCGACTTGTACAATCCTCAGAATTGCATGTTTGGTTCGGCAACATTCTGCAAACCATTGAAAAGCGAAGAAAACAACCAAAAGTATAAGATTCAAACTCTAATTTTTGTTCTTCCAAATCACGAGAGGCAAACAAGCTTAATTTGCCATCCGCCGCAGCTGCCTTCGACTTCCTCTTTTCTCTTTTGCAAGGAATTCCCGCGTCCTAAACGCTCTAAATGGGCGCCATTTTCGCGCCCGTTTTTGCGCGGACGGCAGACGCTTAGACCGACGACGTCTTCGATGGCTCGATGTGTGGACAAACGGGTTTGTTTACGCAATCCCAGAACAAAAGAACAATAGCGGAGAATGCAAAAAGACGCTTTTAAAGACGAGGGGCAAGGGTCGCCTCTAACGACCTCCGATTCAGGCGTTTCCTTCGGTCTAATCTCGAGCGGCAGATCTAAATGTGTTCTGTTTGGGGATTTGGACCCCCGGAGATCTACAGAGTAAACAATGAAATGACTCAGGCGTGAAATTCGGGTGAATCAGAGTCGACAAATTACTTTGTGAATCAGCAAACGAGTTTTGTTTGCGGCGAAAACAAGAAAGAAGTGTAGTTTGAGAACACAAACAATCACTACAAACGAGTCAACACGTGAGATGAGCTGTGGAGAAGAGGGGACTAAAATCGAATTTGGAGGAATTTCAAAAATCAGAGTTGAATGTGTTTCGAAAGCAGGAAAGACGTAAGGAATGAGTTTGTGGGCAACCATCGCTTTGCGGTGATAATTCGAGGTGACCTAAAAACAGTATGTCAACACCGTTTACGTGTGAAGACATTATAGATTAGGAAAATCGTTTTTTAGGGAGCACGGGATCATTTACAAATTGGTTAAAATGTTGTAAACGTTTGAAAAATACACAAATTGGTGTAATCGCCGCTATCGAATTAGGGTCCATTTTATGAAGCAGACAGAGGCAACTTGTCAGATTATGGTCCTGTCAATCATATTACACCAATGAGCATCGACAAAATCTTGTTTTTCAATTTTCGTTTTGCTCCAAATGAGGGACGCGAAATTTTGAGGAAATGGGCTAAACCAGGATTGGGTGCAAAACGAAATTTCTGCTGAAATTTTGACTTTAGAGGGGCAATAAAACATAGAGCAACCTCTTAACTCGATTTCTTAAATTTGAGTTTTAATCTTTTGTTTGCTCTGTTTTTATTGAACCTTTTGGAACGAAATGAAAATATCTGAGATACACGAAATCAGGAAAGTCAGAAATTGTTACGAAAACAGTTTTTATCAAACTGAAGCCATTTGAAGCACATCGCATTTTAATCCGTATGTCCTTTAACATTTCAGCTGTTCTGTTGAGCTTCAGGCTTCAGGCCAGTCATCCTCTTTTTGCTCAGTTTCTAATTCTGGATCCAAAACTGCGCAAATACGCCTCTCCTACAAAAACAACTTCCAAAACATCTTCTCAAGGGTACAAATTCCACTTCGGAACATTCTGCACTTGTATTTGCCTTGTCTCATGCCCAGACCAGTTCCTCCGCTCCTCTCCCATCCGTGCACACATAACGCCGTCCGCCGTACAAACTAATCTGTTTTGCTGCCTCCGACCGGCAGACGGTCGGCCTCGGCTGATCTTTGACCACCATCTGTGATCACATATTCACCGCTGTACCCCTTCGGTCGCCAGGCAAACAGCGCGAAGGTCATCGTGGGAGAAGAGGACAACGACGGTGGGAACAGGAAAACATCACAGAGGAACACGGGTACATCGGCCCTTACGAGTTCGCACTTTTATTTGCCCTGTAATTTATACTTTTTTGTACCTTCTTCGGTATCACGAAGAGAGGCGGTGGGTCGTCCATTGAGAACGGGGAACCCAAGGTTGAGCAGATCGACGAGACGAGCGTTTGTTGAACTTTGTGCGAGAAAAAACGAGTTTTGTGTTGTGTAAAAAGATGGAGCAGGAGAGAATGGTTGATAGAGGACTTCGTTGGTCAGTGTTTGCCCGAGGAGGAGCACTTAAGAGGGGAGTTCACGGGGAAGCAGAAAACAGGATGTCGGTGGAAGGAAGGCTCTTGTGACGCAGAGATCGCCGCGAACACGGTGTTTGAACTCACGGTAACATTTGGGCGGAAAAGGAGACGTGTAAAACAAATTAGGGAGAGAGGTTCTGTGCTCTGAGGCCGTGGAAATCACATCGAAAACAGCCAAAATTCTGTACAGGCAACAGTACAATTTGAGAGCGGATTTGCACCGTTGTCGGATTTTAAACTACACGATTACTGATCGGACTCCTGAATTTATGCAAATTGGAACGTGACCAGCGCTTTGAAGTCACGGTGATCCCTAAAATCAACAAAAGCAGCCCAACTTTGTTATGTACAGTACAGCACAATTGTAACAGTACAGTGAAAACGAATTTCGCTAGGTTCTCTCGTTACAAACGCATAACAATGAATGTGCACAAATGCTGATCGGGAGTGAGAATTTAGTCACTGTCACTACAAAAAAATGGAAGCATGTTGGTAGAACACCGAAACATTCCAGGTTCATAGACCAAAGCTTCTTTTTTCTACAACCTGTCAACGTTTCCTTTTCTAAACATAACCACAACCCGTTTTTGTTACAATACCCATAAATTGCGTTTTTCGCTTCGGAGCAGCGCAGTAAAGTCATTCGGGGTTCACACGCTTTTCTCGGAATCCGGTTCGCGTGAGGAATCGAATTCGATTTAGCGATACCGATCAGTCAACGTCGCTGTAAAAAGTGATTGGAAGAACGGAAGTTGGGAGGTTTTCAAAACTGCAGAGGTCAAAAAAGTTGGAGTTTATCGTTCAAATAGAAAAAAGTAAAAACCCAATCGTAAAATTTGTTGAAATGCACTTTAACACTCGGAACCCCAGAAAATTGATTCTGTTGGTTTTCCGAGCAAACGTTTAGGGTATTATGGATAGCGATGTGGTTTTTGAGCTGACGTAGAGTTTGCAAATAGCTCTTTACTGAGTAAGTGACCCAGCTCTTGCAATCTTTGCAGAATATAATGCAAATGCTTGCAAAACGGAGATCACATCAAGTCCTAGAGCGTTAACCTTACTTTTCCAGAGCTTAGCAAAATCCAGTTTACCTCCGCACTTTCCGCTTTTACTATACACGTGCATGCTTATTTCAAAACATGCCTCCCGTCAACAATTAGCTCCAGCCACAGAATCCACTTTTCAGTTAAAAGTAATGAAATTACAGCCTTTATTGGCTCTTTCTCCCCTAACCGCTCGGTTCCACGCGACCGGCGTTTCCTTCCTCGACTTCTTTCCTCCACGTAAACACTCATTACCTCCTCTTCGTTGTCGTACTACCTTGGGGATTATCCTCGTCCTCTCTGACTCCTCTCCGAAATTGTCTCAACCTTTCCTGCAAGGAGAGATCTCGGCTCGTCAGTCACGCGTCGCATGTAATTACACAATAGAGAGCACTATTTGTCTTAATTAAAGCTCTCATCTTTCTCGTGTTCTTGCGTTGACGAAAAGAAGCGGAGGATTCTAACGGAGAGGAGGCTGGTAGCAGCTTGCCTGCACGGAACTTGGCTCTTGGCACCAAACAAGGGTGCCCCGGGAAGATTATCGTCGTCAAACACATAGAGCGCCACGCGGATAATCGGCTCGTGAGGCTCTCCTCGGTGGTGGACGTGGTGGAGTATCCGGCGCCGACGACGAGCTAACGAGCTCCTCGCGGTTCGCGCTCCTGTGCTTCATGTTATCGCAACCTTTCAGGTATGTCCCTTTGCTCTTCTTCTATACCTACGCCTAGCATAACTTCAACTCCGTAAGAAGAATAATAGATTGCCGAAAACAGATAAAACCCTGTGTAAAAATGATGGTACGATCAGCTGAAAAACTCAGAAATTCATAACCGCAATGACGAGCACCCGCGTTTCAATTGACTTTTTGCTCTTCAACGGCTCAAGATCTCGTCACTTCCTGTCAAAAACTTATCTTCAATTGAGATGTTTTTGTTTTGGGTGACGTCTCTGCCAACATTTTGTGGAATTGCTTATTTTGCAAATGCTCATTTTTGTGACCAAATTTAGGATGCAAAATGAACAACAATTGCAGATTAATTCATACCCTCCAACCACAGCCATCAATCCTACGTTACCGTCACTCCCATTGTTTGTTTTTGCCACCATTCAATCGCATACGAAATGATGAAATCCGAGACTCATCCCCATTCGTCCCTCTTCCGCTCCTCTACCTGGCGCTCATCGAAATCCCCTTTCAATTACTCTGATTAAACGCAGAACAGAACAGGAAAGGACGCGTTGAGCGGAAAGGACCCTTCGAGTTTACAAGGTGTAAGACAAAGGGAACTCTATTCCTCATCGGAAAAACCGATGAAGCGTTAATCTTAATTGACCACTAAATGGGCTTTCAAGTTTATTCCTGGCATCTACATGCTTCTTAGGTGGTGGCCATTAAGAGACCAGATTTGATATTTGAATCGATAGAGTGAGACTTACGTGTGGATCTTCTTTTGCCACTTAGGAGCGGGTGGAATTGGATTAGCGTTAGTTATTCTTCTTAAGAACTCAAGAGTTCCCTTGCAGAGTTGTTTCGAAAAAGAGAATTTGGGCCTTTCGCTTCAAAGTGGTCGGAATTTCAGAATTTCTAGCTGGGTTAAGGGTAAGCAAAGAGGGGTCTATGGGAATGAAGAAACGCGGCTCACTTGATGGCTTTTGACTCACAAAATTGGGTAAAATTTAGAGCTAAGTTAAGATTTATTAAGGGACGTGAAAGCGCTGAGCACATTTAGAAGGAAGTCTCAAGTGCTACATCCTATTATTTGTCGTTACGAACTTTCAAATTCAGGATTTGTATGTCCTCTAATTTTATAGTTTGCCTTTTTGTCCATTTTCTTCAGTCAGCTTCTTACCAGTTTAACTTGACTCAGGTGGTCAGAGGCTTTTCGCTAACTTACTTGCCAAAATGCAATCGATCGTTGCTGCTTACTTTAAAAGATTGCATGTAGTGACCACCGTCTACCAAAACAACAAAAACACTTTCCGGGCATTCTTTAGCTCAAATCAGCCATAACTCATTCTGAGTCCTCCCCTCGTAGTCAAAACGGAAATTCGTTCGTTTCCTTCTGTTTCATAAATGACTTTCTTAGACTCCCAAACAGTTTTATTCGCTAATTTTGACCGGTAAGCTACTGTTAGTCAGTTTTCAAAAACGCCTCCTTTGCTTTTGAGTTTTTCTGTTTAACTCACAAATCGCGTGTCTCTAGGGACTACTCACGTCATGTCTATAAGCTTCAATTGTGTCCTGCATGCTCAGTCTGGATAAAAGAGGTCTCCTTGCATTCTTGCAAAATTTTATATTCTCGCTTATCTGATCTTCTATGTCCACCTTCAGCGACCACAGCGTGCCAAGAGTTGGACGTCGTAACAACGAGATGTTCTTCCACGCCACTCTCGCCAGGACGTTTATTCAGTCGCTGAGTTTACGTGGAGATGACGATTTTGTGGACAGACTCAACTATTATTACACGCCGATTATGTTGGCTGTTGCTTGTTTTATTATCAGCGCTAAGCAGGTAAGTAAGCCTTAGATTTTAGCTATCTGATTGTGATTTCAGTATGGAGGCACCCCAATCGAATGCTGGGTGAATCCACACTCCAGGGAGAGCATGGAAGAATACATCGAGAGCTACTGCTGGATTCAGAACACCTACTGGGTCCCAATGTACGAAAACATTCCTGATGACTACACTACCAGAGAAAGTAGGAGTAATCCTGATTGCTTCTAAACGTAAAGATAAATTTCAGCCAGACAGATAGGTTACTACCAGTGGGTACCTTTCATTCTCATCGCCGAAGCTCTCATGTTCTCCATGCCCTGTATCTTATGGCGTCTCTTAAATTGGCAGACGGGTCTGAATATTCAAAATGTAGTAGCAGCAGCTGTAGATAGCCAGAGTCTTATCGATGGAGTAGAACGCAAGAAAGCGATAGAATCAATCACGGATTCCTTGGTCGATATTCTGGATCTTCAATCCTCAAGTGCCTTGTCTTCAGCCCTCAGAGTACCCAACCTCGGCTTTTCCTTGTTTTCAAAATTGAGTTTCAGCAGGTAAGAGTCTCTTATCCAGCAACATTTAAAATCAGTTTATGTAGATTTTTCCGTGGCCACTACGTCACAACTCTCTACATGACGATTAAGGTCTGCTACACAGGAAACATTGTCCTCCAGTTCCTACTGCTCAACGCGTCTCTCAAATCCAAAGATTTCGCTTTATTTGGATTTCAGGTTAGCGGCTCTGAAGGCACGATTAAGCTAGTTGACGTTAGGTTTTAAATGACCTGTTCCATGGAAGAGCCTGGACAGAATCAGGCCATTTTCCTCGAGTGACTTTATGTGATTTTGAAGTCAGATATCTTGCCAATTTGAATAGGTATGGCTGGTTAGTCATTATGAGCTTAGAGAATTCCATTTAGATACACCGTCCAATGTGCCTTACTCATCAACATAATCAACGAAAAAGTCTTCGCGTTTTTCTGGTGTTGGTACCTGATTTTGATGGTGATAACCAGGTTCGTCTTCAGGTTAACTTAGAGCTAAAGATTGCTTTAATCGAATTCAAGTTTTTAAGGGGAAGCGCGAACGCTGTCCCCGGACGCAAAAATTTAGCTGTCGGCCAACTCCAACTCGGAGCTGCCGCACGGGTCAGCCGGAATCTGAAGTGCAATGTTCCAGCCTCACCATGGATTCCCTGCCTTCTTGATCGAAGGGAGATCCCAGCCAGGTAAGTTTATGAGAAGACGAGGGGAGGGGAGATAGTGTGAGATGGATAGAGCGGTTGTACTGGTGTGAGGGTGCATGACCAGAGAAAGCAGAGAAATCCATACAACGCAAAAAGAGTGAAAGTGATGCTAACAAAAGGGGCATGTATGATCGGCACTGATTTTGTGCGAATTGCAAGGCAAGGGATTTCTCTGACTTCTCTGGTGTTGACCCTTCCAACCATTGCGATCACACTGTCCATTCCCAATAACCTCTCCTTGCCTCGTCTTCTCATAAACTTACCTGGCTGGGATCTCCCTTCGATCACGAAGGCAGGGAATCCATGGTGAGGCTGGAACATTGCACTTCAGATTCCGGCTGACCCGTGCGGCAGCTCCGAGTTGGAGTTGGCCGACAGCTAAATTTTTGCGTCCGGGGACAGCGTTCGCGCTTCCCCTTAAAATGCATGGTACTTTCACCAAACGAAATAATACCTACCGAATAAAATTCAAATCCGTACGAAAAACGGTTATTTACAGCATCTCAACCCTCTTCTGGCTATCCAAAGTTCTCTTAACCATCGAAAAGATGGAATACATCGTCCGCTTCATGCAAATCGCCGACGGCAGCGAGCGAAAGAAAAAGCGGAAGCACAAACTCTCAATCGAACCTTCGCCGCTTTCCATGATTCGTCAGAACCCTCATCTCTTGACTCGCTTTGTCAACGAGTTTCTCAAGTCCGATGGGGTCAGCATCTCTCTTTTCAACCTCAATTCTTCCTATCTAGGTATTCACACTACGCCTAATCGGGAACCACGCTGGTGAGTTGGTCGTCATAGAAATTGTAAAATGCCTGTGGCGGGAATTTTGCGCCCGAAACTGGGGCGACATCGAAGTGGTCCACGCGAACAACGAAAACAACTGCAAGCCGGTGGAACTTAAATCAAGGTTAATCCCAAAACCTTTTCCAATTGCACTTTCATTCAATTCAGAACTACAAACTCAGGAATAAGCCCAGAAACCATAGTGATCACCAATAAAACCGCCGAATGATCTCAGTTCCTCTTGTTTTGTTTTGATCTCAAAAACGCAATAAAGTCTTTCATGTCCTCCCGCGAGTTCCCTGAGCACCGCGTCCTGGCATACGGTAATGGTCCATTGTAATCATATGGTTCCGTCGTTGTGTGACCGACCACCTCAGCTGTGAACACACGAACGCCGATGCGTCCGATCAGATGAGAAGTAAATATCGATTGCCAGATGAGGATGTTTCTGAATCTGAAGTCTTTCAGCGTTTCGAAGTGATAATGTGTCCATTCCAATCAGCATCTCTCGCGTCGGCTTCCACACGGGTTCCTCGGTGTCACTCGGACTTGCCGACTCTTCGCCTTTCGCTTATTCGCCGCCGGGTATTTTGACCAGATGTGATGTCAAGGATCTCAGCAAAACTATTCTAAGGTTCGTTTTGAAAATTCTGTTGATCATTTCAACATTGATAGCTTAACTTTATACCCTCATCAATGACTCCAATTTAGTGCTTCTAATGCTACGGGTACAAAACGCCGACGTCGCGAGAGATGTCCTATCTGCACAGCGTTCACAACTCTAATGTGCTCTAAATGCGCCACAAATCGAAGTAAGCTTCCATTTATTCAATTTTTAGACGTGTCTGTTTTCAGTCAAGTACTCCTCGTCCTACGTAAACTACCAAGTCTGCTGTGAAAGGAACGAAGACCTTTTTGAGAGAATTCAAAACGAGACTCTAATTGAGGTGTCCTCCAATCCATGAATCATGACTAAAATTGAATTGTAGGAGCGCATAAACAAAGAGATCAGTGAAGTTCAAACTCGAATACTAAGACTTACGAAGAAGTCCAACGAGCTGAATTACAGTTTAGAGGACAAGAGAAAGATGGTTGAAGATCTGAAGCAGAAGATCAAAAGGAGGGAGCATGTGTGGAAGGCCCTCGAGGTGAGCTCATTTTTATGGACTGAAATTCGTAAAAGTGACTCTTAGGAAAATGAACGGTCCCTGGCCAACCGCCTACTGGAAAAGCCGAAAATCAGCCAGGCGGCCGTAAACCAAAGAATGCTGCAGGTTGTTTTTGTTTATCGTTTCTTGGTCAACAACATTCCTTAATTCCAGCTCATCAACAAACGCAAAAAGCTCGCTGGCCAACTTTTCGTTTGGATCTTTCCACTAGCCAGAATCGAGCACAAAGACGTTGAATCTTTGGTAACCGTAACCAAACACTCTTCTAAACACAATTCCTGGCAACTGATCAATTCCGATGACCCCTACGGAACCGTTCCTACCGGGTCCCCGGCCGAATCCAATTTCTACTCCGTAAGTCCCCAATTCCCTTTCAAGCGCAAAGACCAGCCGCATTGCTCACCCGAGGTCAAAGTACAAATTCAATAAAAAGCTGGACTTTTAAGACTTCACCAGACAAACGCACTCAATTCTAGGTAACGTGTCTTTAAATAGCTTAAAACACTGATTTTACAAAGTTAGGTTTCCGGTCTGCTTCGCGTGGAATTGATTTTAAAGGGTCATTTAAGGACGCCGGTGCCAAGAAGTATCAGGATTGGGTTCAATGAGATTACCGTGTTCGCGGTCTTTGCTCAAAGTCAAAACTACAATGTTCTAAAAAAGCAAGAATCTTTTTTTATAGATTTCGGACTGTGTCCTAAACGAGCACTTCTGCTTCGAGACCCTGCACCGCTCCCTGACGCCCAAAGACGCGTTGGTCCCCGACAAGTCCAACTTCCACGTCTTCGCCGGTCTCTCATTCCTCGCCCAACTCGTCCATCTTCTTTTTCTCCTTTTTTCCATTCCGATCTCCGTTGACGTAAGCCGATACCTTTTATCCCTCATCTAACCCCTGTTTTATCCCTATTTTTAGCTAAACCCGAATGAGCTCTTCATTCAACCGGTCTTCACAAAAACGCTTTTATCCAACTTCTTGTTAAACCTTAAAATAACCGCGATTCTTGTGTGCTTCAGCCTAGGGATTCCCTTTAAAGAGTTGGACTTAAGCAAACCGCTTAAAAGCCTTTTGAAGCTCTACGAGAAGATCTGTGAAGACATGGGAAAACAAGCGGCCGATGGAACTTCCGAAGTAAGAGCCAGACAAGAAGAGCCGAGAATGAGTAAATCTCTTGTTTCAGGTGAGACCGGCGTCTTTAATACTTCCGGAAGCGCTGAAGAAAGAGATTAGCGATCTCCGAGCGGCGTTGACGTCGAGTGAGGCGAGCGACGTTGTGGTGAGGATCACAAACAGCTTGATCATTATCTTAGACGCATATTTTTAGGTCCAAGGAGATTGGGTCGCCTTGTAAAGAAGCGTCATTTTGTGTACATAACATGTTTTCATCCTGTGATTATACTACATACGTGTATACTGTAATTAAATCTGGGTGGTTTTGAGGTGTTATTGGACAACAATCATTCATGGGAAACAGAGGTGTAGGGGTACATACAGATCAAATAGCTTGTGTACAAAGCTTGATTAGAAGCGGATGGGAATAAACAGGCGTCAACAGCAAATGATTTGATTAGCTGAGCGCCGACAACTTCATTTCACTAGATTTTCATGCAGGCGATATTTATTTTTGTGTCTGTCGCAAAACGTCTTACAGACCTTATTAGCAGTAAAAACGACTTTTTGTGCCTATTACTTTTTGCCATTTATCAATTAACACAGCCGCAATTCTTGCAAGCCACATTAAAAAAGCCACCTGGACAAGAAAAACAAACGTACAACTGAAAGCATACGGTATAGAAATTAGTCATTTACGATTCTTCAAATCTGAGATCTGCAAATTCCTCAAATGCCAAGACAGACTCGCAACCAGACATGAATCACCTTCTAGACCCCTCAATCCCCAAGAAACGTGCAAAGTTCGAAGAAGTCACCTCCTACGCGTAATCTGATCTCTGCTAATTTTTGCGATCGACGTGATTTGTGCAAATTTGTGTCTGGTGCCGCTGGGGTCAAAGGACGCTCGTGGGAATTTGAGCTGAGTTTGACTTGTGTCAGGTGGGCGATTCGGGTCCGTGTAATTTATTGTTGCGATGTTTCAGTGCTCGTGCATTTGAGGCTATTTTTAGAAAGCTTTCGGTTAAGCGGAAGCTCTAAAAACACCGAAACCATATCAATCCTGCAAGAAAGCATATTTACGCTTTGCGTTGGGTCTTTGATATTTGAGCGTTAATTGCGTTTCTGCAAATTCTGATTGTATCACACCTGATTTCGCTGAGTTGTGCAAAAAAGGTATTACAAGTGTTAAACACAATTACTTGTTTTCTACAAGTTCTTTTCAAGCTACAAATTGACGCCAACTAGACATACTAACACTTAACCCCTTATTAGCTGTAAATTGTTTTAGTGTGCTACCAAAAATTCCAAATAGACAAGCGGAAAACAACTTCTCCTTGGCCTTGAAACATGATCCATCGATGAGTCACAACCCAACCTATCCCTCTTTTCCGACCTTCAAAGACTCCTCTTTTCTCCACACCTTCTCGATCTGTGATCAGTTACAGTTTACGACCTGTATTACAGGTTGGAATTCTTCCCACTTTCCAGTTTTGCGCCACCCAGTCGGTTGACTCAATTTCTGATGATCCATTTTGTATGATCCAGACCATTTCTGGGTTAACGTAGCACTCTGCACCCGAGGAAGGGCACCCGAAAAAGTGCAGACGAATATTGCGAAATCTGTGTTAGAACTGTACCGCTTTCGGGTCGAATTACGAAAATCGCGACAAGGCGACGTCATCGGTCGCCGGCGGCTGTCTGGTCTGATTCGTGTTTTCGATGAGGTCGCGGCTATTTTTAGGTTTCCTTGCAGAATTAGATCTGGGTTGGGTCAAAGTGGACTTCAGCTGTTTAATTAACTTTTTCTACGAAAATCGCTGGCTGACAATCCTCACTTCAGCCCACGTCTACTCCTTAAAAGCTATAATTTCGTGTCTACGTCTGTAAAAATTCTGTGAATTTGAAAATTTCTGATTTGCATTTTTTAAACGGTAAAAAGCGTCCGCGCTGCGCATTTGGTTTTTGGACCCCAGCGGTCAATTCTACTATTTTGCGGAATTCACAATAAGATTTTTACACAAAAACGGGATGCAGCTCCATCTGTCGCTGAAACTCTTGATCAACTACGTCACATCAGATAATTTTACGTGGGAAATTGATAAACATGTTTGTGCTCATAATGGAGGAGGCCCAGCCTTGACCCAATTAAGAGTTTTTGCTTAAATGGCAACCGGGTTGGCATAATAGAATTTGGCTTTGAATGTTGTGTTGGGGATGGAAACACCCCAAAGCGCGTTTTTTCCTTGTAGGCTGGATTAGGTGTAGGATGCAGTTTGCAAGTTCACATGTTTTGCCAGCTGAAAACATGTTTGGTAAACCCTGAAAAGGTCATTGCTAGCTCACATGAACGGGCAACGAGTATGCGTAGTTTACGTGTTATTTCTCTTCAATTACTGTAGTCACGCTGTGGCAAAAAAAGACGACCAAAAATGCCAAAGTTCCTTGTCGAAATAGCAGTCAAGTCCAGGACCAAAACCTTTCCTATCGCCTTAAAGACTCACGCATCCACTTTCGCTATTATTCTCTGAGAAGGTGGCATATGCCAGAAACCATGCCTGAAGGCCAACCAAAACAAACGCCTATTTTGCCATAAAATAACAAAGCAAAGCTGATCTGCTTTTGAGTCACTGTAGCCGCATCTCCAACCAAAATTGAATTTTTCTGCACTTTTTTATTCGTCTACCCAGGAATGCCTAAGAATGGTCACTAAATGGCACCTGCTCTTTAAGAAACGTCATTTTTACAACAAAAAAGGTTTTATTTTTCTCCGATTTTTCGAAAGGTCAACCAGAATAGAGAACTTTCTTAGAGTACGTGTAGGTTAGCATCCCGATTTAATCTCCTCATCTCCAGTCTATCGAAAAACCTTCTCTTCTAAAAATAGTCCATTCAACTGCCGCATTTTCCGCTTATGTTTATCCCAAGCGTTAAATGCGTCCCGCCACCGCTTGTCGTCCTCAAGTTCCTCCATTTTTTACTTGTAAACCTGCCAGGAAATGCATTTTAGCTCTTCGATATGCCTCAGCTTCGTTTCGGTGGATACGTGGTGGTCCGAAGGCGGAGCCACGGACCTGAGAGCTCTCCGCTTTCTGAGATCCCACCTCCTTCACCGATTCAAGCATTTCGCCACTTTCAGATTTATTGTTATTTACCTTCTTCTACCGTTCACGATGGCAGCTACCAGACTAGCCGTTATTCTGCTTTGCACACTCCTCCTAGTGGCCGCTGAGGGTCAGAGGTTCAAAAAGCAGAAATTCGTCGCTCCCGGACAGAATCCAGATATGTTCCCTGTAAGTGAAAACAAGGACTCTTTTGAGTGACAGCTGGGCGATTAAACTCTTAAAGTAGGGTCAAAGCATACGCTGACTATCTTCCCTCACGTATCACGATAAAAATCGAATTTCTAATTAAACCGATTTCAGGATCCAACCTTCGACGACAGCTTAGCAGAATGCAGCCGAAAAGAACCCTGCGGCTATTACGGCTTCTCCCTGCACGACCGCTCCAAAGTGCACTGGGTTCAGTCGTGGTAAGTCTTCCTCGAAGGTCAAAACTAATCCAAATTGAGAATCAGATTTAGCTCTCCTAAACATTTTCGTCCTTTTGTTGATCGTGACTCAAATTGGCTTCCGATCAAAAACAGTAAATATTTGCGCGCTCCTTAGTGCGACGATAAAATGAAATGTTTCAATGTGGCTTCAAAGAAAGATCTGAGGCTTCAATTGCAAGAGGACGTTTTTAGCGGGATGAGGGGTCGGGTTTCGAGGGTGCAACATGATCGGTCAGGTCATTTGACTTTTATCGTCAACCGATCACTGGCCCGATTAAAGATCAGCGAAGAAAGCGACGAGCGGGCGATGTTACACATGTGAGATAAGCGAAGCGTGGTGTTTAGATGTTTGGAAAAGGGATATTATGGTATCGAGTGTCGTAGAATCGTAGTTTGTGGCTTTGTCTTAGAACATCACAATTCTAACACCGAAGATGTCACCGTTCGGACGTATACTGTCGTAATCTATTCCTTGCACAGCCATACTTCAGCTGTAGTCAAATAACTAACGTAGTTTTTAAGAAAAGGGGCTTAGGAACCAAAACAGAGAATTCTATTTATATCGTTACTTCCAGGTGCCGCTGCTCAAGCTCGCAAGAATGCGTTTACGGCTACACGGACATGCGGATGCACGTGTACAAGCACTACTGCGTGAACCGGGACGAAATCCCTGCTCACCTGATCCAAACGTAAAATCGAAGAAGGTCGTTCCGAACCCAGAAGTCGCAAACGCAAAGAAATTAGTTGTTCAGGGAATTTTCGCAGATCTGCAAAGTGTTTCACCCCATTATTTATGTCAAGACTTGTGACGTCTAAGGATTAGAATCCAAATAAAGGTTTTTTGTCATAAAAGGAGAGGTCAAGGATGGAATATTAAAGATTTAGGTTTCTTCCATTTACAGATACTGTAATCCACGGAAGTCTTTAAACCATTACGTCAACTGTCGCCCTTTAAGAACTGTTTGTTTCTTGTTCTGACCTTAATGTTGTTTGATCTGTTAAAAACAGCAATTCAGTCCGGATTCAAAAATGCCTGGACAAATCACACTTCTCCAGATAATCCTTGAACTCAGGCAACGCATAAATTCCGTCCACAAACGTTTTCGTCATCGGAAACTCGTCCTTCAAATTCCCAGCCGTCAAATCATATCTGAAAAGGGTATCCGCTACCCCGAAATTCGCCCAAGTCAACTGCAATCTCCTTAATTACTCCATTCCTTAATCAACGCCGCAAACCTTGTTTCCAACCAAATGCTGCCCACCGCTTTGCTCTAAGTGGTTTTCGACCCTCAAGTGGATTGGTTTCAAGATTTCTCTTATCTCTGCCGCCACTTCATGCTAGAGAGAAGCGTTTAATTAGGGTCAATCTAATAATGAAGCTCACTCCTTGGCGATTAAAGATCTTCCTAGGCGATCTTTCCACACCATCTTCAGGCCGTCTTTCATTAGGCCTACAAAATTGTCCGCTTTTGCTGCTTCCCAATTATTTGAGCCTGTGAGGTCCAATTGCCTGGCTAAATATCTTCCAATAGCTTGAGAATCGGTGAAGAAATCGTCATCGACGTAGAGCCCTGGGAGCTGGCCGTTAGGGTAATAATCTAATAAGTTACATATCACCTTAGGAAAGTGCGAAAAAGCCAACTTTTCTTAACCATAGAAAACTCCACAAATTTGATCAAAACGTTTTCGAGGGGAATCTTCCCGAGCAAAATACCAATCAATTCGCATCGACCGCCGATTCCTTGGAAATAGTGAAGCACGAGGCGAGGCATTTCAGTGTCAACAAAATGGCGAACTAAAGGACTAGGCGATGCTGTAGCACTGGAATGTTAATGTGACCAAAGATCAGTTTTTGCTGTTTCTTCTTTTATCAGCGAAGCCATAAACTGCCCAAACTTCCCACGCCTCCACTTTGTTTCGCGCCAATTCTAAAAAACGCCGCCGCCGATAAGGAATCAGCTTCTTCTTGCATCGATCGGGCTCCTCGTTTACATAGATCAATAGCCTCTCCTCCGCTTCCTCTTCCTCGCGTACATTGCTCTTCTCCTCTCGCTCGCGGCCGCTTCGTGTGAGAAGAGAGCACAGGCGGCATTCATCATCGGTAGGCTCCCGCCGCGAACCGGGAGCGTCATGAGCAAAGGCATCATCGCGACGGCGAGGAAGAGAGGAGGAAAGGAAACGGGCCTGGGCAGCGAAACGCCGGCGCCTGTGCTACGCGGTTCTGCCGCAGCCTCGCGCGCGCTTGTGTGCTCCCAACAACGCTTATCCGCTTGCTGACCATCGGCTATCCGCGCAGCCCATCGCCAGATGCCCCGAGCTGACCCAACAGCGATTGGCTGCGGATCGAGAATGTTGCCATGGCTTTGGCCTCCTCGCACACGAAACGAAGCGCTTGCGTGCTGCTGCGGGCGGTGGTCGGTCAGTTGTTTACGTGACTCGAAATGCCGCTAGCGTCGCTTTACGCGGTTCGCATGTACGAATTTGCGCATTTTAGGTCTTGGGACGGACGCGTGTGGCGCTACGAAAAACGCTGCGAATTTTCGGATTTTCATTTTCGAAGCGACCGATCGCTGCTAAAAAACAGCTTCAAAATGAATTTCGACGCTTGTCGACTGTCTGGTTTCGTTTCACGTCTCCCAGACAGCAAATAGCGCATTTTGTCTTTGTTCGATGCCAATTTTAATTAGGATTTTCCTTCAGTGTGACCAAATGTGTGATATCTAATGCGTGCGCCGTTAAACGAGCATTTCTGATCATTTATTCGTTTCAGATGAAGAGACAAGGCAGTGGACCTACTGGAGGAGACGAGATGTACCGCAACGGAGGAAAGCGGCCTAGAAGCGATTCGTTCGCGGCGGCCCTGGAAGCCGGGAAATTCGAATGCCGCGTGCTGATCTCCGGACGCTCCGCCGGCGCCGTCATTGGCCGCTCGGGCGAGAACATCAACCGCCTGCGCAAGGAGGTATACTTTTCTATTCAATTTCTCTTGTGGACTGTTCAAGGGAGCGCGTAAATTAGGGTTCCCTGCGCGGATCCTGCGCTAAGATCGGCTCCCTGCGCGGCGTTGTGTGTTGATGTTGATGCTACAGCGTTCCGATAGCTCATTTTTGGTAGTTTTGGAAGCTAAACCGCTACGAGGAACGCCTGTAACCCGACGTCAGCAGAATTCTCAACCTCTCCTTACCTTAACCCTTATATATTGTCTTTGCAGTTCGAAGCGACCCTCTCCGTCCCCGATAAAAATACGCCAGAACGGTAATACCTCTTCCTTCCTGCCAATATATCTTCCAGCTATTATTGGGAGTGTAACCATGCGTACCCGTGACCTGTCCACCCTCCAGAGGATGAGAAGGGATCCCCAACTCCTCCACCACCCTGCCACTGTCACCACCGTTGTCACCACCGCTTAAGTTTACTTTTCCCACGGATAAGCTATCCTTATCCCGACCAGGGAGAGTTTTGTTGGCGAAAAAAAGGAGGATTTTCCGTTGTGTGGTGTTTGACTGTTGATGATGACCATTTGCAACTCGTAAGATTAAGGATGGACGCTCATTTGTGTTTGTTTAGGGTTCTGACGGTGGTCGCGGAGCCTGACAAGATTGTGAAGATCCTCGAGGACCTGTTGACGCGCTTGAACGACGTAAGTAGCGGGATTTAGAGATCGGAGCTTAACTGAGGATTTAGGACCGCGACAAGAAGACCGACAACGACCTTCGCGTGCTCGTGCACCAGTCCCACGCCGGCGCGATCATCGGACGCGGAGGACAGAGAATCAAGGAGCTCCGGGATGAAACTGGAATCACCCTGAAGGTGTTCTCCCAGTGCTGCCCGCAGTCCACCGACCGAATTGTCCAGTTCTCCGGAGCTGGAACCGATAAAGTTGCTGCTGGAGTTGGAAAGGTCATCGAGTATATCAAGACGGTGAGTTTTTCCAACTTTTTAAGCGCTCAAATTCGATTTCTGCAAGAGCGTTTCTAAGGCACTACCGGATCGTCCATTTGTGATCCACTTAAATGATTCTGTGCCTCCTGTTTTGCTTGTCTACAGATTACGGGATTTTGTACCTTTGCGCCGCCATGTATTTTGATGAACCTAACCTTAAACACTCATTTGAGGATCCATTTTTAACGCTGAGCGGTCGTTTCAGATCCCGATCAAGGGTGTCCAGCGTCCGTACGACCCTATCAACTACGACCCCTACTACACCAACGAATATGGAGGATATGCCGGCGGAATGACCCGCGAAGGAGGCGCCGCTCCCAGTGGCCAATTCGGAGCAATGGGCGCTGGCGGCGCTTCGGGAGGCCCTCGCACTGGAGATCCGATGATGCGCGGGGAGATGGGCGCAGGAATGCCGCCGATGGGATATCCCGGAATGCGTCCGCCTCCAAACTACATGCCCGGACCTCCTGGCGGACGTCCCCCGATGCCTCCCATGGGACCGCCTGGCTCGTTCCCTCCTGGTGGCTATGGGCAGCCCCAGTCAACGCAGGTGACCATTCCCAACGAGCTGGGAGGCACGATCATCGGGAAGGGCGGCGAGCGCATCAACCGGATCCGTGACGAATCCGGCGCCACCGTGATCGTAGAGCCCGCGCACGGAAACGAGGAGCGCATTATCACGATCACCGGAACACCAATGCAGATCCAGCAAGCCCAGTATCTCCTTCAGGAATGGTAACTTCAGCTCGTTTCTTAACAGCTTCGAATTTTTCCGATTTCAGCGTTCGTTCCTCCCCAGCCGGTCGTCGATATCTCAGCGATCAACCCCGCTAGGCCCCACCGTTGACTCAAGCCCCAATCGAAACCACTTTCTGTGCATCTCATCTCAAATTCCTCTCAGTTGCTGATGTGACAGTGTTACTCTTACTACCCTAACTAATAGTATTTAACAAGCGTTAATTGATCTTTGTTAATATAAACTTTTTATACTGACATAAATTGGTTGAATTCTTTTACTTGTGCGTTCACGATGCAAATCAGCATAACGAAAGCGTCGGGCAGAGTCGGGTTTGATGTCTGGAAATGAAGTCGGACGTCTTGTGGTCTACACGACCACCCACGTCTCATCCAAAAGCGCCCGTCGGCGAGCAGACAAGATGAAAAGTCTATTTGAGGTTGCAGACGTCTAATTTGGTAATGAAAATGTCAAAAATGCACCTGGCAATTCGTTGCAGACGTCTATTACTCGGCCGCCCGTCCGGAAAGTACTAATGTCTCTTCGCACACATCGCTTGCAAGTGATCGCGTGGCGCAGTCGGTTAGCGGCGGCGTCACCACACCAGCCGCCAGTGATGTGTTAAAGCTCAACAGGCATGATGGCCATGATGATAAAATCCGGGACTTTCGCTAGGTCCCCTGAGGCACTTTTCTTTTGATTTTTTATCTTTGTCAACGATTCTGAGCTTTTTAACGCCTCGTTTGGGAATAAATAACCGAAAATTCAGATTTTTATGAAACGAGAGGTCACAGGTTCGATGCCGCCAGGTGTCGGACATTTTCATGTCCGCTGATTTTTCAGTTTCGATTGGCTGATGGACGCTGACAGTATGGCGGAAGAGGTTCAGAAGGCGGATTTCGGAACTCAGGTCTGTGAAAGGAGTGGTTCGTGAAAATCCTTGATCTTAAATGGCTATTGAATAATGCGTTCTTCTCTGCACAATTCGCATCTCACATCAGCATTTGGAGATCTAATTTGGCCGTTTAAGTCTTGAACAACGACGACAACGGGCCGATTGAAGTTTTCGTGCCACTCCGCTTCTTCTTCCCGCTCTCGCCTTCTGCGGCGTCTTCGTACAAGTCCACGAATCAGCATGAATATCAGCATCTGAAATGAGCCAAATTTATGGGGAATTGAGCAGTGATGCGAGAAGAATCCAGGAATAGCCAAGTGTTTGAAATGCGGCTTTTCCTCACTTTATGTAGGGGATTGTTTGCCCAGTGATTCACTAGAGGGGACGCTGGGGTTAGGAACGTCATGCGGTCTGCGATCGTTTTAGATACACTGATCCAGAAGCCTCAAAGTTCTGGGATATACTTGATGTTCGTTTCCTTCTGAAGTCGTCGAATTTGACCCTCCTCAAATCGACTTCAAACACGTCCTAAACGCCCTAGCGATCTTAACCAAACCGAACTAACGATCTTTCGGACTTGGGGGAATTCGAATTTTTGCAGCTTTCGTTGCGCATTTCGCATTTCGCGATTTTCTGCAGGATTTGGTTCGCTTCTCCATTTTGCCGACCCCGAAGGATTTCCTTGAGTGTTTCGAAGTTTCTGTTCCACATTCCACAATCTTCCATGGCCTCTCTCTCTCTCAATTACAGCTTAAGAACCGCGAACCTAACGGCCACGATATGAAAAACCCGTTTTGCCTTTCGCTCGCCTCCGTGATTTTGCTTTTCTCCGCTGCGTCGTTCGCGCGTTTTGATCATCTCCGCGATTTTCGTTTCATTCGTGCGCTGATTCCCGATTCTAATCTGACTTTCGCTGTTTCAGATGGATCGATACGAGCGGATCCAAGTGATCGGCCGCGGTGCGCATGGAATCTGCCACCTGTGCCGAAGACGCGACGACCCAAACCGGCAAAAGGTGGTCGTGAAGACCGTGTCGCTCGAAGGACTCGGGAAGAAGGACGAGGACGCCATAATGGGTGAGTTTTGGGAGATTTTTATGGTCGCACTTGAGATATTATGGATCTTACGCCTCGCTTATGACCATGTAGATGAAGCTAGCGGAATCACTGCGACTATGTCCGTCATTTGGAGCTAGTATGCCGTATCCGTGAAAACAAGATCAACGTAGAGATTGTTGATATAGCCACAGGGGTGGGTCATGGGTGTAGCTTTTGGGTGTTGTAGCAGGGTCCTTATCTGTTATCTTACAGGCGAAGTAAAAGTCCTGAAGATGCTGCGACACCCGAACATTATCAGATTCCACGAACATTTCCGGAACGAAGGCGCGCTGAACATCGTCATGCACTACGCGGAAGGAGGAACCCTGGAGAAGTTGATCCACGAGCAGAAGACGCCGTTCCAGGAAAACCGGGTGATGTACTACTTTACTCAGGTAAGCCGCTTTCTGGGATTTCCGGTGTTCGGGTAGGGACTTCAGCATGCGTTTCGAGGATTTTGCCTTATGCTCTATGATCTTCCAGGTCGCGATGGCGCTGGACTTCATGCACTCGAAACAAATTCTCCACCGGGACCTCAAGACGCAGAACATCCTCCTCAACCGGCGCCAATCCATCGTCATGCTCAGCGACTTCGGGATCAGCAAGCAGCTTACGATGCGAAGCGTCGCCTCGACCGTCGTAGGAACGCCCAATTATCTATCGCCGGAAATTTGCGAAGGTAAGCTTGCTTCAATTTTTGGCTTCTTCTGAACTTCTCTC
This sequence comes from Steinernema carpocapsae, assembly GCA_000757645.3. Lineage (NCBI taxonomy): Eukaryota > Metazoa > Nematoda > Chromadorea > Rhabditida > Steinernematidae > Steinernema > Steinernema carpocapsae. Next base: position 576,712 of record AZBU02000012.1, on the reverse strand, counting down.
TCATTTTAGGAAGGTCATACAACCAAAAGAGTGACATCTGGTCCCTCGGATGCGTGCTGTTCGAGCTCGTGGAGCTCCGGCGCGCGTTCGAGGGCGAGAATATCAGCGTCATTGTGCTGAAAGTGACCAAGGTAAACTCGTCAACTCAATATTTCGGTTCTAAAGGCCTCGATTCCAGGGCTCACACAACCCAATCAGCGAGAGGGTGCCCAAACCCATCAAGGGCCTCATCGAGAAGATGCTCTCGCTGAACGAGAAGGACCGCCCCAATATCAAAGGTAACCTTATCTCCCTGTTTATCCTCTGCTGATCCGAGATTCTTGCAGATCTTCTAACCGAACCGATAGTACTGCACATGGTGATGCACTTGAACCTGGACATGGGTCGCATCTCACCGAGCAACCCGCAGAACTACGGCAGCAGCTCAACGGCGATGGATCGAAGGCTCGCCCAGAACCGGCAACTCAGGACGACGCCGACGGCCGCCTCGATGAAGTGAGACGACTCCGATCCAATCTCACGCGCATATCTTATTTCTAGCTTGTGAAACAATGAAAGTTATCGGCTTGTTCATTCTGATATTAGATTGCTCCTCGAAGGATTGGGGTAACATTCGCATCTTTCACTGGCCTCGCATCCTGGCAGAATGTTGTAATTTGATGTTTCAAAGAAGAAGGCTTTACAGTGAATGCTTAACCAGCCAGCAATAGGAACCCTAATTGCTAATCTATGCTGTTTCCAAGAATGCTTTTGATTTTCTTAAAACAGGGAATCATCGATGACTGTTAAGCATCACACCATGCATCCAAAGGACACGCACTGTATTTATAACATATGAAAATGAACGAATTATTCCTAGAATTTCTCATTATCCTACAACAATTCCGCCTTCCGACAGATAACAAAATAACGTGGAGAAGTGAGGGCCAAGGATGATGGCTTCAAACGCATCCTCGAAGGTGGAGCCAGACGATGAGGAGAGGCGAAGACGCGATGGTGTAGCAATACGCCTTGCGAACGTATTCGCTGTAGATCGGAGCGACGAGAGCGGCTCCAAAGACCATCGCTGGGAGTAACGTCCTGGAGAGGCTCGTGCGAGGAGCGTTCTTCTCGTAAAGGTCGTCCATGGTTCCCTTCGCGTAGAAATCGTCCAGCATTCGGTCCTTTTCTTGATATCGCTCCGTCAGCCACTTCTTCCGCTCCTCAGGATCGCTTGGAATCTCGGAAACGGCGAAGCGTCGAACGTGGACGTGGATGTTCTGGAATTGCGGGTTCCCACACACAAATTCGAACATGTTTGGTGGTCTTCCGTGGCGTCCTTCCTGCCTTAAATCGGAGTTCACAATTAGATAAGCATTGAAGAGGAACTCTTAGCCTTGTTTGTCCGTATCCGATCGTCACATCGTAAATCGCGTCCAGGTTTCCGTCGTTGGTCAGTCCGTCCAAAGCCAAGGAGAACCCTCCGGCTTTGGGGATGAGGACGTTCTTGAATTCCGGAATTCCGACCTTGTTACAGATGTTGCTGGACTTCGCGATCGCGTCCGGTCGTTTCTTCGTGAACCGCGTGCCCTCTGGGAAGATTAGCAGCCAGTAGGGTTCGCCCATGTTCGACAAATAGTGCAGTTGACGTTCCACGGGTTCTCGCTTGAATTTTCCGAACCTGCGGACGTAGATGCACCCGTGCTAAAGTATAAAGTCAGCTTAGAATACATGACCAAGGCTCACTTGATAAATGTACCAGCCGAACAGAGGGACAAAGTGGATCGCGTTCTTGACCATGACGCGGAACATCTGCTCGCCGCCTTCGGGAGATTGGCGGGCGGCCAGCATGACGGTGACAACCCAGTCGACTAAAATTTCGGGATAACATAGGGCGGAAGAGGTCGAAAATACCATCAGATTGGTGGTTGGATACTACGAGGACGGATTCTTGACGTTTCCTGAGTTCTCCGATGTCGCCGTAGAGGGATATCTGAAAATGTCGACTAACTAAGCCTAAAACAGCATTTTAACAACGTTTGAATCAATTAACCTGCTGACTAGACCGATACCTTCCGCGACAGGTTGCCCATATTAAAAAATTGACCTGTCGGAAACCACAACTGATAGCCACTAATTGGCCCAGTGTCTAGACAGGCTGAACCTAACTTTTCAAAACTAGACACCCCATTCCACTTCTCCCTCACACCTCCGACCGGCCGGTCCTTCACGATCGCTTCGACGTTAATTAGCCTGACGTACAGGGCGCTGCGCGACCGCTACAAATGATCAGTTTCAGACAACGGATCGGGCTTCCGACGAGCGCCGGTGTCGGTGTTTGCCCGAAAAAAATTTTTCTTTGGCCCATCCAGTAGGCCGATAGGATAACAGACAGATTGCGAGCGGTCATTTGCGTGAAATCGATCGACCAGTGACCGGTCAGAACCATCGAATGATGCCCATTACTTAGCTCAAAATCTAGACAAGCACGGCATGACTGTTGGAAGTTTGACAACCTACTACAGGGTGTCCTAAAAAGATTGAAATGGCTCCGCTCTGTCTGGCCAGTGAGCAGAAGTTGGGGCTTTCTGGCCAGGGATACTTTTTAAGGACGCCCTGTAGTGGCTAAGCCTTTGACCGTCCGACGTCCTCTCATTTACTGCTCTCCTCCCGGCCAGCGACCGGTCGGTCCTCCTCTCCAAACCACTAATTACCTCCACTCCGGAGACGTTCTCGAACACGAACAAACAAGTCCTCATGTAGGTCTTGTAGAGGAAGTTATCCAGGATTCGAAAGCATTTCGCCGGAAGCACCCATGAAACAGCGCCGATGCCGAGAGCAGCGGTGGCAAAAGGGAGCTGCGAGCAGCCCAGGTAGAGTCCCGGGATCGTGGCCTTCAGTTCGTGTACCGCTGCGATAGCGCTTAACATGACCCTTCCTGTGGCGAAAAGCCTCTGAAAGAAGGTAAGCGAACTCTTAGGGGGTCTGGCACAAGCACAACAGCAAGTATGAACCGGTTACACTACAAAACTACCGCGGGAAAGAACAAAAAACGCGAGGGACGCCGGCGCTCAACACAATTTTCATTTCACTCCAAATATGCACATGATTACGGGACAAAGCAGAAATAAATATTATTCTTATCAGTTGTTGCGCTTCTTCTTGTCGCGGCTGTTGCTCTCTTCCTTCTTCATCAGCGCAATCAGGATGTATCTGAAGAGGTCGATGAAGTCGAGGAAGAGGTCCAGAGTGTGCCAGATGTAGTCATCGTCGCCCATGCGCTTCTTAAAGACGATCTTCTGGGTGTCGTAAAGAACAAGGGCGCAGCTGACGCCGAGGCCGATCCAGAGGAAGAGGGGGTTGGTATGGCCGCCGAAGAAGATCGAGATCAGCATGCACATCAAGACCGAGCTGATGATTCCTAATGAAATTAGGGTTTTAGAGAATGAAACCAGTAATTCAAATCTTGTTACCTCCGAGATGAAGGAACTTGTTGGAGTCGGCGTAGAGGGCGGCGAAGCTGAAGCATCCGAAGACGCAGCCAGAGATCATGAGCGCGTTGAAGACCAGCTTCGGCTCCATCTCAATGGCGACGTCGAGGAGCGGTCCGAGGTTGAATCCGGAGAGCGCGGCCATGCCCATAAGGAAGGCGAGGCGCTTGGTTTCGTTCTCGCGCGTGGCCGGGGTGAAAGCCAGCGCCAGCATGCATCCGATGGCGCCGAAGAAGAAGACTCCTCGGAGAAGGACCATCTCAGGCATGTAGAAGAAGCCCACGGCTCCGATGGTCGCCGCGATGAGCGTCAGCGAGAGGGTCGCGTAGACGTTGCGTAGATGGTCGCGGACATCTTTCTCCCTGAACCAAAAAGTTCAGAATTCTCTAATGAAAACGACTGCTTACAGCTTGTTCTCCAGAGTCGTGAAGATGCCGGAGATGTGGTCGAAGATTCCGGGTCCGCGCTGTTGCTGGGACGCCGAGGAGCCGAAGTAGCGATCGCTCAAGCGGTCGGCAAGGGTCGCCATTATTCTGGAACAGGAATTTTTGCATTAGGACACGTAAACGAGGCACGATCATGGATAACGCGGACTCAATTGACCCAATAAATGGCGGCTAAACTGTCTTGCCTACGTCACGAGGAGCGAGCGATAACAAACAGTGACGTTTAAAATGAGCGCGAATTCTGTCTAATTATGGAGATGCAGTCTGAAAGTGCTGCGTGGAGGTGAGAGGCGTGTGTGCGTGACAATCACACTGGAGATAACAAAACGTGGCAACGAAGCGAAAAATACGACCGCTCATCAAATCCAAACTCATTAGAAATGAAACCGCTTTTTGCGATTTGTCTCGCGTCAAAAATGCATCCACCGCTTTTTGCGTTCCAAAGTCCAAAATGATCAGCTGTTTAGCCACACAAAAGCGCCTGTTAGATGAAAATGCTTCAATTTAGACGCAAATTCAGACAAAAACCGCATCTCGTCTGTCTCATCCACGAACGAACACGTCTTAAAACACGCAAAATCCAAAAGAAGAAAACGTCGCCTGAAAAGTCGATTCGGCGAGCACAACTCCAACGAGGAGGAGCGCAGAGCGAGCGAGAGCGTCGACGAAGACCGCGGACAGTGAGAGGAGAGCGACGGCAACGAGCGAGCGAACGAGCGGCCGATCGAGTGCTGACGTCAGCGGTGTTGTCGTGGGGAGATGATGAAGAAGAGGAGGAGGTGTTGTTGGCATCGTGATTAGGCCACGCAGGGATGATCTGCGGATGACCTGATAAACACAAACAGCCCCGGTTTCGTAAGATTGCGACATTCGCGTACGATCCTTTGGAAACAGGGCTTTCCATGCGGGACTCTTTTCCAAACTTCGCAAGTCATTCTAAAGCTCTTTGTGCCTATTTTTAGCGCTCTATTACAACCAAAGCGAAAGTCGTTCAGCGATGAACCAAACCGCGCTCCCCTGAAGGTCGCCTTTCCGAGAAATCCAGCCGTAAACACCTGAAACCACAAAAACAAACCAGGCTTATGATAATATCAGCCAACCGTAACCTCTAATAGGCACGAAAACAGGTGGGTTAGAATGAAAACAGGCGACGGCGAAAGCCACATCGCTTCATGGGGCTTTTAAGGATAATCAGCAAAGCACCTTTGCGAGCTATTAGTAATCTAGGCGATCCCCATTACGACAGTTTAGCGACGACGACGTTTTGGGGTGGTGAAATCGGTGGTGGTGCTGCTGGTCGACGTGTCACAGTCACGGGCGGGAGTTTTGACGTCAGAGGAGTTATGGAAAGCGGTTCGCGAAAACGCTGGAATTGGGAAAGCGAAGGTCGGAGATCTGAAAAGGGTTGCGGGTTGAGCGGACGATCGATTTTTGAAAAGTGAAGCATTATCGGGAAATGTTATCTTAGCAGGGGTGACTCATGGCACATTTCTCGCTATTTCCTAGGAAAACGGTTAAACATGGAATGACCAAACACCAGAACTGACCGCGCAAGTGCTACTGATCCATTCTTGACCTTGTCACACCCCAAAGTCGTTCCTTTGTCCGTTGTCTATGCTTCCTTACGTTTCCGCTGTCCTATGACCATTGTAAACTATAGTCGCCTCCTAAAGCCTCATAAGCTTTTCTCCACGATGGACTCCATCCCAGTCCCCTTCATGATCGGCTGCATTGGATTTCTCTTCAAAAACGTGATCACCAAAACGGAAAAAATGGGCGAAACTTGAAGCGTAGTGGCCAAACAATACCACCAGCGGATGATTTCATGGAAATGCAGAATTGCCACATTGTAAACATGGCTTTTTTGGACCCGATCTAGGCTTACCGGAACAATACCTTTGATTTGATTATCGATGAAACCACAGCTAAAGTCGGCAGCGCCGTGGTGAACTCCACCAACAACGGCCAACTCCAACTCGGATCTGCCGCGCGGGTCAGCCGGATAACACATTTCCACAAAAATGACTTTTACTTGTAAGAGTTCGAAGAGAATACGAATACAATCAAACAAAGAAAGAGCACCGCTTGGCACTGACGACATAATTTGCGTCCTCTGGGTGGCACTCATAGAAGTCGGTGAAAGCCTGTATTTGTCTGACAAAAGGGTCTACCGTCTTCTGGAAGAGGTCTGGGAAGGATTCATCGATGAAACAATTATACTGGCCGACAGCCATAAAGAACATCTCCTTCTCTTTCTTTTGCTTTTCTTCGGGAAGCCCGGAAATCTTCTCTTGGAGCAGTTCGAAAGTGAGCCTCGCGCCTTCGACGCTCGCAATTCCGCTCACGGTATCTTTAGGTGTCCACTAAAATGAATAGCGTTTGTTGAATCTTTCTAACAAACCGTTTTATTTTGAGCTGCGAAGGCTTCTCTGTAGTATTCTTCGTAACAGGTAAACATCTCCACAAAAAGCGAGCTGTTTCGAAAACCGGCAAAATCCTTTTGCCAGTAGTAATTCTTGTTAATTAGAAAATCAATGCTGCCAATAAGATGTCTGGCGAGAACCCAAACCACGGAGCCATATTTAAAGCCGATAGAGGAGTCAAAGTTGAAGAGATAGAAATGGTCTGACGACAGGCGCTAAATCGAAATAGGCGGATTTGTGACGGGACACAACTTACGATGGTGTGCAAGGTGGGAAAATACAAGTCTTCTTCTTCACGAAACAGAGATCGGTAAAGTCCAAGTCCATTGGGAGAATAAGGCGCTTTCAAGTAGAGACGCTGGGTTGTAAGGGCGATTTCCGAATGGATGTTATCGAAGGCGCAAAAGTGCGATTTGTCGATTTTCTCCACAGCTTCTCTGTACATGGCGAGTAGATATTCGAGCGCGGAAACGTTCTGCCAGTGTTTTGGGACTTCTGTATGAACAGTGAGATAGTTGAAGTGTTCCTTGAGGAGAATCTTCGACTCGCTTGAAAATTCGCGTTCCTAAAAGTTTATATAATAGGCATCGGCATTTGATTGTCAAACTCACATCAATCTTATTTTTCAAACGATCGACAAGGGAAGTGAGCAGAGAATCGAGTTCGTCGAAACGGTCAGGTTTGTGCTTAACGAGATGAAGTAGGGTCAAGACATCAAAATAAGCAATAAAGGTTTTTGATCTTTGGAAGAGGCCGATCGCGTCTTCCAGAGAAGTCGAATTTGCGATCTGCTCTAATTCGTTTTCATTCACGTTCGGAACGACGTCCCAAGGCGCAATACTCCACGGGCCGAATTCGTCCTGGTATCTAATGACGTAGTCGTCAAAGTCGCTGATTCCGACGGTTTTCAAAAATCCGGCGGCGAACGCTTTTGCGTAGGGGTTCGTGACGTTGACGAATACATCTTGACGAGTATGATAAGCGTCCCGCTTTCCTAAAAAAAGAATTTGAGCTACCCACTTTTTTGAACTCACTTGTCTCTACGACGGTGCACGTTCCGTCACCACAACTAATGACGAAGTGATTCTTTTCGCTGAAACGCTTTCCCATAGCAGCGAGTTCTCCGAGGTGCTTTCCTGCCGCTTCAAGATCCAAACGATCTTCTGTGTAGAATTTGACGTTGTGCTTCCGAAGACAAAAATCGCGCTGATCCTTCGAAAGCGTTTTGTACGTCTTTGCGGCCTGGAACACATGATTTAATTTCGACTTCAGGATGACGTTAACCTTGACAAGCTCCAAGTAAACGGGATCGACATTTTCCAAAAGCGAAAGCAGCTGAGGGGCGAGTCCTTCCACCACATTCTTCTTGATTTCCTTAATCAGTTTAGCATCGCGGAGGCAAACGTTGTCGTGCAAACTGTCGCAGGGCCTGACGGTTGTCTTCGCAGCTTCGAATCTCAGAAAGAGTTTTTGGCGTTCCTCCTGAGGGGTGGCATGGGAGACCTGGACGACAGCGCAAATAAAGAAGAAGATGCCAATGCCGCACTTCGGTAACATCTTGTCGGGAGAGACTGATGAGTTTGAAAGCGGATCTGTGCTGTTTTAAACTCTGATTTTGATTGCGCTCAGTTAGCTCACACCTGTTCCCTAGCGGCAACTGTTTTTTAATAAACGCTCCGAAGGAAATAAATAAAATTCGACAAGTGCGTCAGCCTTCTCTGTGAACCGCAGGTCACAAAAACGTTTTTCATAGACATTACACACTGTCCACAGGAGTGCAGTCCAAGCAGAATGAAGAACAGTTAATCTGAATAGATTTATTCCTGAGAAAATTAAACGTGATTATTGGAGATAGCCAGTATGATGAAACAAAAATGGAGCACTTTTTGGCAGTGAAGTAATTTCCGTCCTCCGGCTTGCATTTATTCCCTGCCTTTGATCACGAAGGCAGGGAATAAATGGCGTTTCAGATTTTCGATGAGCCGTGCGGCAGCTCCGCGTCGGAGTTGGTCGACAGATGAATCCGGAGACGGATTCAATGTGTTTCAGCTTTATGGGCCTGTCTACATCAACAAGGTAAGTGTTTGGCATGTGATAGGGTTGCATTTGAGAGCAAGGCTGTTAGAAACAAGAAAGTAAAAACAAAGCTCAAATCTGCGAGCGCAAGAAGGCTGAAACGGCAAATTTAGGTTCTGAACTTCGAAATCGAAAAACTGGATTTCTGGTTGCCGGTCCCTATGTCATCATCATCGTCACCAAATCCATCGGAGGCATTATTTCGGATCGCGCCTCGTGTCTTAAGATGCAGTGGAGGGTCGACATATTTACCTCCTCTAATTTGATTCTCATGACCGCCTGCTTCATGAGCCTGACCCTCATCACCGCTCACATGCAGATAGTTGGTCAGGCTCTGCTGACCGCTTCCTTGGTCTTTGGAGGTCTCACCTCAGTTGGATTCATAGGAGCCAGTCAAGAAATCAGCCAGCAATTCAACTACGTGTCAACCTCTGTCGTAACCTTTATCAATGGCCTTATTGGTATTTGCCAGTTTTCGTAGGCTTTTTGGCATCTAATCATACTAAGAACAAGGTAAGCACATTCTTATTAGGCCAGTTAAAGATAAAAACTTTTAGTGGACTATCGTGTTCTACTGCTTTATCGGCACTTTGATCATCACGAATCTCCTATTTGCAACGTTGACCAAAGTGAAACCGACGTCTTGGACAGTCAAAAAATCTGATTCTCAGATTCCGCTGTAAAAGCGATTTCCGGTTTCAGGATGAAATAGAGGCAATAAGATATTGATACAATTAAGGTTAATCGAATCAAGAAACTGTAACCAGAAAACAAAAAAACGGGTTTCTTAAGTTTATTGCACCTACTGTAAGAAATCTCAGAGTTGAAAACTACTAGATTTTTTATTACTTTCCACTTTCGTTTTTGACAGCCCACATTTGGGAGGCCTCGAAAGACTTATCTACTGGTGCCCACAATCCTCACTGGCGGCCAAGAAGGCGCCGGAGGCCTCGGACTTGGAAATACCGTCGGACCGGTCGTCAGTAGTCTGTCTCTTCGCACCTCTTATCTTATTTGAGGTATCTGTCATTGCTTTTAAGGCTTTTTCTGAGTAAATTCTTATTAGTAAGGTTTACATTTTTGTTTCGTGAACTTTGCCGGCCTCAAAAACAGCTCGCGTTTTGCAGAGAAGGTCACATGCTGCAACGACTACATTCAAGAAGCGTTTGCTTCTCAAAATGAAACGGAGTGTCAGAAAGTAATTCTTTTCATCCCCAGTTGTTTCAGTTTACGTTTCATTGGTCCGAAAGGGGAATCGAAAGCATCGAAGGCGCAAGGCTTGCCTTCGAACTTCTACTTCTAGAGAACATTATCGGGCATTCTGAAAAAAGATCAAAACTGCTTTTTGAAGTAGAACTCGTTTTTGTCGAAATGTGTTCAATTGAAGCAAAGGGAATTTTAAGGGGAAGCGCGAACGCTGTCCCCGGACGCAAAAATTTAGCTGTCGGCCAACTCCAACTCGGAGCTGCCGCACGGGTCAGCCGGAATCTGAAGTGCAATGTTCCAACCTCGCCATGGATTCCCTGCCTTTGTGATCGAAGGGAGATCCCAGCCAAGTAAGTTTATGAGGAGACGAGTGGGGGAGAGGTTATGAGGAAGAAACAATTTGATGGCATCGGTGTGGAAGGTCAACATCAGAGAAGTCAGAGAAATAAAGGCTAGTTATATGGAGACGAGGTTAGCTTAGCGTCGGTTTTGTATTGCCCACAATGTACACGTCGTTTCTCTGCCATCTCTGGCTCTCTGAGGCCAATGCATACCCTCTGACCCTTTCTCATAACTTCCTCTCTACTCGTCTTCTCATAAACTTACCTGGCTGGGATCTCCCTTCGATCACAAAGGAAGGGAATCCATGGCGAGGCTGGAACATTGCACTTCAGATTCCGGCTGACCCGTGCGGCAGCTCCGAGTTGGAGTTGGCCGACAGCTAAATTTTTGCGTCCGGGGACAGCGTTCGCGCTTCCCCTTAAAATCCACTTTTCTTTGATTAAACACATTTTGACAGAAATGAGTTTTACTTTAAAAAGCAGATGTTTACTATCGGCAAGTACAAGCAAACGAAGATAGAACACTGCCTAGCACTGATATAATTTTTGTCCTTCTGGTGGCACTCATAGAAGTCCGTGAACACGTGCGTCTGACTGACAACAAGTTCTGTTGCCTTCTGGAATTTTCCTTGCTCAAAGAAACAACCATGATAAGCTACATCCAATAAAAACATTTCTTTCTCCCTCTTCTGCTCAGCTTCAGGAAACGCGGAAACAGAAAGCGTTTGAGACAAATAGGTAGAGTCCATGCGCTACCGCTTAGTTTGGTCTGCATTAGGTTGTGGGTCTGGTTCTTCTAGGAGGCGCCGTAACTCCTTGAGAGAGACTTCTCTTGAAACCACTAAAGCCTTGGGGATAGTTCGAGTCGCGCGCGATTTTCCAAACTGACGCCATACGAATTCGGCAAATTTAGTCGTGCGCGGACAACGCCACCCACATCGAATCGTGAGGGGTGGAATAGTTGCCAATTGCGGGGATAGTTCGCGCGACGTTCGCGGCCGCGGCGCGATTTTCTCCGAAAGGGGAAAGAGTCGTGCGCAGCCGAAATTCACGTCGCTGGTTCCAACCAGCTGCAAAATTCGGGGAAGGCGCGACTTTTTGTAGAATGAAGGTTTCTGGGTGAGTTTTTGGCGTTTTGAAGTTTCAATTGAGTTAGCAATGCAGTTTTGAGGGTTGCTGCTGTGTTTCGATAGAAAATTATAAGGTTCGGTGCCAATTTCAGCATTATTTGTTAATTTGAAGCACGAGTTTGCCTGCTATTCGTGGTTTTGAGGGTGACCGCGCAATATTTAGCACATAATACGGTGCTAAGTCTTATTTTGAGCATTTTGCGACGGATGTGTTGTCGGTTTTGGATGAATGTCGCGATGAATGTTCTGATTGTCGCGTCGACTATCCCACCGACTACCCCCACCGAACTCGTGTCTATCCGCGCGCGACTTTCAATTTTTTTGCAAGCGATTTTCCAGACGGGAAATTCACAAAAATCGCGAGTTGCGCGCGATGCGAACTATCCCACACACTTAAGATGTCGCATGTCCGTTTTCATTGCTCTCCAAGTCGCCTCTATTCGCTGCGTATGAATGCACAAAATGGAGTTCATGATTCATCCATAAAATAATTGTAGGACCAAATAGTCGTTAAATAAATTTTGTGTATAGGGTTACGGGGACATGAGCGATACCTTACATGGGCTCAAATTATATTTCAAAAACTAAAATCATTAAAAGGACCACAACGTGAGTTTAAGAACGTACCGTTAGGAATCTCTGTTTCATTTTTCCAACATATTTTACTTTGATAAAGTTTTGCTTGCAAGAGTTTCTTAAAGAAGCGCCATAAGCGATTGAGACAACACCGTCAGGTATTTTAGATAAGGTAAGCAGTGCGGAGAAGCAGTCCACCGACGACTGGTAAGGGAAGTCCTCCGACCTCTGGTGCCTCCATGGCCGCCAGAGTGGTGATCCCTTCGGTGATTCCTTCGGGCTGGCTGAAGGCGGAGGCGAAGAAAGCGACAAGGAAGAGGGCGAGGAAGAGCTTGTGCATGATTGGGAAAAGAGGTGGGTTGGTGAGAGTGGTAGTTGTGGCTCTCCCAACCATATCCTGTCAGCTCTTCGTCGCTCTCTTCCTCTTCGCCTTCTTCGCCTCCACCTTTCGCCAAGTCGACAAAGTCACCGGCACCGTCGAAGCCTCACTAGCGGTCTTGAAAGCGCCGGCCTCTCCGCCATCACGTATACCTTATCTAAGATATTGTTCGGTTCACAAATTCTGCAAGCAATGACGTAATCTTGACTCTTACACACAATTAGCAGTTGCTTGAATGACTTGATTATCCTCGAATAGAAACTCAGTGATGTCGGTATTTATTCGGTGCGGCATTCAGTCTCCGATTTGCCGACAACCAACGCATGCAAATCGTCTCCATAAATTCTGAGTCACTTTTTGCAAAGTTCATGCTTCCCAATTTAGTTTCCCAATTTTCCTCGGCGAAAAGATTAGTAATCTATTAACGGAAACAATTCCGCTGAACCACCAAAAAACAAATGTCAAGGAAAACGGAAAAAATTCTAAATGTCGGCGAGCGATTTCATTTTCTCCCAAGGCAACATTAAAAATTCTCATGTAGCCGATATTCGTGTATTTGCACAGTTGCTACGTTTTTCGTTTTGAGTCACATCAAAATGTCATTGTTTACCTTTTAAGAAATCTTTGAAAGATTTTTCGTTTTGGTTTGACACTATGAACCGATTGACACCGAAGACCTTGGACCAATATAAATTTTTCGGATTTTGACATCGTAACGAAGAACAACGGTTTTTGGGAATGCAGGATAAAAATAAAGTCTTTGGAGAATTTTATTTGAAGATCTTTTTACAGTTCTATTTAAAGATCCTTCATCTGTGACGACGAGCACTTCAAAACCACTTTTCTCTGTTTTTGAAAGTGGCTTGAGTCTCTTTGGCTCCTATCCCACGCGTCTAGACATTGAGGCCCAAGGACACCCACGAAAGTGACACATAGCGTTTCTTGTCTGGGATCAGATCAGCCATTTTGATGACGCACGGCTACAGGAAAACCTCTTTGCAAAAGCCACAATATTCACATCGCTTTTCTTTCTAACGTTCAGTGGCTACCCACAAAAGCGTTTTGAACTTTTCATTCAAAACGGATCGCAAAAATCGATATATGCCGTTTTGGTTTCATTTGAAACCGTCTTTGCTCGGAAGCTCGCGACTGTTTTAAGCCTAAAATTTCTGTCAAACGGTAGAAATCCGTTTTGCATTTCAACTTTTTGGAAGGTTAAAACCAGATGAAAGCTCTTCGGCAAGTAGCCCACGCGTCTAGGTTTCCTTTGAAACTTGTAAAATAGACACATAGCGTTCTCATCTGGGTAATATCAGCCATTGCCCTAAGGAGAAACCTCTTTGCACCTAAAACAAATTTCACTTTGCTTTTTAAGGTTTAACAACCGCCCATCAACGCGGAACGTTAAGCGTCTCCTCTCAAAAAGTTTTGTTCCTTGTGTGCTCAAAACCGGAAAGTATGTTAAGCTAGTCGCGCGAGTTCTATGCATTATTACTAAATTAAGTTTAGACCAAGCGATGGGTATCAAGTCGTTCTACAAGGTCTCGCCTCTGGAACCTAAGCCTCCTGTAAAACAACAAAAGACTCCTTTCCGAGATTCGACCAGATTTGTAATTCTCGTGCTATGCATTCTCTGCATGACCCTGGTTCTGGCTAATACGCTCACTCTGAATTTCACGATTATTTGTATGGGAGGATCTGTTGATGCAAGTAAGCTTATGTAATTGGCTTCAGTTGCTTAAGATGAGCCATTTAAAGATGGGACTTCAATTCCCAGATTCGACGAGAAGGAGAAGGGCTGGCTGTTCTCAGCCGTGGCTATCGGCTGCCTCATTGGAACGATTCCCATCACTGAGCTTTTCACGCGTTTTGGAGCCAGGAAGGTAAAGACGGCGTATGGATTAATCTCAGCTGTGGCCACCCTCTTATCTCCTCTGGCCGTCAATCTAGGATTTTACTACATTCTTGTCATCAGAGCCATTCAGGTTACCCTCAATCTCTCCTAATGTAGATAACCGTTCATTTCAGGGCTTTGCCTTAACAATGACATTTTCAGCCAGTGGTGCAGTTACAGCTCAGTGGGCGACGCTCTCTAGATCTGGCATTTATGTGGCTCTGTTGTCCTGTCATTTGCAGTTTGCTCCCATTTTCGCAATGCCTACGGCCGCAGGATTTTGTGTATCCTCAGTAGGATGGACCGGAGTCTACTACCTTCAGGGAGGCCTCACGATTCTTGCCTTTGCTCTGTTTTTTTACTTTTTCCGAGACACGCCTAGGAAGCACAAGTGGGTCTTGTCGTTTTACAAAAACAGACCTAAAAGGAATTTTTAGAAACGTCAGCTCAAAAGAACTCGGTAAACTGGAAGCCGGTAAGACCGGGCTCGGTCAGAAGAACAGAACCCCTTATCTGACCATCTGCAGAGACATTGTCATTATCGGCACCTGGGTATCCTGGATCGGCGGATCGATCGCGTTCCAGATCTTCCTTCAGTATGGACCCACCTATTTGAATAAGGCACTTCTAGCATTTCTCAGATGCGTAATAATGCTATTCGTAGGTTCTGGGCATGGACGTGGCCAAAACGGGAGGCGCCACAGCGATTCCCTACTTCCTCTCCTTTCTCATCAAAGTCATGGCTGGACCCTTCAGCGACCGTGCTACTTGCATCAGCGAACGAGCTCGATTGATCCTCTTCACGATCGTCTCCCAAGGAACCATGGCCACGTGTTTCATTGTCTTGGCCCTGCTTCCAGTTGGTCAGGTTCTCGTCGGCTGGATCATGTATGCTGCTGCTATCGTCGCCAGTGGTCTCAGCTGCGTGGGTGTCTTCAAATGTGCCCATATGGTCTCCCGTCAGTATCTCACCTTTGTCATGTCGGTCTTCTCCATCATCAACAGCTGCAGTGTCCTTGTTCTGCCTTTCTTCGTCTCTTACATGGTGCCTACAAACACTTCTGCCGAGGTAGCCGCTTTTTCTAAAATCTGACTAAAATTTTTTTAGTGGGCAGTGGTGTTTTACATCATTTGCGGTGTGGTCATCGCCACAAACGCCTTCTTCTGCATTGTGTGTAGGGCTGACGCGGCTTCTTGGACCAAAGACGCTCCCGAGGAGATCATTCAGGAAGAGGAGAAGGACAATGAGTGGAGGCTGGACCTCCCCAAAGAGAAGGACGCTCCAGAAATCTTGGAGAAAGGGAAGAAGGTTGAATGGGAGCTGGAAAAGTATTGAAACAGGTTGCAGATAATGAATAATTTGAACTGGGTACAATAAACGAGTTTGCATTTAAGAAGAATACGTACTAAAAGGCTATTTAGAATATGACGGCGGAGAGCAAAGTGGTTGCGATAGATTCGATTTGATCGACGATCCGTGATGTGTGATGTCACAAAAAACTCAAAAACTGAAAACTTTGATTTTAGTCACAAAAATAATTTTAGCCGCTGTTCTTAAAAGTGAACAGTGAGAATGACTCTGAGCATATCTTTCTCTTTCAGAGATCGAAAAGTACTCACCCTCACCTCTCCCTCTTTTGTGTGTCCCAAAGGGCACCCGTCAAACCCCGATCTATCGCTCGCTTCTCATCTCCAAGTGCTTTTCTTTATTTCGTCTTCGCCGTCGGCGGCGGGTGCGAGATCGCCGGACACTCCCTCGCGATTACGCGTTGTGTAAATTACAACGCCAATAAAAATTTTGAAATTTAATTTCCGCATTCAACAACTTTATTCTCAGTTTTCAGCACTTTTCGTCAACGTCATGGGTGATCAAGTTGGCCCCGCTGTGGTCACGGATACGGTGGAGAAGAAACGATCGGTGTTTCGAGATTCGACCAGATTTGTGATTCTTGCGTTATGCATGGTCTGCATGACGCTGGTGATGAGCAATACGCTCGCGCTGAATTTCACAATCATTTGTATGGGAAAAGATGACGGAAGTAGGTTCATGCTTAAGCGTTCTCCCCGAATTTAGTGTTCTTAGATGGAACAACAGTGCCTGCATATGACGAACAAGAGAAGGGTTGGCTATTTTCGGCTGTGGCTATCGGCTCATTAATTAGCACTATTCCTATCACCGAGTTATTTACTCGTTTTGGAGCAAGAAAAGTGAAGACGGCGTATGGATTGATCTCAGCCGCTGCTACTCTCCTATCACCTCTGGCTGCCAGTCTTGGATTTTCCTGGCTTTTTATCATCAGAGCAATCCAGGTGATTCAACGTTATTTTACTCAATTAAGCTTCAAGTTTAGGGTTTTGCCTTGACCATGACATATTCAGCCACGGGCGCTATTACGGCTCACTGGGCGACTCTTCCTCGAAGTGGAATCTTCTTGGTAATGTTGTCCTGTCACTTGCAGGTTAGCACTTTTTTTAGAACCTGAATGACATGTAAATTACAGTTCTCGCCGATGTTTACTATGCCAACGGCAGGAGCCTTTTGTGTGTCCTCGTTTGGATGGACCGGAGTCTATTACTTTCAGGGTGGCCTAACGCTGCTTTCTTTTGTCTTGTTTTATTACTTCTATAGGGACACGCCTAGGATGCACAAGTGAGTCGAGTGTTTTTGACAATCATAATTCAATTCAAGTGGTTTAGGAGTGTGAGTGCAAAAGAACTCGGAAAACTCGAGGCTGGTAAAACTGGAATTGGCCAAAAACCGAAGCAAACTCCCTACCTAGCCATCTGCAAAGATCTCTGCATTATCGGAGCCTGGATGTCCTGGGTGGGTGGAGCCGCTGCTTTCCAGATTTTCCTTCAATATGGCCCCACATACTTGAATAAGGTACTATCAACATGTGGCGTTTTATCTAATGCTTTTGTCAAATTGAGGTTCTAAAATACGACGTCGCTAGCACGGGTGTCGCCACAGCCATTCCTTACGTTCTCTCCTTCTTCATAAAAATTATCGCGGGACCTTTCAGCGACTTCGCCACTTGCATTAGCGAACGATCTCGTTTAATCATCTTTACTATAGCCTCTCAAGGCACCATGGCTGCCTGTTTTGTAGTTCTGGCCTTGATTCCAACCAGCCAAGCTTTTGTGGGCTGGGTTGCCTACACAGCAGCCATTACCTTCAGCGGTCTTAACTGCGTTGGTATCTTCAAATGCGCTCAAATGGTCTCTCGTCAGTACTTCACATTTGTCATGACGGTCTTCTCAACTGTCAACAGCCTCAGTGTCTTGATCTTGCCCGTTTTTGTGTCATTTATGGTGCCGACGAATGATCCCGCAGAGGTGACTTAATTGCTAAATTCAGAAGTGAGATGTTGTTTTAGTGGGTCACTGTATTTTACATCATCTGCGGTCTGGTCATCGTCACAAATCTTTTCTTCTGCTTTGTGTGTAAAGCAGATCCGGCTCCCTGGACCAAGGACTCTAACGCTGTTGAGAAACGGGAAGCAAACGAATCAAGCGAACTGGAGAAGTTTTAAGGTTGCTTGTAATTATTTGGACATTATGCACGATGAAGAGTTCTACGGTTGAAAATGTTTTAAATTCAGCCCTTGGCCTAAAATGTGTGGTTCTTATCAGAATAAAAGTTTTGAGAGATTCCCGCATGAGTTTCAGAAACAGCTTCGCAGGACATTCCAGTACACAGTATAACAATGACGGAACTGTGAGGACAATTCCGTGAGTCAACAAGAGAACTGCCGACAGATGACACTGACGTAACTCAATGCACAGTCTTTCTTATCGTGTCCTACGTCTTTCTGCAGCTCTAATTATCTCGCTTATCTCGTCCGACGGTTATCGTTCTCTGCCAACGTCCGACAGCTAACGTTTCAACTTATTTTAGTTCATTCTCTCTGCCAACGTTTCAACTCACAAATCATGAAAATCATGAAGAGTTCCAACGCTCCTGTGAGTTACACTTTTTTAATCGCCTCGCCGTCTTTCAGACCAAACTTTATTTGTGGAGCAGGTGAATTTAGTCCTTAATTTTTCTAGCGCTTTTCAGCCAGCCTGAGTACAAATCGCTCTATGCGTACGACCGCGCCGCGAGAGAATTTGATCAGGTCTTATGTCCGGTGAAGGTACATTGATCAATCGTTAAAAATTAGATTTATGCTGTCTTTATGAACATATCGGGCTGCACATAAAGAGTGATCGAAGGAACCATTTTCCCCATTTGTAACCTCAAAACTCAAACGGTCGTCTACCGAAAGTTTCTGAGCCACAATGCGAAGAAGTCGTTTGAACTTCTCTTTATGCTGGACAGGCAAGTCGTTAGCGGCGCGTTTTGATATTCTGTTTTTAGCACCGCATTGCGAGAAGAATTTGCCATCATCACGTTGAAGGACTCTTGTGCTGTCGTCTTCTTCTGACAGAACAAGTTTGTCACTGTTCCTAGTACGATTCTACTTCATTGCAATCAACAACGTTTTTCGTTTAGATAAAGAATTCGTGGCAGGTTGTTTCTACAAGTCAAAACTATTCGTTTTGGCTCAACGAGATAAGCTTATCCAGATCTTATCGTTGAACGTGGCTAAGGCAAAGTCCGCGCAGTGGCTGCTGGAGATAAAATTCCAACCCTGTCTGACTCCACGCCGGCCATCATGTTGGAAGACATCTTTTCCCTCCCACAGATCGAATAGACAGGCCGACTGGTATGACATATATTTTGTTTGAGGTATGTTGATTCCAAAACGTTTAAGACAACGAGTTTAGGACACATACAATACTGGCGAGAGTGTGGCCAGAAGGCAAAGCTAAAGCTGTTGTCAACTAGAGTCCGAGTCAGATCTCCACTTTAAGAATGTCTCCTGTGTTATCGCTCTCCGTTCACCTTTAAACTTCTTCACTGTGGCCACTCGATTTGTGAGGATTGCGAGATGTCTTCAATCCATAGTTCTCAAGAAACCCAAATGATAGGTAAACTTATAAACCCTGTATTCAGTTATCAATCTTAAATTTTAAGTCGACCAAATGAGTGGTGGATCAGCGAGATTATGATTGGCCTCTTCCGCGACCCAAATCTCGGCGATTGTAAGGATGAGTCTGTGTGGAAATGGTGGGATGTGTTCGGTTCAATATTGGCTACACTGGCTGGGACTGGTAGGAAACCGATTTTTGCAAAACTGAAATCTGTGATAAAGCAGAGATCAAAGTCAAAAACGGAAAAGGTAAACGTGAAAGACCCACGTTGTGGCAAATTCTAATTTCCAGCTTACTCGGTACCGTGGAACCAAAACCGTGGTCCCAACCAACAACTCTGCAAATACCTTCCATAAATTCAAAACTGCAAAGGTTCTCAAATGCTGTAAAAGTGCAAAGTCATGACAAATTTAAGCGTCCTTCAACTGTAAGATTTTGTGACTGTGGGTGCAATAAACTTAAGAAACCTGTTTTTCGTTCCTTGTCTGCAATTTCCTGACTCGATAAACCTTAATTGCTTCAGCAAAAACGTCTCACAATAATTTATTGCCCTTTTCATCCTAAAACCGACAATCGCTTTTACAACGGAATCTGAGAATCAGATTTTTTGACTGTCCAAGACGCCGGTTTCACTTTGGTCAAAGTTGCAAATAGGAGATTCATGACGATCAAAGTGCCAATGAAGCAGTAGAATACGATAGCCCACTAAAAGGGTTCTTATATGTAACAGGCTCGAAGAAAGTGATTACCTCGTTTTTGGTGTGGTTAGGAGCCAAGATGCCTACGAGAACTGGTAAAATCAACCCAATAAGACCATCGATAAAGGCCAGGACAGAGGTTGACACGTAGTTGAATTGCTGACTGATCTCTTGACTAGCTCCCATGAATCCAACTGAGGTGAGACCTCCAAAGACCAAGGAAGCGGTCAGCAGAGCCTGACCAACTATCTTCATGTGAACGGTGATGAGGGTGAGGCCCACGAAGCAGGCGGTCATAAGAATCAAATTAGAGGAGGTAAAGAAGTAGACCCTCCACTGCATCTTAAGACACGAGGCGCGATCCAAGATGATGCCTCCGATGGATTTGGTGACGATGGTGATGACATAGGGACCGGCAACCAGGAATCCAGTTTTTGCGATTTCGAAGTTCAGAACCTAAATTTGCCGTTTTAGCCTTCTTGCGCTCGCAGATTTGAGCTTTGTTTTCACTTTCTTGTTCCTAACAACTTTGCTCTCAAATTCAACCCTCTCAAATTCCAAACGCTCACCTTGTTGATGTAGATAGGCCCATAAAGCTGATACACGTTGAATCCGATTCCCTCGCCGAAAGCGGCCATATACGTTCCCCATAGCGACGCGCAGAGGAGCATCGACTTGTAGGGAACGGGGAGTCTTCGTTCTGTGTAGTTTGACGGATTCTCGTCTTTTTTTGTGTTCCTAAAATAGAACTCATCACTGTTATGTCCATAAATCGTGTCAGAATACTTGTTTTCGCTCTCCGCGAGCGTCAGGAAAACGAAGAACATGGCGAAAGTAACGAGGGTTGCCGCGCCGAAGAGATAGTAGACTCCTTGCCAGCCGAGGCCCGAAGAGCAGAAGTGGCCGGCGACGGGCATTACAAGACAGGGGCCAAATTGGAAACTGCACGAAAGGACTGACATCATGAAGTTCTTCTCTTTGTCTTTGCCGCAGAGCATCGGAACGACGCCGATGGCCACGAAGGCGGCTGACATGCCGCAACCCTAAAAATAGTATCTCAAAGGACTGCTGTTAAATGTAAGGTCTACCTGTATAAGTCTAACGAACAAGATAAAGGAAAAGTTACTCCACAGAGGTAGCAGAGCCGTCACAACTCCGGAAAAGAATCCAAAGAAGGTAAAACAAGTCTTCAAACCGAATCGGTTCATCATCTGAACAGCGGGGAAACTTCCGACAAGTCGACCCAGCGAGAGAGCCGAGAATATCATGCTCTCTTCGTAGGATGTGAAGGCTGCTTCTGTCACTAAAAACCACTTTTTAGCTATATTCAACGCTTCAACTGCCTACCATTATTCTCTGTCTTAGGAGCCATGCAGATAACCGTGAAATGGAAGACTGAACTATTGGCGACCAGGACGGTCATGCAGAGGAAAGAAGCTGCCAGAATGTAGTAGCGATGCATATCGAGGTGATATGTAGTCTGAAAATAGAGAAAATGGTTCGAAATGCTGGACACGGGTATCAGATTCTGAAACAGGGTGATCTTAAGTTCACGCAAGGCCAAAGACTGCCGCGGGTGTTGGTTGTGCTACTATGCGGAGCGAATATTGACTTGCACCGGTTTACGGTGTAAAATTTAAGGAGGTTAAAAGCTTCAAAAAGTATTTAAATGTGGGCGATCTGAGATTGCTATCAGGAATAGAGGTGGAACGGTAAAATCACAAGAATCAGAAAATTAAGGAATTCCTTCAAAAGACGAAAAGGCCTAAACTTTCTGCAACGGAAACAGTCAGAGCAGAACTATGCACAACAACGCTGCACAACGTGCCCACCACGCTAATCCAAACACCGCCAGGCCCTTTTATTCAAGTTCCACACATTGACGTCATTTTCTCAGACGTGATTTGTCTGCCGAATTAGTGAAATAAACGCAAAAGAATCAAACAAATGGCGACCGCTCCTCGAGGCGGACGGTAGCAAAATCGAGTTTCGTGAGAAAAACGCAACTGAGATTTGGCGATAAAAAGACGACAAAAACGCGTAATTCGTTCCTTCTTTTGCCTTAGGAATAGAGAGCCCGTGATTGATAACCGCCAATTGAGTAGACATTACAGATCAGTCGCCGGGCGTACTTTGCACCACCACCGAACTATCGAGCATCTAAGTTCGGGTAAGGCGCTTGGTTACTGCCTCAGGAGAGACAGAGTATCTTTCTGCACCCGAGACGTCATTTCCTTTGCGATAGTGCGATGGACGGTGGGCACAGAAAATAGTAGTTCCTTGTACAAATCTTTAGTCATTAGAACGGTTTTCACGTTTACATTAGATTATTTCTTTTGCGGTTTCCAACGTTCCAGCCTAAAAAAGTGCAGGCTCTTAAAGAAAACCCGTTTTCGACAAGCAGCAGATCGAACGGCGGAGCAAAAATTTATTTTCAAAACACGTTTTTAAATAAGGTTGACGAACTTTGAGGTTCTGGAGTGTTTGTTACGGTCTGGCTGGCTACGCACATTGTCGAAACGTGGGATAAGAATGATGAAATCCTGATTCACAAAGAAGAGCCGGTATTACAGCGGGTTAAGTTGAACAAGATGGGTGGTTAGAAAACTGGTTTGGAGCTGGGAGCAACGAACGTTTTATGGTGTTTCAAGGGTTACAATTCATGCTAACAATTACAGTTTTGTGGAAATGCGTGCGGTTTCAAGGGCGATGTGGCTTGGCACAGAGGCACTTATGGTCCAAGAAGCAGCTTCAGTTTTGCAGGCGAAAGTAATGAAAACGTTCGTGAGGATGACGAGGCCACTGACAAGGTAGAATACAATTGACTGCTAAAGTTGATTTCAAATTTCAGGACAATTCAAAAGACCAAGATGCCGTGATCGCCCCGAGTCCGGAATACATTACCGTGAAAGTAAAACCCTAAATTCACAATTTAAAAAATGTAATGTTTGCTTTACGTGTATGGTTCTCATGGCAAACAGCCAGTAGAACCCTTGTGAGGCAGCCCGAGGAGTAAAAATTGTGGCTCCGGCGGAGATCAGTGCATAAGCAGTTTTGACAGTGTTCATTCCAAATCGAGATAGAATTTCAGTCATGGGAAAAGTTCCGATGAGGGTGCTTACAGCTACCGCTGAGAAGAGCCATCTTTTTTCAGTTTGAGAATAGGTGTAGGTTGATGTGTCATCTCAAAATTAAGTCAATGGAATCGATATCAGTTTCCATAACTTTCTTTGGTTCTCCGAACTCATGCAGATGCCGTAAAGTTAAGGACCAGTGTATTGCTCAAAAGGAGAGTCATTCCCAAGATTGAGAGCACCAGGATTAGATATCGATAAGAATTTCCAAGTATGGTCGGAGCTCTTTGCACATCAGCCATGATCAATTCTAAAACATTTTTTTTGAATCCAGTGGCTTAAAGATAACAGCACCCTTCCAAGAACGTTTCTGAAATGGGTCTAAACTTGGCGTTTGAACATGCAAAGCCTGTTTAAATAAGCGTTCCACTCACCTTCGTAGTGCCGCAATTTTTCTAGTTTTTTGTAATGGAAGAAACGCAGAACGAAAGAAGCTTCAACCAGCTATAGCACTCCTTTAAACGTTTGAAAAAAACCGTCAATGAGAGGCGTCGGTCTACTTTACGCGTTTCAATCTACCGTATTTTTTTCTCTTGTAATAGAAAAATGTTGGAAACGAAGAAAGGAAGGTGATTGCAAGACACATTGGCTCTATTGCAATTTAGTGGACGTGATGGCTATGGTGTGGATGCAAAGAGTGTGGACGCGATTCATTTAGTGTGGACGTAAACACTTTCTGCTTGTTTTTGGTCTCTTTGGCTGTGTCGCTTGTTTGCACATCTCTATTCCGTGATCCGTCATTAGCGCCAAATTTACATCACTCCATAATCTAAGAGAGCCGTAATCACGACTGGTCTTGAAGTTAGGGCCCGGTAACTTTGCAAACGCAAACAGCTGCAATAGTACTTTAGGCAGCCAGCTTCAAAGTTCAAATAGGCTTAGTCTTACGCATGAACATAAACGTTTTTATCAAAGTTAAAACCTAATAGGAACAGGCGGGTGTTTCATAACGATGACATTTGGTTTCAGAGCTTCTATGGTCCAAGGAGCTGCGTCAGTCTTGCAAGCAAAGGTGAGGAACACGTTTGTTACAATGACAAGGCCGCTCACAGCGGAGAAAATAGTGGCCCACTAAAATGAGCGAATTGAAAATAGACCAAACTTCCATTTGTACATCTGCTGGATCATTTTGTGGAGCCATGAAAGGCACAATCGGAGGCCATAGAAGCACGTAAGCACTGTTGATAATTGCAAATCCTGTCATTACAAACGGAATGTGTTGACGGGCGTACTAGAACACACAAAGTAGAAACTGGCAAAAAGAAGAAAAATTACTATATGAGCACACTTGAAAATTCCAACAACATTGAGACCGTTGACCGTGATAGCAGCAGCATAGGCAATGTATCCGAGAAGCGCTATGTCAGCAGGAGACACTGCAAGAAGAAGGAAGCACACGGCGATTGATATTTGGCAGAAAGCGTTGAACAGGATCAATCTGAGGCGCACACTAACACACGGGGCTCGGTCGCTGTACATTCCTCCTAAGAATTTAACCAGAAACGCTGAAATGTAAGGGAGGACTGTGGCTTTGCCAGTCTTTGAGACTTCAAAATGGAAAACCTAAATATGAGAATGAACCTCTGTTTTCTAAATTAGTTCAACTTTGTTCAAATAGGTTGGGCCGTACTGCAGGAGAAGATTGAACGCAGCAGCACCTCCGAACCAGCACATCCAGATAGAGATAATTGTGGGGTCTGTTAAGATAGATAGGTAAGGAGTGGGTGTCGGTTCTGTGAAATTCTCGTTTCTGTCAAGTTCAATTTTCTCAATTTCTCGTTGGCTGACGTGTCTGCGATGCGAGAATGTTTGATTTTTAAATGAACTTGACTTACATGTGAAGTCTAGGCGAGTCTCTGTAGCAGTATTAGAATAAGGCAAAACAAACAATAGTTAGGTGTCCTTGGAAATAATAGACTCCTTCCCAGCCAACAGAAGATACACTGAAGGCAGCTGCTACAGGCATTGTGAGCATGGGAGAGAACTTAAAAACCATTTTTTGTAAAACGACATTTCAGAAACCTGTGAAATTGAAGATAAGAACCCTATGAAGACCCCGTTTCTTTTCAAGCTTGACCAAGACGACGTGACCTCACCGCTGATGGCTGCCAGAGAAAGTGATGGCTGCCGCATAACCCTAAAAGTCAACTTTCTCTTTTAAGCGTTTTAGTTTAGGCTTGCCTGTGTAGCTCTCATTACAAAAAACCAGGTAACTCCTTGTGAGGCTGCCCAAGAGGAGAGAATTGTGGCTACAGCTGAGATTATTCCATACGTAGTGGCAACTTTTCTCATCCGAAAGCGAGTTAACAGTTCAGCCATGGGGATGGTTCCGATCAATGTGCCTACAGCGACTGCCGAAAAGAGCTGACCTTTCTCGGTTTCGGAATATTCTTAGGTTGATGTGCCATCTGAAAAATACTCAATGGTTTTGATACCACTTTCAACTTACTCAGGTTGTCTGTATTCATGCAAATAACAGTAAAATTAAGAACTAGAGCGTTACTTAAAATATGCGTCATTCCCATGACAGTGAGCACAAGAATTATATATCGGTAGGAGTTGCCAAACATAGTGGGAGCTTCATTCTTGAGGTCGCTTTCAGACATGGTTGACATAATTGAGCTTTGAACCAGCACGGAAACAGGAACAAACGCAAACTGTCAATTTTCGAAAACTGAAATTTGAACCTTAACGAACAGCCTTCCTTTTTTCGCCTGTACACTTGAACTCAAACCGTCTGCTCTGAATCTCGCTTCCTCCATTTATGCTGTAAAAAACAAAAAACGCTTCGCAAAAATGTGAAAACAAATCCACTCAAGTGCCAAATTCCAACTGAGAAGAGGCAGCTGGCCTATTGTTCGTTTGTCTTCTATTAACCGTCCTGTTGGTTTCCTTCATACAAAACGCAAACTGTTCATTTCAGAATTTTATCAGGGATTCTTTGTCACACGCTCATAACCAAACCCGGTCTCGTCAAGATCCTCTTCACCGATTTTCTCATTTCAGCTGTCTGTTTGTCCAAACTGCCGGTTTCACTTTTGTCAACACGACGAAGATCACATTTGTGGCCGACAGAAGCACAACCAGAATGTAGAAGACCATTCGCCACTAAACCGGTTTGTCAGACTGCCGTTTGGAAACGATTCCTCACCTCTTCCTTGTCGTAGTTGGGCGCCGCCAGAGCCACCAGAGCAGGAACCAGCAGACCGGCAAGACTATCTTGAATCGCTAAAGCCGACGTGACCACGTAGCCGTACTGTTGACTGATCTGAAAATTAGGAATTTTGGATGAAAGGGAAATGGATTGTAAGCGTTACAATTTGAGTCCCGCTCATGAGACCGATGAAGGCGAGGCCACTGAAGACCATCATGAGAGTCAACATGGATTGGCCGATAATGGCCATGTCGGCAGAGATCTGAGTGAGGACGAGGAAGCAGAGGGTCATGGCGCCTTGGGAGATAGAGGTGAAGAGGAGAACTCTGAGGCGTTCCTTGATACAGCTGGCTCTGTCCAGAAAAACTCCTCCGAAGGCTTTAGTGACGATTGAGATGATGTAAGGGAGCGCCGAAAGGAGCCCGGTTTCTGTCACGTCGAAGCCCAGAGCTTTGTTGATGTAGATGGGTCCGTAGAGCAAGAACACGGTGAATCCAATCGTGTCTCCAAATGCGATGACCATAATTCCCCAGACCGAAGGACAAGTGAGGATGCTCTTATAAGGCACTTCATCCTTGCTGCTTACGCTGTCACAATCCGATATTTGCTGCTTCACGACGGCGTTTTGAGGCTGAATATTTTGAGGGGAGATCTTGTCGTGGGTCAGGTTTGACACGGCGTTCCTAGAAAATTTTATTTATCTTGAGTTCGAGTTTTTTGGCTTACTGTTCGGAATTGGCAGTGGTCCTGTAGGTGAAGTAAAAAATCAGAAAGATGAGAATCGTGAGACCTCCGGAGAGATAGTAGGCGCCTTCCCAGCCAAGAGAAGATGAACAAAGGAGACCTGAGATGGGCATAATGAGGCAAGGACCAAGTTGGAGGCTGCAGGAGAGGAGCGAGACAAAGAGACTCTTTTCCTTGTCTAAGGCGATGTCGTTGGGAACGATTCCAAACGCGAGAAAGGAGGCAGCTAGAGCGAAACCCTAAAGACTCAAATTCTTTAATGAACGATTTTCCTTCTCTAACCTGAATAAGTCGGTCAGCCAAGATCACATAGAAACTGTGACCAAGAAGAGGAACGACGATGGTTCCCACCGCCGACAAAATTCCGAAACCCGTGAAAGTGGACCGAAAACCATAGAGATCAAAAAGTTTCACCGTGGGGTAGTTTCCAATGATGCAACCCATCGCCAGAGCTCCGAAGAGAACACTTTCTTCGTACGAAGAAAACGAGTTGTCGTGCTTGATGGTCACTTAAACAAGCTTAAATCAATTTAAGGCTTCTCCTAGAATCACCCACCATTGGAAGACACCGGATTCTCATTCTCAAAATGCTTTCGATCCATGCAGATGACGGTGAAGTGAAAGATCGCGCCATTGGCGAATAGGAGCGTGAGGCCGAGGCATGCGATCAAAAGGATCAAAAAGCGGATCATGGCGGACAAGGAGGAGGACAGCGAGTAAAATGCTGATCGAGGCGGAATCGGCGGTTTTATGCGGCTGGAGGGAGAAGCGAGATTCGGAACCGCCCAGATTAGGGTTTTCCCCACAATGCACTTTTGGCGACTCCGTCTGCATATGAATTAGAATTTCGGTAAACTTTCGCGGGTGCAAATGACGCGATTACGCGGAATTAAAGTACGATTACAATGTGGAAAGTGGCGGAAAAGTCAGTTTAGTGGAAAGTATGCAAAACGGGAGCAAAGAACGCTTTTTGGAAGAGGAACGACAGGAAGGGAAGTTCATTTTAATTTTTGCGAGTGAAACGTTGGGGATCAAAAAATGATGGCAACCTGTAAACCAAACTTTACTTGTTCTAAGTTGTACTTTACGACCTTAAGAATAAAACATCGTCGTATGTTCCTATTGTGTTATCTTACAAATGCCAAGACACCAAAAATTGTCTTTGAAAAATGGAAACCAGTGCGCATTTCCAACTAAAAATTCACAACTGCTGTGCGAAAGACAGCCGCTCGAACTAACTAGACTTAAAGACCTTAAATTGGCCTTTGTTGAACTTACATTTTACTGCATTACATTCGAACTTATCAATCACCGCGCTTGTGATCGTCATGACATTTGGTTTTTTGACGTAAGACACAGAGGGAATGAGTGAGAAAATTCAGCTGAAATACTTGCAAGAAATGGCTAAAGGACAAAAACACGAATTCACCTAGGTGGTCCAGGAGCACATAAGAAGAAAGTTCGGAGGTGAATGTGCTGAAGTTGAGTCAAATGGCATCGACGAATCAATGATGAAAGACCCCAAGTTCTTGAATGGATTTTTCTTGTGATCTCAACCACGTGACTTTAGGTCT
Source organism: Steinernema carpocapsae (assembly GCA_000757645.3). Classification (NCBI taxonomy): domain Eukaryota; kingdom Metazoa; phylum Nematoda; class Chromadorea; order Rhabditida; family Steinernematidae; genus Steinernema; species Steinernema carpocapsae. Next base: position 548,490 of record AZBU02000012.1, on the reverse strand, counting down.
GAATCGTTGAAGTCAGCAATTTTCGACCAATTGGTCTATGGTGAGGCCTGACAAAGAACATAATTTCACTCAATTCCGCTTTCAAAAAAATGTTAAAAAGTGTTTCTTCGACTGTTTCTTCAACTTCAACACTTGAACTCAAACCGTCCGCTCTAAATTTCAAAGTCTCAAGTTGAGAACTTCTGTGAGGTTACCGACCGCAAACAGCACAATTTCACTAAATTCCACTTTCAAAAAGAACGCCAAAAATACAAATTCATCGTTTTCCGTTTGCCTTAATGCTTGTACATCAAAACAATTGAGCATTGATTCATTACAAAGAGATTTGCAATGAACACTTTAGGCTAATGAGTCAGTTTCTTGGGCTTTCAAAAGAACTAAACAGGATTGCTGAAAAAGAAACAAACTATAATACACACAAAACTATGAAGGCTAAGCCAGTCTGACCAATATCCGTTCATCTATAAAGTATATCCATGTCCCTAATCTGTACCAAACCCGTTTCCTCTATCTTCAACTGGTTTTTGAAGACACGGACGCTAGCACTCCAGAGAAAGAAAAAGGAAACCACTCATACAAATTAAACAATGAAACAAATTTATAGCATCTCAGCAGTTAGAACAATGTGCTGAAAGCAGAGACGTCTGACCGCTTAGATAAAAGCTTAAAGATCGAAAGTTTTGAAGGAGGAGTGAGTAAGTCAGCTGCTCGAGTCTTTGACGTCAAATAAACGGAAATTGAACGCGTGTTTTAAAAGTAGAGCATAAGTTAAAAGGCGAGAAACGAGCTAAAACTCATTCTTTACCCAAAGAACGACCCCACGCAGGAACGTGACTTTTTTGATTAGAGACCGCTATCCTCAGCTGGTGCCTCCCATCCCAAGTCCTCCTCAAAATCGATTATTTAGGCCAACATTTTGTGTCTTCGTGTTTTTCTGTTTTTCTCTGTGGTCCATTTTTTGAGCGAAAACAAAAGGAACCAGAGAACAGATCTAAAGTAGAGACGGCACGGAAGCAAATTGTGACGGCGCTTTGCTGGTGTTTCTAAAAAGTGCCAAACAATGCTTTTGACCAGCTTTTCATGTGACCCAAGCGGATGGAGAGAAGTGAAAAAAGGGAGAGCGTTCGGATGGGGAACTTAGAGAACGAAAGAAACGTTTTCCCTCAGGGCGTTCGTAATTCGTAACTCATGCCCGCGGAAGGATGTTTTGAGGAAACGGAAATGTTCACTGAGACAAACACGAGTGCAGATAGCACATAACAAGATAGAAACACAAAGTCAGATATTTTGTGGTGTGGAGTGCAGGCAAAACTATGTTTGGGGTCAGACATCCATGTTACGTAGATCGTATCGGTGACACAGAGATGAGTATCTCTTGTGTCGGCTGTCACAACTGACTCGTAAGTGTAAATGTGAGAATGTGGCAACTTTTCTTGCAAAACCATAAAATAATTTTAAGGGGAAGCGCGAACGCTGTCCCCGGACTCAAAAATTTAGCTGTCGGCCAACTCCAACTCGGAGCTGCCGCACGGGTCAGCCGGAATCTGAAGTGCAATGTTCCAGCCTCGCCATGGATTCCCTGCCTTCGTGATCGAAGAGAGATCCCAGCCAGGTAAGTTTATGACAAAGCGAGAAGAGAAGAAGCTATAAGGAAGGGTATGAGCGATTGCATCGGTCAGAGAGAGCCAGAGATATCAGCAAAAAACCCATGTGTTATGGTCAGCCATATGGTGAGAAGGTTAGCTTAACATTGCAATTGTATTTATTGCACGTGCCGTTTCTCTGTTATCTCTGACTCTCTTCGACCATTGCGATCACACTATTCATTACTCACTACCTCCCCTACCCACGTCTCTTCATAAACTTACCTGGCTGGGATCTCCCTTCGATCACAAAGGAAGGGAATCCATGGCGAGGCTGGAACATTGCACTTCAGATTCCGGCTGACCCGTGCGGCAGCTCCGAGTTGGAGTTGGCCGACAGCTAAATTTTTGCGTCCGGGGACAGCGTTCGCGCTTCCCTTTAAAAATCCTTCTACATCAGTCTACCGACTCATGATAAACGTGTCACGTCAAATTCCTATGTTCCAACAAAATCGTTTTGATCCGCTGACCTTCTTGAATGTTTAAATTCGCAAACAGAGAAATCTTAAAACGAGGTTGGGTTGAGTCACTGTTCAATACATAGGTTAATTCGTCGTATTGCTATCACGCTTTGTCCACTCAGCCGACTTTACGTTTGTCTTGGCGACAAAAGACACGTTTATGACGATCAGGAGGCCGATCATAGCGTAAAACACGTTTTTTCCCCTAAACGGCGCTCATTCAAACTTATAAGAATCACTTGTTAGCTCACTTATTCTCGATTGTAATTTGGAAATACTAGAGCCACTATGATGACAGCAGCGAGGTTGTCTTGAACCGACAAAGCTGGTGTGGAAATTTAACCGTATTGCTGGCTAATGTATAGTCTGTCTTATATTGGTTTTGAGTCGTTGAATTTTTACAATCCGGCTTTCGTTGAACAATCCAATCAACGCTATTAAACACCATTGTAACAATGGTGTTTAATACACCATTAAACACCATTGTAACAATGGTGTTTAATGGTGGGTAAACATCGACTGTCCTATGAAGGCCAAGTTGGGAGTAATCTGAGTGAGAACTACAAAGCAAACGGTCATTGCCGATTGAGAAAGTAACCTAAATAGGATAATTCTTAAGGCGGGTAGCGTTGTCCAAGCAGTGCCCACCGAGAACTTTGGTGAGAGTAGAGAACAAAGAAGGCAAGGTGGCCAAGAAGCCTGTTTGAGTGGTGTCAAAACCAAGAATCTAAAAGCACTACTTATCGTCAAACTATAAGAAACATTTAGCTTGTTGATGTACACTGAACCAGAGTCAAGGAACATATGATATCCCACAGTGTCGCCGAAAGCAATAAAAACAGTTCCCCAGAACGACGGTAAGAAGAATGGCTTTCTACGGCACCTTTTCCTTTTGTACCTTATTGGAACTAAAAAATCTGATTCTGTTTACTGGAGCTTGTTGGATTGCGTAGATCAAAGACAAAGAGCAAAACATCCGCTGTGGACATGATTAGGACTGGCCCTATCTGAACAGCAAGTTAAACAAGCTACGCAAGCTCTCTTCTGCCTTACCAAAGTCGTTAAAAAATTTTCCTAACGCTGCAAACATGACCACGATCGCTAGACCCTAAACTTGATAAATTCAATTAGTAAAGACAGAGGACGAGTACTTGAATAAATCAATAAGCCACAAGAGGGTAAAATCCTCATTTAAGAATCGGTACCAACGCAGTTTCAAAAGCTGCTACGAATCCAGAAACGGCAAATACTAGCTTAAAGCGAACTACGTCAAGTATTTTTAAAGTGGGATAACATCCGAAAATGTGAGGACTCCAAATAAGATACTTCACTCATAAGCACTGAAGCTTGGCACGTAAACGGTTCCTAAATGACAATTAATTGTGGCGATTAATCTAAACGAAAGGAACCATTTGAAGGCTGAACTTCGGTAGTCAAACAAACTACTGTAAAATTGAAAACAGCTGAATTGGCGTTAAGCAATCCGAAGAAACAAATCATACAACGTAACGGTAGAGGAGGCTCCTGTCGACAGTTAAAACTCTAGAGTGCGACAGATGGGAAACAATGAAAGAATTGTAACCAATAGGAGAAAACCAAATGCTAGTTTTTAAGCGCAGGTGTTTAGACTAACTGAAAGATCATTGCTCAAAGCAACGTTTATTCGGACATAAATCGGTCAAAGTTGCTACGTAGATTTGTCAATTATTTTCGGTTTTGTCCACTCGGCCGGCTTCACTTTTGTCATTGCAACAAAAGACACATTTGTAATTATGAGGAGTCCAATAATCACGTAGAAGACGATTGTCCACTGATCATATTTTAACTCAAATTCACAGTGAGTTGAATTACCTCATCTCGGTCATAATTTGGAGCTATCAGAGCAACCAGTGCAGGCATAGTCAGTGCTGCCAGGCTGTCCTGAATCGAAAGGGCGGACGTAGAAATGTGACTGTATTGTTGACTTATCTGAAAGCTTAGGTTAACTCTAATTTCAAGATTACAAGCTAACGATTCGACTGCCGTTCATTAATCCAATGAAGGCCAATCCACTGAACACCATCATTAGAGTAAACATTGATTGTCCTATGAAGGCCATGTTAGGAGTAATCTGAGTAAGAACCACAAAGCAAACGGTCATGGCTGCTTGAGAAATGCAGGTAAAAAAGACAATTCTTAGGTTTTCCTTGATACAAGTGGCCTTGTCCAGAAAATGACCGCCAAGAACTTTTGTAAGAATTGAGAAGAGATAAGGAACGGCAGCCAAAAGACCAGTTTGAGTGACGTTGTAACCAAGGACCTAAGAGAAATCACACCCAGTGTCAGTTGTCGCTGATTACCTTGTTTATGTAGATAGGCCCGTAAAGCAGAAACATGTGGTATCCGATTGTGTCGCCAAAGGCTACTATGACAATTCCCCAAAACGACGGAGTCAAAAGGATAGCCTTGTAAGGCACTTTTTCTGTAGGAGACTCTTCTGTAAAAGTCATTACGCCGGCTTGAAAAATGTCATCGGTTTTGCTCAAGGTTGATTTGTTTGATTCTGAGGTTCTCTCTTCAAATTCTAGAGAATCGACCACTTTCTGGTTCTTGGCTTCTCTTAATTAGTATCTCTAAAGCATAGTTTGAATTTTCAAAAACCCACATTTCGTCAAGGGTCGTGTAGGTAAAATAGAAAATGGAGAAAACGGCGAGCGTGATTAAACTTGTGAGATAGAAAGACCCGTGCCAGCCAAAGGACGAAGAGCAGAAGACACCTGCTATAGGCATGATAAGGACTGGGCCAAGCTAAATCATATTTGCAATTGTAATAAAGTCAAACAAGTTGAGACCTGTAAGCTGCTTGTCAGCGTGGACAAGAACATGTTCCTCTCTTTCTCTTTGCCACAGTCATTAGGCACAGTTCCAAAAGCGATAAAATTAGCAGCGATTGAAAAACCCTATAAATGGAACAGTTTGGCTATCAATTTTTATGCTTACCTGGATAAGTCGATAAAGCGCAAGAGGATAAAATCCGCCACCAAGAATTGGAACCAGCATAGTCACAAGACCAGAAAGAATTCCAGAGAGAACAAAGGTTGTTTTAAACCCAATCAGTTCCATCACCTTCAATGTTGGATATGATCCTACGATGCGACCAATTGAAAGCATTCCGAACAGGATGCTTTGGTCATAAGCTGACAGGCTCGAAGTCTCTGCGGTTCCTAAAGCCTTAAATTTATCTTATGAAAACTAGCAAAAGGTACCATTAGAAACGCCAGAAACACTTCCAGCTGTCATGCAAATAACACTGAAATTGAAGACGGCAGAATTGGACACGCTTAGGGTTAGGCAAAGGAAGGAAACAAGAAAAACCCCGTAGCGATAAGCGGAGTTCATTTATGCTGTCGATTTGGAGAATGATTGTATGTAGGGTGTCTCACACAGCCAGCGGTGATAGATTGTGTGCCGTCAATAGAATGCAAATTGCGATGGTGTCAACTGTGAAATAACATTTATCAATGCATATTACAACAGTTAAAGCGTATTGCTGGTCGACGGTTTTGTCCATTTCGCGGGTTTCACTTTTGTCATTAGCACAAATATAAGATTTGTCGTTACCATCATTCCGATCACTATGTAGAACACCAGTATCCACTGAATGCCCATTTTCAAGTCAATGCTTTTTAGAGCCGCTCACCTCTTCAGGTTCATAATTTGGTGCTACAAAAGCCACAATAATTGGTAGAACTAACGCTGCTAAGCTGTCCAAAACTGAGATCGCTGATGACGTCACATGGCTGTATTGTTGACTCATCTAAATCAGGTTTCGACACGTTTCTAACTTTCAAAAACCTACGATTCTGCTGCCGTTCATAATTCCAATGAATGCCAATCCACTGAAGACCATCATTAAAGTAAGCATTGCGTGGCCAATAAAAGCCATATCTGAGTGAATCAGAGACAAGACCACAAAACATCCCGTCATGGTCGCTTGGAAGAACGAGGTAAAGACAGTAATTCGGACGTGTTCTTTGGAACAAGTGGCGTTGTCTAGCAAATATCCACCGATGGCTTTTGTGAAGATCGAGAGGAAATAGGGAATGGATGCTAGCATGCCCGTATCTGTGATGTCAAATCCAAGCACCTATGTGGCTGGTTTGCATCCAGCATAATAGAAAAAACTTACCTTGTTCAAGTAAATGGGTCCATACGTTCTAAACATGTGATACCCAACTGTGTCTCCAAAGGAAGCTGCCATAAGACCCCAAAAAGAGGGACAAGTCAAGATTGCAAAATAGGGTACGCTTTCATTTGCTTCAGCTTTTATAACCACCTCAACGCCGATATCAGAAGCGGTGCTAAGCCTTCGTTCAACTTTCCTTAAAATTAACTTAGCTTTTTAGCTGGAGGCTCAACAATCCTAACTGTTGTTTAGCAAAGTCGTTGGGGTCATAGGAAAAGTAGAAAATTAGGGAGAACAGTAGAGTGCCGACACTGGTCATGTAGTAGGCTCCTTGCCAACCGAGAAAAGAAGAACAGAAGAGGCCGGAGATCGGCATGATGAGGACAGGACCCAGCTGAAAATGAATTTAAAGACAAGAAATACTCTATGAAAATACCTGAAAACTACAAGTCAACAGCGATGTAAAGAGGTGAAGCTCATTTTCGTTGCCACAAACGTTTGGAATTGTGGCAATTGCGATAAAGGCAGCAGCTACCGCAAAACCCTAAAATTTCTTTTCGATCTAATGTCGACTTTTCTGTTACCTGGATAAACCTAAACAACAACAATGGGTAGAACTGACTGCCAAAAACAGGAGCGATCACCGTTCCAAAAGCCGAAGATATTCCGAATAGCGTAAAACTGGCTTTAAAACCAATTAGATGCCTTAGTTTTAAAGCTGGATATGTCGCTAGAATACGTCCTACAGACAAGATTGCAAACAAGATGCTCTCATCAGAGCTTGATAGCGGTGGGTCAGTTGATGTGCCTAAAGAACGCTTTTTGCTCTTAAGTCCAAATTTCACTCAACTGTTCTCAAAAGCATCTTCTCCAATATCGTCTCTCATGCATATAACGGTAAAGTTGAAAATCGAAGAATTACATATAATGAAAGTTATGCACATAAGAGTGACGAATAAGATGAAAAAACGGTGCATAGTGGCCACGGCTTTACTTTCAGAGCAACTACTAGAGTCTGGAAAACAACACTTGTCTGGACTCCTGAGTGTTGTTATCGATTGTTTATATAACCGTCCTGTGAGATCAGTTCTTCTCATTTACAGATAGACCAATGTGGGTGCTGATCTCCCACACAGCGGGTTAATCTGTCTGGTTTTAGTGCTTTAGAACAAAACGTTGTGTTGCGCTGTAACGTTCTTCGGACCAATACTTATCAAAAGAATTTAAGCAGCAACGTGGGAAAGCAACGTGGATAAATAATGTTTTGTGGACTTTCGTACGCTTCAAAACAAGCCAGTTTACTGGAAGACGTTCGCCTCCGGACAACTCAGAAGCTCAGAAGGATTTCGACATTTGGGACAGACCAGTCTCGTTCGGAATTCGGGACAGACCCACCTGTACGTGTTTGGATTGAAGCTGGCGCTAATAGTGACTTTCAACTCGCACTCTTCCCAAATTGAGTGGCCGCAACTAGGAAACACTTTGGGTATAGTGCGCTTTTTGAGACAAGAAATGCAGTCAAATATTGGAGGACGGTTCGTGGGCTGGGGACAAAGGCTATATTTCTCGACGTACAATGGCAGGTCCAATGTCCACAGCGTAGACGGAGTTCCGTCGGTGAAATACAGTTTTCCACTATTGAAAGCAATTGCTTTTGCCGCCCGGTTGATTACAATTTTTTCAACTGATTTGGTCCTGAACATACTACGATTGGAGTGGGCTTTACGAATGGGACTTGCCTCATAATAATGTTGTAGATTACAACGTTGTCAGCGTTTTTCTCAGCAAAGAAGACGTTATCTCGAATAGAAAGTGTAAATGTGTCGGTGAGTAAACATCTACTCCGGCATGCTCTAGTGTTCGGGTTAAAGCAAAGACACGAAAAGAATCTATCCTTAAAAGCAAAGCTAAAAGAACAGTTCAAATGAATTTCGCTGTTTAAAGTGTGCACTGTTATGTACTGAATCTGACTAAGAGAATCTTCAAGCGAGTCATGGATCGAAGAATAAAGATTCGAACGTTTTGCACCAACGAGAGTCGTGGTCTTTGGGTGTTTTGAGGGTCAGGAAAGCTGTCTAGACATGAAGTTGAGCTTTGGGAAGTTGTCTAGACAGGTTTACAAAGATGACTGTCTTATGAAGCCATTGAGTCAATTTCAATTTTTAAGGGTGTCAATTTCGACATTAATTAAACTGTTCCATTCCGGCAATTGTTAGTTTCGAGCTTCAAGCGGAAAGCGGTAAGGGTTAGCTTTAAATCCAAAAACTTCTCTGATGTATTAGGTTTAGTGTGGGATCCGTCGATGTCGCCGTCGAAACAACCTTTGAGATACATGAGCAAAACGATGAGACCATTACGATGACCGGCGGCGACCAGACAAAGACCGGAGACGCCGTTAACGCGAAGAATGGCCAAAACCGCAACACGCAAAGAAGCAAGGAGAAAACGGGGATTGTGCTCATGCCGACTTAGCAGTTTCAAGCTGATTTCGGTCCTCGAAGGCGCAAAGCGCCAACTTAGAAAAAACGTTTTATAATTGAAACTTGGATAAAGAGTAAGCAATCAATATAGATCACATTCGTACAGTTGTCACAAATCGATTTTTCTTCTTATCAATAGAATACGTTATCGACCTGAGTGTCCGCGCCAAGATGACCTTTGCGGATCCATTTTTTTCCTATCTTCAAACGGTTTAGCGACTTGTGCAACATAAAACACTATCTTTTGTTTGAGATGAACTGTAAGTAAACAATTCAACAGTTCGAATCTTTATTCTTCTGCTATCAAAATTTTTGCGTTCTGTTAATTGAATGTCAATATTAGTAACCTTCCAGCTCCTTTGTCCACTTCGCAGGCTTCACTTTTGTCAGCAGCACAAAAAACACGTTTGTGAGTGAAAGGAATCCGACAATGATAAAGAACACTCGACGCCACTAAAAGTCAGATTTACATTCTGCTACCTTCTTGCAATCGCTTCACCTCTGCTTCGTCATAATTGGGCGCTACCAGAGCCACCAAAGCAGGAACGACGAGGCCAGCGACACTATCCTGGACTGACAGAGCGGAAGACGTGATGTGGTTATGTTTGCCGCTGATCTAAACTTTCCCTCTGAGAAGATAATTAAGGAGATCACTCACAATTCTGCTAGCATTCATCAATCCGACAAAGACGAGCCCACTGAAGATAATCATAAGCGTCATCATCGATTGTCCTAGCATTGCTAGTTTAGGAGTGATCTGAGTTAAAACCACAAAACAGGCGGCCATGGCGGCTTGCGAGGCGGAGGTAAAGACAAGAACGCGGATCTGTTCTCTGATGCAGGAAGCCCGGTCGAGAAAGATTCCTCCAATGGTTTTTGTAAACATGGAACAGAAGTAGGGCATTGCGGCTAGGAAACCCGTTTCTGTTACTTTGAAGCCCAGGACCTGTGAACAAGACATTCTTAGAAATCCAAATGATACTCTACCTTGTTGATATAAATGGGTCCGTACATCAAGAAGACATGATATCCTACTGTGTCTCCAAAAGCCACAATTACAATACCCCAGAAGGATCCGGAGGTCAGAATGTCACAGTAGGGAATCCTGGCTTCCACCTGAGAGTCGCCTTTGTTAGCCGGGATAAAAGGTTTGGCCTGTTCTTCTTCCACGCACTTCTCCTTTTCAGAATAGATTCCCAGGACTTCAGGGTGATCTGTGCTTCTAAACAAGGTTTAAAAACCTGGATCAAGGGTAGTTTGATCTTACGTGGAGTCATTCGAAGTTTCTCTGTAAGTGAAGAAAAACGCCAGACAAGAGAAGGCGGTTGCGATTCCCGATAGGTAATAGGCACCTCTCCATCCTAAGGCTGATGAGCAGAAGAGGCCAGAGACGGGCATAATGAAAACTTGGGCCATCTAGAAATCAATTGTAAACAGGAAATCAAGGTCTATCTACCTGAAAACTGCACGTGAGCAAAGCCAGAAACACACTCTTTTCCAATTCATTTCCGCAAGCCGAGGGAATCACTCCAAGAGTGATGTAGGTATGGGCTGAGGCCAAACCCTAAAACTTTGTTTTGATTTTTTCATTGGCAAGGAAGCACAACTGTCTGTACCTGAGCAAACTGATAAGCAAGGAGAACATAGAATCCACCTCCGAACAGAGGCACAATAATCGTCGCCACAGCCGAGAGAGTCCCGAACGCGGTCCAACTACATTTGATACCATAGAGGTTATAGAGCCACACGGCCGGATAGCTTCCAATGGCTCTGCCTACAGAAAGAGAGGCAAATAGGATGCTATCTTGGTAGGAACTTAGGTCGGATTCTTTGGTACCATTCAAGACTCCAGCTCTCTCATGCTTCATACAAATCGTCGTAAAATTGAAGATGGCAGTGTTGGCACTTATTAAAGTTAGGCACAACAATGAAACGACTAGGACGAAATACCTAATCATGGCCTGAAAACTAAATTACTTGAAATCACAAAAATTGGAAAAACGTCTACATTCCCAAAAGTCTCATAAACACAATTATTCCCAAAGTGGTCGTTAACACTTTTGTACCCATGACCCAAACAAAAGTGCAAACAGGTCCAGTTATCAGAGATCGGATCTTCGCGCAAAAAGAGGCTGCTAATTGAATTAGAAAGTCATGCTGAGATTGTTGACATTGATACCCTGGACGTTTCAAGGACGGATCAGCTGGAGCAACCACTAAATTTGAGCACCTTTCTGAAAACCTTCGAAATTCTACAGTTTGGCTAATTTGAATTTTTGCTTGCAAAATCATAGCCTAACACTTTTATGCGTAGCTCAGCTTAGAAAGCGTCAAGTCCACAAGCACAGAGCACACCCAGAGAATGCACGTAAACAGCAATTTACTTCGCTTCCTCGATCTGTTTACTCCTTAAACACTTCTTGATAAAATCATATCAGTCGTCGTGATCTCTAATCGTGTTTTCTAACGTTTTTTGAATAACACTTGTCTGCTCTCAATTGACTGCTTCTTTCGTATACTCGGCCGGCTTGATTTTGGTGAGGGCCAAGAAGAGGACGTTCGTGGAGATGAGGAGGCCGATAATGATTTTAAAGACAGTCACCCACTAAAAGACGTTCTTAAAAGTAGTCTTTAAAAAGTGATCACCTCATCTGTGGCGTAATTAGGCGCCACAAAGGCTACAGCAATAGGAAGGAACAGGCCTGCAGCGCTGTCCTGAACTGAAAGAACGGAGCTTGCGATGTGGCTATGTTGCTGATTAACCTACAAAAACAAAGTCAAGGAGAGAACTAAGAATGAAACTTATGATTTGGCTAGCACTCATAAGGCCAATGAAAGCCAATCCACTGAAAACCGTGATAAGGGTCAACATAGTTTGACCAATAACCGCCATCTCAGCTGTGATGTGAGTGAGGATAAAGAAGCACACTGTCATAGCGGCTTGGGAAACCGAGATAAAGAGCATGTAGCGGAGTCTTTCCTTGAAACACGTGGCTCGATCGAGAAAAAATCCTCCGAGAGATTTGGTGGTGATCGAGCAAATGTGAGGAATCGCGGAGAGGAGACCCGTTTCGCGGACTTCGAAACCCAGGACCTTAAAAAAGTTAAGTAACTTGAGGTTCTTTTGTTCAAGTGTACCTTGTTGATGTAGATGGGCCCATAGAGCAAGAACAGCTGGTATCCAATCGTGTCTCCAAAAGCGACGATTGCGATTCCCCAGAACGATGGTGACGCTAGCATTTTGCAGTACAGCCTTTTTCCAAGCTTTTGTGTTCTTTTCCCGTTTTGTGGCTCGGAGATGGTTACCTCCCCTTGGTCAAATTGCTTCAAGCAAGATTCGCTTTTTAGCTCAACTGGAGTGGACAGCTCTTTTGGTACAACCCTAAAAATAGCCATCAAGAATTGTAAGGGGAAGTGACCCACTTTTGGATTCCGTTAGTGTTCCTGTAAGCAAAGTGAAACAAGACAAAACCGGCCACAGTGGCTCCACCCATAAAATAGTAAGAACCTTCCCAGCCGAGAGCTGATGAGCAGAAGAAGCCCGAAATGGGCATCATGAAAAACGGACCCAACTGGAAGCTGCAGGAGAGCACGGATACAAAGAAGCTCTTCTCATTATGATTTCCACATGCGTTAGGAATAGCGCCAATAGCGACAAAAACTGCGGCCAGACAAATTCCCTAAAACACTTAAATAGAACAGTTTGAGACTGAAATGTACCTGTAGAACTCTATGAGCGAAGATTACCCAAAAGTTGCCACCGACAATTGGAACCACAATTGTCACCAGTCCCGAAATGACTCCAAAAATCGTAAAACTGTTTTTAAGCCCACACAAATGGAACAGCGTCACTGCAGGCAAGGTTCCAACAATCCTCCCTACCGAGTTGACTCCAAATAGGATGCTTTCATCGTAAAAAGAAAACGGATGCACGTTTGTTTCTAAAGCCTTCGATTAGTTCTTTAAACAGTTTGAGTGCTGACCATTAGCGGAAACTGGATTATCTTCACTCCCCGGCTTCATGCAAATAACAGTAAAGTTGAAAATTGAGAAATTTGCATAAATGAGAGACATGCATAGTAGAGAGATCAGCAGGGACAAGTAGCGGAACATGGTGATGCAATGGTTTGAGTCGAAACTGAATAAAGTTTTACGGTTAGGTCGTTTTTATGCGGTCGAATCGGATTAGCGGAGAACATGGAGATCAGTCGGGTGCATGTACATATCGATTGGAAGTGTACTAAGCATTAGTCCAAAAACGAAACTATATTGCTTCTATAGTTTGCTTTAGACAGTTTAAACCTAAAAAACGCATTCTCCATTTTTCACGTATTCTGAAACCTAATGCCGCAAGATAAAGTTCAACAGCTGTCGCGGTTTTTTGGAAGCAGCGTCGAATCACGCGTCCGTTGGGACCATTTTGTCGATACGCGCATGGGTTGTTGTAATACTAACTTGTTAGAGTCGCAAGCATTTCAGGCGTCGTCTTCGAAGTTGTAGGTTGCGATTGCGAAACTAACTAATCTTATATTGCAAGGCGACCTTACAAACTATCAGAATAGGTCCAGCTGAACTGGGCTTATATCACAATTATCACATGGAATACGCTAATATCTTATTTGACGCTCATTGGTTAATAATTCACACGGTGGTATTGCATATGGTTTGAAACAGAAAGAGTCTAGACCTTGGTTTATTTTAGTCTGACGCGTAAATTTCCTCAGGAATGGATCTTGCCAACATGACGTCATCTAAAATTTTGCTATTCGTTGTTCTTGACACAACCTGACATGAACATGCAACGCCCCCATAAATTTAATTCAAAAGCAATTTTTTACCCCGCAAAGCTGAAATAACGAGCTACAGCATAATGGTCACTTGCCCTCGTTCTGCCAGCTGTGCCTGCATTCACACTCTACGTAATTATGAACACCTCCGGCAACGTTTCGCTCCCAAACTCTTCTGTTGAAGCCTGGTTTCTGGGTTTTTCTTATTTGCTTTTATGCTTGGTCTTCTTGCCACTGTACTTGATGGTCATATGGGTTAGATCACTAGCTTTTTCGTTTGGGGGTAACTATGCTTTAGATCTTATCGACTCGAAAGTCTTATGAAGGAAGCATCTTCTACCGTATCCTTAAAAACATGGCTGTAGCTAACGTGATGTCGTTGTTCTCGACTTTGATGAGTGGTATTTTCGAATTAAGCCAAACGACGTTTAGCGAGTACATTAGCATTGTAAGTGTCGTCACAACCTAAAATTCTAAGTGCGTTTGCAGACCTCCGGCTCGCTTTCATCCTGGTTTATGGTGGCTTGCTGTTTACTCAACATTCTCCTTGTGATAAACCGCTTTTCTGCTGTCTTCAAATTCCAGATTCCGTTTGAGAACGACATCCACCACGTAAGGATCTTGCGATTATTCCCCTAAAAGAACTTTTAGTACGTGGTTTTCTTAATGTGGTACGCTTTGGCCGTTCTCCTGATCATGACTTCTTACTTAAAACTGGAATTTTCTTATCAACTTGACAAGCATTGGTTTATGGAACCTACTGAGTTCCACGAGAAACCAATCAGTTATGCACGACACGTGGCCATGCTACTGTACATTGTGGTCATTTTGAAGCACTTGTACTCGGTAAGACCCTAGGTTAAAAAGTAACAATTGATACATCTGAAATAGAACATGAACAACGTCAGCTTGATCGACTTAAGACAGTGCCTGGGTTTGGTAGTCCCGTTTGAAGTGGACACAATCCTTGTGAGACTATTCAAGTACAGGCTTGGATCACCTCGATGGGCTGAAGTGGCGCTTGTCTTTGTGCATAGGCTGTCTCCAGCTCTTGTTATTGTAGTCGTTTTGGCTTTGAACAGGTAAGCACATAAAAATGCAATACATATGAAATGCTTGCCTGTTCAAAGCCAATGTGTTTAGGGATTTGCGACAGAATCTGATAGAACTCCCACGCATGATGAAAAGCCGAGTCCTGCCGTTGTAAGCGAACGGATGAGAACAGTTTCTCACAGGCCACAAAGTCATGAACGAAGATTTATGGATATGAGAGTGATTCAACTTAAGTACAAGGTTAATCTTTGAAGGTTGGTTAACGGGTCTTCTCAACACACAGCTTTCAACTTTTCTGATTTAGCTAGCAAATTTTGAAGGTTTGAATGCCAATACGTTTTCGGCAATGTGACTAATTTTTCATCCTTTCATTGGAAAAGTTCGCCACTGATAAATGGTTGAAAAGCTTTTAACAACGTTTCTTATTTGTTCGTTCTGTGAGGCGCTAGCTGTTTGGCTTCAACCATATGCGTCATTTGCTTTAAACCCAATTTGATGCTGATCTTCTAAATTCACCACGCCAGGGTCGGAGTTGGCTGTATTGCGTGATGGTGACGTCCCGCAAATCAAATTAGTGAGTACGCCGCCGGTGTGCAGTATGTCGGAGTCCATTTTGCATGTGAATTCCGTGCGAAATCAGTGCTTGAATGTACTAACTCCGAGTGCAGCCACAAGCCCGATCAAAAGTGGCGTTCTTGCATTAATTGATCCTCTCTTATTTGAAACTGGTTTTTACGACTGGCTCTCCGGTGACCATTGAATTCAAAAACGGAACTTTTAGCAGAACTTTTTCCCCGACTGTTCTTTTGAGGTTTTACTTGAAAGTTACGTTCTTTGTTTAAGAAATTTCCGCGTTCTCAGTCGAAAATTCTTCTTTCTCACCCGTTCAATCATTATTCAAAGTGACAGTTCCTCTTTTAAAGCTTCCTTTAGTTTTCCGTCGTATTTTTGTGCAACTTTTCACTTCATTTTTACTCTTTTGTTCGCTCAGAACAGAGTTTCAAAAGTCGTGCGAAAACGGTCTATTCCTCTTCCTTAACGCATTCTCGAGCGGACAAACCGGTTTAGGAAGATTGATGTCAGAGGCAACCCCAAGAGTAAAGAAAAATCGTCTTTTAAAAAACGTAATGCGAGATGGCGGTTTACACTGTTTTGGATTCAGAAGACTACGCTTTTCCCATTTTTCGTTTAACCGACGGATCACTAAAAATTGGTTGCGAAAGTTGTCCTTGATTTCTCGTCTTTCGAGATGGCGTTGGTGATCTTTTGGGGTGTCTCAATGATTCTTTGGCATCGGTCACAATTTTGTGATTTCCGGTTTTTTCAACTTACAAAGGTCAGCATTTTTTTGGTGTACCAAAGCGTACTTTTTGATACGTTTATCGAATCATGGACTGTATACCGTAATGACGTTTCACAACGTATTTTACAAGAAAATCCAAATGTATTTTCCTGACCTTGGGTACAAATTACCTCTGCCTGTGACTTTCGCTAAACTTACTATGATGTGTTCGTGTAGTATCACGCCGCAAAAGCACTCTGCGAATTTCCTGCGCAAAGATCATAACCTGTCACCCATTACCTGTTTTCCGCATTCCACAGTGCTTATTTTTTGCAGGTCGAAAATAGGTCAATCGAAATTTGCAAACTCGTCTCGCATTGAATTATCTTACTGTTTGAATACTTTCAAAGCGTAGGACCACCAAGGCTAAATTTCTCTCACAAAACTACTTTTTCTGCCGTCTTTAAAAATCTCCGCTTACGTAATCCTGTACCCATCAAAATGGCCATTAAGCAGATACTTTTTCATCAAGGGCAAAAATCTAGTTTGCACTCTTATCACCGTCTTCAAAGACACTTGATTGAAATGCGAACTATAAAAGCACGTTTTGGTCATGTGACGTCTTATGGTCATTGTAACACGTTACCATAGTCCTCCAAAACAACCACTTCGGCTCAAATTTAGCTTTTTGCCTCTGGACTCGGAGCGTCAACTATACGTTACGCAGGAAGGAAACAAATAACATCTCCGTTGTTTTCTGGTCTGTTATCGTCTCGATTGACTCGCGAGAGACGAAGACGGGTGACGCGTAGAAATCATCGGCGGCAACTTTACACAACTTCTCCCGCCACGCGCGCCGCGCGTTTGTCCTTTTACCAGTTTTCCCCCCGCGCGCGACGTTCTCTATATAACCCGACCTGGGGGCATGCGTGTGTTTAGTTTAAGTGCGTTCTCTTTGAAAAGGAATCAATCCACCGAAGGCACAATTTTATGGCTGCTAACGCACTTCGCTATGCCATTTTGGTGCTCTCCTTAGTTCTCTCATCGCTCCTTACCGCGAATACGATCTTGTTCAACTTTACCGTTATCTGCGAAACGCCCGATTTGGAGTTTTGGGGGCTGAGTCCAGGTTGGTTTGTTAGAAATGAATTAAATATTAGACCAACTGATTTTTAGATGCCCTACAGGAATTCACGTCGAGCGAGGAGAGCTGGATCCTGGCGATGGTCGCCGTCGGTGGCGTGGCGGGAACTCTTCCCGCGATCCAGATGACCGATCTCCTCGGATTAAGGATCTCATTTGCGGCGTTTGGGTTGATCTCCGGAATCGCGACATTCCTTATGCCTTTGGCTTTGACCAATTTCTACTATGCTTTAGTTGCCAGGTTTTGTCAGGTTCGTTCATTTCTTGTTTCTAAGGTTTAAGAGTTTGAAAAGAAAAAGGCGAAACTCAGAAAATCTTAAGTTTTTAGTTTTTTTACGTGTTACACAAAATTATGGTTGACGTGATCTATCACGGCACCTTAGACTTCTGTTCAATGAGCGGTCGCAAGGGCTCAAATCGAAAGTCGTATTTCATAATCAAAAAATCTTGTTTTGCCAAACAAAAAGTCAGTGGAACTCAACTAATTGGTCATCACTCCTAAGAGAACTTCTGTCTGAAAACCTAGCAAAACGTGATATTACAGCTCATAATGTGACAGAACCAATTAGTTGCCCTTGTGGAATCTGTTGCAAAAGTGGAAACCACGCGGTGAGCTGACTGCGTCTTTGAGACGTGTACCTAGCATGTGATTTTTGAGAAATTCTTCAAGATTACTACCAAAGACGGCTAATTGATGCTGATCAGACCTCGACGTACTTTGTATAGATTAGTTCAACTTATTTAGATCGAGTGGTTTGCACTAAAGCGTAGTAAGTTATACTTTGGTGTCTGAGATTTAATTCCTGTTATTGTGAAGACAATCGATATTCTTGCAGGGTCTCAGCATGGCCTGTGCCTCCGTCGCCGGTGGCATGATCCCCTCGACTTGGGGCACCCTCAAAGACAGGAACGTGTTCGTATCCATCCTCACTTGCTTCTACCAGATTGGCCCTTTCCTTGCAATGCCCTCTTCGGCCTTTTTCTGTTCCTCCTCTCTCGGCTGGCCCGGCGTCTATTATTTCTTCGGTGGAATGACCGTTATTGTCACTGCCATCTTCTTCCTCGTCTACCGTAACCAGCCTCCTCAGGTCGTTCGGAACTCCCAAAGAATTGCCTCAACCTCCAGCATCCTTCCGATCACGAAAGAAGAAGTCTGCGACGAGACCAAAAAGGAGACTATATCCTATCCAACCATGCTCGCCTCTCGCTCCTTCTGGGGTCTCATGATCTCTGGCTTCGGAGACTCCGTCGGGTTCCAGCTCTTCATACTCTACGGGCCTACGTATCTCAACAAGGTCCTAAACTTCGAAGTTGCCCACACGGGTCTTCTCGCCGCTCTCCCCTATCTCCTCTCCATTGGCTGCAAATCTCTCTCCGGCATTCTTTTGGACAAGATCACCTGCATCGGAGACCACCTTAGAATTATCTCCTTCACGTTCGGTTCCCAAATGATCTCAGTTGTTTGCGTTTTCATGCTCACAGTCCTCTCCCACGACACTCCCAGGCTAACGCAGAGCTTCTACACCTTAAATATTATTGCCAGTGGTCTGCATCACGTCGGAGTCATGAGTGGAAGTCAGATTGTAAGCCCTTGACCTTCTAAAGCAATTCTCTATATTCATTTTTTAGATCGGCCAACAGCACATGCACATCCTGTCCTCAAGTATCGCTGCCGTGGACAGCCTCGTCTCCCTCTTCCTCCCCCGCCTCGTAACTGTCATCGCTCCTAACCACACCAACACAGAGGTAGGCGTGTTTCCACATTCCAACCAACGAAACCTTTGCTATTTCCAGTGGACGATGGTGTTCTACATGATTGTGGGAGTGCTAATTATCACGAATGTGTTCTTTGCGCTTCTGACTAAGGTGAAACCGGCCGAGTGGACCCAAAAGCAGAAAACGGTGCAAACGGAGAAAACAGTGCAATAAAATAACATGTTTACGAGCTCGATCTTCGGTCAAGACTCGAATTAAGGAAATGAAACGTGTACATAGCGATGACAGGTTCAACCCGGTGTGTCTTTAGTTGTGGATGGCGTGTTGATATTGTACATAGCGCTTCAAATTTAATAAAACTATTTCTTATTTTAGAACAGCGATTATTACGTCCTTTGACTAAACTAACAGCCCAATTTTTGTCTCTTGACTCTTATTTATAGGACCAAATAAATACTATTTACATTGGTACAGCCATAATTAGCAAATAAATAGACCTGACGATGAATCCCTTCAATGCCTTAAAGATCCATATTCACTAAACTCGCAATCGTAAGCTCACTTACTGTGGGAACTGCCAGCCAATCTGTGAATCTTGTTTTACTCGTCGAGCGTCGATGTTACTTTGGGAAATATCCACAAATAAGATCTTCTTGATTTCCTCCGACATTCGTCGAGCTTTGCGACGAATGGAGGAGATTTTCCCAGAGAGGCCTTTCTGGTCGGCGAAAGTGACTTGGGGCATCGCGGAACAGATTTGAGTGGAAACTGAAAGTGAAAGTGATCAGCGGATGTTAAATGCGCCCATAGAATAACGAATTCGACACATGGGCGTTGTTTTGGCGGAATTGGAGCTTACGTACACGTTAGCCCACACATGAGAGATTAGCTGCTGCTTTTGGAGATTAAATGACAAGACCGTGGGCACCAATAGTGATTGAAGCATTAAGCATAAGATACGTATTGAAAGCAAAAGCCAAATTTTCTGTACTTTTAGACTAGGTTTGAATTTATCTTGTTACAGCTTGAATGAAACACTCCTACGTGAGAAGATGTGGATACACTACGCCCACATTGTACTTTGAAGATCAGTTTCCAAAAGTGCGTAACTACAGGTCATCACAAAAACGGCAGCTTAATCAATTTTGTAAATTACGCTGCCAATTTTAGTGCAGAAAACTCAAAAGAAACTTCTACCGATCAAATGCACAATATCCAAAGATGACTGCTTTGTGACAATGATACATGAGCCCTTTTGGGGTTTTCATGAAAACAGCCAGTTAGGTTTGCACGTTTTGTGGTGAGATCTGGTGCTTTGAACTGAACAGAAATAGTTGCACTGGACAAAACCACATGACAGTTTCATTCGAGCATACGATTGTTTTGAGTCACCAAAATGACAATCTATAAATCGGACTTAAACCGTAAAGACCATAAACCTAATAATATCGTAAGCTATTATCAGGATTGAGATTGAACCTCGGAGATCGACTGTTTCATATCAACTAATGTATGCACGATGGCAAACAGATACTTGTTGTGACTGGCAGCAGATTAGCGAACACGGGTCGCGATCGCTGATTCCTCTTTTTGTATCAATTAACTTTCCCGATTGATATGGTAACGCTTCGTGGGGTGCATTGGCCAAAAGCCAAAAACCAAACGATGCCTAGCATTCTCTTGTTTACAAAAATTTCTTTGGTTGTGAGAGCCGCCAAGCGGACGTCGAAGAAATTGCAACTGGCTCACTTCTGATGAAAAAACGAAGAAATTCGAGAATAAGAAAAAGATGAAAGAGTTTCCCTGGCCTCCGTAAGTGAGACCCTTCAGGAGTTTTGTTAATCTATAAGCTTTAGAGTTTAAACAATAGATTGAAGACAACTTTTATGTGATTGTTTGTTGCGAAGATAAGTTTATTCGTTGATGGAATAAACAAATCGGAGAGACGTCAATCGTAAAATCAATGTGCAAAATTATGCAGAACACCTCCAAAAACTTCAAAAACATGAAAAGTTGTGACTGAAGCTGCAAAATAGCCCGAAAACCCGTCAAAATCGACTGAGAAACCTCTGCCCGAAAAGCATTCTATCCTGCACGTGTCGCCAAGGTCGTCGCCGAACTTTTCAAAGCCGCTTTGAAAAGTTAGGCGACAGCCCTTTTCATACAAATGGCGTAGCCGGACTGGTATTCAAACTCGTCGCTGTCGCCGACAGGCCGGCGACAACCTCGGCGACGTCGCCGTGAGTTTGAACACCCCGTCGCTGTCGCCTTCGATGTCGCCGTCGCTGTCGCTGCCGCTGTCGCGCATGAGTTTGAACGCGGTGTAAATCAGAAAATTTGGAAACATAGAACAATTACCAGTAGTCCATTAGTACTAGAACTGCGTAGAAAATGCTCAATTTATGCTTGAGTTTTTCATAGTTGCTAAAATATCGAAGAGGCCAAAAACGTTCACAACTAATACTTGAAAACTAGGAAGTAAATCAGTAGTTCGTTTGTCGCATTCCTCTCAATCTTTTCAAAGCGCTCCACGCCAACAGAATTTCGAATAAATCCGATCATTTCCATAAATCATTTCTGATCATTTCCGGCAACAGAAGCGCAGCATTTTAGAATCAGTTTCATGCGGTTGTTCATATGTGGCTCACCAACGCTGACCACGGCGTAAACTGTTATCAGTAATATTCCTCATTTTATAGGCAACTCTGGTACTCCGAATGGATAATGGCTTCACACAACATTATCGTTTTTCGCATCATTTAGCGCAGTGTGCGCAGAACGAAGTCCCTGGTTCGACTACAAAAGTGAAGTTTGAAAATACAATAATTTATTGCCATTACCATTAAGTCAACAAAGGCGACTAATTCGCCTCAATACCTGAAAAAAGAAAGATAGAGACCATTAGACGTTTGTCATATACACATGAGTATTATAGGTGCCGACCCATTCGCCGGCTGCCTTCAAATCGATGTTGTCAAAGACCTTTCGGAGAGCTGACTTGAGTTTCCGATCTGCAGTCTTGACCAGTTCACAAATGTTATCGACTTTTTAGCAAATACTGCATGTTTCTGATATCCAAGTGCCATCGGAAAAGAAAGTGATCATTAGCAGTAAAAGCATGAATTTACAGTGAACGGCAGAGAAAAGTTAGAGCGCATTGAGAAAAGAATCTTGAACACTGAAATGAACGTTTTCTGGAACCAACGAAAAAGTGCTTAAACGGTTTAATGGATCGACGGAAAACTTGTTTCAAGTTAATACTTTACACAGCTTGTGAGCATGAAAGCGCGAGCTCACGGAAGATATATTTAATCCCTTGCGCTGACATTAGTCACATTAGATACGTTTACATCAACTTCGTTTACTCACGATCGATGCTTGCATAAATGCAATGTGAAGGAACTTTTCTTTTGCACACGTTCGATTAGGTCGCCTTTAAATTTAATTCCATTGAAGAAGGGAGCGAACACAAAAAACGCGGAAGTCTGCTCTGAATGTAGAGAAAAAACCAGTTCTGCAAGGAAGCAGGAAGAATCTGCAAGAGGCAGTCGCAACATTTATTGGCTACATCAGTTCGTGAAAAGTGTCGAGTTGTCCTGTCAGTTGAAGCTGCAAAATAGCAATACATTCCGTAACATTCTTGGTGAACTCACATCTCAGAAGTCATAATCATTGACATGTCCTTGATGGTTCTACGCGCAATCTCTTAAGTTTCCTTACTTAACAGCTACGAAACAAACATGCGTTTTGTGGTCTTCTCAACAGCTTCATTGGACATTTTCGAAATTTTACGAATAGCGCCAGAAACAATCTTTTTGACGACGGACACTCTGGGCATGGTGGAGGGAAAAATAAAAGGACAAACGCGTAAATTGGGGGAATGTAGGTTGAGCGTTGGGCGACTAATTGACTATTGTACGTGACAGACGTTCGAAAATGTAAATTTTGCGAGAACGGCAGCTGAAGTGTCAAAAAAATGTTAAAGGGACACAGACATCGTATTTTTCGTCGTTTTTTGACTGCACGGATCGAGCTCATTTCTGGGGCAGAGGGTTTTCAAAAACGCTGATCACGATGCTGGTGTTAGAATGACAAGAAACGGCTTCGGAACTTCGCAATATGGCAAAGTTTGGATAAGGCAAAAAAGAGAATTTTACAAGTCGTTGAGCGGTCTCGATGCGATCACCCTGCGCAAACCACAACCGGCTGCGATGAAAACGGATCAATGTGGCCTTTGGTCCAATTTTCTGTGTCCATTGCGTTGTGGGGACGTGTTCAATCAGAAATCCACTCAAGTCCTACAAGAAATTCTCAAATTCTCCTTTTTCCCTTATCCGAACTTTGCTATATTGCGCAGTCCTAGGGCCGTTTCTCGTCATTATGACGCCAGAATCATGATCAGCGCCTTTGAAAAGTCCCCTGCTCCAGAAATGAGCGCGATCTGTGATGATGCGAAAAAACGGTGACGCTTTAAGCGGACAAACAGGCATCTGAGTGAAATATTTTTTGTGACTGACAATATAAAAATGTTCACGCAAGATTCACGCAAGTCGGCGACAGCCCCAGTCTGTGCCACTCAAAAACCAATCCAACCGTGTCAATGCGCGATGCGTGCTTTTACCAGTTTATTAGCAAGTTAAATAAAAGGTTACGAGCACAAAAAATACCAGCAAAGCTTTTCTTTAGTCAGATAAGCCTAAAAGAAAACTCAGTTCCATATTCCGAAACTGAAGACTTGCACATGAATAGAATGAGCGACGGTGATCACTCGGTCTGCCCCGTTGACGCTTGGAAAACCAACTTCGGCTTCTTGGGCTTCTTGTTGTTATCGTTAGATGCGTGAACCTTTTTGATAATAGAAAACCAGGCATGGTCAGGAGAGTAACGAGAAAGCAAGGCACTAAACGAGATGTCAGCGGGAATGGTCTTTCAGTAAGTGGCGAGTGGTGGCTGTTCGTTTCAATGTCAGGTGAGTATGCTGTTGTTGGTTTTGTTTATGGTTTTGTCATTGACTATCTTGAAAATACCATTGTCACTGGTACCCTTCTAACGTCTGCAGCCTGAAATAGTAAGACACTGAAAATCCACTCGATTCGATTCTAATATGCGCCGTTGCAACCCGATTCTTTGGTCTAATCATAATTTCAGTATTTCTGCTACCGATTCGGCAAATGGATAGCGGCCTATTCCCACCGACCAAAAGAAACCCACCCACGCCAAAGAAACAAGCGCTGGGACAAAAAAACAATTTATTGAACGTAAATTAAAATGTACATAACAGCCTTCAAGAATGAGAGTCCCTCTGAAAAGGCAAGAATTATATGAATCTGCTTAAATCCTAAGTTACATTTCACATATGATACCCGTAAACCACCATCATTCCAATCAAGAAATCCTTGTCCACATTCTTGAACGACAGCCTTCTCTTTACCTTTTGCGTAGTCTTTTGTGCGCTCTTGACAAAAGACGCAAACTTCTGCAGCAGCGAAACGTGAGACATGGTAACGACAGAACTAAACTTCCTCGTCCCCGGCGGACGTCGTTTTATGCGTTCCCGTCGCCGCCGCACGTGGGCAAGAACGGTTGATTTACACGCAGTCAAAACAAAAAAAACAGGCCGTGGGTCGTTTGGCTTGTAACATTGGGAATGGTAAACAATATAGTGGGCGATTAACATTATTGGTTCTTTGGCGTGGGTGGGTTTCTGTTGGTCGGTGGGAATAGGCCGCTATCCATTTGCCGAATCGGTAGCAGAAATATTGTAATTATGATTAGACCAAAAAACGCTGAGAATCGGGTTGCAACGTTTTTACAGCGTGCACCGGAACTCGCTGCGTCCAAAAGTTAGCGTGGGTCCCAAAAAAGTTTTAGTTATGCGCAGGTATCGGAGACGTATGGCTTAGGTTTTAGCACCTGCCGTTTCGAAAACTTTAGTTAGAATACCGTTTTTGTGTCTTGTGTGTATTTCTGCAAATGCCACGGTTCTCGGAACACAACAATGGATTGGTTTTGTGCCACATCATGAAAGAAAAACACAATTTAGGACGATTGTGAGAATCAATTACTGCGTAGTCGGAAAATAGAACTTCAATTACACAAATCGGAAATTATTAAAAAGGTATTGGTTGAAAATGCGGAAGTGCAGTTTATTTGGAGATTGTCAGTTTGGGTTCGAGAACAATCCAACACACCATAACGGGTTGAATCTTTTTAAAGTTTTTAAAATTGTCACGATGACATAACTTAATCAGAAAATTTCAAGAAGATAACGTTCCGCGATCCGTTCCAAGTGTTTAGCTTCACTAAAAAAACCAGCCAGTGTTGCTCGTTTTTGTAATGTTGTGTGTTCACAAGGCTTGTTAAAATGGACCAAACCTGATAAGCTGTTTCAGATTTTGATGACTCACTTGGGGCCATTATTCTTTTTCCATACGACAGTTGATAATAGCGTGCGCAAAAAAGACCGCAACATGGAGATCTGTTTTAGGAGGCCCGATAACAAATGAAATTAGGTCTTATGAACTCCCCTTTTGAAACAATATAATAACGCTTTTCAAAAGAATGCTCTAAGCCAGGACGGTTTGGAGAACCGATCGCATTGTAATCTACAAATGAAGTGATACTTTTAGATCTTTATTTAACCCAATTATTTGCTGTATTCGCTATGTAAACACATTGTTATTCATCTTCTGCACCGGCTTTTGACCTCAGAAATACCTAAAAAGACAAATTAGCGCACAAATATTCTAAAGTGACCACTTACATAGACGGATAAACAGTCATCAGCTCCCAGTTCTGAGGGATCTCCACATACTCCTTCTCGCGACGTTCCTTGCGTTCCTTGCGAAGCTGGGCCTTTGCCTCCTTCTCTTCCTCCGAATCACGGCGGAAGAGATGGGAGGCCTTCCTCATGGTCTCGACGCTCTTCTGGCGGATGGAAGAGAGCTTGGTCTTGACGGGGTTGGGCATGGCGAACAATAGTGAATGATTTGGACCTGCTGGGAGCTCCTTTTAAGTTGACATTCACAAAACGGAAAATGAGTATACAGGTCCGTTTCTTAATAAGGCGTCCCAGTCAAAACAGATCAACGTCCAGGTCGAATTTGTACGTGGTCGCTGTGTGCATGCGGCCAGGTGTTCCAAATGCATATTCATTGAGAAGATGAAACAAACAAAGTGGGGGTGCCAACGCAAAAATGCTAATTTTGGAGACATGCCAAGAGAGCTTCGGTTTCTAAATAGGCCCTGCGTAGAACTGCCATCTCTAATATTGAAAGTGTACAGAAACCCATTTGCCAGTTATTAGTGGAGCAGGACTGTAGGACGTTATAAGGCACAACAGTTGTAAGATACTGAGGTTGACGATTAAAATTCATTGCACATAACGTTTTATGTGCGGACGCAAATTCAATTGGGACTTGCATCACGCTGGCTCTATTTACCTGTTCTATGACTGTTGATCAAGTGCGCACACCGTTGATACGGAGTGCCCTGTCGCGTTATTGCAGTATTGTTTATTTATTTGCGAGGAAACTAACTGGTTTACTGTCGTGTCACATTATGTGTGACACGACTATTATGAAATACACACGTAGATATCTTTGCGAAAGCCACAAAACCCCGTCTGCTATTCAGGTCAACAAAATAAAGTAAACCCAGCATTTAAGAATTTTTAAATCTATAATTGTGGCTAATTAACTCGTTTCAGTTTCAGTTTAACTCAGTTTCAGTTTCAGTTTCACTCAGTTTCAAGTTTAACGCTTCCAAATGTTTATTTTTGTACACTTGCAACAAATATGTCATCGGCGAAACAAACAGCATCTTTGCTCTTCGGTATCATTCTTCCTTCCGACGTTCTCGTTTCTTAAAATCTGCAAACATAAAATTAACAAAAATCAAATCCAATCCAACAACTCACACAGGCGGATATGCCACCAAGATCTCTCTGTTAGTCTTCAAAGCAAGGTCGTCGACCTGGTTAACTACAATGGGCTTCTCCTCAGAATGCTCGCGTTGGTTCCCGTGGCTGTAGCGTCGGAAAAGTTTCGACGCTCTTCGGACGGTTTTACGAAAAGAGGACAGCTTGCTTTTGATCGAAGGCATGGTTGGAAGGTGGCGATATGCTGTTATGGTGGTTGGAGGAATGTTTTATGGCATGAAATTGAAGAGGCGAACCACAATTAGCATATTGGCCACCAAGCGGAACGCCATTCCAGTCAGACTTGTGCGTTGTTATTTTGACAGATCGGTTTTGTATGCGCATAAATTATACGTTTTGTTACATGGAAAGCGATTGGGAGCCTTCAGCTCACGTTGAAACAAAAATGGCTTGTCTTTTTTTATTAACCCACTTTGACAAAAAAAGAAGTTGAAATGAGCGTTGCAGGTCTCTGAAGAAAACGCATAAGCCAATCGCAAAGAATCCAAATGTTGGACATGTGCCCGCAAGACTGGTTTCCCAATTAGTTAATAAAAGTGTGACAGAGTAAATGTTTGAAGGCTTTTCCCCACAACAGTTCTAAGTTATCAACTTTGAATGCGCTTCTTTTTTATCCCGCTTTCAATTTTAAAACCGTGATAGGGGCTAAATGTTGTAGGGGTCTGAAAGTTTTAGATGCGAGAGAAGTGCTTGAGGAATTATTGCAGTCATTCAAAGTTGAAGCTGGTATCCACAACTTCAAAGCCATTTGCAGTGTTCCGATATTTTGCACCTGTTCTATGACGCTTGACCAAATGGTTGGTCCAAATTTTCACAGTTACTGTGGTTCTTCTATTGATTTCACAGCAAATGGTGATTTGGATCCACATAAACCAGATTCACTTTGTTTGAAGTGTCACTTAAGATAAGTGCTGTGGATCATGTAACACCTTGAAATCTAGATGAAGTACAGGAACTCACGAGGTCTTCATTCAAGTTCCCTGAATTACCGCTTGATACAATCAACTTCAGGCAACTTTCTGTGTTCTCCTTGGGTGTTAACATACGCAGTTCCCACTTTTCGTTTTTTACAACTTTTTCATAAACAAGTGATTTATCGGTGAAAATGAATAAGTTTTAAGACATGTAACTCGATCGTATCTAAGTGTTCTAGTTCTTAGAACCTGAAAAACCAATATGAAAAGCTAAGTCCAACTGAAAAACTCACATAGGCCGATAGGCCACGAATATCATTCTGCTGGTCTTCAATTCAAGATCGTGGTTGACCACAATAGACTTCTCCTCCTGATTCTCGTGCTGCCTTCCGTTGCTGTTGCGTCGGAAGAGTTTCGACGCTCTTCGGACGGTTTTGCGAATAGACGAGAACTTGCTCTTGATCGAAGGCATGGTTGGCGCTGGCGATATTCAGGTTTAGTGGGTTGAACTGGCGAAGGGATATTTTATGGCATGAAATTGAAGAGGCGAAGCACAATTAGCATATTTGCCACAAAGCGGAACGACGTTCCAGTCAAAACAAATCAAGAATTGTGCGTTGTTATTTTGACAGTCCGGTTTTGTATGTGCATAAATTATACGTTTTGTTACATTGAGAGCCTCTCGAGCCCACGTTGGAACACCAAAGACTTCTGGATGTCTTTTTTCATTAGAACAGTTCTCTTAGAATGAGTTAAAATGAGCGGCAATCTTAGAAAAAACACGCCATTACGCTTTTCGAACATCTACGCACAATTTCAAGAAAACACGGTCATTCAAGGAAAGATCACTGTTCACGAATATTTCTAAACTTGATTGCTAAGATCAAACGAAAGATAAGATTCACATAGAGCATGTCTAAAAAGGGCAATCAGCAAAAAGAGCGGCCGACAATCATGACAGGTTCCAAAGTTCTTAAAGTGCGACAAACGTCTTATGGTCGTGGTCTCTTATCAGATTGAAAACAACTGAAGAAAAAAGAGCGTTTTGAGTTAGTTCGTAGTTTTCATTGTCACCCGCGATCTTCTAATCGAAGTCACGTGAACGGATTTTTGGCACTTAAGTTGTTTTTGAAAGTAGCTTTTATCTTGCATTCTTAGAACGGGCTTCTTGACTACGCATAGTGGACTTCGTTCAGTGCCGTGCTGCAAATGGAAATGTTGCTGTGTAAATTATTCGTTCTTGTTTGTTTGTAAAATGGTGTGGCAACTCTCTCGCTTAGACTTTGTTTTAAATTCTCCTAACGGTCTGATTTTGTGGCTAGAGGAAAATGATGGCCAGAGTCAACCGGTTTTAATTAAGTCCTTGAGAAAGATTCAAAAATGGACTCTACACTTCCCTGTTCAAATCTACAAGGTGTCCTATCTTGATTCAGGTGAGCACTGTGTCTTCTTCTCTCTTCGACAAGTGATCGATTATATCTTGCTAAAATCTGTCAAAAATGGATTTCCCAACGTCCATTTTCAAAGAGAGCGACCAAAATCATTTGAATCGCGTTTTGCTTTTCTATTTCCATATCGATTTATCTAAGAACGCGTTGTCCTTCCACACTTTCCTGTCATAACAACGTGAAAATGTCGGGACGCCTATTAATAACAGCCTGTATGTTATTTACGTCCTTGTGCTCTTTGACTTCAACTGTTCACACGCTTTGTTTCAGATGGCTTCCGACACAATTCGCTATGCAATCCTGGCCATAACTTTAGCTAGCATGTCAATGCTGCTGGCCAACACTGTTTTATTCAATTTCACTGTTATCTGTATGAAGCCTGAAGACCGAGGAGCTAGCTATCTCAATGGTGACGTCACTACTGAACCCACATTTTTGAATAGAGGTTTTCAGAATCTAGATACTATTCTCCTTTTGAAGAAGGCTGTATGATGTCCACCACTTCCGTGGGAAACATAATCGGCACACTTCCTGCCATCTATCTCACTGACAACTTTGGCCTTAGAAAGAGTTACACTTTGTTCGGCATCATTTCTGGCCTAGCTACAGCCGCTTATCCCTTTTTTGCCAGCAGTGTGTACTACGCCTTAATTACAAGATTTCTACAAGGCTTTGGAATGGCCTGTGCGTTTGTGGCTATGGGAATAATTCCACTGGAGTATGGTGGAGACAAGGGAAAGGGTTTCTTTGTAACTGTGCTGACTTGTAGTTATCAGGTATGTGCCTCTGTAGACAGCCTTATACAAGTACATTTTCAGCTCGGCCCATTTTCCACAATGCCGGTCTCAGCTGCCTTCTGCGAATCTCCTCTCGGATGGCCTGCAGTCTATTACGTCTTCGGGCTGGTCACTATTCTCCTGTTCATTATGTTTACAATGCTGTACAGAAACTCGTCTTCCGCTCATAGATCTCCGTCAACAACAAAAGTCTTACCTAAACACGCAGAGCTTGAAGCAGAACCTGTCGAAAATGAGGTGGTTCCTTACCGCCAAATCTTCACTGATCGATCCGTTTGGGGAATATTGACAACTGGTTTTGGGGACTCTTTGGGATATTTCATTTTCTTTTTGTATGGGCCTCTCTATGTCAATAAGGTAACATCAATTGATCTATCAGATGCTTACGGTTGTTTTAGGTTCTACACTTTGAAGTCGAGAAAACCGGAGTCTTTGCTGCTGTGCCTTACATCGTTTCTATGGGCACAAAATTCCTCGGCGGAGTTTTTCTCTACAAAGTCACCTGCTTGAGTGAAAGCTTGAGAATCTCGATCTTCACTGTTAGCTCTCAAGCCATTATGTCCATCAATTTTATCATCCTAACGCTGCTCTCTTCAAGCATGCCAATGTTGGCAGAGCTAATCTTCACTATCACCATCGCAGTTAGTGGTCTTCATTTCATCGGTCTTATGACAGCAGCCCAGATCGTAGGCTCTACTTTTCCATTACTCGCTTATTCAGCTCTTTCAGATCTCCCAGAAGTACACCCACATAATTTCCTCAGCCATCGCTGCCCAGGAAAGCGTGATAGGCTTAGCTCTGCCTCCACTAGTTTCTCTTCTGGCTCCTAACCATAGTCCTTCTGAGTGGGCAATGGTCTTCTACTACATCGTTGGAGTTCTCGTCGTCACGAACATATCTTTTGTGGTTTTGACCAAGATCAGGCCAGCGAAATGGGCACAAGAGGATAACTGCTCAGAAACTTCTTCTAGCGATATCGAAGAAACGAAATATCAGATGACGTGTGGTCGTGCCTGTCAATAGTTCTTGTTAATAAATTCTGCTTTTGCTGGAATCGTTTTTTGGATTGCCATGACTAGAAAATTCTGCGCTTTCTAACAACGTTTCAGGTCCGTTTTTTCTCAAAAGAATGCCCGATAAGGTCGTAAAGTGCGCTGAGAACACATTCGACTTCCCGATTGAGTGTAATGCGCTGTGGAACTGTGACATTGATCGCTTCGGCGGTGCTTCGTAAACACTTTCCTTAAAGTGCAGATTTGTTGCGTTCGGATTTAGACAACATTTTGGAGCTTTATCTAATAAAGCAGGTGTAGCGCATGTCCGGTTATCTGAGATCGAGCTGCCAAACCTGATTTTGACTTGTTTTGCGATGGCTTCTCATTTATGTGCTATTATCCGTTCCAGATACTATGGCCTCAACCGCTTATCGCTACGTTATCCTTCTTGTATCCCTTGTGGCCATTACGCTTCTTTTGGCCAACACGGTTTTATTCAATTTCACGGTTATTTGTATGAAGCCAGAGGAGAGAAGAGTGACCTTTATAAATGGTGAGCTTGTCCTGAGATAAAAACTATTTTGGTTGTGATTAGATACAAGGTATTATTCTCCCATGGAAGAAGGATGGGTCATGTCGGCAACTTACGTCGGAAGCATCGTCGCCACGCTTCCTGCTGTTTACCTTGTGGATTGCAAAGATTGCTTAATTTCTGTAATCTAGGGAATGGGCATGTCCAGTATGTACATGGTGATAGGCGTCGTTCCAAGCGAGTATGGCGGCGTTAAGGAGAGAGCATTCTTTGTAGCTGTGCTGTCCAGTGTCTGCCAGGTATACTTAACGTTTAATCTGTAAATGGCGCTTATTTTTAGTTTGGTCCTTTTTCCACTATGCCCATTTCTGCCGTGTTTTGCCAGTCTTCAGTTCGCTGGCCTGGTGCATATTACTTTTTTGGAGTCTCAACTATTGTTTCCTTGTTGGTATTTTTTGTCATGTATAAGGAGGGGTCAGCTACGTCAAGGTAAGCCTTAGTTAAATCTCTGCCAAAACACTTTTTTGTTCCGAAGAGCACCTTCCACAGCTAAAGTGCTCTCAGCTGAAGATCAAGACCAAGATGCCTGTGACGAATTCGTCCCATACAAGCGTATCTTCACGACTCTATCAACTTACGGCATCATCTCCTCAGCTTTTGGAGATTCCCTTGCATATAAAGTCTTCATTCTTTACGGGCCTATCTACATGAATAAGGTGATCCTCTTCCTTGGAAGCTTAAGTCTAAATTTCAGGTGATCCATTTCGACGTAGAATCAACCGGTCTCTTCGCCTCCATGCCTTATATATTCGCTCTTATGGCCAATTTCTTATCTACCTGTTTTGTTCAAAAGTGTCACTGTGTAGGGATGCCAGCTAAAATACTTACTCTGGCCACAGTAACCCAAATCATCGGCTGCGTAAGCCTAATTACTCTGACCTTTCTCTCAACCGATGGTCCAATGGTGGCTGTGTTCCTATATACAATGGCTCTAACGCTCAACAGCGTTCATTTTGTCAATCAGATGACCACTGTCCAGATCGTAAGCTTCTTTTTGAGTACCTTTTGGAAATCAATTGTGTGAATTTTTAGGTCGGCGGAAAGTACGCCTACGTCATCATTTCCGTGATCTCTGCTCAAACGAGTTTGTTTGGATTGGCGCTGCCTCCGATTGTCTCTCTTATGGCGCCGAATCACACTGCCGCTGAGGTAACATCCAACAAAATAGGACTGTTTTAAGTTGTACTTTAGTGGGCTCACGTGTTCTACTACGTCGTCGGTGCCGTCGCTGTGACGAGTTTCATTTGCCGTCTTGACGAGGATACGACCAGCTGAGTGGGCGATCGAGAAGGATAACAGTTATGAGCGGGACGTGAAAATGGACAAAATGAATATTTAAATGCACACAAAATCTGGATAAGAAATCATTTGTGGAACAAGGCACAAAGCACACAAGCACGCTCATTGCTTATGCAGAAACTTAAGTGACCCATTTATTGGTGACGGTCCCTTCGAAAGTGACCAATTGTAACCCAGTGAACCATTGATTCTGCCGCAAAAATGAAAACAATTTTAAAAACCTTGCCTGAATTTGTGTTCACGCCAGTTTCGTTCCGCTTGACTGGATCAATATTGTGACGCATGGTTCCGTTTAACCCACACTCTGTGACGCCGTTTTTGGTCGCTCAACAAAACAGCACCCCAATCACATTGGTGAATCAATATCGGCGTTATCCATTTGTTCTGATTAAAAACGCCAATCTGACTAAAACCAAAAATCTAACTTAAATTTGGTAAGCTGTAAAAATTGAAAACAAACGTGCTGTACTTCAAAATGCATTATAGAACGTGATCATTGATAACATTTTACAACCACCGGGTCTGCTTTTAACAACAGGCGTCTCATCTCAGCAATTATCACGTGGCTCTGTTCCATTTTTAGCTTTTGTGGTCTGTGAAATGTTGCGTGTTCACAAAAATTTCTGGGTTGGGTTGAAAGTGTTGTATCTATCTTCGCATTTTTTTGTCAGGTCACTCCTATTTCCTGGATTTCAAGACTTCTAAGCACTTTACTTTTCAGATCGATCGTTTTTTCTATTTTTATCTTTCCGATCGGCGTTCGATAAATTATGGCAATGTTTTTTCAAGTTTAGATCACGACCTTTGGTGAAGATTCCAGGAGCCTGAATCATTAAAAAAGCTTAGCGGCCGCTTGAATGCTATTTTTAATGACTGCCTTCAGTGACACAGTCACCGCGCTTGTGCTCAGAAACAGTTAATCCGGCTCGTGAGGCGGCGATTTGTTTCAGATATAAATCGGTCTGAGTTTTTAGTTTTGCTACAAGTGTACGACTTTCAGGTTCCAAGATGGCATCTGTATTTGTCCGAATTCGGTTCTCTTTGTGACCTTAGCCAGCATGTCCTTGCTCAATGGCGGTTCCGTTCTTAGGAAGCATTCTAGGATCAGTGCCTGCAATATTCCTAAATGAGCACATAGGCTTGAGCAAAGCTTACAAACCTTGGATTTTTGTGAGGAGTTGTAACTATCGCTTTTCCATCTTTTGCAACTAATATCTATGCTGTGCCTTCTATTAGGTTTGCTCAGGTAAGCAGTTCTTATGAATCTTTGTTTATCTAAAGGGTCTGGTGTTTTTTCGGGCTTCGCTTTGGCTGGATTGTTCGTTGTTATCGGAGTCATACCAAGCCAGTACGGATGAACACTTCAGGGGTTCTTTGTGACGGTTTTGTCTTGCACGTAACAGGTAAGTAGATTTTTGGATTACAAGGTTACGCACTAAAACGTGGAGTAAGCCGGTCTTTTCGTCCCTTCCCTACACTATCTTTAATTCCCGGACAGAAGAGCCAAAAAAATTGCCTACGACGAAACTGCCAAAAAGCCTGTTTTGTCGTTGACAAGTGACTATCTCAACTTTAAACTCTGGCTGTTTTAAATATTCTGATTTTGACTCTTTTGACTTTGGCCATTTTTTGGCTGTTTTTTGGCTGTTTTGTCCGACAGCGATTATCTCCATTGGAACGAATCTCTTAGGAGCCGTTTTTTATTGACAAAGCCAACTGCAGGAGCAAATGTGTCAGATTCACTTCTTTGATATTCTGTACTAAGACCCTTATGGCTCTCGGCCTCCTCGCTTTGACTATGTTATCTACCTCCATGGCTGGTGTATGTAGCTCAGCTTTTCTTTGCTATTACAATTATCAACAGCAGTCTTAATTTAGCCAAATAACAGCCAAATGATCAGATTATTTCCAATTGGTATTGCCATATACTCTTGCCTGCAGTCTTGACTCAAGGAAGCGTGATAGCGCTGCTTCTGCCAGCTGTCGTCTCCTTCGTGGCTCCACATTATTCTCCTAAAGAGGTCTTCTAAAATCTCTAAAATTTAAAGATATCTGTGTTTTAGTGGGCCACGCTGTTCTACTTCGTCGCCGGAATTCTAATGGCTACAAATATTTTGTTTGTCTCTGACAAGGATACGGCCGGCTGTTTGGGCTAAAGAAGAAAGCACTGACGGATTCGGAGCTCAACTTGCCAGTTCAACTGTGCATATATGCACCAAGCTTTAATAAAATAATTTCTAAATGTGAAAAAGTTTGATTTATGATTGAAGGTATCACAGATCTGGATAGTTAGGCGCAAAATGATGGATCAGTTGAGATAAGAGCGAATTGGATGACAGTTTAAACTAGTTTTCCCAAACGTTTTCGTCTTTAAAAGTTGACCAATTTTTGATTTACGCGCCCGTGAGAGTGGGTGGCATGAGTGCTTTGCGTTTGATATTTTTGCAGCTTCTGAAACTGGTCAATCAATCGTATTTTCCACTTTTTGGGATTGCATTTTAGCGAGAACGCTTGCACCCGGACCTTCTGCTTTTGGTGTAAAGCAGAGATCTGTTTCTCTATTTCGTATTTCAGTTTTCCCACTGACCTTATTTTCTCAAAGTTCAAAATTTGACTCACCCAAAACTTTTCTTCGAAACGCACTTTCAATTGAACCCTCGCGTCGTCCTCACCTACCGGACTCGATAGATACGCAGACCTCCCCTAGTTTGCTCTGAGTATACGCAACCTTCAAAACAAAGTCTCTTCTTTCAACTTCCTCTGTCTCGGTCATCGTTTCTGTGCCTGCGGCTTGCATTTGCTCGCCCGCGGTTAGAAAGTGTTGCGGTAAAAAAAGTGAAACATGGGTTGCGCTGACGCAAACGGAACGGTGGTTGATAAGATCAGGCGATAAAAGTTTTTTGAGAGAACATCGATGCACGTAAACTTTGGTGATCGTCGACGAGACCCGATTAATACAAAGTCAGCTCGTTAGCGAATCGATTCGACTTTGGGACGTCATTTGGCTTCTTAAAACTGTTATACTGTTTTTTGTGTCTTTGAGTGGATTCGCTTATTTAGCCAATTGTGACACAAACTTAATGGTCTAAAAGGGCAAACTCAAAAAGGGAGACTTTGACTTTTCATTTCTCAATTGATCAATTTAAAGACAATTCTCTGTTTACTCACCCTGATCGATTTGTTTGCGTCTGTGCATCCGATTTTACCGTCTGTCTGCAGACATATTTACCACCCTGACTTCCTTCTTGATGAAGACGACTCAAATCACCCGATTCTCGATCCTCTTCTTAACCCTAGCCAGCATGTCCTTGCTGCTAGGAAACACGGTTGTATTTAATTTTACTGTTATTTGCATGAAGCCAGAAGAACGCCCGCAGAATTACGACAACAGTAAGCTTAAAAGAATTCTGTTTTCGTAATTTCTAAGCATAGATTCAAGTTATTATCGGCCGATGGAAGAAGCGCTTCTTATGTCAGCGCCTTTCTTGGGATGCACAGTAGGATCTCTGCCGTCCATTTTGATGACTGAGCGCATAGGTCTAAGGGAAGCTTATACGTGCTTGGGACTTCTCTCGGGAGTGATTACGATAGTCTATCCTTACTTCGCTGAGAGTCCTTTTACGGCTCTGATGATCCGGTTTATTCAAGTAAGTGGATTCCATAGGAACCTTGCGAAATAAAATTTAAGGGCTTCGCCATGGCCGGTCTGTCCATCGTTATTGGAGTGATTCCATCTCAATATGGAGGCAAGAAGCTGGAAAGCTTATTCGTGACTGTCCTCACCTGCACCTATCAGGTAAGCTGATTCCAACCGCTTTCTTTTAAGCTGTTTTTAGCTGGGACCCATTTCAACAATGCCCATCTCAGCCGGTTTCTGCAAATCGTCGCTCGGATGGTCAGGCGCCTACTACTTTTTTGGAATTGTCACAATCGCTATTTTTCTCGTCTTTGCAGTGATCTACAAAAACGCTTCATCTATAAACCGGTATGTCTTTTTGAGAAATACGCGTAGATTTCTGATGATTAATAGCTTCAAAAATTTTCGAGATTTTCAACGGACGGCTAAGCGTGACACGCTCGACGAACTAGAAAAGTTGTAGCAGAAATCATGTGACACGAAAGTGATTTTTAGCAATCCATCAGCGGCCGACGATAAGCGTTTTTCAAAAGTCGATGACGTCGAGAGCGATGTGGTCACAAACAACCAAAAAAAGGCGGAAAAAGAGAAAAAGGACGTGGTTCCTTATGGCCGGATTTTCTCTACTCCCTCAACTTGGGGAATTATGGCAGCTGCTTTCGGAGATTCTCTGGCTTACAAGATGTTCTTTATTTATGGACCTCTCTATGTCAATAAGGAAAGCTTTCTTATAAGGGCAGCTTTAAAACATTAAAGATGTGTTTAGGTCATGAATCAAAACATCGAAAACACAGGATTTTTTGCCTCTCTCCCCTACATCATCTCTATAGGCACGAATCTGTTAGGAGTCGCCTTTTTAGATAAGGTCAACTGCATGAGCAAGCGCGTCAGGCTTACTTCTCTGATCTTCTCTACGAAAACTATTACGTCTTTCAGTCTCCTAGCTTTGACAATGTTGGATTCAACCATGGCCAGCTTAGCTGAGATCATCTTCGCCTTGACCATCATCACAAGCAGTGTTCACTTCATGGCTCAGATGACGGCCGCGCAGATCGTATATTTAGCTCACTTTGCCAAACTCAACTGTTGTCTAGATATCCAAATGGTACTCTCACATCATCTCCGCAGCCATTCTGACCCAGGGAAGCGTGATAGCGCTGATCATCCCTGGAGTTGTTTCTTTCGTGGCTCCACATCATGCTGCTGAAGAGTGGGCAATTGTGTTCTACTTTGTGGCTGGAATCCTTGTCGTCTCTAATATCCTTTTCCTGTCCCTGACCAGAATACGACCAGCTGCCTGGGCACAGCATGAAGCAATCTCAAAGGAAAATGATACTGGTAAAATCTTGACCATGTAAACGTGTCTGCACTAACGACAATCAAAAAAATTGGTTTCACAATGTTGAAGATCTGATCTTCAAGCTTTGAAAACTAAAGAGAAATAGATAAAATCGAAAATTTTGTTTGGTTATATTGGCAGTTGAAGAAGTCCTTGTAAAGTACATTCACCACAAAACCGCTTAACGAGTAATCGCCACTAGAAATGCCTTATTTGAGGCCATAGGGCTAGGCACTTTTAAACCACAAATTGTTTTGTTTCGCTTAATTTGCTTTAGGCAAGCTCATCGGCGTATGTAGGTTTAACCGCTGAACAGAGCAAACCATCAGACATATGTTTCGTTGAAATCACCGCGATTGCGCTGAATGATATAATCAGGCTACGCGAGTGGACGAACGGAAAACCCGTATAGGTAAGCAACTCAAACCTGCACGTAACGTTCTCATTCCGAATAAATGACTCAGCTTAACTCGGCCATTGATAATGTTAACCGTGGATTCAAAAAGACAATAAATCTAGATTCGATAAAACTTGTTTCAGCGTTCATTTCAAATTTGTGCAATCGCGGGTTTTTAAATGAACGTTTGGTCTCTTCACCGCGAAACCCTTTGATCTGTGAAATCTATCCGACTCCCGTGAGTCACCTCGTCTAATTGTAGTTCCTTTATCTCCGTTTCCCAACGAAGATTTGATCCTGTGTGCGGCTCATCTAATGACATATTACTCAGTCTCATTCCCACGAATGCACCCAGCAAGCGCGCGTGCGCATTCCTCGTCTGTCCCCTTCAAGGCCGTTTTGGTACACTCCTTCTTCTTCTCTTCGACTACAGCATCCCTGCTGCCATATGAAACGGTTCTTTGCTCATACGTCGCCGCATCGCGTTTATCCTCCACCTTTCCTTCGTCGACCACCGTCCATCGTCGGCTTGATTCGCAAGACGTATTACCCACATTATCCCTTGTGACCAAACGGCTTTCATCCGCCACCCGTTCGGGGTTCCGATCCCCCTAAGGTCCACTCCTCGCAACGTTTGGCTGACGGATGCGGATTTTTTTGATCTCACAACACCGATATCTTTAAAAGCGTTCGGGTAATCATCAGACCCTTTCCGCTGGTCTTCTCGACTCTATTCGATTCTCTGGGTTCTTGACTTCCGTCTGACAACTAAATTTGGAATTGCGACTGACTTCCGTCGAATCACGTTTCTGCCAAATTTTTCGCTGTCACAAATTGGGCAAAAGCACAGTCAGTCGAGAGGCGCCGACTGGCTTCTTTGGGTGCAGAAAAACCCGTTCTTCTGAACTCAGTTGCGCTAAGCACCGTTTCGGGTACATGCGCTCGTCTTAAATGTTCCGCGAGAAATTCAGTTAGGTGCACTCTTTGCAGATCACGCTCGGTGGAGCTCCTCTACGGCTCGACCACCATGACGACGCTATTTGTCCGATATGCGATTCTTTTGCTTACTCTTATAACAATGACGATGCTTCTGGCTAATTCTGTTTTGTTCAATTTTACTGTTATTTGCATGAAACCGGAGAATAGACATTGGGAAAATACCGTAGCCAATGGTAGGTCGCCTTCTGTGCTTCATTCTTAAAAATCTAAACTTTTTTTGAAAGGGTCCTAGCAAAACAACCGAATGCACCTAAATGTTGCTAATTAGGTCGTTGGGTATAAAGAGTTGCATATTCTAAGATTTACGAGTCATTCTCTCATCAGATGACCCAAATTTCCATTGCCGATTGTGTTGCTGTATCAAACACCAAAGTAACAATAGAAAGCGGCAATTATGGTTGTCTGGAGCTTAGACGTGTCATTGGAACATAAGGAATTCTTAGAATAGAAGTCAGTCATTATTTACGCATTTTTTGCCACCACTAAATTTTTCCAAGACGCTCCACAACGTCCTTTATAAAAACAAGCAACACAACGATTGCACCGTCAAGTGGAACGGCATTCACAAGTTCAAAACCTGAACACTTTAATTCAGTTGCAATTAACCTCTAAATGTCACGTTGTCAAGCGTCAATGTCAGTCGTACTGTGCCTACAGTCGAACATTGAAAATTTTAAGACCAATTCACTTTAGACACAAGATACTACTCCTCATCAGAAGAAGGCTTCATCATCGCAGCTCCTTCCGTGGGCCTAGTCATTGGCACCCTCCCAGCAATGTTTCTCAGAGAACAGCTCGGTCTCCGATTGAGCTTCACATTTTTTGGATGGCTCTCTGGTCTCGCCACTGCCGTTTATCCTATTTTCGCTAGCAATATTCCCATTGCGTTAATTGCAAGATTTACCCAGGTATTGAATACCCCTGCTGCAGTGTCCTAACAAGGAATTTTAGGGTTTTGGCATGGCAGCCGCTTTTGTAGCCATAGGTGTAGTGCCGATTGAATATGGAGGTGACAAGCTGAGAGCGCTTTTCTTGGCTGTTCTTACATGCAGCTACCAAATCGGTCCCTTCCTGACCATTCCAGCCTCAGCCGTCTTCTGCTCTTCTTCTTTTGGCTGGCACGGCGTGTACTACTTGTTTGGAGCAGTTACAATTTTTGTCTTCACCATCTTCCTCGTCTTCTACCGTAACTCGGCTCACAAAGTCAGATTCATCTCCTCGGTCAAAGTCATCCCTCAGCTTCAAACAATCGAGGATGGCCTTCCTGAAAAGTTCGACTTGCCTAAAAAACCTAAGCTAAAGCTGAAGCTCAAAAAGAAGACGCAGCCAGCTCCTTATGGGTCCCTCATCTCTTCTCTCTCAGTTTGGGGTGTTCTTATTTCGAGCATCGGGGATTCTCTGGCATTTTTGGTGTTCTACCTGTACGGACCCATCTACG
Source organism: Steinernema carpocapsae (assembly GCA_000757645.3). Lineage (NCBI taxonomy): Eukaryota > Metazoa > Nematoda > Chromadorea > Rhabditida > Steinernematidae > Steinernema > Steinernema carpocapsae. Next base: position 507,966 of record AZBU02000012.1, on the reverse strand, counting down.
TTAACAAGGTAATATTTTCTTGCAAATTATTCAATTTTTCGTGGACAAAAGTCACTGCTGTACTGCACTTAAAGAGCAGGAAAAGGTCAGAGAAAAGCGTAAATGGTGCCGAGGTGTAAGGTCAGTCACATGATGAAACCAAATTAAGACTTTTCTCAAGGCCGATTGATCAACGATCGGCTGTCGATACCTAAACACAAATAAACCAATCTATTTCAGGTTCTCCGATTTGAAGTAGGCGACACCGGCGTCATGGCCGCAATTCCCTATGTCGGCGGAATCGGGTCCAAATTCCTCGCCGGACTGATCATGTACAAAAGCGAATTTCTCAAATCTTCGCTCGGAATCCTGTCTTCTACCGCCGTGTACAAGACTGTCATCACCATCAACTTTTTCCTGTTGACGGTTCTCGCACCGGAGTATCCTATCGCTTCTGAAGTCATTCTGACAGTGACTTCAGCGGTCATCGGATTCCACTTTATGGGTCTTATGAGTGCTGCTCAAGTGGCAAGATAGCTTTATTGTCCTTCAGAACCTTACGATTCTAATTTAGATCTCGAAACAGTACACCTACATAATCTCCTCCGCCATCGCCGCTCTCGAAAGCGTTGTGGGACTCATTCTTCCACCTTTTGTCTCTTACATGGCTCCTAACCATTCTGCTGAAGAGGTATTCTAGCTCATCTTTTTTCATGATTTAAGAAACCCATTTCAGTGGAAAATAGTTCTCTACTACGTGGTAGGCGTCCTTGCTCTGACAAATGTCCTCTTCCTCGCTATGACAAAAGTGAGACCTGCCAAATGGACGAACGAAGAAATTCTTAGCAATTCTACGGATCTCGACAAATTTTAAAGACAAGCCACGTTTTTGTGGTGATAAGACAAAACGGAGTGTTTCTGTTGATAAGCAGGGCGGGGCAGCAAAGAGAACGTCTGGACCGAGATATAGGATTTAATAATTGTGGCTGCGGAAATTGACACACAAGGAACAAAATAAAAATCCTGCAAAAAGACACTTTTTTGAAAGTTTTATGTCCCTATGACCTGACGATTAACCTGACAAGACCTGACAATCCCGGGTAACTGGCCAAAGAGAAAAAAACCGCAAGCACTGTTAAAAAATGAAACATGTCATGTATAAAGACAACCACAGCGCAGAAGAGGATTGCGAAAGAATGCTCGAGTTGAGCTCTCACGAATGCGGATTTGAGAACCCACGGATTTAGGAATTTCCCCATCTCGAACGGGTCGGGTATAAAAGTGCAGCGAGACCACATCATTTCTTTACGCTCGTAATCGCTCGTATTCCGTGAAGTGCCCAAAAACGGGTTGTACACTAGTGTCTTTCGTTTTTTATCATCTTAGGGCTGACTTGCTCAGTTCACATTTCGTCATTTTATTTCCATCGTCCTAAGAAACTTTTTGATCTCTTTGAAATAGAGATATCTTTAAAGGTCTTTTCTCTCTCCCATCAGATCCTATTCGCACTCGAACGGCATCAAGCGCAGAAACACTTGAAGTGGGTCGACTAGTGAGTCGCGATACGCTTTTTCAGAGTCGTTCCGCGTCTTCCCCAAACACTTTCTTCTTCTCCATTTCACATGTTTATCACGTTGGGTCTCCTATAGCTCAGTTTCGGTTCAGGTGCTGCAGCTATGATCCGCTATGTGGTCTTGGCTATCACTCTCGTGGCAATGTCAGTCCTTCTGGCGAATACCGTACTCTTCAATTTCACGGTTATTTGTATGAAAGCCGAGAATAGGCATAAGGAGATGAGTTATGTTAATGAAACAACGGAGGCCAGATTCTACTCTCCTGCAGAGGAAGGATGGATCATCGCAGCACCCTCGGTTGGGCTTATAACAGGGACTCTTCCAGCAATATACTTCTCCCAGAAGAGAGGTCTTCGTCAAGCATTTACCTTCTTTGGACTTTGTTCAGGCATGGCTACATTGGCTTACCCCTTCTTGATCCAGAATCTACCAGTATCGCTAGTGCTACGATTCATTCAGGTTAGAGATAGTCGTAATGCAACCTTAGAATTAAAGAACTTCCAGGGTTTTGCTGTTGCATGTGCATTTGTCGCCATTGGAGTTGTACCCATAGAATATGGAGGTGAAAGTGAGAAGGGACTTTTTGTGGCTGTTCTGACAGCAACTTATCAGGTAGATTACTCACTTAAGATTCAGAATTTGAGATGCTCTTTTAGCTGGGTCCGTTTTCCACTATTCCAGCTTCGGCTCTCTTTTGCTCCTCAAGCATAGGATGGAAAGGAGTCTATTTCCTATTCGGAGGAGTCACGATTGTGTCTGCTGCACTGTTCTTTATCTTCTACAGGAATTCAGCTAACAAGAACAGGTTAACCTAACCTCCAAATCAAATTTCAATTTTTTTAATGTAGAACCCTCTCCCGTGCCCGTATTCTACCACTTATGACCGATGAGCAGCTTAAAGCGGCCAAGAAGAAGAAGATCATTCCTTACAAAAAGATCTTCTGCACTCAGTCCGTGTGGGGTCTACTTAATTCTGGGATTGGAGACTCTGTAGGCTATCTCGTCTTTTTTCTCTACGGGCCTATCTATGTCAACAAGGTAAGCGTCGTGCTATCAGAATATTCTAGAAGTCGATTTCAGGTTCTTAAATTCGGAGTCAAAATTACCGGTCTTCTAGCTGCGATTCCTTACGTTGTTGCTAGTGGAACCAAACTCTTCGCTGGGTTCTTCATCCACAAAAGTTCCCTTCTCAACTCCTCTAAAGGCGTGAAATGGTCAACTTTTGTCTCTTTGACGCTGGTCGCCGCTCTGTTTATTGTCCAAGCATTGATTGGAGCTGAGATGCCTCTTGTGGCTGAGGTCCTTTTGACGTTGAATGTCGCTTCTGCTGGATTCCACTTTATTGGTCTGATGGCTGCAGCGCAAACTGTGAGTAAACGCTTTCATTCTTATTTTAGAGTAAGTTTAGGTCGCTCAACAGCACACCCAAGTCCTGTCGTCTTCAATCGCTGCCATCGAGAGCTTTTTTGGCCTAATACTTCCTCCTATTGTGTCCTACATGGCTCCTGACCACACAGCTGAACAGGTAAGATTTCGCAGTAGCTTTGTCCTGAAATTCCATTTTGCAGTGGGCCATCATCTTCTACGCCGTGGCTGGAATCCTTATTTTAACCAATGTCCTATTCTTCTTCATGACGAAAGTCGAAGCAGCCGACTGGACAAAGAAAGACGAAGACAAGAAAGTCGTTTACTACACGCAGACCGACTCGGCCTGCGTTTAAGTCTTTTCTAAGCCAGGACAAAGCAGAACTTTTCTACTGATTACCAGTGTTGCCCACTGTAGATCCGCAAACTCAGTTTAGTGTCATTAGCATTAGCAAAAGACGCTTAATTTAATTAATTGGACGTCACAGAAATTTTCTGTGCAATTGTGTTCTAATGTGAATCCTCTAATTTGCAATAAAATGTTACAGTGACCAACCTGTAAAGGAGGAGAACTGAAGACCGCTAATTTTATGGCTTTGACCTTGCTCCGTCAAAGTGCGAATTTTGCCAAACGCGGGTGAAATTACGAAGCAAACGAAAACCAGCTAAAAACGTTTACACCGTCTGGGTGGTTTGACCCGTAACGTGAATCTGATCTGCAAAAGTTATTAACAGCTTTTGTTTACAGAAACATGTGTTTTTGAGATTGAAAGATAAGACCGGATAGTGCAGGTACGCGCCAATCATCAGACTGTTTTCAAGGACTGCTCTATTGATCTTATCCTGCACCCTTATCAAAATATTGTGGCAAAACTACGCTTGAAAGTCAAAGTCTAAAATACGGCCGAGCTTTAAAGACGGGCGCAATCACTCATCTACTCTCAAAACGTCTTAACGGGTTTGCGACGCGCCCATCGAAATTGTTACAGTTTTGAACCACCGGGATCGACTTGAGTTCAACTAAAAAACTTTCGTCTGATCACCGAAAATACCTACGTCATTTCCATCAAACAACGCACATGTTTCTGATGCACCCACAGTCGAAATCTGCGTCATAAGTTTGTCGAAAACGCACTCAGATCGGAAGTTCTAATGACTGGGAGGAACCGAAAAACTCGTTTTTGGCCGTCGTCAATAGACGGTCCGTAATTAGAACACACCTGAAGGAAGTTTCCACTGCCTCTTAAACCGAAGCGGCGCAAAGGAGAACTCAGTGTCAAGATCTCCTCTCCGCTAGCCATGACGACGAAGTTTATTCGATATGTAATCCTTGTTTTCACTCTTATCACCATGACGATGCTTCTGGCTAATTCAGTTTTGTTCAATTTCACTGTCATCTGCATGAAAGCAGAGAATCGGATCCAAGCGGCTACGGTAGCTAATGGTAAATTTGAAGCTTCAAAATATGCAGCTAATTGCGTATTTTAGAAACACAGACCCGTTTCTACTCTTCTTCAGAAGAAGGTCTCCTTATCGCGGCACCTTCAGTTGGTCTCATTGTAGGAACGTTCCCGTCAATCTACCTGAAAGACAAATTGGGACTGAGACTAAGCTTCACTGCTTTTGGATGGATTTCTGGCCTCGCTACAGGAATTTACCCTCTTGTGGCCAGCAACTTGCTAATCTCTCTTGTGGTTAGATTTGCGCAAGGCTTTGGAATGGCTGCCGCTTTTGTAGCTATCGGCGTCGTTCCAATGGATTACGGTGGAGACAAGCTCAAGGGACTCTTCTTGGCTGTCCTCACTTGCAGCTATCAGATCGGCCCCTTCATTACAATCCCATCCTCGGCCATGTTCTGCTCGTCTTCAATCGGCTGGCACGGCGTTTACTACATGTTTGGCTTTGTCACAATTCTGGCTTTTACCATCTTTGTGATCCTTTACAGGAACTCTGCTCACAAGGCTGGGTAATTCTAGCTTTTAATGACCAATTCTAAGATTTCCTTTAGATTCCACTGCATTCCTAGAGTAATGCCAACAATCAAGAACATCGACGACGGACTTCCGGAGCGTTTCGACCTTCCCACTGTCCAGAAACCCAAAAAGAAGAAGAAAGCCCCGGCTCCATACAGGGCCGCTTTGACTTCGATGTCCGTTTGGGGGATCCTGTTCGCCAGCATCGGAGATTCTCTCGGATTCCTGGTCTTCTACCTTTATGGGCCTATCTACGTGAACAAGGTCCTCCAATTCGAAGTCGGTAAGACGGGAGTTATGGCCGCTCTTCCCTACGTCGGCGGGATCGGAAGCAAATTCCTCGGCGGAATGCTCTTCCACGTCAGCTCTTGCCTTAAATCCTCCAAAGGCATAATGGTCTCCACCCTCCTCTACAAATCTATCATGACGATCAACTTCTTTTTGTTGACAATCTTAGCTCCTAGCTATCCAACTGCCGCTGAAACCACTATTATCATTACCTCCATTGCCAATGGGTTCCACTTTATGAGCCTTATGAACGCTGCACAAGCTGTAAGTTGTCACTTTTTGCTTTCAAATTTAAACCGACGAATTTTAGGTCGCAAAGCAACACACCTACATCATCTCATCAGCGATCGCCGCCTTGGAAAGCGTGGTAGGACTGACCCTTCCGCCGGTTGTCTCCTATTTCGCTCCGCATCATTCTCCCGACGAGGTATTTTTGGATCTGATCTCTGAGACTTAAAATCGTCGTTTAGTGGAAAGTGATTCTGTACTTTGTCGTGGGAATCTTGGCGCTTTCGAATGTTTTGTTTGCCGCCATGACCAGAGTTCGACCTTCGAAGTGGACGAGGGAGCATTTCACGAATGAGCCTGAAGATGTCAAGGAGACTGTGCACATTTGAGAAAATGCGTGAAAAACAATGACAACACAGAACTTTTCTGTCGACTGATTAGGGTATGTATTGTACTTGCCGAACTTCTTACTGTTGTAAGACCGTTTAAGCTTTAATCTTGATAAACCATTTTGTTCTTCATGTTTTTGACTAACCCCATCAAACTCAGAGCATGCTGGTTATGTGCTTATGATGCTACGCTCAACTCACTTAAAATGCGTTTCTGACATTAAGAAGTACAATTAACGTTAGAAATTAACAATCGAACAGTTAGAAAAACGCTGTGAATGTTCTGAATGGCTTAAACGCCTAACGAATGCTCTGGACAGTTCTGGCGGCCTCGTTGCGAGGTCCTTTGCAGCGGACGTCGACGCACTCTGCAAAGGTGGCGATACACTTCGAACTTCCTCATTTCTTCAGTGATGAACTGGGAAGGATCCTGCTCGATGACCTTCTTGAGCGGTAGCACAACGCCGCGGCTACGGAACTCATTAAAGCGGTTGACGTTGGCCTACAACACATCGTGAGTTGGAGAGCAAGCACAAGGTTATCGTTTACCTTGAAAGTTGTGGAGACATGTTGAACGTAGGATCGCTATAATTAGGTTGCTATAATTAGAAAGCAGTAAGGAACGAAAGATTGAAAGAGTTTCAACAGACTTGAAACGAGGTGTGAGCGGTGCGTTTGGAATTCACGCGTTCCTCACCACTTCGCGTAATCAGGGTGATTCAGGGAAAGCTCAGGCAGGTGAGCAGAATTGAGTTCAAAGAGCATAATTACAGTAATCGAAATTTGGCCATGCAATTTTGAACCCCCAATTTACAAACACAAATAATAACGGCGCTAGTCAGATTGCGTTTTTCTGGCTTGCATGGCACCCAAACCACTGTCTTCCAGTTACCAAACTGAACTTTGGTCCTACGTATTCTTAGGCATCTTAGCAGTTTGCCTAAACTTGCCCGTCATAACCATAATTCTGCAAACTAAGACCTTAAGAAAAGCAAAAGAGTTCATTATGATATTCGGGATATGCCTCGCTGATATGCTTTTTGGCTTGAATGCGGTCTTCCTCGCAGTTTACAGATTCTGGGTTATTGCCGAAGGGAATCGTAAGTCCCAATGTCACAAAACCGCTGAAAATTCAATTTTTAGAGAATCGGGTAGTGTCACCTGCCTACTGTAGCCAAATATTCGCTCAGAACTTTCAAATATTTTGCAATCAACTAATTCCTAGTGTCGTTCTCCTGAACACTGTCGACCGATTCTTAGCGGTCTTCAGGCCAATGACATATCACAAATTCACTCAAAGAAGTGCCTATTCGACCTTAGCTTTCGTCCTTCTACTATCTTTTTTCTTCACGTTTTTTGGTTTTCTCTTGACTCAAGACGACGATGGCAAACAAGTCTCAATTCTATGTTTTTCGACCGAAAGCACGGATGGACTTTTTAGTCTAGTAATGCAATTCATTCGAATAGGTTCAGTGTTGATGAGTGTGAGTCTTTACTTACCGATAACAGTTCAACTCTTTCACGTAAGCTCTTCATGCTGATATATTTTGAAGCTTTATTTTCAGCTCACAAAAATGCAAAACACGCTTCTCAAACTGCGCCTAAAAAAGCTAAGAAAAACGACCGTCACAGTTGCGTTCTCCACATCTACAGAAACCATCTTCATCCTTATCCCAGATGTTATTTTGGCCTTAAACTTGTTTGGATTAGCGCAGCATTCTATGGTCTTCTATATCCTCAACATAGCCAAGTGTGGCATTAACCCCATTGTTTGCTTTATAAGGTAAATCTATACCCTTTCAAGCAGTTCTAGCCTACCAATTTAGGCAGAAAGAGATTTCCGGACGTATGGTTGCTAGTCTCAAGAAAGCGTTGAATTGGAAAAAAGCTGAAATTCATAATTCTGTTACTGTGTTCTAAAGAGATTTTATAAAGGTCTGTTGCATTGCAATTTTAAGCACCATATTTACCGTTTGAACTTGCACGCCTCATCAAAAACAATCAGCTAATTTCGCTCTGTGGAAAGCAAGTCTTTCACATTCGTCTACATTTAAGTCTCTAGGAACTGCACGCATGCCTCCCTCTTTCAGCTACAAACGTGAATTGTTCTTTTACCCATTTCTCGGGTCACTTGCTATTATGCTTAACGATCCTGTCATACTTGTCATCTTAGCAAATAAGACTCTTCGAGCTAGAAAGGAGTTTCTTATGACTCTCGGAATATGTCTTGTGGACATGCTGATTGGTTTCAATTTCATCTTTTTGGCGATTCTGGCGATTACAAGGGGACGTTCTATAACACGTTAGTTCTATAACACTACAGCTTTTTGATACAAGAGGACGTTCTATAACACTTTACAACTAATCCGAATCACCTTTGTTGTTATCAGCCTTGCCCTTTACATTCCTATAGCAATTAAGCTATTCAGGGTGAGGACATTAATGTTTAGTCACATAATTTGAGGAATAAACGCAACTAAGATGGTCAAGAAGGATTCTGTCCCGATAGCCACGCTATTCGGATATTACGAGTGCGACAAAATCAGAAATAAACTTAAAAACGCTGATAAGACTTGCGTGACCGTCTGTCGTGTCTTTCAAGTCGTGTCCTTCCTTCTAAGATCTCCATGACAAATTACATCGCGCTGATCGCATTCTAACCAGTTTCGCTCTCCCTATTACTTCTTCAAAATCACCACAATCAATATTTCGCGGTTGCCACTACCTCTTCTACATAGTAGATTTCATGCTGATCTGTAAGCATGGTAAGCAACATTAATCGGTATGGCATCCTAGCCGTGACATTGATCACCATGACAATGCTGATTGGGAATCCTAGCTTGTTTAACTTTACGGTGATTTGTATGAAGCCGGAAGACAGGGGATTGCTCCGGATTAACGGTAAGAAACACCTTAAACTTCTTGTCAGAAATGTAATTTTTAGAGACCAGTTTCTACACCCCTGGAGAAGAGGGATGGCTCATGGCGGCGCCTCCTATTGGTCTCATTTTAGGAACGTTACCTGCTATATTCCTGACTGATCAAATTGGCATGAGGATCTGCTTTCCTATTTTCGGATTCGCTTCTGGCGTCGCTACTTTAGTCTTTCCCTTTTTCACTAGTTCAACGTATACAGCCTCTTTCTTAAGATTTATCCAGGTATGGCTAAATTTAAATTAGTTATTTGAGTATTTTGAGTAGGGCGTAGGAATGGCCAGTGCGTTTGTGGCTATAGGAAACGTGCCTATAGATTACGGAGAAGTCAAAGGCAAAGCGCTTTTCGTAGCGCTTCTCTCGTGTGCTTACCAGGTGGGCCAAAACAAATACTTCACAAAAACTCTAAAATTCAGCTTGGTCCAATTTCTGCCATTCCTCTGTCAGCAGTCTTTTGTGAGTCTTCGATTGGATGGGTTGGTGTCAATTATTTATGTGGAACAGTCACTTTGGTTTCATTCTTGTTGTTCTTCGTTGTTTATAGGAACGCTCCAAAAAACTCCAGGTCCGTTTGAGCCCTGTGGAAAGGTTAAATAAAGTAGTTTAGGTATTGTGCGGTCTCTAGCGCTCAAGTAGTACCAGTCGCGGAAAGTTCATCTGAAAAGCCAATTAACAAACGTGATCTGCCTCCGTATTATGCTATTTTCACATCAGCCTCAGTCTGGGGAATCTTCAGCACTGGAATCGGTGACGCATTAGCTTTTTTGATCTTTTTCTATTACGGGCCTATCTACGTCAGCAAGGTATAACTCTTTCGTTCGAAACGCAATTTAAGTCTGTTACAGGTTTTGCATTTTGACGTGGGTCAGACCGGAATCCTCGCAGCTCTGCCTCATTTCGTTTCAATGGTGGCTAAAATCATTGCTGGCATTTTCCTTCACAAGACCACTTACAAGAATACTCCACGGGTTGTGTTCTTAGCTAACGTCATTCTACAATTGCTTCTCACAGTTAACTTCCTAGTCCTGATTTTCCTTGCTTCTGATCGTCCAAATTTGGCCGAGTTTTTGATTATCCTTACGGTCGCTGAAGCCGGTCTCCACTTCATAGCAACAATGTGCGCTGTACAGATCGTGAGCAATTTTAGGATGGCCTCTTTCCACACTTGAAATACGTTTAGGTAGCACAGGAACATACCCACGTAATCTCTTCAGCAATGGCAGCTCTAGAAAGCTTATTCGGACTACTACTACCACCTTTTGTGTCGTTTTTGGCCCCGAATCATGCTGCTCAGGAGGTAGCGATTACAACATTCAAAGGGTAAATGTGTTTTTTCAGTGGACAAGAGTCTTCTGGTGCGTCACTGTTTGCTTAATTGCGACAAATCTGATGTTCATCGCCGTCACCAAACTGCAACCTGCGTCGTGGACACAAGAACATGTAAAAATGGAAAAATTGGAGATGGAATCTTAAGGGAAAACAGATGAAGTTCAACAACGAATACAGATTAACTTTAAGATTGAAAGCATCAAGAACAAGACAAACGCTAACTGCAATTAAAGGTCAACTGTCCTTCAATTACAGGATCATCCGCTATCGTTCTTGTTGTTTCTAACAATGGTTGTCGGTGACCTTCAATTTCCTGGCTAAAATTGTTCAAGCGATTTATTTTAAACATTTCTAACAGTAGCAGGAAATTGGTCATACATCCCTCACCATGTAGCCGGCTCTCAAAGCAAGTTCTTTGAGAAACTAATTTAAGGTCTATCGCTCTTATTGCACGTTTCGAGACTTCCAAGACAGTACTACTCATCACCAGCAGCCGATTAAAAACCGTCCCATCAAACGAGTTCTTCCTATAATCCTTCCGTCTCCACCTGCTTTTTAAAGAACTGCCCGTGTACTTTTCATCGCTGTCCTTTGTTATATGCGGAAAGTTTAGCAGTTTTTCGCGGAGGTCTTCCCTATGCGATGGTTCCGGTATCCAAGCGTGACTCTTCAATTCACCCTTGCTTATCCTTTATCTCTTCTTCAGCGCCTTTGCTTGTCTAATGCGTCACGTCTTCTCCAATTCCTGGGGGCTTCCTTCGTGTTGTATGCCGTGATCTTTTGAAAACCCGTTTTTTGCTATGATCTTTAAAGAGCATCTAGTCGTGGAATCGCTATTTTTGGCTTCTTCGACGGTCTCTTCGCTTGTGAGAAACGGAGTGGAAATGAATATTTATCGCTGGGAGGGGAACTCCGTCAGGAGATCATATCTGGGCTGTTCCAAGTGTTCATATATCTCCTCCTACCTCCCGCGCTATCTATGCCCGGATCGGGTTCTCATATCTGGCGTTTAGTGGTTGCAAATCTCTGTGACATCTTGTACATTTGAACTCATGGTGTGGATCTTCGTGCGTATCGCTTGGTCGGATCTTGCGGTTTACGGTAGATGGCCGGTGGAACATTTCTTTTGAGGACTGTTGTCATGTTCTTATAGGATTTGGTCATCCTCCGTTTTGCGCAAAATGACTTGAAGCCTTCAAGATGTTTTAATGTTTCAACACGTTCAAATCTTTGACATGTTTGGATTATTCCTTAATGTTTTGACCTCTCTGATTTCGTTTTGTATCCTTTAATTATATCGATGCGATTCATAAATTCTGTCGGACTCATCTACTAAAAGCGGAAGTCGCGCTAATTTTAATTTAGCGGTTTGTTTGCTTTATACACACTTTTCAGGTGTTGCAAACATGATCCGCTATGTGGTCCTAGCGATAACTCTTGTGACCATGTCGGTCCTTCTGGCCAATACCGTGCTCTTTAATTTCACCGTTATTTGCATGACCCGGGAAAGCGATTTTCCTTACGCTAATGGTACTAAGCACCACTTAAGACTTTTCAAGTGCGTTTTAGAAACCCATGAAGCCAGATTCTACTCTCCATCAGAGGAAGGATGGATCATCGCAGCACCCTCAGTTGGACTAATCACCGGCACTGTTCCTTCCATCTACTTAACTCAAAAACGAGGTCTCCGCCAAGCATTCACCTTTTTCGGTCTCTGCTCAGGCCTTGCTACCCTCGCTTATCCTCTCATGGCTGAGAATTTTGCGGTTTCCTTTGTTATCAGATTTGTGCAGGGCTTCGCAGTAGCGAGTGCCTTTGTGGCTATCGGGATTGTGCCTATGGAATACGGAGGTGAACATGAGAAAGGTCTTTTTGTTGCTGTTTTGACCGCTACGTATCAGGTAACTCAGGATTCCTGAGCTTATGAACATCAAAAGATTTCAGCTCGGTCCATTCTCTACTATCCCAGCTTCAGCCTTGTTTTGTTCTTCTTCTGTAGGATGGCAAGGAGTGTATTACGTTTTTGGAGCTGTTTCGATGACCTCGTTTGTGTTATTTTTCGTTTTCTATAGGAACTCTGCTCATAAGAACAGGTGAGCATATCTCTTATGAACCCATCTATTGGTTTGCGTAGAACCCTGTCACGAACGCGAGTCCTCCCTCTGACGTCTGACGAGCTGAAGCTTGCCAAAACTAAGAAAACTATCCCTTACCGAAGGATCTTCGCTACTAAGTCGGTCTGGGGAGTCATCAACGCTGGAATTAGCGACTCTGTCGGGTATTTGGTCTTTTTCCTGTACGGACCTATCTATGTCAATAAGGTGACCATATTTTAAATCAACTTCGACAATTGGAATTTTAGGTGCTGAAATTCGATGTCGAGAGCACCGGTCTCCTCGCGGCTGTTCCCTACGTCGTCGCTGGTGGAACCAAAATGTTTGCGGGTTTCTTTATGCACAAAAGTTCCTGCATGAGCAAAGCTGCGGGAGTCAAATGGTCCACATTTATTTCGGAGAAGATTACAGCTGTTCTTTTCGTTATTTTGGCTTTCATTGGAGCTGAGATGCCTCTCGTTGCCGAGGTTCTCCTCACTTTAAATGTGGCTGCTACGGGCTTCCACTTTATCGGAGTCATGGCTGCCGCTCAGACTGTGGCTCAGCAGCACACCCAAGTGCTCTCGTCTTCAATCGCTGCTATCGAGAGTTTCTTCGGTCTCCTGTTGCCGCCGATTGTGTCTTACATGGCTCCAGATCACACAGCTGATCAGGTATGATATGTAAATAAGAATAGAGTTCTCAAAATCCGATCTTTAGTGGGCGGTGATCTTCTACTACGTCGCGGGTCTTCTCGTCATCACCAATTTCCTCTTTTTCTTTTTGACAAAAGTCGAAGCTGCCGACTGGACAAAGAAAGACAAACAGAGGAAGGGCGCTCTGGACAAAATTTCAGACACCGCGTCCGTCTAAAGATGAAATTCCAATCGAAGACAATGCAGAACATTTCTGTTGATCAAGTGTTGAACACATCAGTTTGACAAGAAACCGTCTAGTGTCATACATTGAACCAAACTCAAATAAGAGAATTCAACTTGTTTTCTTTAGTTTTTTGAAGGTTTGTAGTTCCGCGTTTCGAAAAGTTGTCTATTGTAAACGAACTAGTACTATTGAGGTCAGACTGACAAGCCGACGCCCGTCAGACTTGATCGCAACTTTGATCGCAACTACTTCAATATGTTTCGACTTTTAAGTGCGTCTTTTTTGACGCAAGATCATTAGAAGGAAGAGACAAGATTGAGAACCAAACGTGTTTTCTAACGAAGCAAGGTGCATTTGTGCTTTGGTCTTGGTTTGAATTTGACATATTTGCGGATTCCCCGACTCTTCTCATTTTTCCAAATGGCTATTCATGGGAAAGTTCCATGAACGTTCATTCAAAAAGTGTTTGTCTAAATTGAAACCAGTTTGGGCTTAATGACTGATGATATAATTTTGTAGTTTGAGATTTGCAATAAGCAGCTGACGTATAAAGTGTTGCTTTTAACTTGCTCATCTCAGCTTATCTCCTAAGTCAGGAGAAGCTCAAACTTTAAAATCGATGTTCTTTTGTGGGTTTTATGAACGTCCTGTTTGAAATGTCAAAACCCACGCACTTTTCAAAGACAGGCAAGTCGGTGGTTGCAGACGGGTGGTGTGATTAGTGTTCAGAGAGCTCTCCTTAGGTGTGACGACATTTTTAAGAGAGAACTGATTGCAGGAAGTTTTATTGTGTCTTAAGGTTCTTATTCGAGTGTGGTGAGAAACGTGAGTGACTTCTAAAACCCTGTTCCAAATACAGATACTTGCCAAAAGCCTTTTCATGTGATTGCATTTCAGGTGCTGCCATGATCCGTTACGTTGTCCTCGGGTTGACGCTGATGACCATGTCAGTCCTTCTGGCCAACACCGTGCTCTTGAATTTCACTGTTATTTGCATGAGTCGAGAGAATCTAGATACTTTCAGCCTAACTAATGGTTTGTTGTTTACGGGTAGATTGGTTTAATTCAGCTTTTCAAGAAACGAGCCAAGGCAGATTCTACTCTCCTGCAGAGGAAGGATGGATCATTGCAGCACCCTCAGTTGGGCTTATTTCTGGCACTCTCCCTGCGATCTATTTGGCTCAAAAGCGAGGTCTTCGCCAAACATTTACCTTCTTTGGACTTTGCTCAGGCTTCGCTACCATCGCTTATCCTCTCATGGCTGAGAATTTCGCGGTTTCTCTGGCCATGAGATTTGTCCTGGGCTTTGCTGTAGCCAGTGCCTTTGTAGCCATTGGAATCGTGCCTATGGAATATGGAGGCGAGACTGAGAAAGGCTTCTTTGTGGCTGTTTTGACGACCACTTATCAGGTACCTCCAAACCTTTTGACTCAGATAACAATTCAATTTTAGCTAGGCCCATTCTCCACTATTCCAGCGTCAGCTCTCTTCTGTTCTTCAAGCATTGGATGGCAAGGAGTATACTACGTCTTTGGAGTTGTCACTCTCACTTCTTTTGTCTTGTTTTTTGTCTTCTACCAGAATTCTTCTAACAAGAACACGTAAGCCTTGTGTTATACCAGTCTTTTTAGATTAGCTAATTACAGGCTCCTTTCTCAAAGCAAAATCCTGCCTCTCACCGCCGACTTGAACGTTCCCAAGCTCTCCAAACCCAAAAAAGTGATTCCCTACCGTAGGATCTTTTCTTCTAAATCTGCCTGGGGTGTTCTCAATGCTGGAATCAGTGACTCTGTCGGCTTTCTCGTCTTCTTTCTCTACGGCCCTATCTACGTTAACAAGGTTCTGAAATTTGGAGTGGAGAGCACCGGTCTCCTAGCCGCGATTCCCTACGTCGTCGCTGGTGGAACCAAACTTCTTGCCAGCTTTTTCATGCACAAGAGCGCGTTGATCAACACAGGCAGAGGAGTCAAGTGGTCCACGTTTCTTTCCCAGAAGATTACAATTGTGCTGTTTGTTGCTATGGGCCTTATTGGAGATAGGATTCCTCTTCTGGCCGAGGTTCTCCTTACTTTCAACGTGGCTGCTACGGGCTTCCATTTTATCGGAGTCATGGCTGCCGCTCAAACGGTGGCTCAACAGCACACCCAAGTCCTGTCGTCTTCAATCGCTGCCATCGAGAGCTTCTTTGGCCTTTTGTTGCCGCCGATTGTATCTTACATGGCTCCTGACCACACTGCTACTCAGGTACATTATTTTTAAATGCCGCTGAATACAAACTTTGTGTTTTAGTGGGCAATCATCTTCTACTACGTGGCTGGATTTCTCACGTTCATTAATTTCCTCTTTTTCTTCATGACGAAAGTCGAAGCAGCCGACTGGACGGAAAAGGAAGAAGAGAACAAGGTTGTCTACTCCACTCAGACCGACTCGGCCTGTGTTTAGGCGGTACGAAAATGGTGCACGACTAGGCAAAACCTTTTTGCTGGTTTCAAGTGTTGAACAGATCAGTTTGACAGATTCAAATTAGCGTTATACATGAAGAGTTTTTGTGACAAGCGAGTTTTTCGTTTTGTTGCTTTCAATATAGAAAATTCTGACTTTGAATTTTGAAAGAGTGAGTTCCCGTTTCAACACTTCGGTCGTCGCCTACATTGCGCAATGACGTAAGAAGACCAAGGTTACGCCTCCCTTCGGCGACATTTTGTCTTATCTTTGAGAGATGTTGTTGAGGGATCTAAAAGTGCGTTCTTTGGTCAAGTTGGAAACAAGATCTAATCTATAGGCGTAACAAGAAAAATCAAAAGACTTTGATTCAAATACGAGAAACAAACAGAATTCCGCAAGTGAGCCTGAAATATTTCCTCTTCCCTTCGGCGATCGCAGTCGAACTTAATCAGGTTTCCAGATCTGAAATTCGCGTTAGTTCCTCGCACGTCTTTAAAACTAGCTTCATCTCGGGGTTCAAAGTCCGAAACAAAGCTTTCACGCTTAAACTTACCGAATTCTGACGTCGTTCTTAGGTTCGCTCGCACCGGAGAATTGACCATCAATCATCTCTCGTAGTCACGTTGTTATCTGCCTAGCGGATCATCGCCGAAACAGGTTCACCGAAACGGTTCTCAGCTTACGTGCTTCGGAAAACCTACGCCTTTTCCATCTTATCTGTGTTTCAACACGCCATTCCCGCGTGTTCTGGCTTTGTCGCCATTCGGTGTTTTCCTTCTACGCCCAAGTTCATCAATCGTTCTGTCTCTGTCTCTGTTACAATGTGTTACACTTTGCGTCATAAACAGTGGGAGCAGAAACTGTCCTAACCGACGACTGTGGTAGCTGGGTCCTGTTTATTACAGTTATTGAATCAATCGAGGCCGATCGTGCTATGACATTCTTTAGAAATATGCGTAGTCTTTAGTAAAAATTGATTTTCAGGGTTCTGAACCAAAATGACACACGTAATTCGCTATGCGATTCTCGTCATTTCGCTTTTATGCACGGCATTCTTTATCGCCAACACGGTTCTCTTCAATTTCACGGTTATTTGCATGAATCCTAAAAATCGGTTACCTGGACAAGAGGTGACGCCTATCAATGCTAATGGTAAAAACAGTTAAAATCGATTTTTGCCAAAAGTTAGTTTGAGCCACCGAAGAGGACCTCCGCGATTTGAGTGGTGGCATTTACACCACTTTTGAAGAGAGTTGGATTCTCTCATCCGTGGCCATTGGAGCTGTCCTCGGGACTCTTCCTTGCATTCATGCCACAGAATTCATGGGTCTTAGAACCACTTTTACTGTCATAGGAATTCTCTCTGGAGTGGCAACTCTTATAGCGCCATTCTGGGCTCTAAATGTTTGGATGGTCCTTGCGATTCGATTTATACAGGTAGGCCTAAAATGTGGACTTGTAATCGTAATTTAAAAGTTGTTTAGGGTTTTGGCATGGCTTGCGCCTCAGTCGCTATCGGAATCATTCCAATGACGTGGGGAGGAACTAAGGAAAAGGGCATTTTTGTGTCCACTTTGACGTGTTGCTATCAGCTCGGTCCTATTCTTGCCATGCCTTTGGCTGGAGTGTTCTGCTCGTCTCCCCTTGGCTGGAATGGGCCTACTACGTCTTTGGAGGTGCCACTATTGTGTGCTTCATCATCTTTTTCTTGATCTACTCTAACAAGCCGCACAAGAACAGGTGAGTTAAACTCAGAAATTCTAGCTAAGGAAAATTTAAGGTTTGTCCGATCGATTAAAGTCCGGCCCCTCCGAGAACCTCAAAAGTTGCCCAAGATCAAACAGAAGGTTCCTTACGGCAAGATCTTTACGACTCTTTCCGTTTGGGGAGTTCTATGCACTGGCCTTGGTGACGCAATCGGCTACATGGTCTTTGTCCTCTACGGTCCTATCTACATTAACAAGGTCCTCAACTTTGACGTCTCTCACACCGGTTTCCTGTCCGCGATCCCCTATGTCTTCTCCATTTTCACCAAGTTCCTCGGAGGTCTTTTCCTTGACAAAGCTACTTGTGTTAGCGACAGCGTCCGCGTTATGCTTTTCACGGCCCTTTCCCAAGTCGCCATGGCCGTCAGCTTCTTTCTTTTGACTCTTCTCCACTCTGACACTCCTATCCTCGCTGAGGTCGTCTTCATTATGGCCATTGTTGTGAGTGGTCTCCATCACATCGGTCTTATGGGAGCTTTCCATATTGTAGGTTTAGTCGTGAAGCGCTTCCTCAAAGACTTATTCAGGTCGCTGGCAGATA
The DNA here is from genome assembly GCA_000757645.3 of Steinernema carpocapsae. Lineage (NCBI taxonomy): Eukaryota > Metazoa > Nematoda > Chromadorea > Rhabditida > Steinernematidae > Steinernema > Steinernema carpocapsae. The sequence continues at coordinate 490,180 of AZBU02000012.1, read as the reverse complement.
CACCTTTGTCCTCTCCTCCGTGGTCGCTCTTCTCGACGGCCTCATCGGCCTTCTCTTGCCTCGGTTCGTCGCCTGGGTCTCTGCTAGCCACGAATCCGATGAATGGACCATTATCTTCTACACCATTTCGGCTGTTCTGATCATCACAGATATTATTTTTGTCCTGATCACAAGACTGAAGCCAGCTCCCTGGAGTATCACTGACGAAGAAGACAAGGAGTTCAGGGCAAAGTTCAGCTTCAGAGCGAGCAACTACGAAAAGGAACCTCAAGTGTGTTTGCAGACAATTCACAGCAACGGTGTCGATGAATGGTGATTGTGGACTTTTATTTGAAATTTCGTGGGAGTAAATTTTTAAGTCCGTGAAGCCACAAAGAGAGAGAGGCAATGAGAGGTCACGTCGATGACGGCACTTGCGCTCCCACAGCGATTTGCTTGCGCTTGGTCAGGTTGCGGCCACCCGCGTTGCCATGGCAAATTCGATCGAATACTCAGCTGCCTCCGTTCTTAATCGATGTTTTCCCGCAAGCCATGACGACGTCTCCCGATATTGAGCTTTTCAATATTAGCAGCGACGAAGAAGACGATCTTCTCGATTTCCCTAAGATGGTTTGTGCTTCAAGCGTTAATTTAAACGGCAAAAACGTTTTTAGGCTCCGGCTCGCAAAGCTACACAAGCTCCAAGTCGCGAGAAGCATTGCCAGGCAGAACTGAGCCGTGCTTGCGAGGCGTTTTCAGTTCAGACCTTAGACGCTATTGGCGTAGCGCGATGCAGAGCAGCTGATGGTAACGCGGCTGAAAACGGTTTTGAAACGTTGCTAGGATGCCCATGTCCTAAAAGTCAGCTGGGCACTGGGCTACGACATGGGTTCTACCCAAAGGAAGAGTGCATTCCAGCTTGTGATAAAGAACAAATGTTGGCCAAAAATAGTAGGCTAAAAATGATGCGAAAACTGTTCAGAAATCCGCCAAATCTACACCACTACGTGCTCAAAGTCGATTCGCCAAATGTTCCTCAAGTCACAAGAATCATGCACGGGAACAAAGAGTTTGTCTTTGACGGCTTCTCGCTTTTCTTCCACCAGAAGCTGCCCGTTGAGCTGCTGTGCACTCCTCTAAAAATTGCTCTAGGTACATCGGCTACAGTCACTTTACTGCCAGCTCGATCTCCTAAGGTTAGTTAACGTTTTAGCAAAATCGAGTTTATGAAATTTAGGGTTTCAATGTCAAAAGTTTGGATTGGTTTCACAAGTACCTCTTCGAAGAAATTCTGAGTTTTCCAATGTCACAGCCAAATCAAAATCAATGCTCATTCTATCACTGCTTGCCGCACTTTGTCCATAAAGGTGAGTTCAATCAATTTTTGCAAAACTTGATTAATTCCATTTTAGAAGGCAAAAATGTCCACTTGCTTCCCATGATTGCGGTGCTTCAGCACCTACAAGCCAACTTCAAGCCAATCTTTGGCGTCAATGATTTGTTCAAAAACCATAGAGGTGAAAACGTCGTAGCGAAGATCAGGGGACAAGTGGTTTTCAACCCAACCAAGGTGACAAAACCATTCTGAAATATTTGTAAGAATGCTGTTTAGACTTTCTCAGCTCTTCGCCTAGACCACGTGGAAGACCCACGCGATCTTCTTGGCCAACCCAAATTGGTTTCATTTACCAAGTGGAAAAAAAGTGTCCACACTCGTTCGAGGACTAAACGCAAATTTATGCCTAATAGAATTAAGAGTGACCAAACAGAACGCCCGTTCTTTGAGAATGCAGTTCCAAGTAAAGGTTACTACAAAACAGGTCTGTATCCTGATGTCATCCAACACGCTCTCTTGCTGGTGCCAACGGTTAACTATATGCGGTTCCACTTCAATCTGCAGATCCTGGAAGTCCGAATCGGATACACGTTCAAGGACAAAACTCTCCTAGAACTTGCTCTAACGCATGGCAATTTTCGAGGATCTTATGGACCTCACCGGCTAATTGTGAAGAGACAGAACGAAACATTTGGATTCCGGACCAACTTAGGTTGTTCCAAAAGGTCAAGAAATGGTTAGTTCAGTTTCTTAACGCTCAATACATGAGTTTTTAGATACCGCTACGAAAGAACTAAAAAGACCGTCCTCCAACGGATCCAAGCGAGAACCAGGTCAGACGTACGAGCGACTCGAATTTCTTGGTGACGCTGTCCTTGGCTTTATAGCCGCGACCCACCTCTTCTACATGTTCAGCATGGCGGACGAAGGCACTTTGAGCTTATTTAAAAGCAAGAATGTCGACAACTCAAGATTATGTGACTTGGCAAAAAGGAGCGGCTTGCAACAATTTATCCTTTACGAGTGCGACCGAAATCTCATCATCGATGAAGGCTCTCACCCACTTCTTGCCAACATTTTTGAGGCTCTTTTTGGAGCGATTTACCTCGACGGAGGATTGAACGAATGCGATCGGGTATTCGCGGACATCACGTTTCGAAATGAGCAAAACGGAGAAGAAAACAAGTTGGCCTGGAAAAATATGTTGGAACATCCTCTAAAGGTACACAACCTACTCCCATGCCCTTAAGCAGAAATTTTTTCAGCGAGAGAACCCTCACGGAGACCGACACCTCATTCCAAAATGCAAATCACTTCTGCTTCTGACCAAATTTGAGAAATCCATCAACGCAAAGTTCAAGCATATCCGCGTCCTGGCTAAGGCTTTTAGTCGTGCCTGCATTGGCCTGAACAACCTTACACAGTATTTAATCCAATGTCTTAGTTCAGCTTAACTTTGAACATTTCAGTGGCTCCAACCAACGTCTAGAATTCTTTGGTGACACAATTCTTCAATTTCTGACCACAGAATTCCTCTTTCACAAGTTCCCTTCCCACAGCGAAGGAGCCTTGTCCCTCCTCCGCCAGGGTCTCGTTAACAACAAAGCTCTGAGCACTATTTGTGATAAGCTCTCAATGCGAACCTATATTGTCGTTCCTGAGGACATGGAAAAGATGGAGCATGTGTGGATATTAACTGAAAAGTCAAAGGCGGATCTTGTCGAATGTATGTGAGAGCAGTTCGGGGTCGTGACTCTGCAAACGTTGATTAGTGAACTGGTTCTTAATTCACTAAGCTCCGCTTGTTCTGTTGTGGTTTCCAAACATTATTTCTGTTGATTCTGCTAAGTTTCTTTATATTTTCCTTTTAGCTTTGATTGGGGCGATTTTCGTGGATCGAGGTTTGGAGTGTTGCAAGGAGTTCTGTGACGCTTACGTTTTTTCTAACCTGAAGGTAGCGTTTGCGTGTTGTTTTATGCTGTTAGATACCTTAAAAAGTAGAGAAATGAATGTCTGCCTTTATGTTTAGGAAGCGCTGGAAACGAAAAGCTGGCAGAACCCGAAATCCTCCCTCCAAGAAAAGATCAACGAGCTCTGCCGAGGCACTGGATGCACAGATCTACCTCGATACGAAGTTTTCAGCGACGAGGGACCACCAAATAATCGATCTTACAATGTCGCCGTCAACTTCAGGCACATTTAACACTTTGAAGCTTTTTAAAAGCTTGTTTAGGGGAAAACAACTCGGAGTAGGCAAGGAGCGAACAATCAAGAAGGGGGAGATGGAAGCTGCCAAGAACGCTTTGGAGAGCATCACGGAAGCGGTGTTTAAGGACATGAAGCGCAAATTGCTTGAAGAGAAGAAAATAGATGTACCTAGGACCGGTGTATGTTCATATCCCAGTTTGTAGCCATATTTCCATAGATGTCCACACATGTTCTTATCCGAATAAGTTCAAAATCAATAAAATTCACAAGTCTTAGTATAAGCCCTCGTTTTCGATCCACAAAACCAAGTTCTAAGTCAGATTAGCGCAATGAACACGTTTGTTGGTCATTCTGGCTCTGATTGGAGATTACTTCCCTGTCGTTGCTGAAATTCTTGCGACAACACACGTGGTTGTTACGGAATTCAATTTTGTCAGTATCATGGCCAATGCTCAAATTGTACGTAGGCGTAAGATCTTAAGTTCAAATGTATCTTATAAGACTTAGATGGCTAAGCAACACTGTCAGGTCCTCTTTTCCTCCATCGCTGCAATCGAAAGCGTTTTCGGACTTCTGCTGCCACCACTGGTTTCCTATATGGCTCCCGACTATGCACCGAACAAGTAAATTTTAGCTGAAATCTTTTTTGCAATGCTGTATGTTTAGTGGACAACTGTGTTCTACTCGGTCGCTGGCTTCATGGTTGTCTTTAACTTCTTGTTTTTCATAATGACGAAAGGTGAAGCTGCTGAATGGACAGATATAACAGATTCAAGAGGAGAAGAAGGTTGTGTACTCCACTCACGCCGACTCGACATCTGTTAAGGTTCTGTAAAAATAACTCAGGCAAACCGAACCGATTCCATAACAAGCGTGACTCAGTCCATATCGTTTAGTGGCAAATAAGGTATTGGATTAATTGTCCTTGAAGCATTGTCGTAGTTTACCGGTTTCCGTAGTTTACACAAAGTAAAATCTGTCCAGTCCACCACTCATTTCTCACATCATCTACGGACAGATCTCAACGCAAGGTCCACTCTTTCACGCTTCAAACCAGTTTGTGTGACAGTCATCGTCATGAAAACCGTTTTGGCTAATTGATGTTCAGCGAAACGCAGACGGCGCCAGCGCAATTACACGGCGATCACGATCACTTAAGACGTGTAAACAAATGGTTTTGCAATAACCAACTATCGATATCAGTTTTAAAGCATTAAATGCAGCATGATTTTAATGGTGCAGACAATTGCCTAAACTCGTTGTTTTGCATATTAACTGCGTTACAGTGTCCCCCTTTTAAAAGTAAAACAAAAATTTGGAAACAAATTTAGAAACCGTCCAACTTGTCGTGGCCAACTCTTCAGGAAATTTCCTTCCTGAAATGCGTTAACAACACTTCACATTTTTCGTTTTGTCGTTTGGTCGCTTTTCTAGATTTGTCGCATTTCCTGTTTTCCACATGTCTTGATCCATCCGTCGGAGAACCAATTAAAGCAAACTCAGAATTGTCTTCTGCTTATGGCCGACGGCTTTCACCATGTTTGTGTAGTGTAAAAACATTTTTTTTCTTAAAAGCGAGTTTTAGAGATGTTTGGTTTCCGATGGCATGGCTGCAGCTGTCTCCTGTGTTTTTTGTCATTTTGCCAACCGAAATTTTGTTGAAAATATTTCGTGTTAAGGTCATAAAAAATGTAAGAGCACGAAGGTTCCCTGTTTTTTGGCAAATGATGCTGATGAAAATCTGCTATCTTGTATGCTTCCTGTAGGCAATCTGTCCTTTTACGCAGGGTCAAAGGCAAGAAGCCAAAAAATTGACATTAGTCAGACTCAGAGTCCGCTAAGTCTTTGATACCGCCAACCTTTAAAGGCTTCAAAGAATCAAGGACACAACTCTCGAATGCGTTTTCGCGTAAACAAATGGGACAGAAGACATTAATGGATCAAATGATCAGTGATTGCTGTAACGTTTTCGGCACGATGAATCCTCAAAACAAATTTGTAGTTTTTGAAACAAAGAAGGAAGCGGGCGATCTGATAAGACGTCCTCTGTAAAAAAACGAATTCGATAGTTGAACGAACGCTTGACAAATCTAATCTGGCATGAACGCTTTTTTCCTTTTTGAAAATGCATTTTACGTTTTGTTGTTTTCAACGATAAGACACTAACCGCAACTGTCCTTACGACGAATAGCATCAAGCTCTAATTTCAGACCAGTTTTCAAACCTCGTTTCCACTAAATTATTGCGTTGATCGACGATCAGGAATGCGGAATGAGTCATACGGTGTGCGAAGCTCACTTATCTAGTTACTTACAAACTAATTCGTGTGGTTCGGGCAAAGATAGTTTGGGCACACTGTTCGCTGCACATGGTCTCAAACAGAATTTAAAATGTTTTCAGCATTAAACGTTGCCTTAAGCAATCTCTAAAACGCGCCAGAACTTTGTTCTTATGCTCAATGCACCCGATCATAAGACAATAGCGGTCGTAAGAACCCTGCGGATATATCGTACCCACGTGAGACAGTCAAGCGTTTATGCGTGCAAATGGGAGTTTCCCATGAGCCGAACCTAAAACGTTTTTTACAAAAATGGGAGTTGATAAAACATAAAGCACGTCCAAAACATAACACGGTAAACGGAATGCTAATACGCCGAACCGCAAAATTCCCAAACGTTCTTTGAACCTTAAACCTAATCGCATCTGATCTCTTGACCGATCGCTTTGCGTGTTTTACGACCGACCCATTTCAATTCAGCTGCGGTTTACCCAAGTCATTCAATCAAATCGATTTTCACCTAAATCATTCCTTTTCTTAAATGACATGGTCGATAAATTGTAAGGATATCCGGTGAACAGGGAAGGAAAAGACTGATCAATTCCTTGGCCCATTTTCAGTCATTTTTTGAAGAGATTAGATCGTTTTAGCCAAAGATTCACATGCGTCAAACAACGAAAACATTACATCCTCGTCTTATCTCGATCGTGAAACTTGTGTTTTCCTTCATGTTTGGTCATTCCTACCGTAGGCTAGATAGTCTTCCGTCCATCTTCTCATTGTAAAACATCTCAGCCACATCCTCCCCTCTTCTTCGCGGGTATTCCCGTTTTAGGAGGGGTAACCAACCGCGTGTCTCCACGGGACGCTATTTAAGAACGCAAAGGTGGGCGCAGACAGAAAAGTAACATCAGTTACTCTCCTCTCCTCTGGTCGTGCTGGGGTTCCCCAGCCTGCGTTGCCACCGCCGAGGGGTTTCCCGTTCTCATCTCGTTTTGGGTGCGCGTTGCTGCACGTTACAGTGCTGCGCTGTGATAATTGAAAAGAGAAGATTGAAGAGACTTTGATTCCAGGTTCGGAGGAGACCGATGGCCAACGTGCTTCGCTATGTGATATTGTTCATCTCACTGGTCTGTATGGCTTTTATCATAGCCAATACAGTACTCTTCAACTTCACGGTGATTTGTATGAAGCCCAGAGAGGATCTGAATAGAGTCAGCTTTGATAATGAAACCGAGACGCGATTCTACTCACCGGAAGAAGAGAGCTGGATCCTCTCGGCCGTCGCCGTAGGAAGCATTGTTGGCACGTTTCCTTCAATCCACGCAGCTGAGGTTTTTGGCCTTAGGAAGAGTTTCACCGTCTTCGGAATCCTTTCCGCATTAGCCACAACGGCGATGCCTCTTGCATCAAATTATTTCTGGGCTGTGCTTGGGGTTAGGTTCTTCCAGGTATGCCATGAATACTCCTCGGCTTCCTTAACAGCTTATTTTAGGGTTTTGCCAAAACAGCCGCGTTTGTAGCCATCGGAATCGTCCCTCACATGTGGGGAGGCATGAAGCAGAAGGGCCTTTTTGTGTCACTCCTGACCTGCAGCTATCAACTCGGTCCATTCTTTGCCACCTCAGCTTCAGGCTTCTTCTGCTCCTCCTCCTTTGGCTGGGAATGGGTCTACTACACTTTTGGGATCTCAACCTTTATCTCTTTTATTGTATTCTTCGCAATTTACACAAACTCTCCCTACAAGAACCGGTTCGTTGAGGTCAAACACCAATCCTGGTATACGGTATCTGGTTTTAGGTTCGCTCAATTCAACACGGTTCTCCCTCTGACGCCAACCACTGAGAAGCCACTCACTTTGGATCAGCCCAAGCTTCAAAAAACAAAGGCCGACGTGCCTTACAAGGCGATCTTAAGGTCTTACTCGGTCTGGGGAATCATGTCCACGGGTCTCGGCGATGCGCTAGGTTATCAGATCTTCTTCCTCTACGGGCCTATTTATGTCAATAAGGTAAGTGACTTCCTTTACACAAAAGTGGAAGTTTTTGCAAAACGACTCTTAATGGTATTACGCAGTAATACCGCCATTTGCACTTTTCATGTCCTGTAGCAGCAAAAACTGGTTTTTAAGGTCGCGTTAATTGGGTTAAATGCGACACTGAACTTTACAACATTGAAATTGGGAAAGAAGCAGTTCGGGTTAGGAGTCGGCATTAATCGATAAAACGGACGTAACCCTAAAACCATTAAATTTCAGATTCTCGGCTTCAACATCTCAGACACGGGTATTCTGGCCTCGGCACCCTATCTCATCTCAATCGCCACAAAATTCTTTGGCGGCCTCTTTCTTGACAAGGCGTCCTGTATAAGCGACTCCGCCCGCGTCACCCTGTTCACCGTTGTCTCCCAAGTAGGCATGGCCATCAGTTTCATGCTCCTCACGGTTCTCAAATCCGACACTCCAATTCTTGCCCAACTTGTGTTTACCCTAACCGTCGTCGTCAGCGGTCTGCACCACATCGGAATCATGAGCGGAAGCCACATGATCGCCCAACAGTACACGCACATCCTCTCCTCCGGGGTGGCCGCGTTGGACAGCACCACCGGGCTTCTCCTCCCCATTTGGTAGCGCTTATCGCTCCTCACTACAGCCACGCTGAGTGGTCCCATCTCTTCTACGGAATCGTAGTTGTTCTAGCTGTTACGAATTTCTCGTTTGTTTTTATGACCAAGCTGAAGCCAGCTAAGTGGACTCAAACTCTTCCTCAGTGAGGGAACGACTATTTGACAACGGAGTGATACTCACTTCTGCCGTTTTTTTCAATAAATTTTACATGATCCTGCCTTGCGATTACATCGGCCTAATTTAGGTGAGAAACTATGAGAATACAAAGCAGGACTTCCTGTCACATGAGACATTGCTTTGTTGTTATGATGACTGAAGCGTAGTTGGGTGCGGGGAAGCCTAACAGTTGGAACGAGTTTTCGTTGTAAAAAAGAGACGCTGGTCGGAAGAGATAAGATCAGTTTTGCCAATAAACGATGGTCTGGCGAGAGAAAATTTATCCACAAGAACACATTTTTTGGTCTGCGTTTACGGAACCGCCAGAGGTGAGTCGCATACACCTTAAAAGATGTCCATACTTCGTAATTTTCGTCGGCAGTTTTTTTCCTAAACACTTTCTCTCAATCAACTCCAACGTTCATTAAACTCAATGCAAGCTCAGCGAAAAGACGCATTTTCACACATTTTAGCCATAAATACGTATTTATTTGCATAATAACCCGAATTTTAATTAACATGTTCACCTCCATCCCACGCCGGACTCCAGACCGAAAAACTCTTCTTAAACGAGGAAACGAGCTCCTAAGAAAATACGGTTCAGATCTCACCCAAGACCTCAAAGACTACATCGAAGACTCGGCCTATTTTGCGAAAATCCACGACAAGTGTGGCGCTTCGAACAAGATCCTGAGCTTCCTTCCACCTGAAATTGTTTACGACTCTCTAAACCAACGTGAGACGACATACGGCGATGAAGAGCGCATGGAATACGTCTATGTTCCTAGAACTGATCTGAAAGAGCTTGACGGCACTTTCGGATATTTCGCCAAGCAGCCTGCGAAAGCGGTTTGGGTTTCTTATAACCAAGAAGTGAATGTGATGCACACGAATTATAGCAATGTGGATCTGACTGGCCTGCACCAGATCCAAGGCCTTGCGATAATTGATGTCAGACTCAGTTTTAACAGAACACCTGAAAGCATCAGACCCCTTCAGTTAGCTTTGAAGGGGTGGTATCAACATCTGTTCTTATTGGTAAAGGAAAGCTTTATTGAAGTAGTGGAAGAATTGTTTATGAACACGCCTGAGTACATTCCCTGTGAGCGGGTTCGATTTGAAAATATCAACGACAAAACGCCATCGGTCATCAAATACATGCGACGCTTTCTGACCCAAAACCGGGCTGATACTCAAATCGGTCTCTGGAAGAAGAACGCCAGTGATCTTCGCGTGAAAGTCGAATTGGAGGATTGTGCCTTTACCGGAGATCTCTTCAAGACAGCAATTGAAACTTTCAAACAAGACAAGATCTACCACCTTAAATGGGATAACGAGCAAGACCAGATCGACGAGAAAACGTTAATTTCTGTAATCAATTGGCTCAGGCAGACCTCGACCCATGATGACTACGAGTGCTGGTTTAATTATGGATCACACGAAATTGTAGAAAACGCGATGGAAGCATGTGGAGCTGAGAATGTGTTCAAGCGGTTTTCAAGCGATGGAGGCGTGGAATCCAAGTATAAGTTGTATGCTACGAGACGAAGCCAAGACTATTTAATAACAGTTTTGTGCGATGGGGAAATAATGTTGAGCTTTGAAAAGGTTGAAGATGATTTTGACGGGTTCGGAACCTTTTTTGATAGCTTCGAGATTTCTACCTAAGTTTCTACCTAAGACAAAATAAAAATAAGTAGGAGGCGATGAATGTGTGAAGTTTACGGTTTTTGTAACACTAGATTTGTGATGCGTTGACGAGTACGCTTAAGGTATAATGATGTAATTTGTAGAGGTACTAACACAGGTCATGAAGATGAACTATGGACAGTTCTCTTTCTGACTCTCCTTCACATTCCATCAACTGTCCTCTGGTCCACTTCGCAGATTTCACTTTGGTCAAAGCGATAAAAAGAACGTTAGTCACCACGAGGATCACGACGATGCCGTAGAAAACGGTTTGCCACTAAAAGCATCTTAGCTTAATAACTGCTGTAAAAGCCATCTTACCTCCTCTTCGCTGTAGTTGGGCATGATTAACGAAAAAATAGGAGGTAGAGCCAGTCCAACCAGGTTGAATTCAGCTGCAAGAACTGAGGCCAAAACAGGGGTAAATTGCTGAGCGACGATCTGACTAGCGTTCATAAGACCCACGTGGTGGATGCCGCTGACGACCATTGTAATTGTAAAAAGGAATCCTGGCAGAAAAGTCATGTCCGCTGAGATAAGTGTAAGTGCAGCAAAAGCGACTGTCAAAGCTAGTTGGGACAGAGAAATAAAGGAGAGGCACTTGAAGTTCTCTCCCAAACACGTGGCTTTATCCAAGAAAATGCCGGCTAAGATTTTCGCGATGATGGACAAGAGGTAGGGGAGAGCGGAAAGCATTCCAGTTTTGTGGATTTCAAGCTTCAGAACTGTATTGACATAAATTGGACCGTAGATAAGGAAGACTTCGTATCCGACTGCATCTCCCAAAGACGTGGACACAAGACCCAAATCGACGGACACGTTATCATGCGACCATAAGGAGTTTTGGCCTTTTTAGCTTTGAAAGAACGAGAATCGGGAAGAGGATTGACTTTGTTTCTTGCAGCAAGCCTAAAAAGGACATATTAGTCAGGCATGGGAGAAGCTACAAACATATGCTTATGAGGCACATTCGAATATAGCGCAAAAAAGAAGATACAAGAAATTGTGGTCAATCCCCCATAAAGGTAATAAACCGCCTGCCAACCGTAAGGAGAAATGCAGAAATACCCAGAGGTCAGCATAGCCATAAACGGTCCTAGCTGAAGAAAGCAGATTTTTGACTTAATGCTGATGAGTCTTACCTGATAGCTGCATGTCAGAATCGACACAAAAAGACCTTTCGCCTGTCCACCCCACGTGATAGGCACTGCTCCACAGGCTAAATAACCAAAGGCCATTCCTGTTCCCTAAAATCCTCCGTATCTTCTAAAATGAGTTCACATCTCCTACCTGAAAGAATCGCACCAGAAGAACGCCTACAAAACTGCTCGAAGCCATAGGCATTAGAAGTGTAGCCAAGCCTGACAACAGTCCAGAAAGAGTGAAGCTCAATCTCAGACCAATTTTGTCAGTGGTCCAGATAGCGGGAAACGTTCCCAAGACCACTCCTATGGCGGTTGTCGATAGAAGCCATCCCTCTTGAGTTGTATTAAATGCTCGAGTACCTAAAGGAAAGATTAAGCCTAAGAGTAAGCCACCCAACTCACTATTTAAGCTTTTGACTCTCTTCTCACTTGGTTCCATGCAAATAACCGTAAAATTAAATAGAGTCATGTTGGCACACAAAATCGAAATACAGATTAGAGTCAGAAGAACAATAAAATAAGGTAGAAGAGCCATTGCAACCGTATTTGGAGGACTTTTAGGCGAGCCGCTGACGGTTGCGGCCTCTGTGGAAATGCGCATAGCGACGCGTTCCAACGTTTTATAGCCCTGAAATTCAGAGAAAACTTCCTGAATAAATTAGACCCATTTGAAATTGGAATGTATTTTCAGGAGAGATGACAACGTCATCAGCGTCATGAAGGCGCCATTTCGCAGACAGGGCAAATGTCGACTGGTGACTGAGTTTCATGATAGAACAAAGACACAAGCAAATTTTTCGTCGCAACCTTGGATGCAGTTGGGACGTATAAGCAAAAAGCTCTAAATGCACAGAGATAACAGAAAGAGAAAAACCGTGGGGTTAAACATGAAATTCAGTCTAACGTCTTACGTGAAGACGCGAAATTCAATATGAAACAGCAGTGTGGAACGACGAAATCAGAAATAGCTTAAAAAGCGTAAGGGATGCATGTCAGAACTCGTTTTCCCATGATCCACAACTGCAATCGTCGACAGTACGCATCTTTCTTGTTTTGTCGTTTGAACATGACTCTCTGAGCTGTAATTTTCAGGCCCGTTTGCCATTTTACCAAATCGCTTACCATTCAATCTTCTGGACACGTCTCAATGCAGATGACAGTAAAGTTTAACAGAATTGTGTTAAGAACAGAAATGCAAATAAGCGTTAGGGTAATGATAAACTGAGGTAGAAAGGTCTTCTTTGTTAGAGATTTAAATAAATATGGGGACGGTTCAAAGCAAGTTCAAACTGAAAAGCATCTTCCTAACGCAAGAGAATCATAAAAATGCAGGTGTCAACCATGAATATAAATACGCCATTAGCCGACATCTTCATTTAGCAAAAAGACCAAAAACTGAAGATTGAAGATAGTGTCTTGTTCCAAAGACTGAAACTTGTGAATGGAAAAGCTTCCGTTTGGCATCAAGTTAAAGGATTAGCTTTGATATTTGACTACTTAACAATCTCCAAATTTCTATACTTCCGTTTTAAACAGTTATCGGCGACCTTTTGTCAAACTTGCCCATCTTGGTTTTCTGTAAGACCCTGATTAATTTTCTGTGCTGCAAAATCCAGCATTTTCAGTGTATTGACTGCATTTGGTCATGATCACTCACAGGCTTTGCGAAAAATCCAATCATTTCAAAAATACACTTTTTTATCTGTTTTAATTTCATTTTTACAGTTTTTTTTGTTTTTAATTATGTTGTGCAAGGAAAATAAAGCATCACAAGTTTATTCCAAACTCCCGTCATGGTCGACCACAAAGTAGTGATCCAGTTTCCAAACTGAGTCATTGCAACAACTACGTTGTTCCATCTCACATGTCGTAAAGTTGTCTTTGTGACAATTCTTCCGGCTCTCTCTGGCTGTTGTTCAACTGTTTTCGAGTCCACTTTGCCGGTTTCACTTTGGTCAAAACGACGAAAATGATGTTCGTGACCACGAGAATCACGACAATGCGTAGAACACGATTTCCCACTGAAATTAGCCATAGATTAGACCGTATTGTGTTAAAGATAAGTTCACCTCCACTGCACTGTAATTCGGCACAATTAATGAAACGATGGGTGGAAGTGCGAGCCCCACAAGACTGTTCTGTGCCGCCAGGGCCGAAGAGAGGATGTGAGTGTACTGCTGGGCCACGATCTGGCTCGCGTTCATCAATCCTACGTGGTGGATGCCGCTTACGACCATCGTAATCGTGAAGAGAGCGCTAGGGAGAAAGGCAACGTCCGCCGAGATAAGCGTCAGCAGGACGAAAGAGACCGTCATGGCGAGTTGGAAGAACGCTGTGAACGAGATGCAACGGAAGTGTTCTCCCACGCACGTCGCCTTGTCGAGGAAGATTCCGGCGAGGAATTTTGAGATCATCGAGATGAGATAGGGCAGAGCGGCCAAAAGCCCGGTTTGGTGGATTTCGAGTTTCAGAACCTTAATTTGGTCATTTTCCGAAGCAAGACAACTTTGTGCTTACAGTGTTGACGTAGATAGGCCCGTAGAGGAGGAAGACCTCGTATCCAACTGAGTCTCCGAATCCAGTTGCCAGAATTCCCCAAACTGAGCGAGATTTCATCATGCGGTTGTAGGGAATAATCTGCTTTTTGGTGGGTAGCTGTTGAGGCTCGGGCAGAGGACTCACTTTGCTCTTTGCCGCCAACCTAAACCAGCCTGCTTAGATTTCCAAAATTACAGGTTTTATGTACCTGTTCTTGTGCGGTGAATTTGTGTACATCACAAAGAAGACAACAAAGGTAAGGATGGTCCCACACCCGTAAAGGTAGTAGACAGCTTCCCAGCCATAAGGAGAAGTACAAAAGTAGCCAGCATTCAACATCGCCATGAAGGGTCCAAGCTGCAATAGAAATAAGCGTCAACAACATTTTCGCGAATTTGACGGTCTAATTAATGTCATCACATTAAAAAGGCTATTTTCAATTCCGGTTTCTGCTTCTATGAAAGAAAGAACACGATCTGATTCATTACCTGATAACTACACGTGAGAATAGACACAAACAGTCCCTTCGCCGGTCCTCCCCACGTGATTGGTACCGCGCCGCTGGTCAAGAAGGCACACGCCATTCCGAAACCCTGAAAGTCATTCTATGTAATTGCAAAGATTATAAAACGTCATACCTGGACGAATCTGACCACCAGGATGCAGTAGAAACTGGTTGAAGCCATAGGCATCAGAACCGTCGCAAGGCCCGAAGCGATTCCAAACATCGTAAAAGTGAGCCTTAATCCAAATCGGTTTGTGATGTAGATGGCCGGAAACGTGCCCACGACGCCGCCGATTGATACCGTCGAAAGAATCCATCCTTCCTGCGACACCGAGAACGCTCTGGTTTCTGAAACCCACCACTTTAGCATAAACAAAAACAAGAGTTTGACAAAGAAGATCTTCAAACTTTGGGATCGTTCATTTCATCATCGTAAATTCCTATGCTCTTGGAAACCAGTCTCCGGAGTCAGAACAACCTTAGGTCTTACATAAAAATAGCTATGCACCCAACAAGGGTGTTTACAGTTATGAATTGGGGTTGTGACGAAAGATGGGTGTAACAAGCCACGGGTGTTGTCGAAAACGTGAGTCGAACTTTCGCGAATGTTTGACGGTCAGTTTAGTTAGTGAATCAGGTATATCGAACTTTCGTTTTCCACACAGACAACGGAAACGTAGGTGTAGATAGGTGCTTGAAGATCAGTTTTTAGTTATGATAGGGACTAGGTGTTGATTTTTAAAAATGGCAAGCGAACAAGGCGAAAATCTTACCGTTCGAGCTAATGCTGATGTCCTTGTTCGGTTCCATACAAATAACAGTGAAATTGAACAGAATCGTATTCGCGTAAAGCAGCGACATACAAATGAGCGTCAGCGTAATGATAAAATACCGAAGAGCGAGCATTTTGGACCTGAAATTGATCATTTTAAAATTCTCAGATTCGGAGAACTTCGCGAAATCTTGCGAATTGCATTTCCCGGTTATCAAAAAAGAACAGAAAAGCAAAGAGATCAATTCTAGTACAAAAGTTTTCAGCAGACCTACGCCAACCATCACCCAAGTTCTTCGTCGCCAAGGGCAGCAGACGCTACGAAGTGTGACAAATGAAACCCGAGAATGGAGTCGCAAAGACGTCTTCTCATTTTAAAGTGAGAACTAGTATAGTAAAACCAGGCCTGAGCGTACTGTGATGGTATCAGGCGCAGAAAGAAGAAAAGCCTGCAGAGGGGCGATTCACATCGATCGTCGTCGCTCACAGTGGCCAAAGATTGGGGGAACGGAAGACGGAGAAGAAGAAGAAAACAGCGTTAAATAGAAACCCGAAAATGTCAGAAAATTGTTTATTGGGGAGACCTTGAACCTACAATATCACGTGTTCTTCAAAGAGTCGCGGGAGCTATAAAATTGGGAAAGACCTGAGAACACTTTGGCTTTTTGAACATTCCGAAACAGGACCGAATGGTGAACCAGGGAAAGAAGCGCAGGAGACGTTGCTTGATTTGAAAAGGGCAAATTGTCACAGGTGTAAAGTGCTGCACTTGCTCTTCGTCCTAACTTCTAAATGGTTGAACAATAAAAGGACGTTTGAGTTACAAAATAGAGACAGAATGTTTGTGCCGTTTTGGGGCGAAAACCTTTAAAACCATTTGGTCTGCCGAGAATTAATCAGAGCTGTTATAACGCCTTCGGCAATTATGCTAATGCCAAAGAGCCCCTAACACGTCACCACGTGACGCCTCTGCAAATGGATCAAAAAGAGAAACAGACGGAGGAAATGATTCAAAGTTAGCATAACGACTTGAACGACTCATGCCAGTAAATGATTTTGTCACGGATCAAATGTGGATAACCAAAGGTGAAACCTGAAAAATAAAAACAAGTTCAGTTTTTTCTTAGAGTTGGCTATGATTAGAATTCCGGAGACCGAAAATTACATCGAAGATCAAAAAAACAAAAGATTTCTAAATTGCGAAATTAGAATGCAGCTGATTTTAGTCTAATGAGCAGTCAAAGAGTAAAAAGCGCGCTGAAACCAAAAACTCTGATTTGATCGCGTTCCCATGGAATATTAACCTTGATTTAAAAAATCTTTGCTGTAAAAAATTAATTGCAGAAGATATCAAAAAAACTTGTGATCTAAACAGAGCCAAGGTTAGAATCGAAACAGAACCCAGAAATGATCCTAAATGGCTGCTTATCAATGCCAAGACACGGAACGAAGTGCCACTCAAAAACAGTCCTTGAGATGAAAAATCATTTTGGTCGAGACGGGGCTTTTTGCAACCTGAGAAGTGCATTAAACTTACAGATTGTGGGTTGTGTGCATTGATCGGAGAACCTGTTCTGCGTGAAACCTTTGGGAGCGTCGGAAGAAGTCGATCGGTGTAAAGCGTCCGTGGGTTTCTTTCGGTTTCGTGCGGAGATCGGCGTCGCGCGATCGTTGGTTCGGACGGTTTGGAACAGGAAAAGACGTTGTTTTCGAAACCGAACGCAACATTTTGGAGTTTTGAACTTCCGGACTCGCGTAGTTTGGAAAAATAAGGTCAGAATTTTGCAGAGAGACCAGAATTGAAAGAGGCTTTTGATTCCTAAAAGCGAAATTCGCAAGAAAGATGGATTCTTCCCCCGAACTAATTTGCAGCACATTCTCTTCTTCGTCATATCGGCGACCAAAAAAGGAGAACTGCGAGATATCTCCTTTATTGCCCTGAGAATTTTCTGTTTTGATACGTTGGATACCTTCCAAGGGAGTTTGGAAAAAGAACCTAGGCCTTCTTGATGAAATGGAACGCAGCATTTCGGAAATTTCCACTTTTTGGGTCAAAGCTCGAAATTCAACCCATAAAACAAAAAAGGACGCTTCAGGAAAAAAGGATTGAAGGATTTGCAATCGCATCTGCCCTAAACGGAACTTAGTCAGCGGCACGTAAAATTCTACAATTTTACACTTGCACATTTTGATGTAAACGTTCCACTCCTTTATGGACTCGAAAAACCAGGAACTCAGCGTGAGGTGGAGACACACTCTGTTCTGTGGTGTTCGGAGGAGAGTTACCTTTAGAGTGTAAAGCAATTTCACAATTTGAAGTCTGTACTTAACGCGAACTCGCAAAGGATGCGACAATGGTTGAGATCAGAGAAATTTTGTAAAAAGTGAGAAAGGTAAACGTGCGAACGTGCAAACTACCCGATTTATAAAACAGGATGTCCCTAAAAACATCCCTGGCCAGACAGCTGAGGCGCCACCTGTCTGGAAACCTAGTTGCCTGTCTGGAATCCAACCGGTTCATCGCTGAGCGCGCGCTGAGAATGACTTTTCCAGACATGCAACTCGTTTTCCAGACAGGTGGCGCTGCAGCTGTCTGGCCAGTAATGTTTTTTTGGACATGCTGTAAAAGTTCTTTTTGCTCAGGTCGTCTGTTTAGACGCGGTTCCAGAGAAATACCCTTCAACAAAAACCTACTCCTTCCATGGACAAAATGTGACGTCAGCAATAAGACTTCAGTCTTTGATTTTCTTCAACTTTTCAATTCTAAATTCCACCTAATTAACCACTAATTAATAGACTGTAGATCTTTGGCAGAGGCGTTTGTTGTTCTCCGGACAATTGTGTTCTGATTTTTGAACACGAACTGCCAGATCAAATCGTTTTGTTTGTCGTTCAGCGAATCCAATGTGGAAGAAACTTGTTTGACGAAGATTTTTGAAAGTGACATTGAAAAGTTTTAACTAGAAGAGGCGAAGAAATTGGAACGGACAGGGCGTCGATAATACAGGGTGACACAAAAGTAATCACCCCCTGGCCACACAGTACAGAGTGGGCCAGAAAAAAGAATGGTCTGGAACGAGCAGGTGCCGGGTGTCTGGAGCGAATCATATGCGCACTGCAAGCGAACCGGTCGAAATTGCGTCCTGATTTTATCGGAAAACGGATAAAATCGTGTGAAATTTAGCGCTTTTCTTCCTGATTCTTCCCGCAACCAACTTCGCTTCTAAAATGTGTGGAAATAAAGCAAAAGCAGGCCAAAAAATTGTCAAAAATACGCCAAATTTTGGTCAGAACGGTCGTAATCTACCGTGAACGTTAGGGAAGAGGCAGATCTACCCCACAGAATGTTCTCCGTTAGCTGTGGACAAGCTGCTCGAAGAGAAAACGAAGAGAAGTATCGAAAGTCACTGCCAGTCGTGAAGGCGACGCAAGTGACGCCGACCACGAAGAGGTGCAAACAATATGTACCAACTGACCTGTCATAAATTTCAATAAAACACAATACTTTAAATACAGAAGATAGGAGTTAGTTGGGCCAATTCATTGGTCCCAGTTGTCCCACGACGGCTGCTCGTGGCGGGCGTTCGGCGCGACTCCGGGTGAGTTCCAGTCGTCCCAGGCGCTCGCGTCCGCTCCGCCCGGCTTGCTGGATCCTCCTGCGGTTGGAGCGGTGAACCCTCCTGCGGCCGGAGCTCCGAATCCTCCTGCGGCTGCAGGTCCAAATCCACCAGCGGTTGGAGTGCCGAACCCTCCTGCGGCCGGAGCTCCGAATCCTCCTGCGGCTGCAGGTCCAAATCCACCAGCGGTTGGAGTGGCGAACCCTCCTGCGGCAGGAGCTCCGAATCCTCCTGCGGTTGAAGCGCCGAATCCTCCCATGGCTGGAGATCCGAATCCTCCTGCAGCTGCAGGTCCAAATCCACCGGCAGCTGGAGTGGCTTCTTGGGCAGGGCGCAGGCCGCCGCCGAAACGCTGCGGAGGAGGTTGAAGACTTGCGCTGGGCTGGCCTCCGTTGACCCCGATCCCGGCTCCGAATCCACCGTTGGCTCCGAATCCTCCTCCGAATCCTCCTCCGAATCCCGTTGGCCGCGTGCCAGAGGGCTTCGAGAATCCTCCAGCGCTGTTTCCGCCAAAATCTGGAACAAGGGACGTAAGCGGACAAATAGGTAAGAAAGTCTCACCCTTGGCAGGGAAAGAAGGAGCGCGTTTGGCGAATCCATCGCCGAAAGAGTCCGCAGGTCGGCTGAATCCTCCTCCGCCCGGAGCCTTCGCAAAGCCGCTCATCCCTCCGGGGCTGGCGGCGGACTTGGGGAACGCGTTGTAGGACGAAAATCCTCCCATCGGCGGCTTGGAGAATCCCGTACGCGAGAATCCGTTGTTGTTTGATTTCGGAGTGGTTTCGATGTCGTTCCGGCGTTCCTAAAATTGTCAAAAATTGGTTTCGTCTTTCAGAATGTCACTCACAGCAAAAGAGGGCTTTCCGAATCCTCTTCCAAATCCGCCTGCCGATTTTGAGTGGCTCTTCTCCCTGTTCGACACGGTGATCCATCCATCACCGTCGGCGGTTTCGTTCATCGGCGGTTCGTCGGGGTCGACGCCACTGGGAACCGAGTCGTTGTCATCTAAAGCGAATTCTAAGAAACCAGACCAAAAGAGCAAAACACCAACCAAAAGATCTGGTCGACATTGTGATCGGCGTTCCCGGCATCGCGCCACCGCTGCCCATCGTCCGGAGTATCGATGTCTTCTTCTTGGGACGGAAGACCGGACTCTGGGGCGTCGTGATCCCGATTCCCAGCTGCTCGCAGATGTCGGAGCACTTGTTCTGGCTCTCCTCCGGCGCCAACGCGTGCCAGCGGTTCTTCTTCACCGTGGTCGGCGACACGGCGAAGCGGTTGAATTTGAGCTCCAAATTCGGCTCCGCGTCGCCCTTCGTCCCCCACTTGAAGTCTTCGTTGTCGCGCACCATCTGGAGTAGCTTCTCCTCGGCCGCGTCGTGGAGTGCATGCTGCCAGTCCCGGTGCTCGACGGCCATTCGCATCATCTTCATCCGGTAGTCATCGTCAAGGTTACCGAATTGGCCCTCTGGACTGATGCACACGTCCGGGTTCAGGAGTTCGAGGCTGCAGTTGACGACAGCGATCTGCGCGACGGTAAGGAAAGGCGACGCCGTCCGATGGGAAGTCGTTTCCATGTCCATGGCGGCTGAGCGAGCAAGCTGGAAGAAGGGTGAAAGTTAGAGTTGGGAAAAATGGACGAAATTTGGGCATCGTGACGCGCAATACGTGAGAAATTTACAACAAAAAATAAAGCAGCGATTTTACCAAAACTGGCGACAGCAGCAGAGGACGTTGTTTCCACTGACTTTTGAGGCGAAGAACACGTGAGCAGAGCGCAGAGGACCGACCGATCTCCGACGGAACGATGCCTCAGCATGAAGCGACGGCGATCTTGAGCGCCGAACCAGACAGACGCCACGTGGTCGAAATGTTCAAGAAGCGAAGCGGGTCCAAGCAATCGCTTTCCCCGGTGACCGTAACCTCCTCCTTCGATCAAGATTTTCGCGTCAGGATTCGGCAGATAAAGCAATTTTATCGTTTACGTTGAAATACAAAAATGCGGCCATTCGCGGATTCCATCGCGCCTCTCGGACCTGAGACCTGGGCTAATGGTCACGCAGAACCTCCACGAAGCGTCGCAGCTTTGTGACGCGCTGGACGACGTCCTTCTTCTCCGTTGCCGTCGCTCCCATCTTCATTTTCTTCATTTGTTGCACGAGTTGATGAAGTTGGACGCCCTGGTGCAGATGGCCCGCAGCGGCGTCGCACTCGATCTTCTCGTCGGCAAGGCACTGAAATTGCCGAATTTAGGAGAATCCGAAGAAGCGAACCCACGTTCAAGCCGTCGGCGACGTCCTCCAGGAGTCTGTCATTCGCCTTCAACGTCTTCTGGATATCCTTCCTTGATTCGATCGATTGTTCCAGGTATTCGCAGGTCTCGTCCAGGTAGACCTTCTCGGTTTGCAGCTATATTACGTATTTTTCAGCTTAGAATTCGCTTGCAAACTCCCACCTGCTCATTCAACTTTCTAAGACCGCTGATCCTGGCCATATTCATGTAGACCATGAGGATGGGCGACGTGGAAATCCCGTTCGCGTCCGCAAAAGCGCTTTTGGAGTTCAAGGCGACTTCGGTGAGGACGTCGCAGAGATTCAGTGGCTGAAATGAAGGTGATAGAGGAATCGAATTTACCTGTACTCACCTGGTCGACGGTTTCGTTGTGCGTAAGGTGGTTGTAGCTGACGAATCGGAGTTCCGAGTGCTTCTGATTGCCGGTGCGGTAGCGGCGGACGCGGATACAATTCCGAGGCAACGGAGTCTTGATGGGGCGAGGCGCGCGGATGTCCAGAATGCGCGAGAAGGACGTCCGGCGAGGAGGTTTCACGGGACTCGCGATCTTCTCGCGCGAGGCCCTAATCGCCTCCCTCTGCTTCAGCATTAGGTGTTCCCTGCGAGAGGCGTCGGCCAAACTCTCGCTGTTCGAGTGGCTGACGGCGAGGGCGCTCGGCAGCGGCTCCTTGGATTCACTCACGAGTTTCGGCATTTCCGCGCTCTTCCTGTGAGAGCGGGCCTTACGAGCGGCTTTCGCGGACGAGCGCTCGGTCTTCTTTCGGAGAGGTTCGGATCGCTCTGAAATAAACTTGATTAGATCATGGGAAACGAAGGAAAACTCACTCATTCCGGTTGCGGCGAAAGTGGTCAAATCAACGCTTTCGACGGGTGGCTTGCGTTGGCGAGATCCGACCGCTTCCTTTGTGACCAGAAAGGGAGAATGAGGCGAGCGAGAGCGGCGAGACGGACCGGTGCAGACGTGGCCGTTCGACGGTTTCAGACACCGAGGAATGTCTGCAAATGCAGAGTCTCGTAGGTTCCGTCTGCAAAATGAGATGTTTTGATGTCTGACTTTGGAGCTGTCGCAAATGGGTTTAACTCCAACGCCAACTCGGACGACTGCGTAGGAACTGATTACGAGAAATGAAAACAAAACAGCAAACGGAAAACATGTTTCATTGAGTTAAACAAGCAAGAGTAGTTGTGAGCCAGTGACAGACTTCCTTTAGATTATGAAGGTTTGGAGATCAGTGCTTCGCTCCATGATTTTGTTAATGTCTATGTCCTGCAGTCATCTCAAAAGAATACGTCTTTCATCGACAGTCGCGTCTTTTAAGAAGCACGTGGACCCGTCCTTCGTAAATGAACGATACACTAAAATCCTCTTCTGTGAAAGCAAAAGATGGTGAAATCGTCTTTTCTCCTGGAACACGGATCAGTTTATTCTTGTCCTTAAATGGATTTGTTTAAAACGGCCCGAGAACACAATGTGATTGCTATGCACATCTCGAACACTAAAGTTGGCTTATTGACGTCATTTTCATCAATCTAAATCAACTTGAAAATGTCGGCGTAAGTTGAAATCAGTTTAACCTTTGACGTTGACAACTTGGTGAATGTTGCATTGTTCAGATTGCGAACGGCACAGGTTAAAAACTTTCCCTTCACGATTCTCCAACTAGCAAGATAATTGTGCAAACGGTTGATTTATAATCAAAGTCTAACAAACGTGGGTCGAGTAATCTCTTCGTTCTGTTTTGTCAAACGATTGTAGATATGTAGAAAGGGACAGCTACATGGAAACGCAATTT
This sequence comes from Steinernema carpocapsae, assembly GCA_000757645.3. NCBI lineage: Eukaryota > Metazoa > Nematoda > Chromadorea > Rhabditida > Steinernematidae > Steinernema > Steinernema carpocapsae. The sequence goes on along the minus strand of AZBU02000012.1, from coordinate 467,248 downwards.
AGTCAATCATCAACACAAAGACCCAATAATAAACACGATTCTAATTTTGGTATGAACCTCTATGCTTCCATATTCGCGTTTATCACACTTTAATAAGAAATTCTACAACAGCCAACAGCCAATGGTTGCGCTGACGATAGAAAGAAACATTGGAATGGCGCAGATGTTTTTGGTGAAGCGATCGTAAAATGAGGCGCATGATGTCCTTTGCGTGAAGGGTCAACTTTTGGCGTACTTGCTCGCGAATCAGATAAGAACAACGATTGACTTGAAAATGCAGATTTATTTTTTGCTCGTTGCATTTGCCAATTGTGGGTTCTTACGTGCAGTGAGACTCGAAATCATTAAAACAGGGAATTACTGTTGACCATTGTTACTCAGGCAACTTCTGATTGGCACTTGCACGCACAGATTCGACCCATTTGTTGAAATTCCGGTTCTGCTAAAAAATTTAGTTACAAGCTAGGTTGTATTTTGGAAGCGAACCTTTTCAACGTTCTCACGTTCAAGCTCCAGCAATCCGATTTCTTCTTCGAAGACCTTTCTGGTAATGTGTGTAGTTTTCTTGAGCTTATCCACCAGGTCAGCCAGAGCCCTATGAGCGACGAGAATGGCACTGTAGTGAAGACTAAACTGCAACTCAACTTGGTGCTTCAGGTCGTTCATAATCTCATTATGTGACGTTTCAAACTTTTCGAAGTCGAAGCACAATCGTTCAATTTGCTCGTTTTTCTCTTTGGTCCCAACAAATTCCGCCTTCTTTACGCTCTCAATATGTTCGCGATGGCTGTTAAAAACGCATTTGTGGCAGATGAACTCCTGAAGTGACATTCACAAACTTGAAACAGTTACATACCTACCTTATTATCCTTGTCGGTACATTCTTCGCAATACAGAACGTCGTCTTCCGGAAGATATGCTTCACACGTCGTACACTTTAACGAATCGGACGTTTTAGAAGTGGAATTTGACACGTTAAAATCTGAAATTGAATGTTAAAAGCGATCGGAGGAGATTACGTGCTTTCCAGCGCTAACCAGTTCGTGGGTAACTTCTCGTTGAAATCCAATTTTGTAGGCTTACGACAAATCGGACAAGAAATCGTCCTAGCCGCACCCATTCGAACCAGCTGCTTTTCACACTCCTCGCAAATTGAATGACCACAGTTTTTCAGGATCTTGGGAATAGGTCGCTTGTCCAAACAAACCGGACATTCGAAAACATGTTGTGGATTGGAATCTAAGGCGAGAGTGGGCTGATTCACAAGGTCCACCTGCCACATCTTCCCTTCTCTTTGATTGGTGAAATAGAGGTTTGCTCCAGAAAACGCAAACGCGTCTACGGTCTTTTGGAACGGCAACCGCGCAGCGGTCTTAGTCCTACAAACTTCTGTCAGTTTGATAAAATCGGCAAGCTGTTCACCTCATGTCGATCTTGAATAGATAGAATGCCCCCAAGTTCTTAAGAGCAAGGAAGACGGTGTCGTTAGTAACGTTGGTCGCTGCTTCGGATGGAACTAAAAGTCCGTCGACCTCAAATGAAAAATCCTCCGTGGCTTTTTGAGATGGTTGAGCTGACAACTCAGACGAGAAGACAACTATTTTCGTTCTAATCATGCTCATCATGAACACACGACCTCCGTGTTGGAAAGCGGCAAATAAGGGTATATCTGAATATCAATTCAACTACACGTATGCTTCTGGACCACTTCTCACCTGGAACCGTGTACGTTGTTTCATTTTCCAAAAAGAAGAGATGTTCGAAGGAAAAATTCGAACGATTGCTCTTTCGGACGAAATTGTGATACAATTCGTGACTGAAAATTGTTTCTAACGAAGCTTAAACAACTGTACCTACTGAAATGAAGTGAGGAATTGGTAGGTGTGCTCGCCATTTTGTTGGGTAGATTGCTTATGAAGCAGGGAATCATACTCAATGGATTGAGAAATGTGAAAAACACATCCGTTGACAACCCTCCATTGGCAAATCTCGCAGTTCATCTGAAAGTGATTTTTAGAAGCGTACTGGGTCCTCAACATTGACTTACCTGAAGAGGACAGGGTACATTTTGAACTGATTTCGTAGAGCGGCTGTAGACCCGAAGCATTTTGTCGGCTCTGAAACCAAATATACGGCCTTCACAACTCAGAAACTTACGGATTCCACGAAAATATGTTTTCTTCCGTAATTGCGAAACCTTTCGAATTTACGGCAGCCGCTACGCTGGTAGAGCAAAGCACTTGACGTATTGGTAACGAAGAGGTCATGTTTGAAATCAGGACAACAATGCAAGCCCAGTCAATGTGGTTAGGAAGAAGGGAAGAAGATGATGATCGATGGCGTGTTCGAATGCAGCCTAGGTGTAAAATTTAGCACAAATCCTTTAGCACCTCAAAAACTGCGACTTTTGAAAACGATATTTTATTAGAGCGTTCGAGAGAATCACGATGGGGATACTATACATAAACTGTTCCATCCCGGCACCTTTCGATTGATACTTGCTATCACAGCTTCGGTCCATTTCTTGAAGTCTTTCTCTAAAATTGATATTAAACCTAATTTTGGCTAATCACTAATACCTTTTCTCTGCTTTTAGTTTGAGCATTCAACAGCATTCATTTCTCTTAAAAAGCCCTTCTGCTGATAGTTTTGGTTTTCTTGAGCTTATCCACTCGGTCAGCAATAGTTTTGTGATCCGCGAGGATAGCGCTGTAGTGGACACTAAACTGTAATTTACGGAAAGCGAGCCAGTTTGTGGGAATCTACTCATTCAACTCCAGAATGGTTCTAGTATGAGAACACCGGACAATTTAGTAATACTGTGAGTACTCTCGAAGTCCGGTTCAGCGGAGCCCAACTGATCAACTGTCCCTCGCATATATGAGAAACTGAATAACCGCATTTTGATAGAAATTTTGCAGTAGCACGTCCCTCCAGGCAAATGGGACAGTCGAAGAGATCAGATTATTTAATTGAACTTGGTTAGGTTGAGCATCATTGTTATCCAGCACTGTATGTGTCGCTTGATCGATCTGGGCACGGTTATCAACTTGTGCCTGTGACACAAGCAGACAAATCTTTTGCCCGCACGCTGCCATGAACGCGAGAGACAAAAAACGAATGCTGCAACTTCGATCGGAAATCTTAAATTCCAACTGAGGTATCTGAAGTGCGTTCGCGTAATGAATATATTTGAAGAGCACTCTCGCTATTTCTCTAGCTTTTGGTAAACTCGAGAAACGGGGTAAAAACGCTCACTTCTATAAGTCATGTATTCTATAGTCCCTTATGTAGTTTTTTTGTTACCTCCACTAGAACATATTTTGGATGTGTCGAAAGAGAAGAGCTTCTTAGAATGCAATAATCTCCAGTGGTTTCTTGCTGCGTCCATCTACAAGCACGTTTTCACATGCTCAACTGAAGTCTGAACAATACCCTGTTTCTGTTCGGACATATTCAGCCACTCCATCGCGGAGCAGCTGAAATGCTGTAGGCAGCATTACAACCCAAACAGTAAATTCGTCCGCCCGCAACGTTCCATCCGAATTCCTTCACTAACATCATAACCGGAGGCTGGGCACCGAAGGACTTCCGTTTGCTGTGTGCGGAAATTGCAAACAAGTAGTTTTTTGGTAGACCTAATAATGTCAAGTTTAAAAAGCAAACAGCGAGCAAACGACTTATGTACCTATCACACGCGTAAATCTTGTCTGCGAACAGGTGAAAGTTTTCCGTGCTGAGAAGACTCAAAACGGTCGCTGAGCAGGAGACTCGCTCTGCTTGTGACATCTCTGAAATTGGATAGAAGACTTTATTGACCTAATCTGAACTCATATGTAGAAACGACATTGTGTCTGATGTGATATGTAGAGAAAGTTCAATTTGAGATGCCATGTGTTGACAAAAAAAACTGTAGTGTGATTTTAACAGTTTAAAAAAGTTCTACCAGTTGACAATAAGATTCTAAACACAACTGGTTCATTAGAAAAGTCGTGTATATTTGCTTAAATTCACCTGATACGTGAAGCAGAACTTCACTTGTCGGCTTTAATACAAACGTCAAAAGCGACGTTACTCAATGTGGAAATTCGGCGACACTGGCATTTTCGCATTCTTAAGTGCTCTTTGTTTCTGCAGTTATGTCCACTTCTTTCAGAGTTTTGCAATTGTTACTTTTTTCCTTGTTCCTCTAAACCCACTTTTGTTCGTCCCTTGGCTGCTCCTCCCAGCTTACTCATGAAAACACACAAAAAGCGTTTAAACACCTGAGTCACCCCCAGGCGTCTCACCTTCGTCTCAACAAGACGCCTTCGCCTCTTCTGTCTCCTACTTTGAATTTGTTTGCCTTCGCCGAGTCATCTGCATCTCCTTCTCCGTCTTCTTCATCTTTTGCAGCCAAACGGTGACCCCGCCGCGAAATTCTCTCCTTTGGCGTCTGCCCTGCACCGAGTGTGTGGCTACCGGCGGTGGCTCCGTAAACTGGCACCTAAAAGTTCACCGCGTCCGCGTCATCTCCTTCTTCTTTCCTTACCGAGCAGCCGCCGATTGAACGATCGTCGTGAAGTCGGTTGTGCGAATCGCGATTGATTTTTGGCGCAAGCGCCGCGAAAGAAGATCTCGTTTGGGAAAAAGAGTTGCGCGCGCGCGCTCCACACTACTCGCGTGTCAATTGCCCTGCTGCGCCTAAGGGTTCTCGGCTTTAATTGGGAGACAAGAAGAGGGTTTACTCTCGACCGCCTCCCAGCGGTCGCCCTTGATCTGATCACGCGCTCCGCCAACAAGACGTTTACCACGTGGTTTCTGTTGTTTTTTTTTTTGCGTGAAGTTAGCCGGCTACTCTTTCCGTTTGCTTTCCGCAACCGTCTTAGCCTGACTAAAATATCCGCCATTTCCGAAATTCGTTCTAACCTTTTTTCGCATTACGTCTACCTTGTGTGTCAGCACGTGTTTTCTTCGATGTTATCTTCTCCACATTTGTTTTTCGCTTTTTTACCGCGCCAGCATTCTTCAGTATTCCTGTTACTAATGTGTTTGTGTCAGAAATTTTCCCATGACGGCAATCAAAATTTGCAATAGATTGCTTTTTGTGCTAATGAAAGGTGTTACTCAGCTCCTAATTTTAGTGGGTAGCCGGAACGATTAACTCGAATTTGAGTTTAATGGTTCTGTTGTCATCAATCACTTAATTGCACAGAAAGTGAATCAGAGAAGTAAGGAGAGTCGCGTCGGTCTTAGACGCTATTTACCTTTATTGCGTTAATAAGTTGGCGTTATTTTACATTTAGTGAAGCTTGATTGAATTTGTAATTTGGAAGGCACTCTTAAAAGCGTCTGTAGTCTACGCTGCACTACGCGCAATACTACAAACGTTACAAAAACAAGTTTACTTTGTAGCCACATCTCCTTAGCAAAAAGACAGGAGACAGACGTTTTTCGCTGCGTTCTCAATCTCATTTTTCTCTAATCAGTTTTTACTTGGTCAAATTAAACTGAACTTTCAGTTTCGTTCACTTTCTGATAAGAATTTTGATCGATTTTAGATTGACGGTCTTTGGTCGGCTTCTGATATAATTCCTGATCAAAACGCAGGAATTTGGAAGTTTGAAATTCCTTAGGTCACATTGTGTCGGCTTTTATCGATCACCCACCTACCTATTCCTTCATTTCCTCTACGCTTTTTCTCCTTATCACCTCCTCAGATGCTGGCTGGCGTCACATGGACGCGCACATTTCGTCTCTTCCTGCGTTTCGCGCGCGTTATCACCGCAATTTGTGTTATCAGAGACGGAGAAATGGACATCGGGTGACTCGTTTCAGAAGAATATGTTGTCGAACTGCCCTCCGACGAGATGACAATGATTAGAATATTTCTTTTGTTATTGTACGCATGGTGAGTCATGAGGGAGTTGGGAGAGGTTTTAAGGGAATTTGCAGGTTTTGTGTGAGCGATGGCGCCCCAGTCGCCTGGACGACGACGCCGGTTCCTGGAACAACTCACTACACTGTCCCGATGATACAGAGGAACGCTACTAGACGTGAGTGGCCTAAAACTCCCGAAATTTAACCTACAACTTTGGTTATTCTTTTCTATGTCATAACGCTAAAATGAACGACCGAAAGGACATTTCTTCAAGCCATTATAGCTTGGTGTTGAAAGTGTACGTTGTTATGGATTAAAATCACATGGCCTCTTATCAGAGGGTTTATGACCGAAATTACGTTCTATCCAGAGACCATCAAATATACTAACGTACTCCTAAAATCTGTGCCTTCAAACAAAGTCTGATCACAAGATTTACGACCGAAATTACTGTTTACTTTAGGGCTTGCAAGTAAACAACTCGAACGTGCCATCAAAAACTGACTTGCAAAGTCTAGTTTTATTAAAGCTTGTCTTCGGTGGAAATCACATGGCTTGCCTTATCACAAGCACGTCCCTATCAAACATGTTCTATCCAAAGACTTTAGATAAACAGCTCTGACATGTTCCTTAAATCTTCTTTTTGCAGCCCAAGTAAACATCCAGGTAATCCAAGTCCAACTCCGCGAATGGTCGAACCGACCGCCGACCTCCACTGTTGTCACCACGCCGAAACCGAAGACTTCGGTCGTCTTCCGAACAAACTCCGAACGCTCCCGCGACTCCTACTTTCCCAAGGAGCTTACCGTAGTCCTGTCCATTGCTCTGATCTCAGTGGGCGCCGTACTCCTCGCCGCCTCGGCCTACGGCGCCGTCTACGTGCTCACAAGGCGGAATCGTCCTAAATTCGACCATTCCCAAGCCATCGTTTTCCAGCGTCCTCTTGTTAGATATCCAGAGGACTATCCCACTCCTGACTCGCTCTCCGCCGAGAGAAATCGGCGATATCCGACGTTCGAGGTCACCATGCCACAAAGAAGTAAACATAGCGTTTCCTTTTTAGAAACTTGACTTTTTAGAATTTGAACCTTCGAACAACTTTCGACTACAACGTGAAGTCCGCCTCCTTCGCGGAGGGCTCAACTTGAACGGCGACTGGGCTATTCGCAAAGTCTCCTATTAATGTAATTAATAATTATGGAAATAAACGTTGAAAAGTTTAATTTGATGTCGTGTGATGAGATAAGTGCACATGGAACACATTTTCAGCTTCGATTTGGTGGTTCTTAAAGCAACTGAAAATGAGCCTGAGCTGTTCGATAAGGCGATGTCTTAGCTGCCTAAAACAGAATTTCAGTTTGAAATATTTGGAGTCAAAAATTACCTGTTCAACGAAATATAGAGAATCGGATTGATCCACCCTGTGGCTACAATTTGGAACAGGTTATACGCTCCCGTAGCCCAGTACACAAAAGGCACGTTTGGAATGAAGGCGAAACCAGGAAGAGAGCCGATAACGAGAATCGTTTGTAGGGCAAAGATAACGATTCCTTGAACGAGAATCGCAAGTTCTCGTCTTGGAATTGTGCTTGCATCGACGAATTCAAAGGAAAGACGCTTGAAAAAGAGGAAAGAGACGGTGAGGACGTATAAGAGGAAGCTGAATCCCACACAGCCGGCGGCCACAAAACTGTCAAGATTAGCGAGGAGAGAAGTTAGAGGACAGGAAGCGTCATAGATATGGACGAGAAGAGAGGACATGTACTTTAAGCCTGCATATGGCGTGGAGAAGATGGTCAACATTGCGATGACGTAGGCGGCACTGCACACCATCGATACCTAAAAATCCATTCTTAGATTAATTGGATATGCAATGTTACGTGTGGATCCCCATCACGCAATATTCATTTGTAGTATTCCCGAAAAGACTCTCAAATTGTTGTTTCTTGAGAGATACATTTTGCCCATTTTACCCGAAAAGTACAAACCTTGTAAATCTCCCTTGGCAGCGAGATCCAATCCGTGATAACGCAGACCCTGTTGAAAGCGAGAAGGAAGGTCATTTGCATGGCACCGCTAAGAGTGAAGCTATTCATAGCCAGAAGAAACTGAAAATGCAGGTGTGATTCTTGCGAAAATGAAATTCTTTTACCTTCTCTACGGTTTGTACAGTAAAACGCTCAAAAATGACTTTAAAGCCAAGGTAAGATTGACCACATAGCTGAAGACAGTCAAAGGCACCCAAAGCACACATGATCCAGTAGCATGTGTAGCGGTGAGAGAGAAAGTTTTTTACGATTACCTGAACTCAAAATAAAGCTATTTGATAGGTGACGGAGTGAACTCACGTATAAAATCAACAAGTAAACAGGCAATGGAACAAGTGCCATAACCACATAAGCGACTCCAAAGAGAATCCGGCCGCAATCAGGAACGACCTCAACAACTTTCACCACAGACTCGTTATCTGCCATAATTGAAATGACGACTGAAAACGTAATTCAAAGGACACTTTCTATGAACGGGCGGAAAGGTGAATATTAGAGCGCACGCGACCTTATTTATAGTGTAGTTCTGAGCAATTCCAGAAGTCAAAATTTCAATTTGAAATTGGAGCGACGTTCGAGAAAATACAGTGAAAAATTCAAGTTTTAGGCGGAAAGATGCTTACAAAAAGAAAGGCAATGAAGGCCATTTCGGAGTAATGAACAAAGTATTCCTCAATTTGAGGAGTTACAAATAAAATCCGAGACTCTGACAAAGCACAAAAACATTCAGACGTCTTTTGAACTATGGTTAGAGCAATAGCCAGTGTTTTGAAGCCGATCTAATCAAAATTGCAAGTCTTCAGGAGAAAATGTTCAATGTTGCGAAGCGGTCCTTCTGAAGCACGAATAAAAAACGACACAGAAATCTGTGTACTTTCCTGTTATGATCTTACGTAATTCAGAGAAACTGGGTTTAGGTCTTACAAAGTTAATTGTTGACAGGGCAATAAAAGTCAAGGCCATTTAATTGAATAGTCAGAAAAAACCATAAACAACAGTTGAACTTGGTGGTTTGTCGGAGCGCTCGAAGCTCGCTCGAACGTTTTTACGCAAAAGGTTTCCATTTAAACTTTTGATTAATGCGGCATTTCCGGTTTCTGTTGCACAAAACTTTATGTTTCTCGAAGGTTTCTCTGCTTTGTAAAACAACAAAGCGTCGTTGGACAATGTCGTAAACATCGGCGCAGACTCATTAACAGCATTTTCATGGTCAAGATGTTTATTTAACATTTTGTGGTTTGTGGTAATATGGCCGAAACAGAGACAGATGCCTTAGAAGCATCACAGATCTTCCGCAGTTGAACTCAAAAACTATAATTGTTACATGAAACGGCTGATGAGGGAAATGAATGTGTGTCAATAGGACCCGATTGGTAAGAACCCGGAACTGATGGACAGGCGAACGTGATACTGTTCTATCTACTTGCTTAATGTCTTAAATAAAGCATATGTGACGGGCGCTCTCCAATATCCAGCCTCAGAAGAGTCCCTAGAGAGAAGGTATCTGAAAAAACTTCGAAATGGTTTCTGGCGGAAGAATCATGCGTGAAATGCACTTGACAACTCTTCCAAAATCTTTGCGTGTTTGAAAGGGTTCCTTAATGCCTTTCAGTTTTTGTTCGGTTTCCGGCTTTGTCGGTTTGAACTTAGGAAATGGAAGCAGAACGTCTTTCAAATTTTAGTGAATGAGACCAAGAGAGTCGCAAAAATCAGAGGTCAAATTGATATCCTAATATTTTAGCGCCAGAGGCGCCGATTTCTGTATTACTTTGGATGAACGGTGTGAGCCAACGAACAAGCGGTTCCGACTGATTTATAGTTCAAACTGTTGGGAATGGAGGCAATATTTACATTCTAAAATCAAAATTTAAGAAAAAAATTTGGCGGTTTCAAAAAACCTGTTTTCAAGCTTTACTCGAAAACCATGATGCGTGTGCCAAAACGGTTTGGAGCAATCGACAGAACGCAAAAATGTAGGAAAGTGAAAGTCAATTCTTTTTCAAAATTTTATAAAAATTTGTGAAGTTTAAAATGGTCAATTGTCGGCGGTTTTCAACTCAAAATGGGCTCATTCTTAGATTTTGAAAATAGGCTTATTTAAAAGAACATCTGAAACTCTATAGGAATAGTGCTTTTCACAACTGAATTTGCCTTGGCTGTCGAGAAAACGTAGCTTGTATTGAGGAGCGCTCGCTAGCCGCCTGCCGTCACATATGCTTTATTTAAGACTAATCACGATTGCGCGCTAAGGCGCTATAATGGAATTACATTACAGTAAACACATGTTTTGCTTATGGCGAGGATAGACAACGAAAGTTGCGAACATTCTGGAAGCGACACTCCCGCCCCGAAAGTGCGTGGTTCGAGGGTTAAAAGACAAAGAGGGGTCACAATAACACACGATAATCTACCACATTTGATTTTTTTTGTTTCGTATTACATTTTGCTCATTGTTTCAATTGTTTGTGATCACTTCAGATCAATAAGTTGTTTAGGGTTTCGGACAATAATTACGAATATGCAAAGCGCCTAAAACATATCCGGAGTCAAAAATAGAACATACTGAGCAACATCGGCGCTTTCCTGCTAGTTGCTTGCTGCCGATCTGGAATCCTTGCCGTCTGTCGACTCGCCGCATTGTCCATTACTTGATACAGCAGTATTTGGTCCATTTCGCGTCGCCGCCCGTTGCTTAGTCGACGAGTTGACCACTCCTGTGGGTTGTTTAAGTTGATTAAGGGAACTGCTCCTTGCAGAATGCCCTCAGGGGCGCGAAATAGAAAGGGTGACAAAGAATCCGCACAAAAAGTTGCGGTCTAGGTTCGAATACGTTGGCGATGCACCATATTGAGAGCGCTCGCTAGCCGCCTGCCGTCACATATGCTTTATTTAAGACTAATCACAATTGCGCGCTAAGGCGCTATAATGGAATCACATTACAGTAAACACATGTTTTGCCTATGGCGAGGAGAGGCAACGAAAGTTGCGAACATTCTGGAAGCGACAGCTTAAAATTTGAACCACGTTTTGAAGCCTAAAAAGGTTAGCAAATCGATGCTGATAAAAAAATTTGGGTGGATTGCTTTTGAGATCCTGTAGCACAGACTTATTCCGCTTTTCTTGGTCTCCTTGAAACTGCATTAGGCTTTGCGTAGTTTCTGAAATTCTGAGACCTGTTGCATAGCTTTTGGGCCAAATTTCACAAAAGCAAAAAATTCGACTTATTAATACTTGGTTCAGACGTGTGACATTTGAGTGGTTCTGTTGACTTAACCTTTTTGAAGTAAGAGTTAGCTTCACTTTTAGGGACCTGTAGCGTAGCCTTGGCCTCCTTTTGCTTGCAAGCGTTTATTTTTGCAAAAATCGCGAGCGAAGCGAGCCCGTAAAACGGCGGGCCGCAGGGGAGAACCGCCTCGGCGTAGCGCGGGGCTCTTTATCGTGTAACTGCAATAGGCTACCACTAACTCGATCCAGTAGCACAGCTGCTGGTAAGCTATATTGTATCTACAGTTTCAATTCATTTTTGGATGCTCTAGGAAGGCCCACTGCTTTTTCATAATAATCTTTTGTTTTGTTGCGTTGTTGAAATGTGCGCCAAACCTCATACGTGTAATAGTTCCTGTAACCACATAAGCAATAAAAGGTTTAGTTTCAAAGTACATGTACGGTTAGCTTAGGTCATCTTCGGTTGGTGTAATCCTAAGTCATCCAGAAAGCAGGTGGAGTTGCCCTTTAAATCTATCAAGTCGTTCACTTGTGTACATCTTGGTTTTCTTTGTTCGTAGCTTACGCATGAATTTTCACTTTCACAATACCTTTGCCATCTCATCCTAGCCACCTTTGCCTTATAAATCCCGTTTTTGGAAGTGACATCAAAGCCAAGTTCTTTTGCCCTTTAGCGCAGCTCGCTTCCTTGTAGATATGTAATTCTGGAAACGGTGAAACAAGCCTTTGCCGCTCTCAATAGCTCGTGCTTAGAATTTATTACACGGAACTCCTAAATTGTTTTCTTCCTAATAGATGTTTATGCTTCGCAGTCTTAAATGCTTAACTAAACTTTATTAGTCGCTTCCCACGATTCCATAATTCGAAAAATCTCTTTTGAGATATGAAATTTTTCCCAAGAAGTGTGACTTCTTCGTAAATCCCTGGTAGCGACTTGAATAGAAATTAACTACTCTTTCTCATGATTGTAAAGTTCTGAGTATAATGCGTACAATATCTATGGTTCTCAAGTGACTGGAGGCAGATTGTGGTTTTTCCTGGCTCTGAGAACGGTCAGAGAATTTTATTGTCACAGCTTTTATAGATTGGTAGACAACCTTAGACCTTTTCCCACGTAATCGTTTTGAATGTGTCCTCTAAAACTGTTCTCAAAGTGATGATTTCCAACTACGTATTTAATAACTGTTGTCAGCCAGAAACAAGCTCAAAAGTACATTTTAAGCTGCAGTAATTGCATTGGAGACATCTAATGTTTAGAAATGTTGACAATTTTTATTCAAGCAGCTTACGTGAAGAAATAAGATGTGTCAAGACCACTGTTTTTGAACTTTTTGGATAAAGGATACATAGCTAATTTTATTGTACTTAACAAGCCACGTCTTGTATTCTAAAGTACCTCACATTTGTATGTAGTCTGCTTGTTTTCTTGGGCGTGAAAGTGCCGTTTCTCTACTGCGACCTAACAAATAAGAGACCGACTCAATGTACACCTGCTACTCTAAGTCGCCATGTACCATTTTAATTTTCAATTTGAGGTTACATCTGCTCACATCGACCTGTATTGTGACTTAACATCTTTTGCGGTTGTTTGAAATTTGAGGCTTCTGGATATTCTCGATCTAATATTACTGCCAGTGTTTGCACATTTTCACAATTCTCTCAAACTGCGCCATCTCATAGGAAGCTGCTTTTACTCGTTTCCCATCCGGGTCGGTCATTATAAACGTGTCCTTAAATTGTAATTGAATCTTTTGACGTTTTCACGCCAGTTAGGCAAATTCATTTGAGTGGTCCAAGGGGAAAGGCAACACTGACCACTTTGTCTAAAGTATTACTAGTTCCTTTCCGTACGTGTTGAGAAAGAGCTGTTCCAGTTTTTCAAAGCTCACGTTTCTTGCGTGAAACGCTTTTGAAAGTGAATGAGGACCGAAGGTTCTTTTTTGAACATGGTAGCAAAATTCATTTGGCATTGTACATTTGTCAATGCAAACCTACGCTTTCCACGTTTAGGTACTGTACATCCGACTGACATCTTAAGCTTCTGATAGGATATGAGCTGAGAATGTAGACTTTATAAAAATTCTTACCCAGGACATGCTTGTACTTCTAACAGGTTAGAGCCTAACGCTCTTGTTGGTTCATATTTTATGACGTGTCGTTATTTCACAAGGGTATAAAGGTTGTCTTTATTCATAAGCGACCTACATTACAACTACAAATGTTCTGATCGTTCTCTTATTCCAAAAATTACATTTCGAGTGTAGTTCAAACTGTTCGCAGCTAAAGCTTAAACTTGTTAGTCTTGACTCATGCACAAACTTACCTTATTGTGCGAGGTGAAATCTTAAGTGTTGTTCGAAAGGTCACGATGGGATGGGCCTCATATAATCCCTGCTTTCAGTTTTAGGTGGAAAGCATCACAATCTCCCTTCTTTAAAGTGCGATATCATCTCTGCGCCGTTTTTCAATCAAATTTTTGTATATTTGCTTTGATTCTTGAGAGTTCTGAAGGATCACAGACTTCTTAAAATTTCTGCAAAGTCGCAATACTTCCAAAATGCCAAGAACAACTTCGTATGCACTATAGGATGTACTACAATCGAGTTCCGTGGAACAACGATCTCATAAACCGCAGCTTAATCCCTTTTTCTATTCTAGATAACCATGACCATTCCCGAGCACGTAAGACTGTTTTTCGGCGCCGCTTACATAATCCTAACGTTGTCGATACTTCCGCTTTACTGCATGATTATCTTCGTAAGCTTACTAAGATCAACTACTGGAACTCAACTGACGATTTTTAGGTGTTTTTGAAGGTAAGCGCTTTCCGGAAGCATTCGTGTTATTGGATTATGAGTGCTCTCGGAGTGCATAATTGCCTCGTGCTGATTGGAGTGGCCGGAATGGGCCTGAGGACGGTGATCGGGGAGCCGTTTACGGAATTGGTCGAAAAGGTGAGAAAAATGAACGGCTCAAAAGCGGATTGTTCAAATCTGGTTTCCAGTTCCTTTTTGCCATGCATCGTTTTTGCCTAACGGGCGCATCCCATATGGCCTGTCTTCTCGCCTTCAACCGTTTCTGCGTCTTAACCGAATGGTTCTCAGCTCCAAAAATCTTCTACGCTGTAAGTCCTTCTTCAACCCCTAGACTCTAAACCACCTAATCTGATTCCAGACCGCGATCACCCTGGATTTCGCTTACATCTGTGCCCAAATCGGCATGTTCCTAACCGCTTACGCCTCGGTCATCTACAACGCCGAGTTGGCCACAAACTACTTTGACGAAGACTTGCCTCTTACGACCTATTTGGACAATTTTGACTGTTTCCTAGGATTAGGGATCATGACTAGCGCTTTGATCATGTACGTGGTCATTGTGGCAGTTCTTCTTCTCAAGCGATTCTCCCTTACGACGATTGAAAACAGAGCGCCGATTGCCAGTCGAGAAGTGGCGATTCTTATCCAGAGCATGGCGGAGTTTACGTTTGAGATTTGTCTCTTACTGAATGCGATTACGCTGGTAAAGTTCATCCCACACGTTTATTGGGCTACGGGATCGTTTGTAATCTTTTGCATTTTGGGATCTGGATGGATGAGTCCGTTGATGTATTTGATGATGAACAAGTGAGTGACGGATTCGCTATGTAAAGTTCGTATTAAGAATTTTTAGGACTTTACGAAAACAACTATTTGCGTTGATCAAAAGAATGAATCTGACCAAAGTGAGCCCAAGCAACCTGCTCTTCAGATCGAGTTCGACTTCTTACCGATATTGAGTATTGTTTTAGATTGATATGACATGAACTGTTTGTTTGATTTCTGTGAGTGAAGCTTTTTGAAGGGGAAGCGCGAACGCAGGATTGGTTAAGGTAACATGAAGTTGGTTGAAGGCATTTGCTACCCGCGAGCGGAGAAAGATTCCGGCCAGTTAAGTTTATGAGGCAAGGAAGGGAGAAGGGGTTATGAAGGATGTAAGGTTGCATTGATATGGACCCTCACACGAGAGATGACAGAAATTCTAAGTTGCTCAATTTTTATAAACCTGAAATGGGAATAAGTGCCTAATTGAAACGGTACATGGCATTGTTCATTGTAAATACGACTAATTTAGTCGGCTCTCTTTCACCCAATCGCATCGCGTAGACCATTCAAAATATTTTGTGTGTGTTAAGGTTCAAAGTCTGCGAGAGATTGACACAACGCTCTCCTAATCCCTTTGTCGATGTGGCTGCCAGTCTGCACTGTTCGTTAAATATAACATTTGATGTTTCAGTCGTATCAATCGAAAACAGTCGTCTGAACTCGTCTTTGTAGACTTATGCATGCCAAACACTTTGAAAATACATAAACACCAGTGGCCCGCACAACTTTCCAGCCGAGCGCTCCGAAATGAATCTCATCTACCGTTACGTTGTTCTATTCGTCTCGCTTCTGTATCTCACTCTTCTAATTGCCCATTCTGCGGTTTTTAACTTCACTGTTATCTGCATGAAAGAAAACGAAGCAGTGGATGAAGCGAATGGTTGGCAAATTTAGAGACTTGAAAGTCGAGAAAATTGTTTTAGAGACCAACGCGAACCAGGAGCTTTCGACCTCGGAACAAAGTGTGCTGTTTGGGGTGATCGCAGTTGGGCGCATTCTCGGGTCATTGCCAGCTGTGAAACTCATGGAAATCTTTGGTTTCAAAGCGAGTTGTGCCTTTTTCGGTATTCTGTCTGCCGTTGGGACCGTGTCAGTTCCTCTTCTTGAAGGGGGCTTTTATCCTCTTTTAGCGCATAGATTTATTCAGGTTAGATTGTGTAACTGCAGCCAGAAATCCTATTGTCGTGTATAATTTTAGGGATTTGCCGTAGCAGCAGTTTTTGTAGCTTACGGCAGAATTCCTAACGAAATTGGAAAAAAAGAGGAAAGAAACATGTTTTTGTCTCTGCTGACAAGTAGTATGCAGGTGGTCACCAAATTTGTGCATTTTCTTATATTTTTGCGATGTAGATTGGCCCTGTCCTAATCATGCCTGTGGCGGGCCTTTTTTGCTCTTCTCCAATCGGCTGGAAGGGATCGTACTATCTAATCAGCTTTGTCACAACTAGTTTTTCTGTGATCTTCTTTTTCGCTTACAAGACCATCGAAGAAATGTATGACGCAAGTTGATTTTGGTCGCTATCTTTTAACAAATGACTTAGGAAAGCCGGCAATGACTTTTGCTGTTCTGGATCCGTGAATATCTTATCCAACAAAACCCACAAAATCTTTTCTGTTTCGGAAAAGTCAGTCGAACCAGCTAACGAAACCGTTCCTTACAAAGCCATACTGTTGACACCTTCTTTCTGGGGACTCTTACTTGTCAGCTTTGGCGACATAACGGGCTATCACATGTTTCTCCTCTACGGGCCCATCTACTTAAATAAGGTAACTAATAGTTCACATTTTTTACATTTAGTTATGCTTCAGATTCTTGGTTTTGATGTGACCCAAACCGGTTTTCTCGCTGCCACTCCTTATCTCTTTTCAATTGCGACAAAAGTTGGTGGAGGGCATTTCCTGGACAAGGCCACCTGCATCAAGGAAAGCCTAAAAATCGTCCTATTTACGTTTCTTTCTCAAGCAGCCATGACCGCTTGCTTTGTGATGCTCACTCAGATCACTTCCAACATGCCCTTCGTAGGCCAGTCCATGTTTACTCTAATCATGGTCTTTAGTGGTTTAGCTTTTATCGGCTTAATGAACGGAAATCGAATTGTGAGTGATTGTTTGCATTCTGATTTTGACCAAAATTTTAGATCAGTCAACAGTTCAGTCACATCACAAGTTCGGCAATTTCGATCCAAGGAGGAATAGCTGCTTTGTCCATGCCAGTGTTGGTGGCTCTTATAGCTCCAAACTATAACAGAGATGAGGTAGCCAACAGATGAGTGTTGAAAAACTGAGAAAATATTTCAGTGGACAATGGTTTTTTACCTCATCATAGGACTTATGATAGCCACTAATGTATCCTTTGTTGCGATTACAAAAGTGAAGCCAGCCGAGTGGACCAAACCAAAGCCAATTGATTATGGGAAGCTATCAAGTGACCTTACCTTGGAGAAACCTTTATATAGTTTGAAAAGTTAAGTAATATCACGAGGGTTTCTTTATTTTCCCGAGTTCGATTCAATTTTGTCAAGATAAATTGAGTGCAGATGTCATCTCGATTGCTTGCAAGACTTATTGTTAAGCGGTGTAAGACTTATTTTAAGGGGAAGCGCGAACGCTGTCCCCGGACGCAAAAATTTAGCTGTCGGCCAACTCCAACTCGGAGCTGCCGCACGGGTCAGCCGGAATCTGAAGTGCAATGTTCCAGCCTCGCCATGGATTCCCTTCCTTTGTGATCGAAGGGAGATCCCAGCCAGGTAAGTTTATGAAGGGACGAGTGGGGAAGAGGTTGTGAGAAAGGGTCAGAGCGATTGCTTTGGTTAGAGAGAGTCAGAGAAGGCAGAGAAATCAAAGTTGTTAAAGTGAACGAAAAGTGACTTCAGATTCCGGCTGACCCGTGCGGCAGCTCCGAATTTGGGGTTGGCCGAGAGCTAAATTTTTGCGTCCGGGGACAGCGTTCGCGCTTCTCCTTAAAATAAATTTAACTCAAATAGATCACTGTAAATCCCTCATATTGAAACCCAGTCACCACCACCTCTTCCGCCTTTGCTCACCTCGGTGCGTCGCTTCTCAGGCACGTAGTGAAAAGATTGCCCGTACTCACTGCCTACCTTATTTCAGATGTCATGTAACACATATGTTGTTATAAGTGCTTGTAACATTTCAGTCTTGAATTTTGCAGCCTGCAAGCAAAGATGGAGAAGCACAAAGACTTCATTTTTACACCCACATACCCAAATTTTAAATGAACAATGTGCAAAATACGTTTCTGTAATTTTGGCTTACGTCATATCTACCCTTCAATTTTCCTAAATTCAACATCCACCGCTCACCACCCAATAAAAATTTACGATTTTCGAAAATTTCTGGCAGATAAACCATAGAACCACTGTGTTAGGTATCTGGAATGACTGTGCAACGTTTACCCTTCAGCAAGCTGAATGAAGAACTATGGTTCTATTTGGTGTTAGGCGTCTTGGCCGTTTGTTTCAATTTTCCTGTTGCGGTTGCTATTGCTAAAACCAAACCCTTAAGAATGAGAAAAGAGTTCCTAATGATTCTAGGAATCTGTTTTGTAGACATGTTCTACGGATGCAACTTTATCTCTCTGTCCATTTACCGATTCTCTATCAAAGCTCGAGGCTTAGGTAAGTTACTACCCAGAATTTTCGAAATGAGTAAAGACGATTTAGACGACGTTTTCGTGTCTCCAGTCGATTGCAGCCGTCAATTTACTCAATTATTTTCGCTTTTTTGCGAGCAGCTGGTATCTTGTGTGGTGCTTGTCAACACTCTCGATCGTTTCTTGGCTGTCTTCAAGCCTGTAATCTACTACAAGCTGTCCAAAAGAAGCACTTATTTTAATCTAGCGTTTGTATTTGCTCAATCTTTCTTTCTCACTTCGATGTGTTTCATTTTTACGCAAGACGATTTGGATAAAGAGGTCTCGATCATGTGCTTTTTAAGCCAAAGCTTTGACGGAATCGTGTGGAAGATTCTGCAGCTGATTAGAATCACATCGGTTCTTATTAGTGTCGTTCTCTATGTGCCCATCACAATCGAGCTTTTCAAAGTAAGCCTGTTATTTAAAGACTACTGTAATTCTAACTGCTTTAAGTTAACCAAAACACAAGATTCCGTCTTAAGAATGCGTTTGAAAAAACTGAAGAGGCCCACAATTACCGTTGCTTTCTCAACTTCAACGGAAACCATCTTCATCCTTATTCCGGATGTGATTGTGGCTTTGGATCTCTTTGGGTTGTCAAAGTACAAAGTTCTGTTTTACATACTCAACGTTTTGAAGAGTAGTCTGAACCCTGTTGTCTGCTTGATCAGGTTTGTTTAGTCGTTTGCGGAGAATGTAACTGTGAAATTATTTAGGCAACCGGAGATCTTCGCTCCGATCGGATGCTTTCTCAAGAGATTATGTCACAGCAAGTCAGCGACCGTTGCCAACACCGTGACCGTGTTTTGACGATTTGAATGGTGTGGAGAGGCAGATACTGTTGCTTGTAGAATTTATTAATAGGTATTTGAAGCTATGACAACATTGTCAGTTATCTCTGATAAGGTAGACGGGATGGCGGAGGAGCAGTCCAATGACGACTCCTCCGAGAGTATCTCCAAGGACGAGAGGAAGGCCGCCCACGACGCCTCCAAGGGTCTTTCCAAGTACGAGGTCTCCGACGGCGCCGGTTATTCTCTCAAGTTGGCCTTTGCCTCCGCCTGCTTCTTAATAAATTCTGCACGCAATTGAAAATTGAAGACTTTATTGTATACGGACAAGAGTTGTAAACACAGTTTACAGTTTATCCACTTGCTAAGCTTCTGTCCTTTCTCTCCTCCCCAATTTTTGGCGTCTTCAATGACATTGTAGCAGATGGTACACTCGATCTTCCCAAACCAGTAAAGCTACAAAATAATTAAATAAAAACATAAACGTTTAGATAAGACTCACGTCATCCTTCTGGGTCGGAACCTGGAGGGAGAGAACCAAGGCGATGACGACGAAGCAGAGGAGACGGGCGAAAGCGCGCATTGTGAAGACTGATAAGGATTTAGGTATCTTGTGTTGGTTAAACTCACTTGGGTTAAGTCTGCACTTAAGGCAGTTCAATAAAGACGCGTACTCTGGACTCTTTTTGTTAGCTGCAGTTCATTAAGGCGGTGAGATAAGCAGATCATGGTGGGGTGGGTGATCGGAAAGCACGTGATCTGCGTGAGCCGACGGCTTTGATAGGATATAATTGGAATGGATAGTTACAGTGCAATTCGCGCCAAGGCAGAGATCAAAACAAAAATGTCTTCAAAAGACTTTATTACTTGTTGCATAAGGCTAATCACGATTTAGTTGCGAGCGGGGCAAGCGTGGAGATCTCCGCAGATAAGCGTCGCGTCCTTGTCCTCATCCTTGGTGTTCTCGAGCCTCTTGTTAATCTTCTCGAACTCGGCGTCCATGTCGTTGCAGAAGTTCTTAACTGCTCCAACCCACTTCAGCTTTCCGAAGAATCCAAGGCACTTGTTGGTCATCCATCCGTCGACCTTCTGTCCCTCTTCTCCGACCCAATTCTCGGTGTCCTCGACGACATCGTAGCAGATGGTGCAGACAATCTTCTTGAACCAGTGGAGCTAAAAAATGTTTGTAGAAGCCTGAAGGATGATCTTATAACATACGTCAGCCTTCTGGGTCTTGACCTGACGGGAAGCGACCGAGGCGATAACGACAAAGCAGAGGAGAAGGGCGAGAGCGCGCATGGTAAAACTCTGAGACTGATAAGGATATGTGGACTACCTTGGTTATATTTAATTTGGAAGATCAAATCTGTGCGGGATGCAGTTCAACAAAGGCGTGTACTCTGGGGTCGTTTTGTTAGCTGCAGTTTTGTGAAAGGAGTAAGTGGCGCCGAGATAAGCGGATCCTGGTGGGGTGGGAGCGGGGAGCATGTGATCGAGGTGAGCCGGTCGTTCGATTGGATGCACTTTGGTGATAACAACAGATTCTTCTAGTGTGCTAAAATGGAGAAGCACTTTAGTGATAATATAGTTAGTGTTGCAACTATGCGAAGAAAGAAGTTCTGAAATGTAGGAAATGCAGTTTGTTATGTGTAAGTGAACCATTACGTTGTAAACAATGCTTCAATCTTGCTGCCCTAAGACGCAAGTTTGAAAACGGACACAAAAAATCTTTTAAAAACGATATTTTTGCAAAGTGCGAAAGATGAAATCCGTTGTTTTCTGCTCGTTGTTTCGATTTCGACGTTAGTCCAAAAAATACGTTTCTTCAATACTAAAACACACGTCGCCGTGTCACACTTTCCAGATTGGTCGCGCCCTATTGACGTCACTGTCTACTGTTGTCTACCTAACCCGGTACCCATCTCCGACTGCACCGCTATCTCTTTGCTCTCGCCTGCTGCGTTTTTGACTGCAAACCCTTTTAATCTTCGAAACCCTTGCATTTCTTATCTATCCTATTGAATTAGAGACAAAGAGCCGTTGAATGCCTTTTTGTGTGATTTATTAACTTTTTTGAAACACAATTTGAAGACCAAAAAATTGGAGTCAAGCAATCGCTTCTTGAAATTCCGAAAACGACTGGTCCTGTTTTATAAAGTAACCAGGGAAGAATTCAGAGAAGGCATCAGTGAGCTCGTCGTCGGACGTCCCAACGGCATTCTGGTAGACTTCCGAGAAGATCTCAAAGCTGTCCTCCTCCTTGAATTCTCCCTGATCACCGCTTTGACAACTCGTGTTCAGGATATCAATCTTTTCGTCGTCCTCGAGGTACAACTGTTCTTCCAACGGCTGGAAGGGGTACTCAGGAACAGCTTCCTCTGTGGTCAGTTGAAGCACGAGCTGCTCTGAATCCTCGGTCTCTGCATCACAGTCGTCACTTATAAATTTAGACCGTTTTGGAGTGACGTGGACGTTGTCGTCCCAAAAAAGCGGACGCTTGATTTGCGCGGCGGCGAAATTTTTGAGGCGAAGAAGGTGGAGTTGTCGTTCCAGACGGGGCTCCTCTGGTGACTTCCAAAGCGCGTCCAGCTTTCGGTCGGTGAGTTTGTTCACTCGCGCAGCGCTCATTGCTTCCGACCGGATCAGATCTGATGCCGATCGATTGGAGCGGAGGGTATTTATGCAGGATTTGGAGGTGTGAAGCCTTTGTTTTTGGAGACGATGCAATGCAATGAGTTCACAGGTATTGTTTGAAGAGACTATAGAGACTATGTGGACTAGAGGGAATACTGGCCCAATTTAAGGAAAATCTCAAAGAAAGTAACCAAAAGAAGAACTCTCAAAACATAGAAATCGATCAAACGACGTGGGGCATATAGCCAAAGAGCATCCTCTAAAAAAGGCTAATTCCAACGCATCTTATATAATCATGGTTCCAAGTTTTTTTATGGAAACATTGTCGTATCTAAGAATATGAAAAAGCCCCGGGCACCTTGAATCGGGCAGCCTAACACCCAATTACGCTCAATCTGCTTAATTTTAGCCTTTAAAAATTCTTAGAATCCTATTTTTGCGGACCTCTGCAATTTCCTAACACTATCTTCACAATCTCCGGCCAAAGTTCACTACTTTCTGCAATTACATTCCCAAGACAGTGATCGATCGTGACATCGGATGCATCAACATAGCTGTTGCGCAACTGCGCAATCTAAGGTCACATGCACTCAGCCATTCCAAATGCGCTTATCGAACGGGTTTTAGGTTGCATTGCCTGGAAAGGTAACGGTCGGTTGGGTAACTCTATTCTTAACTGTCAAGTTCTCTGTGCTTCCTGATGGAATTGTTGTTATTTTTCTATCTGAGCGTGCGTAAATTTCTTGGTGATCGCACTTTCCTGGTAATCACACTGTCACAACGCACTTTCCTAAGGCCGTCTCTAAAAAATTCCAATGACTTTGATCACCAAACTTCACATCAAGCAGAACACAAATTTCTCATAAAATGAAACTTTTGTGGTTCCACTAATTTAACTCGTTGGCAACAAATCAAAGCGACCCGAAAGGTCGCGAATTGGTCGTTTCCACGACATAAGAACTCGTTTACCGTTGGAGGTTCTGCGTAAAAGATGCGAGGCACTCACCAAATTTGGACGACGTGGTCTCCGCGTGGGTTGTAAAACCGATTACGGTTTGTCTCACTATCTTGCCTGTTCTTTTAAGGCTAGATGGGTACCTTCCACAACCTAAGTGTTTAAACCTCTTTTATTTTAGGAGTCGATTACAAAGATTGTAAACAATGCTGGGTCAGTTCGGGAAGTGAAACGAGTAGGATGGTTCCTGGTTACTGCTCGTGTCAAGTACTTACAAAAATAGCATATCCTCTACGCAAAGGAAAATACTACCTATCTGTCTTGTAGATTCTTTGAAGTCCAAAGGCCAGCAAGGTTCGATTCGGTTTGAAATGTCGGAAAAGGAGATTTAGAATGTTACAGTTTACAATTTCTCAGGAACCGAAAACGGACTCAATTGAGATAAGAGCTGTTCATTTGTCACTGGCTCAAATAGCATTTCGAGATGAAAGACGTTACGTCTTAGTGGTTTGTTCTTTGCAAAAACAGCATACGATTCATTCTCTAATGCTGTAATAAAGCTTAAAACCGGTTTAATAACTGGCTTTATGGTTAAGTGAACCTTACGGCAACTTTCTCACACCATAAAAAACCAAAAGATCACGTTCTTTACATCTTTTGTGCTTCATAAATGGCCAGTCTTTGTTTGCCAGTAGTTTCTGAGATTGATATGGTTAAATGTATTGATGAGTCCAAAACCAATCTATGCTCACGTTTTCCCACTATACCATCGTCGAACTCCAGACGGCTCAAAATCTCAAAGTGGCTCCTCCACGACCACGTTCTCCTCAATCTTTGTTTTTCGTGTTTACCAAGATTGTGTCTTATCGCGTGTTCATTGCTGCTCGTACGGTTCCTATTTACACGCCTTCCGCTATACTTAACGCTCAAGTTTTGGATTTCTGATTTCAGACCACTCACCGACATGGCGAACTTGCTTCGTTACGCTATTCTTTCAATTTCTCTGCTCTGCATGTCCCTGCTCATAGCTAATACCGTACTCTTCCACTTTACGGTCATTTGCATGCAGCCGAGTGAACATGATGTTACTTACTTGAACGGTAGGCTTATCTTGCAATGAGGAATTCAAAGAATCCTGAAAATTCCAGCGACGAAAGTTTTCTCCCCGATGGAAGAAAGCTGGATTCTTTCTGCAATTGCTGTTGGACGACTGGCCGGAACGCTTCCGGCGATTGCCACGATGAACCACTTTGGACTTAGAAGCACGTTCACGGCTTTTGGGTTGCTCTCGGGACTGGCGACAGTGTTGATGCCCTTAGGAGGCACGCACTTCTACTATGTCTTAGCTGTTCGGTTTTTGCAAGTATGTGTTTTTGACCTTCGTTCTAAGGGCACCCGTTCAATTGCAGAAGAGTTTTCCTGTCAACAATTTAAAAATTCTGACTTTTAGTCGCCCAAGAAGTACTTCCCGAGTTGTTGGTATTTGCTTCCAAATCGTTAAAAACCTTGTTTATTACATCGTGTGAGTGCAAAGTTTTGACGATAACATCAATCAGGTGTCTGCGCTCTGAGGTGGTTTATGATCTTTGTGCTGGGAGACTCTTTGACTCCATTTTCTTCCTTCTTATTTTGACTGTTTCTTTTAGGGTTTTGGAGTGGCCAGCGTCTACGTAGCCATCGGAGTCATCCCCATCGTCTGGGGAGGTGCTAAGGAAAAAGGAATGTTTGTGTCCCTGCTTACTTGTAGCTATCAGGTAATTCTAATTTTTCCTTTACGGTTACTGTAAAACCCTCTTTTAGCTCGCCCCCTTCCTGGCAATGCCAATCTCTGGCTTATTCTGTGCTTCATCTTTTGGCTGGCCAGGCGTCTACTACGTCTTCGGCACGGCGACCATGTTTGTATTTGCCATTTTCTTTGCCCTGTACTCCAACTCTCCTTACAGGAACCGGTACAAGACTCTTTCTTAGACCATACTTAAGAACCTACATTTTAGATTTACCTCTCCCAAGCAAGCATTCCGCATCGGAGCCGACGCGGAAAAGAAACTGACAGAGAAGAAGTCTTTGGTTCCTTACAAGGCAATCTTCTCGACTCCTTCGGTTTGGGGAGTATGGATGACGGCGTTAGGAGACGCTTTGGGATACCAGGTCTTCATCCTGTATGGTCCTATCTACATTAACAAGGTTCTCCACTTTGAAATCGCAAAGACCGGAATTCTGACCGCCATCCCCTACCTCCTCTCCATCTTCACCAAATTCCTCGGCGGAATCTACATCGACAAGTCCCACTGCATTGGGGAACACTGCAAGATTGTCTCTTTTACCTCTATTTCCCAAGCCATGATGACCGTTTGCTTCGTTTTGCTGACTCTGATCTCTTCCGACACTCCCATGATCGCCCAGGCCATTTTCGCTCTGACCATCGTCTTCAGTGGCCTTCATTGTATCGGACTCATGAGTGGAAGCCAGATTGTAGGTCATCCTTTACCTAAACATAAATCTTAAGTCTTGAATTTCAGGTAGCCAAGCAATACAACCACATCCTCACCTCCATCATCGCCGTCGAAAACGGACTCGTCGTCCTCCTTCTGCCCACCTTCGTCGCCATCATCGCTCCTCACCACGGAAACGCCGAATGGGCGACGGTCTTCTACTACATCATCGGCGTTCTTGTCGTGACAAATTTAACTTTTGTAATTCTGACGAAAGTGAAGCCTGCAAAGTGGGCTGAATCGGAACTTAATAGCGATTGTGAGACTAAACAAGTCTGTTAAGTGTATTTGGCTCTTATAAATTTGTTTGTCTTAGAAAACTTGCAAAATGGATGAATTCAAAGGTACTATAAGCGTCGGCGAATCAAAATCACTAGGATATGTCGCACCTTCGGACAAATGCAGTTCGGCACGTTAGCGTGTACGTGTTTCGGCCACTGATCGCGACGGATTTGGTCTTTGCGATTTGCACGAATTTGAGACCAGCCAAATGTACTGAAATTATCGAGCAGTCAGTGAGGAAGCAAAAACAGCAGAAATCAAAAGAAGAGTGCGACAGGGTCTGAGCAAAAAGTGGCAAAATCTACCGAATTGGTAAAACAACATTGCTAAGGAGGACTTTCGACAAATCCGAATTTGATCTCTTGATACTTGCGTGTGCTTTTCAATAAATACTTTTTAACGCAGTCTTGGAACACTCCAAATGGGTAATGACTACATGCTATGGCGGTAAGTTTCCTTGTCAAAGTCGACAAAAACTTGTTTTTAAGCCCTGCAATTTTTTCTCTGTTTCCTCTCTCGCGTTCCATTCACACCGATTAGTTTAAAGCGCAAAATTTTTCTGTTTTAAATTATTGATTTTTAGTTATGAACAGTAATGTCGTCATTGTGATCTCATTCCTGTGCATGTGCTTTACTATGGCCAACACGACTTTGTTCAATTTTACCGTAATTTGCATGGACCCTCAGCCAAGCAATGGATCTTAGAGTGCAACATTCACTTGCGTAAAAGAAGGAATCATCTTCGCTTCTCTCGATTTCAACTTCTTCCCCGCCACTCTCGGAACTTTGGTTTTAGTCCACTATATTGACTTTAAAATGACCTTTGCCCTGTTTGGTCTTATGTCAGGGATCAGAACTATGTACATGCCTCTTGCAACAAATGCGTTCCTTGCTGTTATTCTGATCAGAATTTTTCAGGGTTTTGCCATCACTGCTGTTTGCATAGCTGACGGAGCAATTCCTCATCTTTGGGGCAAAGAGGCCGAGAAGAACTTTTTGGTGGCTTTGTTGTCTTGTGTCTTTGAAATTGCTCCAGTTTGGTTCATGTCCTTGTCAGGGCTTTTTTGTATTTCTCCTCTAGAATGGCCAGGCGCTTAATATGTCTTTGAAGGCGCCTGTGTGATATCCATAAATATGTTTTTTTGGAGCTGCCCCGCAGATAAAATCAGGTGGTTTGTTCATTTTTAAATCCCCCTTTTATTTTGGTTTTAAGCCGCCTGATAACCAAGAAGAACCCAACATGGCCAAGCCTGTCCCTTATTGCAAAAACCTAACATCTGATTCTGTTTGGGATATCCTGCTCTCCACAATGGTCTACCAACCACTGCATAGAAATGTTCGGCCCGACCTATCAAAAACAGCGTGTGTTTGTCAGGTAATAAACCGTCCGCAATTTCCATTTTTCAGATTTTGAATTTGGACATTAAGAAAACCGGTTTTCTGACTGCGTTCCCGTTTATTTTGGCTATGGCTCGCCGGTTTTTTGTTCGATCAAATTCGCGCGATTAGCAATCCCCTGAAAATTGTTTTGTACATTGTTGGGACTCGAATTTTGTGTATACTTGGGCATATCTTGCTTATAATTCTATCTTCAGAGAATTCCACATTTGCTTATACCGTGTTTACGACAATTGTGGCCATATCAAGGATACATATTGTGAATGTACTCAGTGGATGCCACATCTTTACAGGTTGCAAATTTTGATGTGCTTTTTAGATAGCTAAGCAGTATAACCATGTCGTTATGTCTCTGTTTTCTATTATCAACGCCGCTGGAGCTTAGATAATTCCAAATTTGGTGACTCGGATAACAGCTCATTGGACTACGGCAGAAGCATGATTTCTAGTTTTGAGCTTTACAAGAGCGAAAACTTTAGTGGGCAACCATGCTGTACGTTATCAGCGGAATCTCAGGCATTACTTTGGTGCTCGTCTTGTTGATGACAAAGGTTAGACAGACCGAATGGACTGTGCAAGCAAACGCTAAAATGCCGTCTTCTGAACAAGCTGTAATATTAACTAAATATGTAATACGGACACCTGAAAGAAACGGTTTTATCAGTTGAAGTTATGACACTCATGCATCAACACTCAGCTCTGTCACTTTCTGAATGTCCATAACCGTATTGCGCTTGTTTCCTGTTCTGACCATCGACAAGAGAACGCAAGCAGCGCCCGTTACCACGACGTAGATTCCAATCCCAAAAAAGAGAGCAGACCACTAAACTTTGAAATATCGTATGTAAGGAATTAGTTCATTTGTTCTTACCTCTTTGCCAGTGTTGTTAGGAGTGATAAGAGTCAAAATTTGGGGTAAAATGAGAGACGTTGTAGAATTGATTACGGCAAATACAGAAAGGAGGAAGTCGGAAGATTGGCCTCCCGCCTGCTGATATCCGCTGAACAAGCCGACCGTGTGAAGACCAAATAGAAGGATTGTGAGCATGAATAGAGCTTGAGCGAAAACAGCGTAGTCAGGATATTGCGTTAAGAAAGACAAGATGAGGAAGCAAAGAGCAGTGCCAGCTTGGGTTATCAATGTGAATGAAACGGTCTTCGCTCTCGCAGATACACATGTGATCCTGTCAAGAACGATTCCACCTGATAGCTTGACACAGATGGAGAGAGCAAAGGAGATTCCTGAGAGTAAGCCAGTTGTGGAAACATCGAAGTGAAGAACCTTGTTGGTGAAAGTGGGACCGAACATATCAATGACCTGGACTTCAGCTGCCAAACCGACGCCTGATAACCAAAGACCCCAGACAAGAGGAGTCTTGAGAATCTTGCCGTAAGAAATAGATTTTTCGGGAGATTCCACTGTTTCTACAATTTCCACCGTCGACGTCGTTTCAGGCATTACTGTAACCCTGAAATTGACAAAAGTTTAAATTGAAATAAGGTTCAGAACTAGCCTGTTTCTGTCAGTAGGGTACAGGATCAAGAAAACAAAAAAGGCGAAAATGGTGACTGGACCAAAAGTATAATAGACGCCTTGCCAGCCAAACGGAGAGGTGCACAGGTAGCTCGATAAGGTCATGGTCATGATTGGAGCCAACTGAACACAAATCAACTGTTACCCTAAAACTAAAGATAGAATGGTACCTCATAAATGCAAGCAAACAGCGCCACTAAAAATCCGAGTTGAGTCGGCCTTCCTAGTTTGGCCGGAACCGTTCCTTGAGCAGCGCACATGCTGGTGAGCGCCGATCCCTGAAACAAAAATTGGCAATGTTCTTGGGGCTAATAATTACAAACCTGTACTATCCTTACAATCAAAGCCAAGTACATGTTTACCGTCGAAAGAGGCATTAATAACGTGGCAATTCCAGAAAGCAAGCCAAAGAAAAAGAAAGTGAGTCTGAGGCCGATCCGATTTATCAAAGCCACGGTTACAAACATGGATGGAATTGCGGCAAATGCGACTCCTGAGAATAAGAGACCTTCTTCGGTTTTTGTCAAAAGTGGTTTGTGATCTAAATTGACAATTGAAGTAAGGATCTTTAGAGGTTCCAATACCAGTGTTGTTAACATTATTGTCGATAGGATCCATACAGATTACGGTAAAGCTGAAGAGCAGAGTATTTGCGAATATGAGGCACATACAGAATAAAGAGATGAGAAGGACTACATAGCGATTTACGGCCATCTGGAAAGAAAAGTACTATACGTTTTACAAGTAAGCGGAAAGTGCGTTAGCAGGAGCAAACGACTGAAAAAGCCAAAAGACTGGTCAAGCGGACAAAACGTTTTCACTGAAAATCGCGAATTTCGTTAATCAATTTTGTTAATCTCACAGCTACAACAACTTTTGCCAAGAGAGATCAGCTCGCCAAACAAAACAGGACCGGAAAAATTCCGACCTTGTCATATTTGAAAAACTGGATCACATTTGAAATTCCTAAAAAGGAAGGAAAACCCAGGAGACCCGTGCAAAGCTCTTCGCAGAGTGGCGCGTTGAATATTGATGACAAACCAAACAAACGTCATAAGCCTTTTGGAACAATGCTATTAGAGCAAAGAGCGACGCTACTTCCAAGCATTTTTCGGTGGTGCCCATCTACAACAGGACTTGAACGATTTGAAAAGAAGCGTCTCACAAATAAGAAATTTTGAAAGCCAACTGGTTTTTGCATTTAAACGTCTTTTCAAGGCCGAGGGCTTTGTAAAAGAATGAAATGAAGCATTTGACTTACTCAAAACTCGGTCCAGCGTCATCAACTTTAACATTTCTCTGAGCTTTGCGCTGGTACACCATCTCTGGGTGGGCCCAATGTAACATTTATTCATACACTAAGGCCTTGATTCAAATGCCGCATCAACATTCAACTCTCTAATTTTCTCGAGTCTTGACTTCACTGGGCTTCTTTTGTAATCCAACCATTGACAGTACAACACCAGCAGCACCCGTCACTGGTGCTTAGATACCGACTCCAAAGAAGAGAAGCGACCACTAAAAACAACAGCATGGGCTATTCGAATTAGGTTATTCCTGCTTTCCTCTTGTCCCAAGTTGTTCGATGTCACAAGAGTCAAAACTTGAGGCAAAATAAGAAACGCTGTGGAATTGACGGAAAGCGGAAAATGAACAGATTGGCCTCCAACCTGTTGGTAGCCACTAAAGAGCTGAAGTGTGTGAAGACCAACGGCGAGAAATAAACGGCGTAGTCTGGGTACGGATCCAAGACAGCCAGTGCACTAAAGCGGAGAAGCGTCCTACCTTTGGTGACTGCTGTGAACAGAACAGGGTATAACAAAAATTCAATTGATCCTGTTCAGGATATTTTCCATAGCGTTCTTGTAGATAACAGTAAAATTGAAGAGATGGGTCTTGGCCAATGCTAGGCGAATGCACAAAAAATACAGTGGAGGCAAAATATTGCAATTGATCATCTGGAAATACAGGAAATTATCAAGAAGAGCGCAATATGTGATAGCGGATGCACACAATCGATTCACTCGGCGTTCGTTTCACCAATTTGCGGAACATACAATTTTCAAACCCGCCTTGCCCCTGAAAAACGTTATGCGACCAGAATGCGACTGTTGCTCTCTCAGAAAAATATAAAACATTGAGCTAAACTTATTTTTGATTTGGATAAGCCAGTTTTACCGACTGATCTCTAGTTGGTTCCGTAAACTGACACATCAATCAACCGCAATTTAACTTCTTTTTTAAAGAATGCACTTTTAGCATCCTTTTTTGGTCTTATGGGTGCGTTAAGTGCTGCGCTTCTATCCTATTACTCTCAATTTCAGCGAACTGAGAGAATTTCGACTTGGCCTGGACGCCAACTCGGCTTTTTACCTCCTGTTTATCCGGTTCTTGAGTTCTGTCGGTCCGATTGACCTCAATTCATATTTCGTTTCAGCTTTTTCATCTCCAGTGGACACCATGAAGGAAAACCTAATTATACTCCTATCTCTGCTTTGCACCTGTGCAATAATGATCAACGCTTATGCCTTCAATTTCACCGTTATTTGCATGGATCCCTTACAAGATGCGTCTCATAACAGTAAGAGTTCAGTCTCAATACTTTTCCAAAAGTTTTTAGCCTCATTCTTATTCACTCCATATGAAGAAAACCTAATTTTCTCAGCCATGTCAGTAGCCACTATAGTTATGGCACCTGCTGTTCCAATTGTCGACTACGTGGGACTCAAAATGTCCTTTTCCATAATAGGCCTTATCTGTGGAATAGCTACAATTTTTATGCACCTCGCCACACTGAATCATTTATATTTAGTTATGGCTATAAGGTTCTTTCAGGTAAATAGATCAGAAAGTTTCAATAACGAGTATGTTCAGGGTCTGGGTATCAACCTAGTCATGATAGCGCAAACGTCGATTCCGAGGCTTTGGGGAAAACCAGAAAATCAGGCTTGGATTCTTGCAATTATGTCTCTTAACGACGAGGTATCTAAATCGTAAGGTCTGTTCTAATGACTTTTAAGATCGCTCCAATTCTGGCAATGGTCTCGTCGAGCCTCTTTTGCACGTCATCGTTTGGCTGGCCCGGAATGTATTACCTATACGGGATGGCGACAGTTATACTCTTTCTAATCTTTATGGTAGTTTATCCAAAAGACCGAAGAAAGTAAATTGCGATTGCAAGGCAATCTAAACAACTTAAGAATTACAGAATCCATCCAAGCCAATCCACCACTCGCGTTGTCCCTGAAACGACATCTTCTCAACCCCGTATTCCCTACAAATCCATCTTCACCTCTCCCTCCATTTGGGGCTTCTGGAGCGCCTCCCTCGGTTTTGTCGCAGCCACGGAAGTTGTTCTCACCTATGGTCCAACCTACATCAACAAGGTACTTTCTTCTTCTCACTTTGCACTCCGCTCATCCCCTGATCTGCCCTCCAGACGCTCCACTTCAACGTCACCCAAACAGGTTTTCTCTCCGCACTTCCTTTTCTTCTTTCGATCGGCGCAAAACTGCTTGGAGGAACGTTTCTTGACAAGGTCACCTGCATCGGAGAGCACCAAAAAGTGCTAGTTTTTACAACGTTCGCACAAGGAACTACTTCGCTCGGTTTTTTGGTTTTGGCCTTGTTTTCAAAGGAGCATGTGGG
Source organism: Steinernema carpocapsae (assembly GCA_000757645.3). Classification (NCBI taxonomy): domain Eukaryota; kingdom Metazoa; phylum Nematoda; class Chromadorea; order Rhabditida; family Steinernematidae; genus Steinernema; species Steinernema carpocapsae. The sequence goes on along the minus strand of AZBU02000012.1, from coordinate 435,085 downwards.
AGTGGCTCAGGTCGTTTTTACGACTACCACGGTTTTATCTGGAATGAACATGTTAGGACGACTGCACGGCTGTCAAGTGGTACACCAAGAAGACAAAAATACGCAACGTAATTATTAAGTTTAGGTCTCACAACAGTACAGTCACATTGTTGCCACATTTATTGTTCTAACAACCGGCGTGTCTTCTATCATCTACCGGCACTTAATTGTAGCTTTAACTCCAAATTACGCAGCTGACGAGGTGAAAGAGATTTCCATAAGATGTTGAAAAATGAAATTCTAGTGGGCCGTGGTTTTCTATGGAGTCGTCATAATCGCCCTCGTCAGTCAATTGATTATGGTGCTTATCACAAAAGTCGAACCTGCTCCTTGGACCAAAACTGAGCAGTCAGAAGAGTTAACAGTCAAGGAAGCTTAAAGCGGAATTTAAGCTATAAACAAATTCATAATTTGTCATCAGCTTTGACTTCGCCTTTTGCGCCATCATTAAGAGCCAACGATGAGGTCCATTTAGCTGGCTTGACTTTTGTAAACAGGACAAAAGTGAGGTTTGTGGCCACGAGGATGACAATGATGTAGTAAAATATGTTGGCCCACTAAAAATGGTCAATTCCTAAATTATATATGAATATTTACCTCATCAGAGTCGTGATGCGGAGCTACAGCTGCTACCAATGTTGGTAGGAAAAAGGTCACCAGGCCGTTCTCAACAGCCATGACTGAGGTCAAGACATGGTTGAACTGCCGAGCGACCTAAAACCATTTCCTGAAATTTAAAATGCAGCTCAGCTCACACTCTGGCTTCCACTAAAAGTTCCCACACAGTGAAGTCCACTGAAGACGATGGTCAGAGTGAAAACAGCTTGAGCCAAGACATAGGAGTCTGCTGATAGGAATGTCAGCATCAGAAAACAGGCAGTCATGGCCGCTTGGGAAAAAGAGGTGAAGAAGATGATCCTCGCATGGTCGCCAACACACGTCGCTTTGTCGATGAACATTCCACCGAGGAATTTGGTGCCGATGGAAAGCAGAAATGGGAATGAGGCTAGGAGGCCGGTTTTCGCGATCTCGTAATGGAGGACCTTGTTGATGTAGATAGGCCCGTACATGATGAACATCTGATATCCGACTGCATCTCCCAACGCTGTCATCCAAACGCCCCAAACAGAAGGTGACGAAAATATGGATTTGTAAGGGACTGCAGATTTTGACGGTTCTTTGGGTTTTTCGACGTCAGTGGTGAAGACTTCGATCGAAAGATCAAATGGCTTCAGCTTCCTTAAAACCGTATTTTAAAGCAACATCCCAAACAAGGCAGACCTGTCGGTGTTTGAATAAACAAGGAAAAAGAGGCAAAACGATAATACTGTTGTTGAGCCAAAAAGGTAATAGGTAACAGGCCATCCAAGTGAAGAGCTGCAGAAATAGCCAGAAAGAGCCATGGAGAGGATCGGAGCCAACTCGTAGCTACAAGACAAAAGCGAAACAAGAAGGCCTTGCTCCGTCGGTTTGCCCCACGAGTGAGGAATTGTTCCGTGAGCAGCGTAAACGCTTGTCACTCCCAAACCCTAAAAACTTTTCAACGGGAAGCTGAAAAGAACTCCAACCTGCAGAGCTCGAATAAGAACAGATAAGTAGAAGTTAGAGGTACACAGGGGCATTAGAAATGTGCTGACCCCTGACAAAATTCCAAATATCGTAAACGTAATCCTGAGTCCAACTCTGTTCATCAAATCAATCGTGGGCAAAGCACCGGCTAAACGGCCTATGGCAACAGCTGAAAATATCCACCCTTCTTCAAACGCGGAAAACGGAGGTGTCTTGGTTTCTAGAATCAGGAATCTTAAATTAAGGCTTTTACGTTAGGATACCATTAGACCAAGTAGATGAACTGATGCCAGGCCTCATGCAAATGACGGTAAAATGGAAAAGTCCACAATTTGCCAGCAGTAAGGACATACAGAGAATGGAAACTGTGAGGATCACATATTGAAACATAGCTTTGGAGAGCGGAATATGTGGAAGAAACGAGGCCTTCTGACCACAAAACTGATGTTCTCGTTGGTGCCATGTCACTGACAGATTATGCAAATTGCCGTTTTTCCAAAAAATGATTCAATTGTTTGAGTTCATTTGCGCAAAGGGTCAATTCTCTTGCTCATCGATTCTTATCGATCCGGTTCTGCTTTTCTCCAGTTGCGTTTTAATGCTTTATTTCCAGACGAGCTTTTTCCCACTTTTTTCTGTTTTTTTGAACTGCTGACCTTGTCAATCTTTAAAAATAGCTTTGGTAAGAAGTATACGTTGGGAAAACTATGCTTTTTGACCACAAGAGCGGTCTTTGCGCATGCTATGAACTGGTTACATAAATCGTCGTTTTCTGAAAATGAGTCGAAAAGCGTCCAGTCTCTCTCTCACTCATCGATTCTCGCAGATCCGGTTCTGCATTTTTCAACACTTGCAATTCAATGCTCCATTTTCAAACAAACCCACTTTGCGGTTGTAAAGTTCTCGCCAAAAGCGTTTTTCCCTCCGCTTTTTTCCCAGTCCGCTGACCTCTTTCTTCTTGAAACACCACTCTACTTTCTGTTTTTGAGCACTCTATTAAAGTCTTCTTACCTCTACTCTCTCAAAGTTATTCTCTACTTCCAGAAGATGAATCCTAAACTGCTAACTCTGCTTTTTCTTCTCTACCTCTCTTCGGTCGTCGTTTCGTTGATGCCTAAGATGATGGCCGACACCGGTAGAATTCGCTCGCTCGGCAGCCGCCGCATTCAAAGAGACGTCTCTAAGGTCGAAAAACGAGGAACGGCTCCTCTGCTGGTCAAGGACTTCCGCCAAGGAACTGTCAACCCTATTCTTATCCACAACTAATTCATGTTCTAATGACAGCATTTATTCTTGCCATAAAGTCTTAAAGATCATTATTGGTCAACGTCTTAGAATCATCTACCCAGAACGCAGGTTCAATTCTAGTGAGCAAGAGAAATCCCATGTTGAAGGTTATCATCGTTCCGGTGATAAGGTAGAATAGCGCGTTCCACTAAAAAGAGGCACTTAAAAAATTCTGTTTGATTTACCTCGCTTGGAGCATTGTTGGGAACAATTACAGCGACCAGATTTGGGAGAATCAGGGTAACAAGGCCGATTTCAACGGAAAACACGACGGTCAGGACGAGGACAAACTGTTTAGCCACAATTTGGGCTCCAGTGAATAGGCCGACGTTGAAGAGGCCGCTGAAGAGGACGACACAGGTGAAGGCGAGTTGGGACAAGACCGGAGAGGATTGAGAGAAGAGCGTGACAAAGACGAAGCTTGAGATCATTAAGCTTTGAAAAATGGTAATGAAGGTTTTGAACTTGAGATTAACGCCGATAAAGACGGTCTTGTCCAGAAGAAGACCTACAAAGAATTTGGCGAAAATGGTCAGAAGAAAGGGGAGGGCAGTTAGGATTCCTGTGTTAGCGATGCTGAAGTTTAGGACCTAAAAGAGTCCTAATAAACCTGATCTACTACCTTACTTTACTTTGTTCATAAGAGTCGGTCCATACATAAGAAACATGTGATGGCCTAGAGCATCTCCAAACGCAGCTAACCACAGACCCCAAACGGGTTTACACGTGAACAGCTGCTTATAAGGGATATAGTCAGTTGAAGCCTCCTTTGTATCTGCTTCGGCTCCATTAGGATCAGAGAAGGTGAAACAAAAGCCCAATGTCCCGAAAATCGTTGCTGAACCAAATAAATAATAGACTCCTTGCCATCCACATTTCGATGTGCAGAAGAACCAGGATAGGGACATTGTCAGAATAGGAGCGATCTAAAAGCACAACTCAAGCCATAGACTAGGTTCTCTAACCTGATAGCAACAGCCTAGAATTGAAATAAATCTTGCGTTATCTCCTTTGCCAGACCAAATCAAAGGAATGGCTCCGAGTGTCACGAAAACGCTGGGAATAGAGATTCCTTGCAGGAATCTCATAATCAGCATATACCCAAAGCTATATCCACCCAACGGTGTTAGAAACGTTGCGATTCCCGAGATCAGTCCAAAACAAGCAAACGTCTTCCGAAGACCAAAACGATCAACACCTCTGAGTACCGGCCAAACCGCCAAAAGTCGTCCTACGGAGAGAATCGAAAACATCCAGCTCTCTTCTGAGGTGTTGAACAATGAATTCGCTATAAATCAGAAAATTCCGCTGTGAGAAGACGCACACAAACCGCTTGAGTCATTGAACTGCCCATTTTCAGCCTCAATGCAGATGACAGTGAAATGGAATAAGATTGAATTAGCAAGGATGAAAGATGTACAGAGCAAAGATACGGACAGAACGCCGTACCGAAACATGGAGGATTAGCAGAAATGGATATCGGGGGTATGAGATCGAAGTGGCGTGGAGCGACAGGAGGATAAAGTGGATTATCTGCTTTGGATGTGCAAAGCGGTCAGCACGAAAGATGGATGAAACGAGGGTAGACGCCTGGAAAGCGTGAAATTCTCTGAATTCTAAAAATTATCGTAAAATTCAGTGGTCTTTTCTAACGATAGTTAACGCTTGATATCGCGGGTAACGCTTCCCTCTTCCACCAATTTGGCAGCGCAACAGCCAGAGTACAAAAGTACGAATTGCTGACGAGTGAGTTTTCCTTCGTTTCCCATGATCTAATCGTGTTTAGTTCAGACCAAAGAAAGAAGAGCTAAGAAAGACTTCAAGAAATGGACCGAAGCTGTGATAGCAAGTATCAATCGAAAGGTGCCGGGATGGAACAGTTTATGTATAGTATCCCCATCGTGATTCTCTCGAACGCTCTAATAAAATATCGTTTTCAAAAGTCGCAGTTTTTGAGGTGCTAAAGGATTTGTGCTAAATTTTACACCTAGGCTGCATTCGAACACGCCATCGATCATCATCTTCTTCCCTTCTTCCTAACCACATTGACTGGGCTTGCATTGTTGTCCTGATTTCAAACATGACCTCTTCGTTACCAATACGTCAAGTGCTTTGCTCTACCAGCGTAGCGGCTGCCGTAAATTCGAAAGGTTTCGCAGTTACGGAAGAAAACATATTTTCGTGGAATCCGTAAGTTTCTGAGTTGTGAAGGCCGTATATTTGGTTTCAGAGCCGACAAAATGCTTCGGGTCTACAGCCGCTCTACGAAATCAGTTCAAAATGTACCCTGTCCTCTTCAGGTAAGTCAATGTTGAGGACCCAGTACGCTTTTAAAAATCACTTTCAGATGAACTGCGAGATTTGCCAATGGAGGGTTGTCAACGGATGTGTTTTTCACATTTCTCAATCCATTGAGTATGATTCCCTACTTCATAAGCAATCTACCCAACAAAATGGCGAGCACACCTACCAATTCCTCACTTCATTTGAGTAGGTACAGTTGTTTAAGCTTCGTTAGAAACAATTTTCAGTCTCGGACTATATCACAATTTCGTTCGAAAGAGCAATCGTTCGAATTTTTCCTTCGAACATCTCTTCTTTTTGGAAAATGAAACAACGTACACGGTTCCAGGTGAGAAGTGGTCCAGAAGCATACGTGTAGTTGAATTGATATTCAGATATACCCTTATTTGCCGCTTTCCAACACGGAGGTCGTGTGTTCATGATGAGCATGATTAGAACGAAAATAGTTGTCTTCTCGTCCCAGCTGTCAGCTCAATCATCTCAAAAAGCCACGGAGGATTTTTCATTTGCGGTCGGCGGACTTTTAGTTCCATCCGAAGCAGCGACCAACGTTATTAACGACATCGTCTTCCTTGCTCTTAAGAACTTGGGCGCATTCTATCTATTCAAGATCGACATGAGGTGAACAGCTTGCCGATTTTATCAAACTGACAGAAGTTTGTAGGACTAAGACCGCTGCGCGGTTGCCGTTCCAAAAGACCGTAGACGCGTTTGCGTTTTCTGGAGCAAACCTCTATTTCACCAATCAAAGAGAAGGGAAGATGTGGCAGGTGGACCTTGTGAATCAGCCCACTCTCGCCTTAGATTCCAATCCACAACATGTTTTCGAATGTCCGGTTTGTTTGGACAAGCGACCTATTCCCAAGATCCTGAAAAACTGTGGTCATTCAATTTGCGAGGAGTGTGAAAAGCAGCTGGTTCGAATGGGTGCGGCTAGGACGATTTCTTGTCCGATTTGTCGTAAGCCTACAAAATTGGATTTCAACGAGAAGTTACCCACGAACTGGTTAGCGCTGGAAAGCACGTAATCTCCTCCGATCGCTTTTAACATTCAATTTCAGATTTGAACGTGTCAAATTCCACTTCTAAAACGTCCGATTCGTTAAAGTGCACGACGTGTGAAGCATATCTTCCGGAAGACGACGTTCTGTATTGCGAAGAATGTACCGACAAGGATAATAAGGTAAGTATGTAACTGTTTCAAGTTTGTGAATGTCACTTCAGGAGTTCATCTGCCACAAATGCGTTTTTAACAGCCATCGCGAACATATTGAGAGCGTAAAGAAGGCGGAATTTGTTGGGACCAAAGAGAAAAACGAGCAAATTGAACGATTGTGCTTCGACTTCGAAAAGTTTGAAACGTCACATAATGAGATTATGAACGACCTGAAGCACCAAGTTGAGTTGCAGTTTAGTCTTCACTACAGTGCCATTCTCGTCGCTCATAGGGCTCTGGCTGACCTGGTGGATAAGCTCAAGAAAACTACACACATTACCAGAAAGGTCTTCGAAGAAGAAATCGGATTGCTGGAGCTTGAACGTGAGAACGTTGAAAAGGTTCGCTTCCAAAATACAACCTAGCTTGTAACTAAATTTTTTAGCAGAACCAGAATTTCAACAAATGGGTCGAATCTGTGCGTGCAAGTGTCAATCAGAAGTTGCCTGAGCAACAATGGTTAACAGTAATTCCCTGTTTTAATGATTTCGAGTCTCACTGCACGTAAGAACCCACAATTGGCAAATGCAACGAGCAAAAAATAAATCTGTATTTTCAAGTCAATCGTTGTTTTTACGAAGAGATTACTTGACCCACGTTTGTTAGACTTTGATTTCAAATCAACCGTTTGCTTGCTAGTTGGAGAATCGCGAAGGGAAAGTTTTCAACTTGTGCTGTTCGCAATCTGAACAATCTGAACAAACCAAGTTGTCAACGGTTTTCGTATTTCGATACCTTCAAAAGCGTCCGCATTTGAGTGTCCTGTTTTTCTTGAAGAGATGGCGAAACCGGAAATCTTTTCGAAATGTGAATATTCGATCTGCAGTGCTTGAGAAGGACGCATCGCGGTGGTTGACCAAGTTCAGGGTCGTAAAACTCTTACGTATCCAAAATGCCGAAAGTCACAGATACCGCTGTTTTGTTTTCATTTCCCGTAATCAGAGCCCCGACTAGCGTGGTCGTTGCTTAAAAGCAGCAAGCTCCCACAACGACTGCGAAGCAACTGATTAAGGGAAATGAAAACAAAACAGCGGTATCTGTGACTTTCGGCATTTTGGATGCGTAAGAGTTTTACGACCCTGAACTTGGTCAACCACCGCGATGCGTCCTTCTCAAGCACTGCAGATCGAATATCCACATTTCGAAAAGACTAAGAGTAGATCAGCTAAAGCTGTCTCTGGGTAAATGCTCGCCAAAAACTCTTAAACCTTGAGTTGACGTCGTCAATCCACTCCTGCAACTCGAAGTCGTCGACGGCGCGGCGTCGCGCGGTGTCGCCGTGGCCTCAAAACAACATAAATTACGGTATCGAAATGTCGACGTAGGTGGCTTCGTTCCGGGACCGGGCTTCGCGGTTTGCAGACGTGCTTCTGCAGTCATTGCAGCGCTGGGTCTTCGCAGGTTCGGTCTGTCGTCTTCTGGGGGCTGCGGCGGCTGTGTCTTGGTTGCTTCTGGGGCTTCTGAGGTTTCGTCTGGGGCGCTGAGTCCGGGAGTCTTGATCACGTCGGGCTTAGTCCACGACAGTCATCCGAGTTGGCGTTTGAGTTAAGCCAACTTGCGACAGCTCCAAAGTCAGACATCAAAACATCTCATTTGGCAGACGGAACCTACGAGACTCTGCATTTGCAGACATTCCTCGGTGTCTGAAACCGTCGAACGGCCACGTCTGCACCGGTCCGTCTCGCCGCTCTCGCTCGCCTCATTCTCCCTTTCTGGTCACAAAGGAAGCGGTCGGATCTCGCCAACGCGAGCCACCCGTCGAAATCGTTGATTTGACCACTTTTGCCGCAACCGGAATGAGTGAGTTTTCCTTCGTTTCCCATGATCTAATCAAGTTTATTTCAGAGCGATCCGAACCTCTCCGAAAGAAGACCGAGCGCTCGTCCGCGAAAGCCGCTCGTAAGGCCCGCTCTCACAGGAAGAGCGCGGAAATGCCGAAACTCGTGAGTGAATCCAAGGAGCCGCTGCCGAGCGCCCTCGCCGTCAGCCACTCGAACAGCGAGAGTTTGGCCGACGCCTCTCGCAGGGAACACCTAATGCTGAAGCAGAGGGAGGCGATTAGGGCCTCGCGCGAGAAGATCGCGAGTCCCGTGAAACCTCCTCGCCGGACGTCCTTCTCGCGCATTCTGGACATCCGCGCGCCTCGCCCCATCAAGACTCCGTTGCCTCGGAATTGTATCCGCGTCCGCCGCTACCGCACCGGCAATCAGAAGCACTCGGAACTCCGATTCGTCAGCTACAACCACCTTACGCACAATGAAACCGTCGACCAGGTGAGTACAGGTAACTTCGATTCCTCTATCACCTTCATTTCAGCCACTGAATCTCTGTGACGTCCTCACCGAAGTCGCCTTGAACTCCAAAGGCGCTTTTGCGGACGCGAACGGGATTTCCACGTCGCCCATCCTCATGGTCTACTTGAATATGGCCAGGATCAGCGGTCTTCGAAAGTTGAATGAACAGGTGGGAGTTTGCAAGCGAATTCTAAGCTGAAAAATACGTAATATAGCTGCAAAACGAGAAGGTCTACCTGGACGAGACCTGCGAATACCTGGAACAATCAATCGAATCAAGGAAGAATATCCAGAAGACGTTGAAGGCGAACGACAGACTCCTGGAGGACGTCGCCGACAGCTTGAACGTGGGTTCGCTTCTTCGGATTCTCCTAAATTCGGCAATTTCAGTGCCTCGCCGACGAGAAGATCGAGTGCGACGCCGCCACGGGCCATCTGCACCAGGGCGTCCAACTTCATCAACTCGTGCAACAAATGAAGAAAATGAAGGTGGGAGCGACGGCAACGGAGAAGAAGGACGTCGTCCAGCGCGTCACGAAGCTGCGACGCTTCGTGGAGGTTCTGCGTGACCATTAGCCCAGGTCTCAGGTCCGAGAGGCGCGATGGAATCCGCGAATGGCCGCATTTTTGTATTTCAACGTAAACGATAAAATTGCTTTATCTGCCGAATCCTGACGTTTCTTGATCGAAGGAGGTTACGGTCACCGGGGAAAGCGATTGCTTGGACCCGCTTCGCTTCTCGAACATTTCGGCCATGTGGCCTATGTCTAGTTCGGCGCTCAAGATCGCCGTCGCTTCATGCTGACAAGGCATCGTTGTGAGGCATCGCTCAGTCGGGGATCGGTCGGTCATCTGCGCTCTGCTCACACGTTCTTCGCTTCTACAGAGTGAGCCAAACAAAACATCGAGCCTGTCTCAACACTGTTGTGTTTTTGAAGGTTGCAATGTTAAGAAAAGTTGTTCCGCTTGTGATTCCGCATCGAATGAGCGAACGATCACCACTCACACCTTCAGGGATGTGCACTTTGAGCCAAAAGTCTGAAAAATTTGTTAAGGAAATTGTACCGATTTTCAGATGGCCATTACTTTGCACTGGTCTGTCCGATTTCGACAGTTTTTTGTGATTTCGGTAGCGGAAAACAAGAACAATATTGTGCAAACCAGAAATTAATGCGAAAATAGATAAAAAGCGGATAAGAACGTCCAGAAAATGTGCTATAACTCCGTGAAATCCGGTGTAGACAGCTGAATTCCAGACATGGATGAGCCAGACGACCAGTCTCTTTTCAGAGGTAAAAAACAAATTAAAAAATTTTGTTAAAAAAATTTTTTTTTTTCGGTTTGCACAATATTGTTCTTGTTTTCCGCTACCGAAATCACAGAAAACTGTCGAAATCGGACAGACCAGTGCAAAGTTATGGCCATCTGAAAATCGGTACAATTTTCTTAACAAATTTTTCCGACTTTTGGCTAAAAGTGCACATCCCTGAAGGTGTGAGTGGTGATCGTTCGCTCATTCGATGCGGAATCACAAGCGGAACAACTTTTCTTAACATTGCAACCTTCAAAAACACAACAGTGTTGAGACAGGCTCGATGTTTTGTTTGGCTCACCCTCTGTATTGGATCGCAACGAAGGTTCGCCAAACGACGAAGGAGGGCGCGGGCCGACGTTTATGCTCGGAGCGCAGCGTAGAGGATTTCGAAAGTAAGATCGGTTGTGCAATACTTCGGGAAATGATGGTTTGCTTTTAGAATGACGTCTGTCCGTCCAACGTCGTCCACCGATTTCATGGTTTTTGTCTGCTTTTAGAACATAGATACAAGGATGGTGGACCACAGCGGAGAGGACGGGACGACGTCGAAGACCGGAGCGCTTCAGAAACGATTGTAGAATTCTTAGGGTGATGACCGTTTGTTTTTATACTAAGTCCAGCGCGCTGCACGTCAACTTCGGATGCGAAAACTCCTGCGGCGGGAGGCATTGAGACAAGTGCAGCAGGGGAGAAGCGCAGATAATTTAAATGTCGTGGTTTTATGCCAATATTGAGTATTGCAGACTTTTTATATTTGGTGGGTTTACGGTAATTTTAGAACTCTGAAACTGCGTGTAACTTCCGCTTCAAAAACGGATAAGGATACTTGGTTCCGAATCATCGTAAAGGACCGAGAAGGTAAAGCGACAACGGTGACCGCTTTCGGTTTGAACGCTCCGCGGCTAAAGGAGTTCATCAACGACAAAATCGTAATGAAATGCGTTTTCTGAAGGATCGCCATTTCTTTTTACGAGAGTTCAGCTGAGGAGAGCCAACGACAAGTATCGTTTGGGGACGGCTCTTTTCGAAATCATCTTTACCGACGTGTCAGAAGCGACACCCGATGATGAAGACGTCTTCGATATATCGTTTAGCACTATTCCGAAGTTCGAAGGAAAGAGAGTTTGTAAGTTTTTACTGCTTGTTACATGGACTTGCAAGTCTTTTTATAGCGCTGACCGTACGTGCTGCGGAGGGCTCCATCAAAATGACAAAGTTTTTTTTTACTTGCACTGTCACTGATGGAGTCCAGTCATGCGAACTTCGGCACTAGTTCCGTTTACACGAAATGATTCACCCTGCCTGGAGCATGCTCCGGAGCACCACTACAAGAGCGGTTGTGCTTGAAACGCAACCCTACTTGAAACACAACCCTACTGGTCGGCTTATGGAGGAATCGAGAATCTCCCCGAAGGATATCAACATTTCACCGTAAATCACAGCAAAAATTTCGTGGATCCATCGACAGGCGTCCACACGCAGACCATTGAAAGTTCCTGGCAGAAGCTCAAGGCCAAGCACAAGGAACGATACGGAACTCATTGCCATATGCTGCCGTCATATCTCGATCAGCATATGTGGCGCAAGAGGTTCGGTAATGACCCATTCTATCACTTCTGGGATTGTGTCTCGAAACTTTATGATTTGACCGTGTTTGGTGGTCCGGATCTTAAGGAATAAATTCGCATAAGTACATCTCTTGCAGGCGCAGGTAGGACAATTCCACGGACAGCGTGGTGTGCAGGCTGGGGACGGCCTCTTTCAAACAGCGGGGATAGTAGGCTGGGGCTGGCCTCCTGGAGCATCTTAGGCTTAGGCTTGGACATTTTTATTATGGTTTTTGCGCCGAAGGCGCCTGGAAGCGGGGTGTGTAGGCCCAAGGCGGCCTCTTTCAAACAGCGGGAATAGTATGCTGGGACTGACCTCTTGGGGAATCTTAGGCTTAGGCTTGGACATTTTTATTGTGGTTTTTGCGCCGAAGGCGTTTTTGCGCCTAGAAAGGTCTATATAAGGTCAGTCCTCTCAACCACTCGAGCAGTCGGTCGCTCGAGTGGTTGAGAGGACTGGCCTTATATGCCGCCGCAGAGCGGCGCCATCGGATCGAGGAGGAGCGACGCCATCGGATCGAGGAGGAGCGACGCCACCGGGGCGAGGAGCAGCGACACCACCGGGGCGAGGAGCAGCGGCACCATTCTGCCATGATTCGTGACAACCACTTCGGCGCTGCTCCAGCCAAAAAAAAAACGAAAAGTGGTCACGCACCTAAACGGAACTAGTTCCCGAACTTCGATCGAAACAACAAATCACCGCGTGTCTGTTCGACACCCTGCGAATCGCAGGAGCTTTGGTTTCTCGGTATGGTATGTTTTCGTCTTTTTTAGATAGTCTGAGTCCTATTGTTTAGAAACAGGCTGGAAGCTCGAAACGGATTCCAAGTCAAAACTGCAAGTGGTGGATTTCGACGGCGACGAAGAACCATTTAACGAGTTCGAGTTGGCGGATTTGTAAACATTGTTTGTGATTTATTAACAGAATAATAAGTTTGAATAAGTGGCTTGAGATGTTGATACCTTATGATACCTTATGTTTATGATTTATGTGATGTGAAAAGGCTGATTAAGCAGAAGTATTGACGATCGGTCCGATGTTTGCGTGTGCTGGAAATGACAGGCGTCTGTAGACGTGAGTTGAATGTACGGAACGATGTTTAGTGAGGTGAGCGTGCTGATCCGCGCATTCGATCCTATGGTTTGAAGTTATTCGGAGAGGGAGGGAGGACCGGAAAAGAGTCAGTAAGAAATTTTCGGAAGGACTTTGCGCAATTAACCTCCGTTTTTTTGAACGCGTTGCGGTCTGTTGTGCATCCGTGTGTTATTTATGAAATAGTCGCGCCGAGTTTGTGTTGTGTTAGTTTGTGTTTTTGATAATTCGCAGCTTAATTTTGCCGTAATTTCTGAGCCCACTTGTAGAAAAAGCGTCAAGAGCCTTTGTAGACGTCAAGTACGGCCAGAGCAGCAAGTGCATGCCGACCGGAGCTTTATGGGCGGGCTGGGGAGGGAACCCAGCGTGCGTAACGTAAATGCGTCTTATTGAAATTTATGGCAGGTCAATTGGAATTGTTTGTACGTATCTCTCCGTAGTCGGCGTCACTTGTGTTGCCTTCTCGGCCGTCAGCGACTTCCGATACTCCTCTTCGTTCTCTTTGAGGTCTTTGAGCATTTCCTCCACAGCTAGTGGAGGACATTCTGTGGGGTAGATCTGGCTTTGACCTTTGACCAACGTCGGCTTCGCCTTTGTCCACTCGGCCGGCGAAGCGCGTCCAACGATGACGAAGAAGCCGTTGGTCACGAGCACGACAATTCCGGAGATTAAGAAGATCGTCGACCACTAAAATTTTGATTTTTAAGTCAGATTACAAGGCAGAAGAAGCTCACCTGGCTATGCGAATTCTGAGGAGCGACGCCGTTAACGAAGACCGGCAGGACAAGGATAACGACGCTGTTAACCACGGAACACACCGCCATGACGAAGTGGATGTGCTGACAGGCGACCAGCTGGGCGCTCTTGATCGTGGCTACGGAGGTCATCCCGCTGGAGGTGATCGCCACCGTGTAGCAAACGAATCCGGCGGTGGCGGCGTCTTCGGGAAGGAAGGCCATGACGAGGAGGCAGAGGCCCATCATCCCTTGGGAAAGGAAGGTGAAGATGATGACGCGGATGCGCTGGCTGACGCACGAGGCGTAGTCGCTGATGGGACCGGAGATGATCTTGGAGGCACAGGAGACAATGTAGGGGAGGGCGCCCGCGATGCCCGTATTGGCCACTTCGTAGTGAAGAACCTGGAATTGGGGAGGTTACGGTAGATCACGACCGGTCTCTACGATCCGAAGGGCCGAAAATGATCGCTCTTTATAGCCATGGGAAGGAGACTAGACGTCTGACTTGGCCTCTATCGATCTCGCGGTTGTGGATGGCCAAAAATGAACACCAAATATGTCTGAAGCCGATACCAAGCAGCGTTTTTCAGACGTTGTTCGTCTGTCTACGTTTTTTGATGCCTATTTTGCAAAGCTGATCTTTGATCACCGAGATTTCGTAATTGTAAAGGGCGCAAAACGGATTAACTTCCAAATTCGCCTGTTTTCACCCTCACTCCAATTTTTACGGATCACTCTATTTTTACACTCACCTTGTTCAAATACGTCGGCCCAAACTGCATGAACAGGTTCAGACCCAAACCAGCACCCAGGTACGAGATGTAGACACCCCAAATAGGCAAACTCGTCATGATAGACCTGTAGGGAACTGGCTGCTTGCCGCTATTCGCCGTCTCTCCGCGGCCGTGGTGGATGACCGAGAGTTCTTTTTCGCTGACGCAGCTGAAAATTTACAATTTTGGATGGAAAATGGAAGAAGAGGGCGAACGTGTGCTTCCGGGGCGAGTTACGGTAGAAGAGGAAGAAAAGGATGAAGACGACGTAGGTGCAAGAGGCGTGGACGTAGTAGACGGCGGACCAGCCGAGAGATGAGGTGCAGAGTTCGCCCGAAACCGGCATTGTGAAGATGGCACCGAACTGGAATCAGCTCTATTAGGCGATAATTTATAGGATCAGGAATGTCTAGACTAAGAGAGAATTCCGACCAGTTGCTTTTGTGAGAAAAGGTCAGAATGACGTTCATTTAGATCTCAAATCGCTCCTCACCTGAAGACACAAACTCTGAAGCGCCATATAAAACCCGCTCTGCTTCAACGACGACCAACTCGTGGTCACAGCGCCCATCACCGGAAACATAATCGCCATGGAGAATCCCTCAAAAAACCGCATCGCCATCAGCCATCCGACGCCCATCGAAGCCGCCAGAGGAACCAAAGCGGTCGCGGTAGCTGAGATTAATCCGTAGATTGTGAAGAGATTTCTGAAATCAACCTCAAAATGAACCCCCAGGAATTCCTCGTTTACCTGACTCCTATCGTAGCCGTAAACCGCATAACTGGAACCGTTCCCACAAGGGTTCCTACGGCAACAATGGAAAATAGCCACGATTTTTCAGAGTTCGAGTAGAAGTATTTGGACGAGGAGAGCCCGTCTGGAAGGGGTAATTTTGTAGAACGGTGAGATAAGCCTACCTGAGGAGGAATTGAGGAACTGACCCTCTTCGCCCGTATCCGCCATGCAGAGAATCGTGAAATTTAGGGCGAGAGTGTTGGCCATAATAAAAGTCAAGCATAGCAAGCTGAGAACGATAATCACGAATCGGGTGTAATTCCCAAATTGAACTGGCGGTAAGAACGTCATGTTGGAAAGGAGTGGAGAGGTGTCGATGCCAAAATTGAATCACTCCGAGGCGGTTTTATCCACTTTTGTCAGCGCTGCACTTGGAGCACCCGAGCGACGGATTTTCTTTTCAATCTCGTTGCATACAAAAGAGATCACACGTCAGGTGGCTTTGCGAGTGACGGAAGGGTTTGAGGGAGTAGAAGTGATCTGTGATGTGGTGATATGTGGTGTGGGATCAGGAGTGCATGGATTTTCAAATGTTTTGTAGGGTGTAACCCGAAAACTAGGCATTTGTGGTTGATTTGTGGTTTTTGAAACATTATGTGTGCAGATTAGCTTTTTTGAGATTCGGATAGTGTGAAGGGGTAAAACAAGTCTAAAGTTCCACGAAATGAAGAATTACAGTGAAAGCTGAAAATAGCTATATCTGTTGTCTTCTGTGAAACAGTTCCGAACCCAAAAGTGATAAGTGAAGCTTTTAATTGCAAATGACAAGGTATTAAAAATAGCAGGCAGGTTGATTTTCCGTTTTTGAAGCATGTTTTGTGTAGGTCAGTTTGAAGGATTACAGGTACGAATGTTTATAATGCTTTACATTCACGTCGCCTTTTGCAGAGTAGTCATATAGTTGCCATAAACCGACCATACATGCGCATTTTCAACCTTGGCTGACGGCTTACCTTAAGCCTGTAGTTTCTGTTGACTTTTTGACATCAGCTGACTTTTGATCCATACTATAGACGAGACGCCTAATGTCATCCATCCTCCGTCAACTCTTTTGAAATCGCACCAAGTCGACAAATTTCCAAAACGGCAGGTTAATCCGATTCGAGCGGACAAAAAGGTGCAGGACCTGCATCTGAAATTCCAGAAGTCAAACTACAGCCGTTTTGACTCATCTCCCTAAACGATAAAATGTCCAAAACACCGTTCCATCTATGCGTTCTCCTTCGCCTCTCTTGTTGTAATCTAAGCAGTCAAGGTCACAAACGGATTCTCCTAACTCCGTTTTTCTGTACTTTTGTTTTTCTCTCTTCTTAACCGAGCATCTCCGAGGTCACCTGTTCCTTGCCTGCATGATCAGCAGCGTTTCATCTTGTCTCCGCAAACAAATACAACAAAAAAGGGGCATCAGGCGCCTCCGTTCGTAAACAGGCGTCCGCGAGCGGCGGTTAAATTTAGCGTCGAACGTCTTTGAAGGCAAAAGAACACTTAAGTGGACAAAGAAGCGGTCATTTTGAGTAAATAGCAGTTAAGAACTTTTTAGTTGAAGGATAAAAAGTTTGCTGGTCACGTAGGTGGTCATTTCCGAGTGACGATGCCCCACGCAATCGGGGTTTTCAGTAGAATGAGTCTTGGTTTCTGTGTGCTTTCGCGAACGCTTATCGCAGCTTTCTCGGACTTGTTTATGACCGCGCGCCGTTCGGACGTGGTCATATCTACGCGCGGCTATTCTCAGAGTGAGTGTATTCTGGTTTTATGCTTTCTGCTTTTTTCGTTACGTGGAGAAGTGATTAAAGGTCGGTGCGCATTAGAAATTTAGTTTGAAGGTCAGCGCAAAAGCTTAAGAAATCAGGCCATGTGTTAAAGAATGGACCTGAGATTAATAATTTGTTAATATGTGGTTCAAAGGTGACGGAAACAGATTAACGACCAAAGACAAAAATATAATTCACCAATGCGGCATTTCAACACAGAATAGGAATTTGAGATGGCCTCAGAAAAATGGAGCTAAAGACGTTAGCTAAGTGGTCAAGGATAACAGGGTCATCTTTCTTGTGTATTCGATTTTGAATGCATTGTTCAATTTGGTTTTTGGCACCCACCAGTCAATATTTAAATGGCTGATGGTTTGTTAATATGTAGTTTAAAGGTTCAGAAAACATTAAGAAATTAGGTAAATTTAGGCGAAGTACGAAACGTCGAATATCAGTGGTCAAGGGCAAAGGTCGTCTTGTCCACTCTAAATTCCATTTTGGGCACATGTAACACTTTTGGTGTGTGGAACGCTTTCTGCTCCGCGGGAGTTTGCACAACTGTAATTTCCTGAACTTCGGGACCACTTTAGAGTGGACAAGACGACTTTTGCCCTTGACCACTGCTCTACAGTCCCAAACTGTTGTAGATTTAGTGAAATAGCTATGAATAGTCACGTTTTCTTGACCTGCACGTAGCTATGACTCATGATTTCAGACACACTAATGCCCTTTCCGACATCACAAACTTTCCCAAACCCCTCATTTCGTCTGCTAATTTGTAACCCTCAAGTACAAAGCCTCCACACATTTTTTCGTAACCAAGCGTCTCTTCCGCCTAAGCCGGAAATCCAAAATTCCTTTTGTATTTGATGCCTTAAAATTTTGCGACTTTTGCTGATGTGCCCTCACATATAAAAATAGCAGAATTTCAGATAAGCGCCCTGCATCCCACGTAGGTTTCCGTCACCTGGGTTCCCCCAAAAATTTTGATCGGAAGATTACGCTTATCACGGCCGTGCCAGACGCCGTACCATGCGTGCGAATCTCGAATTTCTTGTCAAAACGCGAATTTCGTCGTCTATCTTCCGCATTGCGTTTGCGCTTGCATCAGGCCACCTGAAGAAGCCCATAGGGTGGAATAGACTACGAATACCCTAAAATGTCCTTTATCTTTTAAGTAACGACGCGTCCTCAAATGGTGCAGTCCACGTGAACAGCTAATCCTTTCGTGCAATCATAATTGATTGACTTTTGCTGACTCAAGAAGCAAATAGATTTGTACTCCTGCAAGGAAGGGGAACTCATTGAGGCTGAGATTAGTAATTGGATGAGCAAATAGGGTAGGTAAGTGGGTTATTAGGTGATGTTAGGATACAGTAGTTGGTGGACTCTTTGGTGCTGTAGTCGTAGCTGTCTGGTTCCTTGATGGCTTTAAAAGTGCATCCATTTTAAGGAGCAGAATTGAAGCAAACCGAGGAGAGTTGAGGTTAGTTTTCTAGGGTTCTAAGAACTTTTAGAAAGGATTCTCGTTTCTAGCCAACAAAACTGTGAGGTCACAAACTGCTGGCTTCGAAAAACTGCAGATTTGATTTCTTGTATGCTTGAATTCAACAGAAATTGAAGAAAAAGTTGAAAGTTTTTCAGTTGTGGATAGTGGAAACACGTATTTTTATGCGCCATTTTTTGACAAAACCTTGTTGAAAATGTCCTTTTCCTTCTCCCCAGAAGCCCGTAGATCGCTGCTGCACGAGAACCCAATTAGATTGCTCCTGCACCCAAAATTGTATCCTCCTGGCCGTTTCCAATTGTTGCCCCCCAACGGCTTCTTATCCAAAGTTCACTTTTTTGGCAGCAAAAAGCCGGCGAGATTTATCGAATTAAGAAACCCAATCATGCCTAATGCGGTTAGTTGGGAAAAAACGTTTTAAGAGACGGTTTACGGTAGGTGTTTGAAGCATTGAACAGCGATTTAGCTTTGTAGTCGGTTCTGAGCAACTGGAAATGGATCAAAAACTGTAGACAAGAAAAAATAGGGCTTAAAAAGTATTACGTTGATCAGGGTTTCTCTGCGTTCGTCTTGCTAACAAAAATGAACTCAACGGTCAATCACCAAAAACTTTAAAAAACAAAGTTGTTTTCAGTTTCACATGACCTTGAATGGTCATCAGGTGGCTCTCTATTTTTCAAAAATCAGGTTTTTGCGGAAGATGTAGTCGACGAAAAAACGTCTACTTTTTTTAACGTTCAACCGTCATACTATCGGACGAACTATACTATCCGAGTGTTCCCCTTGACTACACTCACTGTTTTCCATTAAAAAAACACACGTTTCCTCGCCTCGAAATAACGGCCAAAGATACGCGTGCCGGTGGACGTTTTACTTCCCAACTATTTTTATAATTTGTGGGTGCGGAAAAAGGAAAGTGGAAGGGAAAAATGCACGCCTGCGAAACGCGGTATTTTTCAAAAACACTCCTATCGGCACATTTGCGTTGGTGTCGTCATGATGCGTAAAGAAATGCTGAATTTGAGGAAACAAGTCCGGAACTCAAAGACGGTTTGAACGGAAAAGTTGAAAACAACAAAAACTTGGCGCTATAATTCTCACAAACCTCTGCACTTCAG
Source organism: Steinernema carpocapsae (assembly GCA_000757645.3). Classification (NCBI taxonomy): domain Eukaryota; kingdom Metazoa; phylum Nematoda; class Chromadorea; order Rhabditida; family Steinernematidae; genus Steinernema; species Steinernema carpocapsae. The sequence goes on along the minus strand of AZBU02000012.1, from coordinate 415,679 downwards.
TGAAGACGGCAATCTAAGCCTGTCCGAACTCTAACCACCGACCTTTCGTGTTCCTAACAAAACTACAGTATTTCAAATGCACAAGTACTTTCGGAACGCGTGCGACTATTAACAATCGGTCAGCTCTAGTGCACCTGTAAGGAAAACAGACAACTGAAACTGAACATATAGAGAAGTTAAAAGCGCCACAGCTTATATCAGAAAGAGGAGTGTTTTGGACCCGTCTTCAAGAGTATGATTTTGCAGTTTAGCACCTAGTAAAATATTTTAACAGATCGCCAAAGCTTTAAAACTTCTTTAAAAGTTGACCAAAAGAATTTCATTGGTAAAAGGACCAATTAGTGAAGCAAAGTTGTTGTTCACTCAAATTAAGAATCAACAGAAATGTCTTAAATTTCAACGTTTAATCTTCGATGCAAACCTTCTGCAGTCATAAGACCTTTTTTCAAATTGTTTACTAATGATTATCTTCCATATGAAGGTTTACACTGGACTGGGCTTACGGGTCCCAAAGAGAGAACGAATTTTGAGTCAAATGTTAGAATTGAAAGCCACAAAACTAAAATTAATGCACCAAATTGAAATTTTTCCTCAACCCAAACCCAGCAGATTCTCCTTGGTCACTCGTGAAAAGCGTTCAATCTCAAAAGCAGATTAACTAGAATTAGGATTTGCACTTTTTGTAGTTTTAAGAGTTTTTAGTTAAGCCGTCCACAAAGAAAGCCGAGACTTTGGTATTATTTGGCATCTAACTAAATCCAAGCTTTCCAAAACTGTACCTTCTACAGTTACTTCTTAAAGGTCACGCCAACAGCCCCATTTACACTCAAAACGATCTTTGTTGCGCAACTTCCGCACCGCGATTACGCAACAGCGTCGTCGTCTCCTGGCCACTTCACTTGTCCTGAGTGGTATTTTGGACCCATTTCCGCTAATAACCTTTTGTCATCGTCTCCTCGTCACAGTCTTGCACTTGGCTAACTGCCACAGTTTGCAGATTTCCCAATATTTACCTAACCGTAGCCATCTCTACTGCGAAAAACACTATTTCTCGAGTCGTCTGTCTGGTCACCATTCTCTGGGTGCCCTTAGCTCGTCCTTCGCTCGGCATTTTGCCAACACACGTGGTTCTACGTCGCCTTGTTGCAATTAGACAAATCGAAGCCATCAAAATGTTACAATTTGAAGAGGTCTTATGTGTAAATTGTGTTCTGTCGTATAGTGAATGTGTTTATTGCACAAGGCAAAGCAGATAAGCGAGATAAAGACAATGTAATAAATAAATAATTCTCTGTTGAGTGATCTATAAGCTTTCTGAGATTGCGACAGGAGATCTGAGACTTTGGTTGAGACGGTTTGCGATAGAGGAGGCGAGAGCAATTTGAAGGCACTTGAGATCAGCAAGACAGGATTGCACTCTAGCGAGGGGAGAGATACTGTAGGCTCGGGGATTTACAGGCAGTAGGCGGAAGAGAATCTAGCATGAATCTAGAAAGCTGGCTAATGGGTCTTGGAAACCCTTGGAGTGGCTTGGAGGCTAGGAGAGTGTAATAAGCCTGTAAGACTTAGAATTTGAGGGGAGAACACTTCAATGAAAGAAGTGGTTGTCGTCGAAGAACTTCCTTTTTCTGTGGTGGGTCCCGGAGGGGCTGTGGAGCTTCTTGTGCTTCCTCGGCTTCTGGGGGACCATGTCCACGGCTATTTGCAGGTTGTCGTAGAGTTCGTCCTTCTCTCGAACTAGCTCGTCAAAGTAGTTCCGCTTCTTCTGGCTCGTTTTGATCGATCTCCGGAGTTTTCTGGATGGAACCGCGTCTACGAAGACGCCATCTTCGTCGTAGTTATCGTACTCGTATTTGCCCACTGAAATCAGCTATTTAGCTTCAAATGACCTCATATCTAAGTACTTACTTTCGATCAATTTTCTTTGATGCCGCTTGGGAGCCGCGTGGACTTGGGAGACCAAGAAGAATCCGAGGAAGACGAAAAGAATATTCACGAGGAGATGTCTCATGTCGTTAGGATGAAGAATGTCTGTCTGAAGTCAGGTATCGTTTGACCACCGCTTAACTATGGTCTTCAGGTGGCGGAAGCTCCGCCCCGGCAAGGCGGCGCGGACGCGCGCGAATAGGCCGCGTGACGACAAAAACAAACCCTCTTTTTGAGAAGAAGAAGAGTGTGGGAAGGGGTCCAGGAGAGGAGATACGCCTCTCCGGCCTTGAGGCATCAACAAACACAAAATGCAACATTGCGCGAAAGAGATCGGAGGAGTGTTTGTGTCGGGGCATGTGATCTCCTTCCGCCGCTGGAGACAGTTGTTGGACACATTCGGAGGGGGCGACTGATCGTGATAACCAGTCTGAGAGGTGATCGCCGTGATCGCTAAACACAGAAAACTATTCAGTAGAGTATTTGGAAAGAAATGGGTGGTCTTTGAAACGGTCACAAGGGCTTGAAACGGTTTGGAATCAGTCGCAAGGGTTGGGAGTCTCTAAAGTGATCATTGGGGAGCGAGTCTTAAATGGCGATCCGCAGAAAAGGAGCATCCAGAAAATAATTGAAATGAAATCAAACTTGACATAACATTTCCAATTTCAGCTTTCAACGTGTGCTCCTTTTTGGAATGAATTGAACACTTTAAGAGATTCCTATTCTTCTTAACTCTTATTAACTTGAGATCTTATCACTCTTAGACCTTATTAACCTAAAATTCGGGTGTAATTTTTAGGTACGGTTGTAATCTAGGAACAGTTAATTTCAAGTGCCAATCTACGAAAAAAGAGCAACAATTGAATTCTTAGTTTTTAGCGTAAGGTCTATCGTAACGGTTCAAAATCATACTTAGATCTCATCATCTGATCTTTTGCTCCCACCACAAATTTGTTCCCAAAACCAAACAGCAAACGCTCGACCACCCTTAAATACTGTCTCCCAAAATCGTTGCTCCCTCGCTGACCCCTCATGCTTTGAACTTTTGGAATCTCGGCGATTTTTGCGCGAAACAACCAAACCTCCAATTTTGCAACGTTAAACCTAACTTTCAAGGTTATCCAAAGTGCTTTCCGGGGTCAAATGGTTGCACGCAGGTTGATGCAACGATTCCAGAATTAGCTAGCGGGAAATCTTCTTTGGACGAACTTTGGTGGACACGGAATGGGTAGTGAAGGGGGGTTGGGAGGCTTTTTGGACAGATCTAAAAGTGCAGCAAAAATCTTTGACCTCAGAATTAAAATCGCAACATTTTCGAGCACTTTCGAGTATAATTCGAATTGACCGTGAGATTGTAGTCACTGGTACTATCAGTTGACTGGTACAGAAAAGCAGAAAAGTTGCGATTTGAGGTGAAACGCGTAAAAGTAGAGAAAAGAGGAGTGATACTTTAAAAAGGGTTAAATTAGGATCAAGGAACACACACAGCTCACATTGTTGACTCAGTTTTGTAGGCATGGAATAAACACCTCTTAAAATTAAAGAGTAAAGGTTGTTTACACGTCTGGATGCCTACGTAGAATACGACCTACCATAAAAAACCAAATCTTCCGCTCTTTTGCTTAAAGTTCTTCTAAAGTGCACCTAAACCTGACGTCAACTAATCTCTACGTTTTTTAATTGCAACCTTCAAAAACGTCAAAAGTTGCGATTCCTAAAGGAGCAAAGGTTATCTCCGTGAAAGGAGAAAATGACCCATTTCGCTCATTTCCTTCGTTCCTCTTTCACAGTTTTTAAGCCACAGGTGACAGATTGCGTTCTAAGACAGATTTCTTTCCGAAGCCCACAGGTGCTCGCTTTGTTGTCGAGATTTCGAGAATTTAGGAGTTTTTAGGAAAACGTGAAAAACGCCCGAAGCGCTCATCTGCCCACCACATGTTGGTAATGGGTCCTCAGGCATGCAGGGGGAAGGAACACGAGAGAATACGTCAGGCACAGGCTTTGGTCTTATATGAACGGTGCAAGTCTTGGGACAAAAATAGACTTTTCAGATTATAGTCAACAGAGGTGGTGGCTACTTGGAGAGGCCGGAGATCGCGTTCTCCAGGCTTTTTTGGAGCCTAATCCTTGAGACGCAGAAAAAGCTGGTCGCCTATTTTTAGGTTCACTTCCACACCTAAAATTTAAGATCCGCTACGCACAAAAAATAACATCCTAGAACCCAAAAAACAGTTCTCCCAAATTCCGCGACAGACTCTCTCGAGCACAGGAATTACGCGACCGTTTTTATATTGTGGAGAAGTTGGAGTTGGCGCCTAAGGGTTTCCAAGGTTCCTGCTTCTTTCCGACAAAACAATGAAACACCGCTGGTGTCGGCTCGTACCACACTCGGGTATCATTTCCAGGATCCGGTTCTTACGGACGCCCGGCGACGCTCGCGTGTTTCTCTGCAAATTTTCACTTTTCTCGAAATTAAAATTTTCCAAATGAGGATGCAAATCTACCGAATTCAAGGTAAGGAAAGCAGATTTGTTATGCTGTAATATCAGAGTGGAAAAAATGTTATGTTGTGTGCAGGCTGACGAGGACCGGTTTCACAGGAAGACGACCCAGAAGAAGGAGCTGTAGGGTGTTATTGTGCAGCGATTAGTTAGCGGGCAACGACCCCGGCTTGGTCCATTAATGAAATAGCGTTTAGGGTGGTAGGAATGTAATAAAGATAGATGAAAATAGGAATTCAAGTCATAAGTGTTTTTGGTCATAACTGGTCACAACGTGGATTTTAATAGGGTTAGGTCTGGTCACTCAATTAATGGTCATTTTAAGGAGCTAAAAGGTTAACAAGATTAATAACAAAGCGACGTTTCATTGATCAGATTATGAGCCAAAATACCTTTTATCTCAAATTCCATGAAATGCGTCATTTTCTTATCTCTTAGTCAGTCAAGGTCACTCGAGACCTCCGTTCGGGCAAGTTCTTCCTCCAGCGAAAGACGTGAATCAGACGCTGCGAGTCTGCGCCTGCCGCGAAGATCACCCACCATCGAACAAACTAACAAACACGACGACGTCACTTTGGGAAAAATTGCGGGGAATGCCGAGACCGGCGAGTTGATCTCGGCTGACCTTCGCAGAAGACACGAAGATTCGTCATGGAACGGTCTTTCGCACGTTTCGCGATTATGTTTTGTGCTAACACGGTCAGAGACACGGGATGAGGGCAATGATAACGAGGCGAGGGGTGACGACACCTAAAATAAAAATATGAAGTGGGCTGCCTAAACTAATAAAACTCTAATTGACAACATTTTGAGGTGCGGAATTTATGCTGTGTTCAGAGTACTTCGACCTATGATTACTGATTATCGAGAGAGGTTAATCGTTAGTTCTTGTCATTGAATCGATGATGGATAGGTTCTGAGAAGATCAGACCGACTGAACACTGCCATAAACAAAAATACGTGCAGAGGTCTAAGATTAGCACTAATAACGCAAATGCGGAAATTTCACAATTTTGAGGGATTGCGTTACTACAACTACACTTTTGAGATCAGCTAAAAACTGACACTGACCTTTTCCATAAGACCAACAACCTTTACAAGGACCACTAAGAAGATTCCCGAAATCCACATCCTGATTTCAAAGAGAACGGCGACTTATAGCGACAAACAAGGATTAGCGGAAAAATGCAAAGAAACAAAATAAGTAGCCTTAGATCAAGGAACGCACGAAAAAGGAAAAAGACAATCGCTTGTTTAGATCAACCTCGGTTTGATCAAGTTGTGCTGAGTCACCGGAATGTAAGGAATTTTCAAATGTGGGGTGGTGGGAGAACTTGGCATAAACAATGTGGAATTTGAGGTAAACAGGGCTATCTTTAAATTACGACTTTCAAGTTTAAAGGCCAATTAAAATTGCACAACGGCGTCGCAACTCTTCTCGCCACGTGGGGTCGCCTTTCGCAATTTTTATGTGACCCTCTCATCTCTCGCCTGTGTCACCCTTCGACTCCCACTTTCGCTTTCCGACTTTCGAAAATATCTAAAAACACCTTTCTCGACCCTCGAACCCACCGGAATGCGACTGTCAGGGTGCCATGAGATACTGTTTCTCATCCAAAGTGTCGCTGACGTCACCGGCGAACAAAAGAACCTCGCCGTCGAGGTCTTTTGTGCGTCATCTGAGAAATGCCCACTTCGGACCTCACAAAAACAACGTATAACGTGCCGCCGTGCGACAATTTCCGGCAGTACGGTCAAAGTGCTTGTGAGTCAGAGTTAAATTTAGAAATAGCGAGATAAGCGACAAGAGTAAACAAACAAAAATAGGGCTACTGATATAGATTAAAGGGCAAATAGCCACCCCGGAAGTGACTTTACCAGACAAATAAGGAAACTCTCTGCAGATGAAAGGCACTTAGTAAAGTCTATTTGCTCAAATTAATGTGTCATTTAATGGGGCCTACCGTATTTCCGTGCGAAAGTGCCTAAGGCTACGAACCTAATTCAATCATTAAACCACTTAAGCTTGAAAGATACGTCACTAAAGATACGTCACTTTAGAAAATTCTGAAAATTTTTAAATTGCAAGTCCGTTTTTAAACTTGGAACTCAGTTCTGATACTGTTTAGTTAAACAATAACACTGGCACATTCCTTTGAAACCAAAGATCAGAAACAAAAGACTAAACTGTTAAACCTATTTTTGGCGTTTTTACAAAACCAGTCACACGTCACTAAACCATCGAACCGTCCACCTGCCAGAAAACGTCGACTAATCTAAAGATGCTTATCCCCGCGCGGTGCAAAACTGCAAAAACCATTTTAATGAGCAAAGTGCAACGCCCCCAAAAATATGTTGCAACTCCCAGGCTCCAAAAGAAGTGCCTACAGGGTTAAACGACAACAACTACAAACTGGTTTAGTTACACAAAAAGTCGTAAGACCCAAAAGGTCGCAGTTGTTTACGTCGGTTACACGTTTTAACCTTTTCAAGAGTTTCAATTAAATTTTTAGGTGGACTTTTGCACTTAAAAACTCGACTGAAAAAGTCCGCGTTTTAAAGAATCGACCTAGACGTTGAAAAACGTGTTTGCTTCAGGAAGAATTCAAGAAGAAGCGGACGGATAAGGAAGTGTTGCAAAAACAACGCTTCCTTTTTGAGAGGATGAGGAATTTAAAGGTCAATATGGGAGGTTGGTCAGTGGATCTTCTAAAGTACATAAGTCATCTGTAAAAAATAAGCGTTTGGGATTAAGATCCCACGTAGAGTAATTTGCACTTTTTGCTTGGGTAATTTCCAAATAAACAGCCTGAAATTTGTGAAGGTTCAGGGTATTCTACAGTAACCCTCAACCCCTTCTTTGAAATAGCTGTCACTCGGGGTCACCTCTGCTCAATTTGGCGCGAGTAGGTATTGCGCAACTGAATTGACCTCCGATGTGCAGGCACGATGGTTCCTTATGACCCATCGAGAGCCGCATAATTTTATGGTTGTCCTAAGCGGCGTCAGCATAAGGAAATCAGCGACTTGTGCGCAATCATCCGGTGCGCTAAGGTCACTAGGTATTTCGAAATTCCAGACGTTAGCCTCTCTTGTCGCTGCTCAGGTTGCCTAGGTCATTGCAGGGCTGCAAAAAACGGGGGACTAACGGAAACTGTTTGCAGAGCGGGGATCTCCTGGTTTTTTTTTGTTTTCAGGCACAAAAGGGCATTTCGCAGAAGTGGACGGCCTTGGGAAGGGCAGCGCGGTATTTATTTGAACTTTTCAGGGTGTCTGGCAGTTTTGGAGTGACCCCTGAGGGTCTTTTGTAGTAATCTGATAAGCAAAAGTCGCGAAAACGGAATCGTGATAATTAAAAGAGAGAAGCGGGAACCGCTAAATGCGGTAATCTGCAAAAGTTGCTGAGAGTGACCTTCGAAAGGACATGTTTGGGTAGGTGTGTTTTGAACTTGTTCAAATCTCTTTTATTCAACGGGTTCGAAACCATTTCTTCAGCTGGTGTCTGATCACTCCGGCCGATCAGCCACTTAATCATCGCTTCTTCGCAACTTTCGCTTCGCTTTCCGCTTCCGAAATTGCGCGCGAAACCCGTCTTGGCCGAATCTCACTCACTCCTTAACCGATCGACTGGTGCTTGACCTTTTGAACCAGGCAGACAGTTCCACTGGCGCCAAGAAACCGTTTTGCGGGCATTTTGCCAAGAGTTCCAAAGTCCGACCTTGCAATTCCAAAAATAAACTTGCCGACGCTCGAAATTACCTACCGAGTGTGTCGTCTTAAGCCTGCACGTATCCGAAGACTTTTCGTGCTCCGTTTTTTGATTTGTTTACCCGGCCACTCTTCAACCACGTTCTCAGCACGTAGCCCCAAGGTCTCCGCCGTCGTTTCGAGGAATTTCCAAGCAGACCGCTTGGTAATTTCTCCTCTTTCGCGGTCTGCTCGGGCGGTCGTCAAAAGTGCAAGTGACGAAGCAACTTGCACTTTTACGCCGTTCGAGGTCACTAGCGTTGCTTGTCTGCAAAAAAACAATGCGCCCGATTTCGCTTCCGCACAAGGTCGTATTATCGGCCGCCAGGCGCGCATCTTATCATATGGTCGACGGCGGCTGGCGGCGACGGGTTTTCGCGCGTCTCTGGTACGAGCTACCACGACGCCTGAGGTGGAGAGTTTCCCGAAGGTTGCGAAGAAGGACGACCGGGCTTGGATGGGTGGGAGTGGGTTGAGGGGTGCCTCAAAGAGTTCAAAAAATGGAAACTTGTTCAGTCGAACTAACTCTTTAAATTCTTAAGAACCGTTTTTGACTTTAGAGAATTTGTTTAAGGAATGTCTTCTTACCTTAAGCGGTCACAAGCAGTTCATAGATTTTCAAAGGCTTTTCAACTCTTTTCGACCAACTCGTTCAACCCGGATTTTCATTAACGATAAGATCAAAGAACGGTTTTTTTAATTTCAAAAGTCAGTTTACTTGAAAGAGGGTTAATGAGAATCCGGGTTGAACGAGTTGGTCAAAAAGGGTTTAAACTTTAAAGTCTTTGACTCAATGAGGTTTAAAAAAGTCTTTTAAATCCATTTTTTGAAACTCTTTAGGTTTGTCCTCTTACCTCAAGTGATCACAAGCAAGTCATAGATATTAAAGTTACTTGGAGCACCTTTACAACCTACCTACCTCTTCGAAAACGTTTGTTAAAATTGTTTTTTTTTTTGGTTGAACGCTAGTCTACCGTAACCTTCCCCATTAACAACTCTCTCCCCTTCAATGACCCTCCTTTTTCCCATTAAGACCGTAACAAACGAGTAACCTTGCTTGTGGGTTTCGAAACACATTCCAGGTTAGGTTTTCTCGCTGTTTTCGATGACTCAACGGAGTCTCAGGGACTCTTAACGACCACCCGGAGATGCCCTTTCACGGCTGATTTCGCCGTGTTCGACGATCGCGCGATCGTCGCGCACTTGGCGCAACGCCAGAGAAAGCCGAAGGTTTGGCGCACGTAACAAACGGAAAACGGTTTGGAAAAGGACAGACTGGTTTTGGGGCTGTGTTCTGAACGGCGGCGGTGGGTTCAAACAATTAATGGCGGACAGGTTTGGAACGCGGCGGAGGTTCTTGGTCTGTTATAGGAGTGGACCTAATGATCCTAAGCTACAGTGTGTCGCCACAAAGTGTAATTTTACAATTGAAAACCTTTGAAGTTTGTCAAAGAAGAGCAATTCTAAGATTTGTTTATGACTGAAAATGTGAAAAACAGAACTACAACACATGACGCAACTTCTCACAACCCAAAAACATTCATAATCTAAATGAAGGATATTCAGGTCAAGTCAGCGTATATGGCTACAAAACCGACTATTCTAAGATTTGTTTTTGTGAAAACGAGTCACTACGTGTGACCACAATTTGGAGTCTTCTTCAAGTGGGGAAATAGCTGGCTAGGCAATAGAGGCAATCCTGAAAAAAATGAGTAAAAAATGGTAAATTTGGGACAGACCACAAAGAGCAGCATGCAGGAGAGCACGTTCCTGGTCAATTAGTTCTTAATGTGGTGTTGTTGCGAACTGAAAGGACATTTGCCCTGGGGTGAATTGATCCAGTTCTGACCTGCTCAAGATCAAACACCGAGAGAAACAAAAAATGGCGCAAAAAATTACACGACACTTACTCAAGGTCATGGGAACTTATCGGTCTTTTTGAAGATGAGTTGCGCGTAAACAAGGTTTTTCTGACGTTCCTTTTTCGCCAAACCCGGTTTCTGTTGCTTTAAGCTTCATGTGTCATTACGTTCAAAATGTATCTGCAAGATCCCATTTCCGCTTAAGGTCAAAAATCCTCCAGCTATCTAAAAATCTCTGCCAACATATTTATGTCACCAGACCCTTCCGGTGCCACTTGCTGCTTTGCCTGGTTCTGTTTTCCCATCGGATATCAGATTCACAATCAGATCTCTGACGCAAAATCGTTTTAGCGACGTGACGTTCTAAGCAATTAAATGTTTCTCTAATTGGAATAAAAGATCCGCTCAGGGAAGACGCCGATTGGTATGAGGGGGGAGACGTTGTGAAATATACATTTTTAGATTTTGCAGCTTTGTTATCTCTGAGACACCGAACTTTAGTCGCCTAAGTTATTAGAAAACCCCTTCCAGCACGAATCACTTTCCCTAATCCGATCGTCAAGATGTTTGGTCGACGCTCTCAAAAATTTCAACCTCAAAAAATTCAATTTAAAGCAACAACAAAATAAAAGCGGCTTATCATACTCCTCCGTGAGACTATGATTAGATGTGTCTTGGGCACAACTCTTCGCACACTTCAAGACCATATAACGCACGAAAAAGCCAAAAATGCAATATTCAAAAAAGAAGATAGCAAACAATCTATAGTTTTGGTCATCAGCATATAATCGCCGACCGGTTAATACTTAAGAAGTGAAGCCTTGACCGATCAACGCCTGCCTTGTTATGCTGTTAACCAACGCTCATCCAGGAATTGAGACTCAAGCGTAGATCGAACACCGGCTCAAGTGTATTATGTGTAGGAACACCTCCACAAATCCAAATTTGTAACTTTTGCATTTGAAATTTGTCAGATCGAAGAGCGGCTTAAGCTTAAGGGAACGCCGTTCGACGTTCCCTTAAGAACAACAACATTTATCACAAGCGAAGAAAGTCTTCAATTCAATTTTTCGTAAATCTTTTCAAAGGTTTATTTTTAAGATTTGCACGTGCACATCATGAGGGTCCGTTTCGGCCGGCGACGTCATTATATCAGCTTTTGCCGCCAATTCGCCCACGTTTCAAATGCTCCCATTCGCAATGCATCTGTTGATTCCGACGGAGATAAGTGTTTTTAGGAAATGCGAAAAACAACAACGATCAGAGAAATCTCGCAATTGAAAAGGAGACATTGAGGGACTGATCACGAATAACCAAACCACATTTAAAAAGGGGTTAATTAATAGGTACAGCGGAATTGAATACGGTACATACGAAAACGACCTAATTATCAGACTTAGACTGAGCTTGAAGCGAAGAAGACAGATGATTCGCACCAGAACTTCTTATGACTTTTTAGTCTGATCCGATTGAAAAGTCAACCGAGCAAGACCATCAAAGGTGGTTGCTTTCCATGAATCAAAACTTTTCACTTTCTGCAAAAGACACAAAGATAACATTAAGAAACGCTGTTCAACGCGCCTGATCCAAAAGATCTGATTTTTCCTTCAACTTTTCATCTCAGCTTTCAACGAATTTTGCGTAATTGTGGGCAGTTCCTTCAATTGATCGATTTGAGCATTTAAAGCGCCATATTCCTCCTCAAGGCTAGTGTAGCAGTCTTCAAGTTGTTGCACAAGCTGCCCGATAGTCTCTTGCTTATCATGATTTAGTGCCAAACCATCAAGCTTCAACTCGGACAAAGCGTTGTTTTTGCTAGTGCTGCTTAGAAAAATGGCGTTTTTGACGTGCTTCATATGTGTGCGATGTCCGTTTATGGCGCATGTTCCACAAAGAAAGAGCTAAAACTTAAGCTATAAGCATTTTTACGCTCGTTTTCAAGTGACTCACGTCAATTATTCCTTTTTCAGGCGCACACCATTTGCAGTGAAAAGTGCAACTTTTGATTAAGATGGCATTGCAGGAATGACATGTCAAGTGACATGGTGGAACCTCGAGCGGATTATGACGCTCTAAATTTTGGTTATATTCAACGGTAAAAGCAGTAAAACATGCTTATAACAGCCCAGTTGACCGGAAGGCTTTCGTTGATTTTAAGGGCGGTTAACTGTCGGCATTCCGGACAGGCGATAGTCTTCAACTTCCGAATTCTGTCTTTAACTGCTAACTGTTCTTCACAGCCGCTACAAATGGAATGTCCACATTTCGAAAACACTGGATCCACACGTAAAAATGCGCTATCTTCGACTAAATTCATCAGTTCCATTGACAGCAAAGCATTCTCGTTGTTTGTGTAATACAACCACGTACCACAGAACGCAAAGGTTTTCGGTGCCATATTTTGCAAAGGAAGAACCTGAGCTGTTTTCGTTCTAAAAGACAACTTAAAGCTTCGGGGATCAATTTGGTGTACCTCATGTTGATTACGTAACATTGAAAATTTCCGCAATCAGTCTGACCAACGAGCAAATTCTCTCCGATAGGAATACTACGCGTATATTTATTCTTGATAGTCCTGAAGTTGGAAATCTTAAAACTGAGCTCCGCTCTGGGCAGATCATTCTCTGCTCTCGGTGGGTCATCTTGGGGTGAAAAATACATCAACAGATTGTTCTCTTCCCAAGCAAGCATATGCAATCGATCATTGTACAGAAACGAAGCAATGAACTGATCACCTAGAAAAACTTTTGTAGCACTAAACCATTTAATGAAATCTCACTCGGCACAGTGACCGACATTTTCGCTTCAAAGAAGAAAAGAGTTCGAGTCTCGTTGTCATCACCTTCAGTTAACGCGAAATTTTCAAATATGCGTCCTCTTAAAAAGATTAATTGGTCGTTTTAAACAGCGTGAAACAAACAGCGAAATCGTTGCATACGTGTAAAATGTGCTATTCCGTTTATAAATGAGGAGACGAACTTTGTGTTTGCAAAAGTGAAACACATCTGCGTTTAGGACTCGCCAACAACAAGCTTGTGGATCAATCTGAAAAGTGTAATTGAGTCACGTTTACACGTTTGCACACACCGCACTTTGGCGCTCGTGGTTTGGACATTTAATCGTTTCAACTTGTAGTGTAACGCGGTTAATTGCATATAACGGCGTATTACTAAATAGCTTGATTACGAATTTATAGTACTAATCAGTTCAAAGCCTCACGGGTTTTAACATTTCGCGTACTGAAATGCAACCGAAGCCATGGGGTTGGTCGATTCAAACGGACCAGTGAAAGGTGTGCTTACCGGCCCCACGAATAGTACTTCTTATCCGTAACTGCTATAGTTGAAGTGGCAAATAAGCAGACAGGTAGCGGATATGTCTTTTCAAACTCCGCCATTTCTGAAAAAACGGCTTGTTGCAAAAAAATAAAAAATACAAGAACTTTTTTGGAGAGCGCGCCGGAGAATACATTAGTAGGAGTACTGGCCAAAACATACACTGCAGCAGGAACGCAATTCTCTACATATTGACGATGGACAGTGTTTAGCAAACAGTTCAGTTGTTTGCCAAGAGCTGTTTCCTTATCTATTGATCTGCTGGTAAAGCATCGTTTTTGGAGAGAAGCACTTCAAGAAAATACCAAAATATTATGTTTGCAAACTGTTTTTAGGCAGCTGGTTGTCTGCGATAACCTTTAATCTTAACCTTTCAGGCTTGTAACTGTCAATAAATCTACAATAGACATTGTTATGGCTTTGTGGTATTGTTGTGCTACAGCAAAATACAAATTTTATATAAACCGTTTTCACAACAACTATGAGTACCCGTTGTAAACTACACAAACTGTTCCCGTGCAGCTCCAGAAAACCCCGCATCAGGGAAGGTAACGTAGTAACTTCCGTTCTGGTAGGTTGGATTCTTCAAAGGATACGTAAAGGGTTGTCGAACAAGATCTCCGCGCATCGGAGGGAGATCGTGAAGGCAGAAAACGGGCAGAAAACAAGATAGAAAACAAGGATGACGTCGAAGACGACGGCGAAGACGATTCAGTCCAGAAGGGTCGGCGTGAGCATTTCGTCGACGATTTGAAAATTGGAATGCTATTAAGAAGGACCAATCAAGAATTTGTGCCAATTTATGCCAATGTGTAATTGTATTGCGATATTGCAAACTGATTTCTGCCGCACGGCTGCGGGCTTTTATAGCATTCTTTACAGACGTGGCTGACGATGATTGGACAGATAGTACATAAGGAGCAATGGGCAAGGGAAAGCAAGAGTTCGCGTTTGCAGCAACAAAAGTGATATTGGTTACAAAATGTAATAAACAAAGTGAAGCCTAACAATGACCGTTTTTTGTTAAAAACAGTTGGTAAGACTAAGAAGACGTGCTCGAAAGTTGGCTAAAACCGTCCAAAACGGTCTTCTTCCACTCGTCAAACTTTGCCTTTTTCTAAAAAACCAATTTACAATAGCTCGAAATCCATATCCACACTACCTGATACAAAAGCGTTCTCTGATTCTCCAGCTTTTCAGATTCCGCATTGAGAGCATTTTCAGTTACAGCTGAAAGCCTGTGCAACTCTCGCAGTTTTTTGTTTATGGCCTTCATTTCACGATCTGCTGATGTGTAAAAAGCTTCCACGTTCTCCTTTAACTGCTTCATGGTATCTGCTTTTTCCATGCTGAGTCTTTCAAAACTGCAGAGAATGGATGACAGTTTTTTGCTTTTGTCGCTTGTGCTGACGAAAACAGCATTTTTCACGTGGTCCATATGTCCTCGATGACCATTTATAGCGCAAGCCCCGCATAAAACCCACTAAAAACTCGTAAAAAATATAGCATGTAGCTGATTCTTAGAAAACGACTTACGTCAACTGTTTGATTTTCCAAGGCACAAAAATCGCAATGAAATGCCGATTCCTTGTTCAACAATGCTTTGCACGTCAGACAGTTCAAGGTGTCAAAGGTTTCAGAGCTCGTAAAGGTTTTCAATGCGACATGTTCTAAAATTTTGCGTTCAGCGTCATACATATGACGTCCTCTCCATAGTCTTACTTTTCAAGGCCCAATTTGTCGGCAGGTTTTCCCCTAAAGGAAGAACTATTGATTTGCGGCATTCAGGACAAGCAAGAGTTTTTGTCTGTTGGATCAAATCCACGACTGCTAAAATCTCTTCGCAGCCACTGCAGATTGAATGCCCACAAACTGGAAAAATCTTTGGCGTGTCCGCCCGTTCTAAACAGATTGGACACTCGAACGACGGTGACTGCTCCAGGTCTGCGATATCCAATACAACTTCTGTGGTTTTTTCAAACAAGTCAAAGGTCAGCAACGTTTTAGTCGATTTTCGGGCGAAGACCACTTTGCTGTCAAAGAACGCAATCTTGTCGACGTCTTCTTCAACATGAATCCTAGATGCTTGCTTATCTCTAAACGGAAAGTACTTAACAATGCTTTCAAGCAGAAGACGTACAGCATATCTATGTTGTAGCAAATCAACTTGCCGCTTCTTATCTGGGCAACAAAAAGATTGTTTCCTATAAGGATCGTCCTGGTGTATTGCCATCCCAGATTTACATTCTCTTGCTCAAAATCGAGTTTTGCGTTGCATGACGTCAAATCTGAGGAATACACTTGGAGTCGTCTGGCTTTGCAAGCAAGCATGTACAGACGAGCGTTGTAGAGAAAAGTTGCAAAAATGTTTTTGTCTGAAAACTCAAATTACAAATTAGAATATGAAAAGGAGCTTACTGGAAACACAAGACTCCAAGGTTTCCGGGCCGTTTTCCATCAAGTGGTACACTTTATGAGGAAATGAAATGTGGTTTTCGAAAATTGAGCCACTGAAAATAGGTTGAAGTTAGAGGGGTTTGAACAAAGGTGAAAACAGACTTGCTTTCGACGATCGCAGCAACCTCAAACTCATCTTCCCCACTTTGTCTGTAGGCGTACCAAAATTCGCCCACCTTGCAAAAGTGGAAAACGGTTTCTTTTACCACTCTCCAACAGCAGTGATCTCTCTAAAAAAATTTACACAATGACAATGCTTGCAGACCTACTAGGAATGGACAAGAAACTGTTTTGAGTTCTTTAGTTGAGCGGTTGTAGACAGCCAAAAAGCTGGGTTGAAACCTTAAACGCCAATTCAGAAATGCAAAAGAAAGTACCGAACCATTTCCAGGCGTAGATTTTTCGCTCCGTCACAGCAATATCATCCAAGCTGAATATGACCGATTCCGCTCGTAAACTCATTCTAAACATATTTAAATCAGGCATCAATATTTGACAAGTCATGTCAAGTCAAGAAGTCATAGAGTAACGTAACGTGGTGGACAAACGATACTAATCGATGGAAGAGAGAGTTTATCGCAGAACTGAACAAATAGGTGACCTTAGCAGAGAGGACAGGGGAGTAGGGAAAAACGGTTTGCTGACGAGTGAGAAGACGTGAAGTGATAAGACATTGGCAACTTATTTGATAGATAAGAAATGGTACCTCAACAAAAGCTTGCATACTCTTTGCATGTG
Organism: Steinernema carpocapsae; assembly: GCA_000757645.3. NCBI lineage: Eukaryota > Metazoa > Nematoda > Chromadorea > Rhabditida > Steinernematidae > Steinernema > Steinernema carpocapsae. The sequence continues at coordinate 399,113 of AZBU02000012.1, read as the reverse complement.
CGATGAACGACCGATATCACTGTCATAACGACCAACAAAGGTTTACATCCTTGCTCTCCAAGCCTAAATACGCGAGCATTGACACAAGTACATGTTGGTGTACTCATGGTTTCCTTAACAAATGTTCTCTTTATCGCTCGTCTTTGCTTGACGCTGCTCTTCTTCTCTGAGCCCATAATCGCGTTACTGTCTTTAACCCTGTTTCATGTCATTGCCAATTCTTACTTCAAGTACTCTTATATCCTTTCATGTAAATTTTTGAAAACCAAATGTTTATCATAAACCGTTTTCACAACAACTATGAGTACCCGTTGTAAATTACACAAACTGTTCCCGCGCAGCTCCAGAAAATCCCGCATCAGGGGAGGTAACGTAATAACTTCCGTTCTGGTAAGTTGGATTCTTCGAAGGATAAGTGGAGGGTTTGTCGAACAAGATCTCCGCGCATCGGAGGGAGATCGTGAAGGCGATCGTGTAGAAAACAAGGATGACGTCGAGGACGACGGCGAAGACAATCCATTCCAGGAGAGTCGGCGCGGGCATCTCGTCGACGATCGTATAGAGCATCAGGGAAAACACTGTGATTGTGATGCTGGAAAGAGTTACTTTAGCTAAGAACTGAAGTTTAGAGTGGTAGTTTACCTTGTAATAAATACGACAACCAGGAAGAGAGCATCAAGGATGAAATGAGGTGCCAGAAGACATTTGACCCCAATGCAGGATCCCATAAGGAACGGAATAAGGGTGGCACATTGGCCTGCACACCACAAGGCTGTCATGGTCCTGGCAATGCAGAGGGCGTTGGAAGTGAACACGTTTAGTTGGATCACAAAGTTCTCCTTGCGTTTGTGCTGAAATTGGTCAAGCTAAGAAGGTCTGTTAAGGGTTTTAGCCTTACCTTAGGCATAGAAGTCGGCGCTGGGGTCAGTTCTCTCGTCATAAGAGTCGTAGGCGTCGTGTACTCCACCCTTATTGTAGGCGGTGGCGTCTTTACTCCCAAATCCTTTACGATAACCACGTCAAGAGGCCTAGGATGGAAATCCTCACTAACACTGGGTGGAGGTATCACGTAATGAGTTTGCTTTGGAGTCGGCCTTGGCTGAAACATGAACTTCTCAAGCTCGTTTTGAGTGTAAGACACTGTCGTGGCCATGATCGGAGTTTCAGGGTTAAAAGTCTCTGACGGCGGCTTTGAAGACACATCTTGAGTGGCGATGGTCGACATTTCTGGGTTCCTTCGTTCTTCAAATGGTCGCGGAATCTCTCTTGGGTAGTCAAAGTTAGGAGGAGGCCGAGTGGCTTCTGTAACTCTCCCATGTTCTTCTTCAGTCTTCGTGGCGTTCCTCTCCTTGATCAAATTCCTAATCTGCTCCGCATCTGGTTCCGGGATCTTCTTGGCCACTTTCATCGAATAAGCCCTTATCTCGCCCTTGTTGCTGAACCCAGGGTCATTCGTATCTATCAATCCGTCAATCCACTTTGTTCCTCCAGGCGTTTTCGTAGATGCGTAGCCAAGATCAAGGTTTAGATCTGCTCCTCCTAACAAATGAAACCGTTTTTCCGGGTATTTCGTGACCCGAGCGTGGTCTTCAGCAGATTGCGAGTCTTTTTTCCTGTTTTTCTTCCTTCGGCCTTTTTTGTTCTTTTTTCCTTTTCGTTTTGGGTTTTCTGAAGAGCGAGAAGCGTTCGTGAGAAGCGGAGAAGATTGGAGGGTGTCGTCTTGGAATCTTTTCCACCACACGTCAATGTCCGTGGTGTCACGCTTTGACCTAATCTCAATTAGAGATGAGGGTCGAAACAAGGAAGTCTTCGGAATCAGATTCCTTCGATTTCTCACGACCACTTGATCTGGGCCTCTGTCGTTTTGGTACTTGGAATTCACGATGATGGCACAGGTGAAGTCGAAGAAGTAGTATTCTGAAAATAGAAAATTCTGCAAATCCTTATGTGAACTTTGAAGAAGATGACCAAAAGAACACAAGTGACAACTGCTCAAATCCACTAGGAACAGGCGCACTTAGCTCTATAATTTATTCGCCAATTCCCCCGGGACGCGACGAATGCTCCTTGCGTCATTTTGTCCAAAATTCTGAAACGCAGCCGCTAAACAATTCCAAAGAGATTCGCGAATATTCGAAGAAATCGTTTTACTTGGATTGACACGCGAAAGAAAAGCCTGCACGTCAACAAAAAAGAAAACGTGTGAAATGAAAAAAGTCAAAGATCGACATACATACTGTGGATTCTAAGATGTGTCCAGATCCAAAAACTAATCAAAATTAGTCCATTTCCTGTTTACTTTTTCGTCACACCGACAACAACCTCGGATCTCATTAGCCCCTCGTCGCCCCCACTTTCTTTAATTGTCAACCGGCAAAAGCCCTCGGCGCTTTTCAAGCCATTAACGAAATCAAACCACAACACAAAACGAACCTTTCGTGATCCACGCTACAATGAGCAATGTTTTGATGGCCACAATAACCGCGAGCCACATCCACGCCGCACAACATCCGTACGCCGGGGTTTCCTGCAACCAAATTACTCGATTACGCCCAGGGCCAGGCGAGATGGAACGTGGGGTAGTGTTTTGGGTGGTTTAGGATGGGAACAACGTCGAATTGACCGTTTAGAGGTGTTCAGAACTACTTTCCTATGTTTTCCTATTTAAACTCAAAATTCCAAAACTTAGAAAACGAATTGCCCTTTTCAAAAAGGTGTTCAGATCTGCGTTCTTTCTGAGATTCAGTTTGCAAACTTTTTTGGCTATTTACAATAACGTTTAGCTGATTAGTGGAAAACGTTAAATGACACTTGGAATCTATCCAAAGAGTGAAACGCTAATTTAAACATAGATTTTGCCCTTTGTGCTGCCAAACAGTACGTCTACAACGTCCTCATTCCTTGATTCGAAACTAAAATTTAACAGCGAAAATAGAAGGCTTGGTTATTTCCACTTGAGCTAAAAAGTTATGTTGCTGTATCAATCTTGCAAGTCCAGCATTTAACCCGTTAGACAGATTAGATCTGGTTACAGAACGTAATTTTAATAGAATCGCCTCTGTTTTTATTCACTCGCAAGTACTCCTAACTCACTTTTTGGGACTCCCATGAGCACTGGAAACGACGGTCGAAGGCACGACGGAGTACTTGGCGGAGGAAGAAGTCATCTTCACTTCATCACCGGCCTCGAACGGAGTCCGAAAAACGAACGTTCCGGGGAATTCAGAGGAAAGACAACACGGCGGAGGAGGAGATGATGCCCCGGCGGTAATTCGGTTCTGAAACAATCAACGGATAACGTCTTCTTCCCTCCCTTTCTTCTCCCCGCAAGGCGGTGCAGGCGAGTCGATAACAAGCCGCAGGAAATTACTTCCACTTGCACACGCCTGGGACTATAATAATGTCATCAAGCGCTTTGTTTCAAATTTAAAATTTAGATTCGAGAGGTTATCGCGCGCCGGGTGCAGTGGATCTGAGGAAGAACCTTTATTAGATCATCGAATTAGGCGGCTCCGAGGTTTGGAGTTGAGGGTGGAAGAAGAAGAGGGTATAAATGGCGTGGCAGCTAGGATAAACAAGGCCTGCACGCGGCTAATCTTTGTTTACGCATGCGCGCATAGGTTGAAAAAATACGGATTCTTAGGCAAAGGTTGTTTGGGATGTTGTGAAAACAAGGTTTGGGTTGGGAATTCGGTGTTCTCAGCAAAATAGAGAAATTGGCGAAGACAGGAGGTCTTGAGATGTGAAAAAACCAAGAGGATTTCATGCTAGCTAACGTGGATTGTAAATTTTATCCCTGGAGTCGCTGTGCTGATTACAAAGCAGAAAATAATCAAAAACTGACCGACTAAAAATCAAATAATGCAAACGACGTGAAGCATTAATTAGCTTTTTGTCATTTTATCAAGGTTGTCACCGATCATGTCAAATATCGGCCACAATTGCGATTCGCGTGACACGCTTTCGTTAATTATCTTAGCACAGGACGGCCTCCGTTTTCCAATTTAGGCACGAGTAACCTCTTTTTCAAACATAGCCTTACAGGACAGAAAACCAATGGTTATAATTTTCGGTGTACGCTTTTGCCAAAGAACCTCGAACTTACGAAAGACCTGTTTTCCAAAAATTATGATTTCCCACAGACTTTGGCATTATCAAAGGGCAAGGTTAGGTCAATCGTCGTCATCGACTTGTCAAAAAATGGAATGTTCGCGTTAAAGAGTGCGTGGACAAACAGGAAATTGGGGAAAATTTTGTAGCTTTTCAGACGTTTAAAAACAAATGGTTGTTCAATGGGAGGAAGCCCGAGAATTTAATTACCTAAGGCTACAATTGCAGAAGTACAAATATAACGAGAAGGCTTAGCAAATCAAGAGTCAAGGGTCACGCTGCAAAAGTCCCAAACGTCCAGACGCCCTCTCGGACCCCCTCAAAATTAACCAAGTTGTCTCCGAGTCGAAAAAACGCGTCGATCAAGTCCTGCAAACCGACGGGTCAGTAACAAAAAAGCGCAAAACGTCGGAAACTGGGAGGAAGCCCGAATATCCAATTTATCGCGGACATCGCCGTCGGTCGCGCTTCACAAAGACCCTCACAAATTGCATTCCGTCAACGCAGATGCCCACAACGCGCGTGGACTCAGTCTTCTACTGAGCACTCCTCGTTTTAAGGTGGTGGCCCTCGGAAGGAGGAGGGGCGGCAACAGGCCGCCTAAACGCGCGCGAGCAGCTGGAAGAGGAGGCAAACAACAGAAGCACAAAGAAGAAGTAATTAGCAAAGGAAATCGAAGAGTGTGGGTGGCCTCCCCGAGGGGAGAACACAACAAAAACAACGTTGTGAACGCGGACGTCATGCCCCGCGCGACGACTTTGAGGCGCCTGGGAGATTCTGAACAGGATCCTGAGAGATTCAGGAGTCATGGATACGGTGCAGACTGGGACAGAGGATTTATGGGTTTAAGATTGTCTTCGAACAGACCACCTAAAACGCTTTCTGAAGTGGTTTTGAGAGCTTGTTTGTTTTTGATCTTATTGAGGAGGTTAAATTACACTCTCAATTAATCTAAAGAGTGTTTTTCGCTCATTTAAACTCAAAACATGGATTTGAAAAATTTGTTTTTCCTGTTTTTTGAGTGAATTTATGGGTTCATGGGCTTAAGATTGTCTGGGAACAGGCTTTTAAATGTAGCTTTTAGAGCTTAAAAATCCTACGTAACGAAGAACCTTTTTAGATACACGGAGAAAGGACAAAGTGGATCTGAGAGCAGCTTAGGCAACAAGTCTGGACTCGTTAATATTTTAGGAGGTGCGCATAAAGAAACGACGAAACACAGCAAAAGGGTTCCAATTGTAGTGGTCAATGTGAAGATAAGTTCGAAAAAGTCGAGATTTGTAGCTGAAATTATGAGAACCTCTCATGCAACCAACTCACATAAAACAAGCGGTTACCTGCTTTTTGATGACGCCCTGGCACGAAATAAATTTAGCTGAACAAGCAACGAAAACAGTGAGAAGACGATTAATCTTACCCGCACAAAAACAAGCGATGAACAGGCCTGAAGCTTATAAATTACTCGGTCTTAATTTTGGATTCACGATTAAGCGAGTCTGGGAGTTTCGTCCACAAAATCTATGAATCTGGACAGTCTAATCTAGAGAAACAGCCTACAACGGAAACTGAAATTGGCCTGAGCCGGTCTCCGCCCAACTACCGACTTCGTTTTGTTGTTTTTTTTTGGCATCGAATGACAAGTGCGTTCTTGTTGAGATGCTTTTAGCGAATTGTTCCGGGTAGCCACAGACGCCAGACGCAAACACGGTAAAATTCTTTGGCTCCGGCTTCTGAGTGTTTACCCATCGAATTTGGAGTCTTAAGCAACATAAACACTTTCAAGGCTTCACATATTTTGGGTAAAAACCATTAAATTCTCTTCTGGCTGCAAACGCCCTCCTACTATAGACACAACATGCTTGTGCCTCAGACCCAATTACCGTAATCCAATCCCTCATCCGACTCTCCAGGGACGCAGAAACACCGAAACTAAATAACACAAATGGGTCCTTTTAAATTCATCAATTCCACGTCTAGTCAAGAGAAAATAGTCCCAGTTTAAACCCAAGAATGAGAAAAGCATGAGTTACATTGGCAGCTGAGGTCAAAAACAGCGGCGCCTGGGGCGTTCGAAATCAATCTCCGTTCCATTTTTGAACCCGTGGGGAGAATAGCGCCGCTGTAAAATTGCGCGCGTTTCCTCTTTGAGTGGAGGCCCGAAAAGAGGCCGAAAAGCGGCGCGTGGAAGCGCCTGGCATCATAAAAAAAACCGGAGAACACGCTGACGGCGATCATGCTCACAAATGCATTGCTGTGTAACAATTGTGCGCGCGGGGGAGCGGCGGTCGAGAGGACAAAGAGGGTGCCGACCTTAAACGTTTTCGGAAATCTCAAAATAGTGGCATAAATCTCGGGTTTCAAAATTAAAAAACGGGTCATTAGAGAATTGAGGAGCTACCGTAACCTGGGGAAACAGTCAGAACGAGACAGGAAAGCGTCTGAACGAGCGGGTCGTTGGCCTTGGTCTAGACAGAACGCCTCATTTCAACTGATAGTGGACCAGTCAACCGGTCAGCGCCAAGATCAGACTGTTTGGCTCACCTAAACCAGAGGAAACAGGCTTCATCCCTCCAGGAGCTCCCATTCACAGATTCACTTCCACCCGAGCTCAAATGAGCGAACCGATCGTTCCCATCATTCCCCTGACCTTTTAGAACCACGTCAACCTTAAAGCAATAAATTATTATTAAAATCACAGATATAGCGACAGTCCGATGGTCCGGATTTAGCCGGAGAGGTAGTCGGGAAGCTTCATGCGCATCAGGAAGCGGGTGGACGCGAAGGCGACGAATAGAGATCCGAACCCCAGGCTCAGGAGCAGAAGGCGGCTTCTCTTGGGGGTCAGCGGACTGTTGCAGTTGTCCAGAATGATGAAGCCGGCGCCTCCGAGTGTGAACATAAAGCTGGCCATGAGTCCTTCCATGATATATTGGCCGTTGACGCGGTACGGCATCACGGCGACCGTGCGCGTCATTCCACGCTCGTCTACGGTGGTTCCTAAGCACAATCAAGGTTAAAACGTGCTAAGAATAGGACGAAAATACCGATGTGCGGAGGTTCGTTGATGATGTCGTAAACGACGCCACCGGTGATGAGGAAGTAGGTGCCGAGGACGAAGACGAGCGCCTGCATGGGAGAAGGCATCTGGAGATAACGAAGTTAGAGAAAACCAAGATTTAAAGAGGTTACCTTCATCCATCGTGGAGCTTGAATTCGGACGTTGGGAGGCTGGATCACGGAGAACAGCGCGGCATCGATTATGCTGTCCATCGTAGATCTGAAAACAAGGAAATATGGGTTTTGGATACGTGAATAACGCGGAAATAGCACGTAGATAAGCGCGGTGTTTAGGATATTTTAGTGCCCGAACAGCCTGAGCCTCCATAATTCAAGTGCCGAAGCAAACTGACATTTCCTTTCGGCATAGCGCTGCTCAAACTTTGAAAACGGTAATTATAAACATAACAGGCACAAACGACTGCTTAGAATCACCAAAAATCGGGTGGAAATTCATAAGCAACTACACAACGATCCAAAAGTTCGCAACTGCTTGACGTGGCTCCTTTGCAAAAGCATCTCTTCTTCACCGTCGTCGCAAACGCACACGCAAGCGAATCGTGGTGGGACCACTTTTGCGTCGCCGAACGCCGCTTTCGGGATTCTCCCAATCATCAGTGAAATTTGCCACGCTTCTGAACATCCATCCCGTTTCTCTGCCCCCAAAACCGATCGTATCCAAATTTAATCACCAGAAAGATACGACAAAATATTACGGGCAAAAGAGTATCGACACGCTATAAAAAAGAAAGCTTCAGAAAAGCAAGAGGTACTTCTTATTACGGGGAACAAGCGTGAGGCTCCTTAGTCAGTCTTGGGGCCGGAAAGGAGAGGTTCGTCCTTCGCGCTGTTGAGGCGAGTGATTCCGTAGGTGAGGAAGGCGTAGAATCCGGTCCAGATGGCGTAGGGGAGCACCAAGTAGGCAGCTCGCTTGTCGATTTGGTAGAACGCGGCGGCGGCGCCCAGAGCGGTGAGATGGACGAGGGTCGTGTTGTAGAAGAGCTTAAATCAGATTGTGCATGAGGCTAATTCCATAGGCTTCAAGGCGTCTTACGCATTTGTGGTTGCGCCTCTTCACGATGGGAAGAGTGGCGCAAGCCAGGGCCAAATTCGTTCCGTAGAGGGCCAAGGCACAGGTCGTGTCGGTGTAGTCGAATCCTGGAAAAGAACCATGAATTCCACGAAAAATTCTAGGGCTGCCCACCTCCTCCGTTTTTGTAAACCAGGTAGGAGGCGTATCCGAGGGGGCTCAGCGTGAGCACGTCGAGGGCCGAGTAGATGCAGAGGCCCTTCGGCGCCCATTTTGGCTTCTCCACGTTCTCCCAGAAGTTAACGCAGCTCGAGTCCTGGAATGAAAGGAATAAGGGTCGTATTAGGGTTCAAAACAACGCCTCCAAAGCAAATCGACCCGAATAATCCAAAATCCGGCCCTTCTTACCTTGTAGAACACAGTGACGACTCCAGCGGCAGCTCCGAAGGGAACCAGCGTGGAGAGAATCGCGTTCCTGGTGTCGGCGCCGGTCCAGAAATTGTAGTAAGGCATTGTTCGATCGAAAAGACTGAAATGAAGGAAATTCAGAGCAAAATCGGGGAAATGCACGTGACGCCAGCGAAAACAATGCCGCGGCGAATCGCATCGCGGCGCGTGCAAAAGTCAATAAACAAACAATATCGTAGCCCGGGCACGAATTCAGGCAAGTCCTGCAGGGAGCATGAGGAGCGAGCGAGAGGAGAGGATTTGAGGCCGTTTTGAGGCCAAAAATAAAGAGATTTTGATTTAGAAACATGTAACGGAGCTGCTTGAAGATAGCAAGGACTCCAGCGAGTAGCTCAAGGCAGGTTTCGTTGTGGGTTTGAAGAGAAAACTGGCAAGCGATAATGAACTGCGGTTGTGAAAGCCGACGCTCCCCGAGGGATATCAGCATTTCACCGTGAATCACAGCAAGAACTTCGTTGATCCATCCACAGGCGCCCATTGAAAGTTCCTGGCTCAGGCAGGACAGTTTCACGGACAGCGTGGTGTGCAAGCTCGAGGTGGCTTATTACAAACGGCGGGGATAGTAGGCTGGGGGGCGACAGTTCACGGACAGCGGTAAAGAATCAAAAAATCCGTGGCTTCACATTGCTCAGACCGAACGGTTTAAACAATTCGCGGTAGGGAGAATGAGAATTCGATCGTTCTAGACTTCACAGGTCAGTGTCTTAACACGCTGACCGGTTTGTGCACTTTTCTATGGTGGAAATGAGAGTTCCAGACGGACCAGACGTCTAGACCTGAAAGGTCAGCGATGGGCGCATGTCTGGAAATTGTTGAGCGGAATCATTTCAAGCTCAACGATTTCCAGACATGCGTCCATCCCCTGTCTTGTCTAGGTTTTTTAGGCCACCCTGTAAACGGAACTACAGGGTGACACACAAAAAAATACCCTCTGCGGAACCAGACAGGAGGGATGCGTCTAGCTGAAGAGGGAGCTCTCTGTATAGGATCATTTTGACGCGTCAGAGGCCGTGAGACCGGTCGGTGGCAAATTCAAAAAATATTGCGCACATGTGGTCAAAGTAGTCTTTTTCGCGCAAAATAGTAAAATACAGCGGTTTCCGCTCATAATCGTGCAAATTTTGCGGAAAATAGCGGAATATCTTGAAAAGCGTGGACGAAAGACCGACCGATCCCACGGCCTCCGAAGCGTCAAAATCATTCTTTCCAGACAGCTCTCTCTTCAGCAAAATACATCCCTTCTGTCTGGTTCGCAGAGATACTTTTTTTGTCACCCTGTAGTACCACTTTTTGAATAATCAGAGACTTTGCGCGCGCAATCTTAAAAAGTTGGCCACTCCATCACAAGAGTGGCAGATTCCTATTCCTGAGTTGATTATGTCGGTGATGAGATTATGGGTCTTTTTGGCAAACCACGAGTTGAATTTCTAAGCAGTTAAGATTGAAACTTTCTAGCCGGTTTGTTCACCTCTACGGTCTGTTCCCTTGCCGCGTCATTTTTGAAGTCAACTTGCTCCAAGTTTCCATCATAATACTTGGCCATGAAATCAATGTTATCCGACAAAATCTCAAAGTCAGATTGAACAAAAATCCTGTTTGCCGATTCGACGGACGTTTTTCCTTTGCTTTTTCCCTTCTTTTTAAAGAGAGGCGACAGATAGTCGTGGAGCACACTATCGTCATTTTCTCCAGCCAAAACCGCTTTTATCTCTTCTTTGGTTTCACCGTCCGCTCCTCCATAGGTCATAGCGAGAGCCGCGGCCATCGAAAAAGGAAAAATTACTGTTGATTCGAAATCTTGGCGCAGTAGATTCAGCGCGTAGTCGGCTTGAACTGTTTCAATAGGACGACCGGATTCCATATTCCTTCGAGCTACGAAAATACCTGAATGAATCAAAAGTTTAACAACACAACGAAACCATTTCTCTTTATGCATATATAAGCACACATTGGCTGGTCAATGTGACCCATAATTTACTTCGGCAACGTTTTTAATTCTCTGTCGATCTGATTCACCACACATCACCCTCGATTTTTATGTTTACTGGATGCCTTTACACTAATGCAAGGTTTCCTTCGTTTGTTTTTGGTGCTTGAATCTATCAAATCTATGCTCTCGCAATCTCATTCTCATATCTCCGTCAGCAATAAAAACCAACAAACAAGATTCCCATCGAATGAGTGTCTTCGGTTCTTCTTTTGGTGGACTCAGATAGCAAACTGTAACACTGGTAGCCGTAGCAGCTTTCGTTCCGTTTTCCTCGACCAAAACAAGAATCGACTACAGTTGAGGACTCTCAAATAAGTGTCTTACATGCCTTACATCCAAGAAGGCCTTGTGGACCACGTTCGAAATGAAAAAGTCCCGGTTTCCAGTTATATTAGAGAAGTAGGCGTTATCAGCATTAAAGGCTCTCCGAACTCCGGAGCAAATCTTAAACCGATCAGAAATACTAAATCTGTGCTTGACGCACGCCCATGTAGTGAACGCCGCGTTGTAAAGACTAATCCTTGCACATGCTTCTAGCTACGAAATATGAGCGACAGGAAAGGTTTCTTCAGTGACCTAGTAATTTTAGAGTGTATTTTTGATTTTAGAGTGTGCAGTTTGTGGAATTTGCAGCCACCTCTCGTCTTACCTAGGAGCGACCATGTGCACGGCTTGTGTAACCTTTGTTTTTCGGTCGAGAAAACGGAAAACGCCTTACACGTGTAAAAATAATGTTCTGCTGTGTTCCAAGACGTCTGTTCGAGGCAAGTTTTCTCATGCGAGGCTGTTGAAGTGGTATTAATTAGATGTGACCGCTTATGCTGCTTGCAAGAAATGTCGAATGGATCGCTGTTTACAGATCGGCACCGTTGCTCCAGGTAACCTAGATTCGCATGAAAAATTAATGGGTTTTCAAAGTTGCTTAGTTTGAGTTTTACTGCCTCCAGTGAAGACACTCCTATCCTTTTCTCCGTTATTCAAGCCTTCCATAATGGGTTTAGAATTGTCATGCCTAAGTTTCTTAGTGGAACGGTAAGGAGTTAAACGGTTTGAGAACCCTTTTAACCATGCATTATTAGGTTTACGGCACATCAGAGAGCGGAGACCACTTTCTAACATACTCCACAGGTATGAACCTCTTCAAGGAAAAGTATTTGCTCTGCAGATTGGTTACTGAGGGAACTCCATTCGTAAGCGATTTGGACCCAGCTTCCAAAAACGGAGTCTTCCAAAACGTCGCTTTCATCTATGTTAGTTTTGAATGTTAAGAATTCGTTTTTAAAACAAAATTCAGAATTCTGTTTTTTCTATGTTTTTCAACATGACTGCTAACAGCGACCTTACTCGATTCTATCGTTCTCCAAACATGTATCTGGATCTGGATTTGCCGAAAGTCGCATCGTACCTACAGTCTTCCAAACAAGGGCAGCGTCACACTACGACGCACGAATCGACACATCACAATCGAATTTTTAAATATAATTTTGAGGCAACATTTGGATGATATCAATTACATTGTAAGAACAGTTCAACCTCTAGCAAAAGATGTTCTTAAATCAGACGAAGAATTAGCCGCGCTTCTGATTATCTGCTTAATTCACGCAAGTTAGAAAAAAGCAGAAGATTTGAAACTGTGGATCGTTTTAGATGGATCTGCTACGCAGCATGGGTCGTATATGGAGATTCTCCAGCTGAACAATGTGTGGAAGGAGATCGACTTCATTTACCGGAAAACTCACAGGTGCCCTGGAAGTTGGGGAAATCTTATGATGCTGGCTTCAGCCGTTTCCACGGCCACCAACGATTTGCTTAGATTTATGAGAAATTTCAACCTGTTTTCTAATGGTGCTTTGCATCGGAATCTGGAATGACCATTAAATTTGCGTTTGAGGAAGAAATTGTGAATTTCATAACTTCAATGTGATTGATTGATAATGCTGACGCCACGTTTCCATCTCGAAAGTCAACAAGCCTGTTATATTGAAACTCTTTAACTAGTCGCGTGACAGCTTCATACGTTGGCGACTGACTCTTATAGGCCTCCATAACCTCTCCGAATTTCATGGGCAAACTCTTGCCATCGTTCTTAAATTTCCGGTCTCCTTAGGTTTGCCGTACTTGCAAGAAAATGTCGCTGTTTCCTGTACTTCCTGGCAGGCGTTCTATCAAGGCTGTTGATATTAATATGGCCAATTGCGCGCATGAGCTAGTTCGACAGAACTCGGATTCGGCGGTGGTTTCTCCGTTTTCCATCGCCACAATTTTGGCGATGGTTTACGAAGGAGCGGACGGCATCACCCGAGAGGAAGTTAAGAACGTTCTATCGAAAGTGAAATTCCAAATAAACAGATTTCAGATGTCGACGACTCGGAACTGCACGAATATCTGGCTGATCTCTTGCACCGACATTATCAGCCCGCAGTCTTTTTTCAAAGTGGACCAGGATGATTCTTGTTAATGCAGTTAATTTTAAAGGCCTCTAGTAAACCAAATTTGACAAGAGCCAAACGCAGGAAGAGACGTTCAACGTGGCCGAGGGCATTGAGAAGCAAGTGGAGATGTAGCTAAAACACGAAACAGATAATCTGTAATCCCTTTTCGTGTTTTTTTCTAGGCGGTAAACAAAATTTCAGATCTTAGTCAAGGATTGATAACCACATTTCATCACAACCAAATCGATAGTGTCCATGAAGATGAGCGATAAGAGATGCGTTTTAGAAAACTGCTCACCAGCATCAGTTTTACGTCCTATGAAATAAGGACTGATAAAGGAGTCTATGATTCACAAAGCAAACAAAGCTGTGATCCCTTTCGTGTTTACTTTTATGAGCACTAAGTTCAATTTCGAAGTTTGAAGCTTCTAATACGATTTGTGTCGCCTAACGAAGCTATTTAAAGTAAGTCACTCTTTTTGAGATATCTCATGACCTTTCCTTACTCGCATTATAAAGCAGATTATGAGAAGCGCTTCTAAATCCTCAACTTGTGCGAGAGGCTGGACAGTTTGTACAAGGTAGTTTGTGACCTCTAATAATTGCCTCGAAATGCAACTTTGAAAGTTAGTCCATTTTTCGATACAATAAGCTCCAACGCCGCTGTCGTCAACCTGATTGTGAGTGATGTAATAATTGAGTCCTCACAGTCCCTAAAGAGGCGTAGAGGAGAACGAAGAGAGAGTCGAGAGCAGCTAGAGCGGTTCGTCCGCTTTCGAGCTCTGAAACAGTCTTGTCTGGAATGTCTGAAAGCGCCCCGGCCACTTTGAACATATCGATCAAAGGAGATGGGGTGCTTCCCCAGACCCTGCACGACCCAAGAATGGACTAAAACGAGTATTTTCATGCAATTTCATTCAAAAACTCACATCGAGGAATGGTTATTCCATCAGCATTTGGTTTCCTTCCCGTAACTGTAATTATAAACATCAATAACAGGCATAAACGACTGCTTAGAATCAAGCACAAATCTCCATTGATAAGCAACGATCCAAAAGTTCGCAACGGCTTAAGACTCCCTAGCAAAAGCATCTCTTGTTCACCGTCGTCGCTGACGCGCCACGCAAGCGAATCTTGGCGGTACCATTTTTGCGTCGCTAAACGCTGTTTTCGAGGTTTTCCCGATCATCAGTGAAATTTGCCACTTTTAAACATCCATCCCATTTCTCTGCCCCCAAAACGCCCCGATCGTATCCAAATTTAATCACCAGAAAGATACGACAAAATATTAAGGGCAAAAGAGTATCGACACGCTATAAAAAGGCTTCAGAAAAGCAAGAGGTACTTCTTATTACGGGGAACAAGCGTGAGGCTCCTTAGTCGGTCTTGGGGCCGGAAAGGAGAGGTTCGTCCTTCGCGCTGCTGAGGCGAGTGATTCCGTAGGTGAGGAAGGCGCAGAATCCGGTCCAAGTGGCGTCGGGGAGCTCGAAGTAGGCGGCTCGCTTGTCGATTTGGTAGAACGCGGCAACGGTGCCTGCGCCTGGAAATATGAGGGGCCAAATCAAGAAATTGAACAAATAAACTTACCGCCGGAGGAGGATACTTCCTCAACTCTTCCTGCCAGGAGGTCCTCTTTTGGGACGGCGGTTGGCTGGCGACGGAGGTAGCGGCGGCTCCAGCGCTTGTTCGCGGACGACTGCCGGACCGGAATCGCGGTGTCTTCGGCACCGTCAGCGTCCTCCTCGGACTCGTGCCCTGGAAATGCGCAAAACTAGAAAAGACGCACGGAAATCTAACTTGCGGTGGGAGCCTTGTAGTTCCTGAGCTCCTCCTTCCAGGATGTGCGGCGACTTCGAGGTGGGAGCATCTGAAACAGCTGAGAACCACTAATTTAAGACGCAAACACTCAAATCGCTCACGCAAGCGAGCAAATAGGACGACATCGGTGGCAGCTTGAATTGGCAAACGACCGACCGCTTCGCAGCTTCAGCGCAGATCAAAATGACGACATTTGCGGGGAGACATGACAAAGACAGCACAAGGGGAAGAACAGACAGAAATCGCGCGAAAACAGACGACATCGCCTGACCATGCAGTATGCAGAAGCATCAGAATGTCACCTCTAGACATGACGTGCTGCGTCTAAATAGAGACTGCAAAGAGACTCGCTCGCACACGCGGATTTCGAAATTCGCATTTGCAGCTTTGCAGAGAGCCTCTCGCGCGCATGATCGAACGTACGACGCTTCAGGATTGCACGATCAGGCACATTTTGAATTTACGTCGTTGCAATGCGGCCGCCGCTTCTTGGCTATTTAACCCGTCTGGAAGCGACGCCGGTCTCTCTGCCACTGTCTAGACACCCTTTCCATGCTGAATGCGGCCATTTTGCCCCACGATGGACATCTGAAGCGCTCGTGTGTCGTAATCAACCGAAATTCCACGATTTTATCCTTATTTTCACTCAGTAACGACAACTGCTTTCAAATCTCCTTGCGGGGCACTAATTTCAGCCAAACTCCGTGCAACGGCCGATACAAGATCGTCGAAAGCCTCGTCCGCAGAGGGTCCTAAATGCTGAATCTCAAGATCTGTTCAAGCATCATCCTTACCTCGAAACTTGGACCCTGCTCGAACCGCACCTTCCTCAAGGTCTCCACCAACGCCAGTTTGAAGCCGTGCTCTGAAATAACCTCAGATTGCTTCCATATATCTCCGCCTACCTGCGAACTTCATCCCAACGCAGTTCCTCGGCCCGATTCCATAAGGAACCCAGGTCATCGGGTCGATTTTCTTCCCGATGAACCTCTCCGGGTTGAATTTGAACGGATCTGGCCAGTTCTTCGGATTCAGGTGGATCGAGAGCATCGGGAAGCTGACCATGACGCCTTTGGGGAAACGAATCCCACAAGCTACCGTATCCTCGATGCATTTCCTGGCGGTAAAGAAAACGACGGGGCGGAGGCGCAGAGATTCCTTGTAAACGGCGTCCAAATAGGGCATTTTGTGGATGGTGTCGTAGTCGATTTCGCGATCTCCGCATCTCTGAACGACCTCCTGGTGAAGCTTTGCTTGGACGTCTTGGTGTTTGGCCAGGAACCAGGCGGTGAAGGCCATCGAGGTGCTCGTGGTTTCGTAACCGGCGAGGAGGAACGCGTAGCAGTTGGCTACGATTCGGTCTGTGGACATCGTCAAATTCTAAAGGGATTTAGAGTTTAGTAAACACGGATATGCCCACCTGACCGTTCTGTCGACTCTGATCGATCAACAACTGCATTAGATCTACTTTTCTCGGTGTTTTCCTCGATTTCCTGGCTTCAACGACCTCCCGAAGTTGGCTGAGAAGGTTGTGTTCTCGCTCTCCGACAGCGGAGTTCCGCCTCATGAAATTACCGTATCCAGAGAGGGGAGGCTGGAAGAGCATCGCTAGGGTCATCGCCCAGGACTTGTCCAGCGACTGCTCGTGGAAGAACTGCTTGCAATTCACGTAAAACGGGTCATTTCGGTCACGAAGAGAGTTGCAGCTCACGGCAAAGGCGCAGTGGCCGACGATGTCCATGTTGAATGCCTGGAATTCGCTGTACAAATCCACCTCTTTCTCCGTTTTGCTCTTCTCCAAGAGGACGTCAGCGAGGACCTTTACCCGCTCGTAAATAGTCCCGTGCATCTGCAAATATCTACCTTAGATCAGCCCGAGAATTCCACCCACCAATCGCAATTTCCCCCTAGAAAACGTGGGCGACACAATCGACCTGGTCTCTTTCCACCCGAATCCGTCCTCAGCTTGCGTCCTCTTCGCCAGGATTATGCTAGTTTCCAGCGGAAATCCCTCGCCGAACGTGTTCGAAGGCCGATCCGGGAACTTCGAGAATTGGCGGATGCACACCTCGCGCATGATCTCCAGGTTGCTCGTCGTGATTTCGAGTTCTGTACCAAAGTAGATTCCAAACGTTTCTCCATATAGAGTGGCCCAGTCGTCGCGCATGTGAGGGGTGCTCTCGATTCCGTTCTTCTTAACATAGGACAAGATATCCCACATATTCCCGGTCAAAAAGCCGACCGGAGGCCCCGAGAGGCCGAGTTCCGTTCGCTTGCATAGGATTTTGTAGCGATCCCTGAAGTGGAAAAAAATCACTATAACTACACACTACACTTCACTCTTGCCGCCCTCACGTGGCCCATAAATCGCTTACCAAAGTGATTTGAGAACTGCATAAAGAACAGCGACCACTAAACCGAGAGTAAACACCGACATCTCCTCCGCAAACGAAAGCTATTTTTGTGGGCTAAGGAGCGGAAGACGCCGCCGATCTTCGCCTGTGATAAGGATCAGGTTGAAATCGGATTGTTGTTTTGGAGATCTAATTGCCCGTCGCCTTAGGCGCAAACACAGAGTGCCCAATTCTGCTGATTCTTATCGCATAAATAAAGTTTATTATTGGCAACTTGGAATCATCGGGAGACGATCTTCAGCATCACACCTTCGAGGGGTCGGTAGAGAACTGCGGAAATTCTGGCGTTTAAGGGATCCTCAAATTTGGGTCCTCGCTCATATCGGACCTTCCTAAGCGTCTCCGCCAGAGCCAATTTGTACTCATGTTCGGCGAATCTCATTCCCACGCAGTTCCTGGGTCCGACGCCGAACGGCACCCAGGTCAAAGTATCGTATTTCTTGCCGTTGGTGAACCGTTCAGGGTCGAATTTGAGCGGGTCGGGCCAGAAATTAGGATTCCAGTGGATCGAAAGAACAGGAAAGCTGACCATAACGCCTTTCGGGAAGTGGATTCCTTGGATCGTGGTCTCCTCGACGCATTTTCGAGAGGTGAAGAAGACGACGGGAGGTTTGATGCGGAGAGATTCCTTAAAGACCGCGTCGAGATACGGGAGCTTGTGCAGGGTTTCGTAGTCAATGTCCTAAATGAGAACCCTATTAGGATAAGGGTCTTATAATGACTATCTGACCCTATCTTCAAAAGCTTCCTTAACCTCCACATACAGCCTCTCCTGGACATCTTGATGCTTAGCCAACAACCACGACGTAAAGGCTAACGCCGTGCTTGTGGTTTCATATCCAGCTAAGAGGAAAGCGTAGCAATTAGCCACAATCCGATCGTTCGGCATGATGGGCTTGTTTCCCTCTTGGTGGCTCTGATCCAACAGCAGTTGCATGAGATCTACAGTCGAGTATTTCCCCATATCGCTTCTTCTTTCCACAACTTTCCTAAGCTGGCTAATGAGAATGTTTTCCGTGTGTCCGACAGACGAATTCCGGCGCATAAAGTTACCGTACCCTGGAATCGGTGGACGGAAGATCACTGTAATTGGATGGAGTACGGAAGGTTACAACTGGAGCGCTTACTAGCAGCGGTCATAGCCCAAGATTTCTCCAGATTTTGCTCATTGAAGAACTTCCGGCAGTTGACGTAGAACTGGTCTTTCCGATCCCGAAGGGAATTGCAATCGACGGCGAAGGCGCAGTGGCCGATTACGTCCAGAGTCAGAGCTTGGAATTCGCTAAAACTAGTTTATCCTTGATAAGAATAGTAAAAACTTACTCGTAGATATCCAACTCCCCCACAGAGGCGCTTTTCTCCACAAGAACGTCAGCCAACACCTTCGCTCGCTTGTAAACGGCTTCGTGCATCAGCTTCAATTTCCCACTCAAAAATGTGGGAGAAACCACAGATCGCATCTCCTTCCAGCCGTATCCGTCCTCTCCTTTGGCTCTCTTGGAGAAGAGAACTCCAGATTCCAGCGGAAATCCTTCGGCGAAGGCTATCAGCGGACGGTCGGTGAACTTGGAGAACTGTTTGATGCACACTTCGCGCATAATTTCCAGGTTCGTGGTCGTGATTTCGAGCTCTGTGCCCAGATAAACTCAGAAAATACCTCAGCAATCACAATAGCATTAGAAGCCAAGCTTACCCAAAGGTTTCGCCATACTTCTTCGCCCAATCGAAGCGCAGCAAAGGCAAACTCGCGATGCCGTTCTAAGTGAAATTTAAAACCTCTAAAATCGCTACCTTAACTCACCTTCCTGGAGTAAATCAAAATATCCTTGATATTCCCGGTGAGCAGATCAGCTGGCGGTCCTGTCAGCCCCAACTCCGCTCTCTTCTTCATGATCTTGTAGCGATTCCTTGAACGCAAATCTACGTGATCAGAACACAACGATCGACTCACCATAGGAACACCGAAATTGCCCACACCACCAATCCAACCAAAACGAGCGTGAACGAGGACATGTGTATCAAGGGTAACAACACTGCTTTCGCTTTCGCCTCTTTATAGAGCGGGCCGCGATAGGCGCAGCCAACGAGAACTAGAGTGTAGTTGGTGTCGTTCGCGTCAACACAACTTGCATGTAATCATCATTCGGGAAACAGATACACGTGCCACCTGGATCACTGGCGGTCGAGGACCGTTTTATTTCGTCACTTTCGTATGATATGGCACACGACCGGATCGTTTGATCTCGCGTAAAACACGTTCACCTTGCTGAGTTCGCGAGCACGATGCGAGGATCTCTGGGACCCTCGGCGACTCGCCCATTGCCTCTAGCAGGGAAATGACACTATTTACATAAGGCTCCTCGATGAAATCTATCCTGAGCACTTCTTCGATCATTTGAGCAATGAGGTGAACTCTGTCATTGCCCTGATACGCCTGCAACAGCACGTTTTAGGAGGGCTATTTTCGGGTTTAAGACCCTCACCTCGATTCCTGTCTTGGTGGCAAGCAGGAATTGGCCGACGATCGACTTGATATTATTTTCTCTCGCTTCTCTGCATTGGCTGTAGATCCTCTCTCCCATGTTATGGAAAAAGAGACGAGAAGAAGTCAGGAGCGACTGTTGAGATTCGAGATCTAAAGAGAGTTTTGATAGGTTTAGAGCTATTAAGGAGAGGTTCTCACCTTTAATCCTAGCAGCAACCGAAAAAGATTCCTTCCATGCGTTGATCACCTCGTGTCCAAACCAATCTTGGAACCGAATCGACGTATCGTTGAACTCCGCGCTGATGAGCGCTTCCATGTAAAAAATGATGAACGCGTTTGGATCCGTGGATTCGCGTGGAACGAAAGGAACGTCGTCGAAATTTCGATCCAACCACCAGTCCTGAAGACGCTTGCAGAACTTGATGCTCTCTTGTGCTACTTCTAAACACAGCTCATTTAAATTGCCGTTTATCCTAAGCTACCTGGTCTTCTTCCTTGCGTCATGGCCACTCCGAACCACAAGCTCCCCAGCAGCGTTGGATCGAAGGTCGCCGACGCGGAAGCCAAAAACTGGACAACGAACGCCGTGACGAACTCGATCCTAACGGGATTCCGCTCTTTTCGCGCTTCGATCTTCACGCTTTCCATTGCCTTTTTCTGTTCTCCTTCGGGTAGATTGGCCACACAGAATCCGAGGTATCTGGCCATTTCAGAATTCAGCCTCTGAGAATTCTTCATCCAAGCTTCGAAACACTGATTGAAGAACATCGAAAATTTCTGCTCCACGAAGATGGTGAAATGCGAAGAACCGAGGAGTGCTTTGACCTTGTACGAGTATTTTGTCAGAGCTAAAAATGTGCCTTTAAGTTGGGTTTCAAGGAGTGGAACTCTCACCTTCTAGAGGTTTAGAAGAGCTCAATAACCGGGACAAGACGCAGCACGTGTTGAGGAGCCGTTTGGGATCGGCGTGAGTAAAGAGCGTGCCCAGATACTCTACAAAGTCGTCCGTAAACTTCGATATCTCGCCTGCAAGAGTTTCAGTTATACATTCACATTCCTCTAAGAATTCTTACGCTTCTCCTCAAAGAGGCACAACAGCACCAAAAGCGCGGAATTCCGCTGTTCTTCGGACATCAACGCCTCCATGAGTTGCTTGAAGAATGTCCACAAATCGGCTTTGTTTCGGCGCCAAATCTCCACTTCTAAAAGGTCAGAAATTAGCATAACCACGGCTTAAATATCTCACCTGAACAGATAAGCATGAACATCTTGACGTTCACCCGCAACTTCCAGGCATGACTGGGCTCAGCGAGCGTCGCCGGCATAGTAGCATCATTAAGCGCCAGGCTTCGGATATCGTCCACCAAATCGAGAATCCCTCGGTCACTAGCGAGGTCTGGAAGCCCGGAGATAGGCGAGGAAGCATCCCGGACGACGTCCGAAATTGATTTCTTCAAGAGGCCTAAATACGCATTGCCACCGACGAGGTTTTGGGGGAGGCTTGAGAAAAGCTTCACGATGCTGTAGAAGAATCTGGAGAGGCTTGAGATTTCACTTTTCCGAAGGAGTGATGCAAGGGCCTCGTGGGCTACGATGAAGTCGTTTTCTACCTTCGATTCTGAACAGATGGATCTTAGATTCATTCGTCAGATTTAGCTTCTAACCAGCCGTGATATCACCGATTAGGACGAGGGCCACGTCGATATAAGTGGCGACTGGAACGCGATTCTCGGCATCGTTCATGGCGTCAAGTTCCGTGAGCAGAAATTCTCAAAAAAGTAAATTAAACACAAGTTAAAAAGAGATCTTGGCAGCTCACCATCATCGTCAGAATCCAGATTCCTTTCACGATACGTTTCGCTTAAAGGAAGGCAGAACAGCTCCCAGAAGTTGGCTCCACTATCGAAGAACAACGTTGTCCAGGCCTGCCGAACACACTCGCAGGGAACTGGATGCGTTTTGCCCTGTCACAACACGTTGAAACCTTATAAACCACTCAAACACCTACAAATAAATGCGATATCCGAAGTAATCCACACATCATCATCGATCCGAAGATGGGAAGAACCGTTTCCCTCGAAAATTGTCCATCCGAATGTGAGCGATTCTCTGAAAAGGCTTCTATAAATTGGATCACGAGCACGATCTATCTTACCATTGATAATAGTCAAGATCGAATACGCCTTAAACCATACGAAGAGGACGGCGTGCAACCTGTAGTTCTAAACCACAATTTTCAGGTCAAAAGCGATCAAATATGCCGACCGACCTCTCTGAGATCTTCGCCACTGGTGGCTACAGCTACACTCTGGATCGAGTGGACCCGCTTCATAATTTCGATGACCGCCATGGAGATGAGCTCGAATTCTGCGCCTTCAGAAAACGCGGCGTTCCTGGCGGCCACCTCGACGTGGATCAGAAGGCGCATCGTTTCCTCGACGATGACTGAAGAGCGGTCGCGCTGGGCCTTGAGGGTCGAGAGGCTGGAGATCCACATGTGGCAGGCGTCAAGGAGGTCTTTGACGCCATTGGAGGTTAAGATTCCCTAGAACACGTCGATTACATGCAAATCACAAACAGAACAACCGGTCATTTGCTGCGCACAAGCTGGAAATGAACAGCGGCATAATTCTACAGGGTGATTAAAAAAAAACCTAGACCAGACATGCCTCCGTCCCCCTGTCTGGTCTAGGTTTTTTTTGAATCACCCTGTAGAATAATGCCGCTGTTAATTTGAATCGCCCTGTAAAAAAGGGTCTAATTTTCAGACAAAAAACCAGACAGCTGGAAATGATTCGCCGGGCTCGTTCCAGTGCCATAATTATCACAGACTATTTTTCAGAGAAAAAGCGAGACTCACATTTTCAGTCGTCGCATAAGTGTGTCCATAGAACTTCAGCCGCCTCTGCATCTTCTTCGCGCCTCTTCCCATGTGCTTTCTCATGAATTCCTCGAGCAGCTGGTCTTGCGAATCGGTGCCGACAGGGATGCACGACCACTTCAGGTCTCCAGACACGCCGGTAAACGTCGCCGTCTCCTCTTCGACTTCTTCCGGCTGGCTGGGGAATAAATCGAACATGTCCACGCCCCGGGACGACCCGCACTCCAATAATTGGGTCATCTTCGGGCGAGACGTCTGGAAAGTGTCTGAAGCTGATCGAAGAACGCCGAAGCAGGCGCTTCAAGCGCCAAGATTTCGCGCATTCGAACTTCGCGTCGAGACAAAGTGGAAATTTCAAACGCTTAAAACGCGTGCACACAGGTTTCGTGCGGATTCCCCTCGTCGTCTGACTCTAGTCGCGCCAGTGCGTCGAGATGCGCGGTTCGGCTCTTGTTCAATAAAAGCGAAAAACGCAGCACGCGTTTCGTTCATTCCATGAACATATACTAAAATTGGAACAATACAGAGAAGATTAGCATGGCCCCTGCGCAAGGATGACACGCAAATTCGTGAAGCGTTCCAAATTTTTTTGCCGTTTTTTAGATGATCCTTTGGCTTCAATTTCTCTTTTGCCAGGAGCTTCTATTTCGATTCGTATGTTCCGGAAACCGATACAAAACAAGTGTTATTGCCCCGTGATATGATAAATGAACACATTTTGGAAGTTAATGTATAAAAAGAGATCGACACATGACAAGGCTAGAAATTTGAGCAAAGAATCGAAGAGAATCGGACCCGTTTCGGCGCGTTTCAGTCGTCAGCGTTAGGGAGGAAAGCGATAAATGCGGAGATGAGAAGGAATCCGGCGGTGAGGAAGACCATCTTGAGGGGCCGATTGCCCGGAGTGTTGAGTTCGTGCGGGAGAATTTCGAACGAGGTGATGTAGAAGAACGTGCCGCACGCAATTCCCTGAAAAGATGAGCTGAATTTGACGTTCAAAATGAATTAAAATACCTGGAGAATTCCAGAAATCAGATGCGCAACGCCAGCAGACTTGGTTGCAAGGAAATCGATGAGAAGAAGCCCTCCGAAGCCTCCGACGAGGACCTGGCCAGCGAAAATGGCGCAGCAGATTACCGTCGTGAAGGTTTGAAGCCTGGATTGGACCATTCGCATGCCGAGGGTGAATCCCATGAGGAGTTTGTGGACGGCGAGGGCGGCAAAGATCTGGAAGAGGGCGTTAACGTCGGTGATCGTGCCCAGCGAGAGGCCTTCGAAGCACGCGTGGAGCGAAAGCGCCGCCACGAGGAGAACAGCGCGGATCGTCGAGTTGCTCTCTTCGTTGAAGTGGGCTTCGTGGTGGCCCTGGCTGTGGTGGCTCGACTGCATCACGTCGTTGAGGTCCGCTCCTTCATGGTCGTTGTGGTCGTGTGAGAGGAGGTTGTTAAACCCGTCGTCCGCTATCCAGCCCTTCTCTCGGGCGTGCTCGATCATCTGGAATATGGGAATCATTCATGCTTCCATTAAACAACAAAGCAGCTCACTTGTTCGATAAAAAGTACCAGCAGAAACCCGAAAACAACCGCGAATTCGGTGATCGGAAACTTCATATCAATTTCCATGCTCTTCATTGCTTTCTCCACGCATTCCACGGAATCTGGGAGCAGATCCAAAAGGCACGTTCCCAAAAAAACGCCCGCTCCTAAGCATGAAAGCAGCGAGAAGACCTTTTTCAGCGATTGGCGATGGACTCGGGTGAGAATCTTGCGGAGCCAGAAAGGAACCTGAAATTGCAATTAAGGACGGGATTACAAAGAACTTACCAAACTAGCCAGAAAAGTCATGATAAAAAGACTTATCATAAGCACGGCTTTCAAAGCATCTCTAGATGGGTTTAGCGGCGGTGGCTCGATAGTTGAGGTGTCGTTGTTCATCGCTGGACCCTGGAAGAAGAACAATTACGCTAAAATTGTGAAAATGATTCGATCTACGCGGAAATCAACCCACCAGCGCTTTGCACCACGCATATCAATCAAAATTCAATAGATAATGACCACAAAGCAAAACGCGCCTCCTCGGCTGCACTTCTCTCGAGCCAGAATACGACCTAAACGTTTAGAAGCACTTTCCCCATGACAATTTCGAATCCCGACAGATCACAAGTCCAGTCATATGGGAAGAGAATGGAAGAGAAGCGGATTGAAACGCGAGGAGTGTGAATCAATCGATGTGGGCGAGGGCACCCGAAGAGAGCGAAACGGACGGACGAAATGAAGAAACGGAGAATCGCGCGCGATAACAGCGAGCAGACGGTTGTTTGGAAGAGGAAGCAGAGAACCTTAAATTCTTGGTTTTCGGTTTTGGAGAGCGAGAGAGGAGAGAGTGGTCAGCGGTGGTCAGCGGTGGTCAACGCGCGGGTGAATCACGTGACCAAATTGTAAGAGAGCGGGAAAACGAGATAAAGCGAGGTAAACGACGAAATTATGAAATAGAGATCTGGAATGAGAGGTAAACAGTGTGTTTACAGGAGGCTTGCATAAGGAAGGGATTAGTCAACAAGTAAACGGACATCCGCAAAACTAGATTTAAGGTGAAAGGTCTGATAAAGAGCGTCAAAGCGGATGTTTATAAAACTTTAGAGATTCTTTAACCCGTGTGTTACCTTTCAAAAACCCCCCGCATCTGCCGCTGCAATTTTGCGAAATTACTACGCATACCAATCCCTAACTCTGCCAAATTTCATTCAAATCGCTTCGAATATATCGGCCTGATTATAATACAGTTTGGTACCTACTCACTTACTAAGTT
Source organism: Steinernema carpocapsae (assembly GCA_000757645.3). Taxonomy (NCBI): domain Eukaryota; kingdom Metazoa; phylum Nematoda; class Chromadorea; order Rhabditida; family Steinernematidae; genus Steinernema; species Steinernema carpocapsae. The sequence goes on along the minus strand of AZBU02000012.1, from coordinate 373,620 downwards.
TGAATTTTTGCTGTGTAGTTCCTTTGAACAGAATCAGTAGAGAGTTCAGAAAGAACTTCATTTGTTTTTTTTTAAGCTCCTCAACGTTGATTTTTCCTTTTTTGACGGTTTTTGTGGATTGTGGTTACAGGGTTGCATCAAAATGAATGTCTTGAACTACACGACAAACGTTTGCTGCTGCTCTGAAAGTGGTTGTAACCAGAGATGGCGGTTTCGGTTTTCGGTTCCGGTTTCGGTTAACCGAAAGTTCGGCTTCGGTTTGTGAAAATCGAACATGCGTGTTGTCCGCGCGCGCCCTTGCGTCAACACACGACGAAAACGCGCGAACGATCGCCGTTTTGAACAAATCGCTGACGCCACAATCGTCACTAGCTGATGTTTTAGTGATCTTATTTCCCAAATCATCTTGCCTTTTATTGGAACCAGTTTTGAATCTCTTAAAAATCAGGTCAGCTCTTAGTTTAAGCAAAATCTAAGAATTTTAATTTCAGGGAAACGCATGCAGCGAGAAAAGCTATGGAAAAGCCCTTAAAGGGACACGGTCACCGTTTATTCGCACCATCCCAGTTCGCGCTCATTTCTGGGGCAGGGGGGTTTTCGAAGGCGCTGATCGCGATTCTGGCGTCAGAATGGCAAGAAACGGCTTCAGGACTGCGCAATATGGCAAAGTTAGAATAAGAGAAAAAGGAGAATTTTACCAGTCATTGAGCGGTCCCGACGTGACAATCCTGATCAAGACGCTCTCGCTTACGGTGAAATCGGATTTGGGTTTGCATTTCTTTCTGTCGGCGAAATCGTCGTTTTGCGCCGCAAGTTGAATTTCACGCCGAAACGCGTCCCGATTTCACGATTTTTTGGAGCTTCACGTTTTGGTCAGTCGATTTTATTAGAACACGATGCTTTGGGGTTAATTTTCTTTCATTTCAGGGGCAGCGAGCTGGGCAAGCGAGGGTTAAACGTGCTCGGACTGCGGTGCGATGATCTTCTGGTGTTGAAGCGAGTTTTATGGATTTACAAGCGGATTCATTTATTCGCGATCGCTCTCTCTCATTCAAAGTCCAGGTAGCTATCTTCAAACTCCTGGGTTTCTTCAATGTGCTCGTGAAGGTCAGTGCTATAGTGAAGCGTCTCGAATACTGGATTCCAGCCGTGTAGCATCCCACGGAAAGAGCGAAATCACCGAAGCAGATAGCTACTCCCTGAACCTGAGACTGGCTGCTCCATTTCCATTTTTCGTAAGAGCAACGCACCACGATCGCAGATCCTTTCCGATGAACATTAGGCGGAGAGCTTTCGTCCATCAGGCGCTTTCTGCATGTAGGGCAGCGCGCCAGTTGGAGACGCTATTGTAGCTGCGTCCATTCCACGTAGAAGAACTTCTTTTCGCCTATTCTTGAAGTAGTCGCTGGTTCTGGACTGCTCTCGTAATCTTCCTCCTCAATCGTGGATAGAGCCGAAATATTATCAAAAGTTGTCCAGTGCTGTTTTTAGTGGCGAGTAGTTCACCGAATTGGTGTTCATGACAGTTTCTATATTGGCTTCCAAGGAATATAAATTCGTAAAAATAAATTCGTATAAATTCGGAGCATTCTCTAGCCTGCTTGCTAGGTGGAGAATCGCCATTAGAAGCATCGGGAATAGGGGAGGAGGGCCTGATCTGAGCTTTGAGGAGGGATATGGCTTCGACGTACGGCATAGGCAATATGGTTTTGTGCAACCTAGCCCAAAACCAAGATGTCCGGAGCTACTGCAGTTGTAACAGCTGTGGCTTTACAAATGGATCTTTCGTTGCAGGGAAAGCTGTAGCACCGTTTACACAGTCAATATCCAGAAAAGGCTGAAGGGACAGCATACTTGCATAATCAACGAGGCAGGATTCAAAGAGGCCATGAATCTTTCAGCTATAAAAGTATGGATCTTGTCGCGAGCCGTAGGTCAGTCGAACGTAAGCAAAGAGGCCAGTAACCATAGCCAGAAGTCCGTCCTGGGATGCAACAACACAGTCGAAATCCCAGCATGTGTCCGAAAATACATCATCGACTTATGTCCGGAAGCTGATCTAAAACACGTCTACACTCATTTTACCGATCAGTAGGGCTGGATTCAATAAATTCTAAAACGCTTCAACACCACAAAATCATCGCACCGCAGTCCTAGCACGCTTAACCCTCGCTTGCCCAGCTGGCCGCCCCTGAAATGAAAGAAAATTAACCACAAAGCATCGTGTTCTAATAAAATCGACTGACCAAAACGTGAAGCTCCAAAAAATCGTGAAATCGGGACGCGTTTCGGCGTGAAATTCAACTTGTGGCGCAAAACGACGATTTCGCCGACAGAAAGAAATGCAAACCCAAATCTGATTACACCGTAAGCGAGTGCGTCTTGATCAGGATTGTCGCGTCGGGACCGCTCAACGACTGGTAAAATTCTCCTTTTTCCCTTATCCGAACTTTGCCGTATTGCGCAGTCCTGAAGCCATTTCTCGCCATTCTGACGTACGCCAGAATCGTGATCAGCGCCTTCGAAAACCCCCTGGCACCAGAAATGAGCGCGATCCGTGCACCCAAAAAACGACGAAAAATGCGATGTCTGTGTCCCTTTAACTACACTACTCTCTGCTTGGGTGATTCTGACAACTGCAACGCTTTGCCAGTAGATGATAAGGATAACCAGAAGAGAGTCAAACAGTCAGGAGAAGACAGCCTTCTTAGATTTCACAGGGGCGTCTATTATATTAGCCTTCTTTTGTGCCTATCTTGCAAATACCTAAAACCAGCAATAAATACGGCTTATCTCACTCTCATTTTGGGCTCTGTTTTCTCACACCCTTCTTCTTCTCAGGCAATTACCCTGGGACGCAATTTTCCTCCGCCAACGTGGTCCTCTTTCATTCCCAACGCCGCATTGTCCTAAGTGCTCACTCGACGGGAAAAATCTTTGCCACGCGACACGTTGGGCGTGTGCTCGAGTTGCTATGGATCGCTGGAGGGCGATCTGCGAGCAGATTTCCCTGCCAGGATTTCTCTTTTAGGATTCGTCTTTGCAACTTGGAGTCATGACGAAGGAGAAGTGTATTTGTGAGCTGTGTGATTGTGGGTGAGTTGGCAATTGTAAACTGCTTCAAACCTATGTGTCATCTCTTTTTCAGGCAACACAAATGCCCACATTCGATGGGCGACAACCCGCTCGGCTTGGACAAGTCACAAACCCTCGAAAACAGCGAATATCTGGAGAAATATGGACCAAAATCGACCGAGCGATCTTCCAAGTTTGTCCCCAACGAGCACAAGCTTCTTCTCGATGGGAATATGGAACAGGAGACCACCACGAAAGGTATGATGTCCGTTAATTTGCAGGTTTTCTAAGATCGATTTTTAGCTGACTTCAAGCGCTACGACACCCAACGTGCTGCGATGATCCGTCCCACGGAAACGATTCTCCCGCATGACGACCCGTTCTACGGAGAAACGACCCAAAAATCGGATTTCACGCAGAAGCACGCGGAGATGAATCGAGTGAAGAGGAAGATGACGGCGGCGAGGCAGTCGAGCGCTCCTTTTGATGGCCAAACGACCCAGAAAGCCGATTTTACGAGGAAACAAGTAATTCATTTCTTAAAATTCGAATTTGAATTTTCAGTTTTTCAGACCGAAAAGCAACGTCCAATCGTCCCCAAGCACGTGGCCCATGTTGGAAACGAGGAATTCAATGGAAACACCGTAAATCGCGTAGATTTCCGACCGGTTTCCCGAAGCTTCACTCGGCCCAAGCCGCTTCGACCCAAGACGAACCACGTGCAAAAGAGCGATTTTGCCTTTGAGGACGGAACTGAGCACCGAAGCCATTTTGTGCCCAAAGAATTCCTGAAATGCGCTCCTATCCGGCCTCAACAAGAAGGCTACATTCCGAACGAGCATCCGTTTGAAGGCGTCACGACCTATAATAACGGATACGTCGAGAAATCGGTGACTCCGAACAGGCGAATCCAGCGGAAGGAAGAGTACCAGAAGCCAGAAGATCCGTTTGATGCTTCGACCACCTACAAGACCGGATACGTGCCCAAAGCGGGCGAGAAATCAAAGAGTTTTCGACCTGCCGATGAAGTTTTGAAGAACGAGGGAGCGCTGGATCTGGACACGACTTATGCGCTTGGATATGTGCCCAAGAAGGTCGATTACACAAGGAAGATCAAGCCAAAAGAGGAATACAAGCCATCTGAAGACCCACTGGATGGCAATACGACCTACGGGGTCGGATATCAGTCCAAGTCAGGTAAGTGCCATCGCGTGTCCTTCCTTCCCCCCCAAAGTCCAAAAATGCAAATTTCCTTTTTAAACATGTTCCTCTTTAAACCCATCTACAATTCTAAGCGTTTCAGTTTCGCGGCAACAAGCCTTCCGCCCCAAAGCGTCCCAACACGTGCCGGGCGGCGCCTTCGACGGACGCACGATTCACGCGACTGACTTTACCGACAAACACACCCTCAAAAGGTGCCCGGCACAGATTCTTCTCGCCAAAAAGTGAGCCAAATCTTCTCGGTATGTCCTACCGTAACCCTTTCCAGAGCCAATCCAAGCCACTGCCGGCAGCATAACGGCCACTGCTTCTACAATTGCAACAGCAAGCCGAACACGCCGATCAAAGGATAACATACGTTTATTACCATATATAAGAGTACCAAAATGAGAGGAAATTAAGGAAATGGAAGGAGAGGATGACTACAATGTGTTTAGATAGTGGCAGCTGTAGCAACAGCTCTTTTGGATCTCCGGGGTCGAGCATCTGAAAATGGAGGGAGTTAGGGTTCTTCTTAATACATGAAAGAAGCAAGAGTTCTAAAAGCTTCTAACTACGTGAACCGCATTTCCAGATTTTCGAAAAACCGAAAAAATTAAAAGAAAACTCACAGTTGGAAGAGTTTAAGGATATCGCAGTGGCGTGATTTGTCTTCGCACTGCCCCTGGACGGCGGGATGGAAAGGTCGAGGACCTAAACGGAACAAAAAAGGCATCGCTGGGAGCGTAGGAATCTAGGGGAACAATAGTATTACAACGATTATACAACAGGACACAGGCAGTAACACGGTGGCACACGGGAAGTGAGTGGACAAGATGGGGCCGTGGATGGGAGGGACCGACTAGATTCCTCCTCAGATTTTGCGTTCTGATTGGAAGGCCACAGAAGCCTCGGGCTGCCAATTATAAAGCTTCCAGCCGCGCCAGTTTTTCCAACCTTTAAATGGCGGCGCTTGGGAGACCAGCGCCTCCGTGGAGGTGCGAATCGCGGCTTCGCAGGCCGGAAGAGCGGAAGAAACGCAGGAGCGGATTGCCGAGGGACGCGTCGAGGAGCGGCAGTTCGAGCCCGCCGCCTTCCGTGTGCCGTGCCACACACAGCGCAGAATTCGCATCTAAAATTGATTCTCAACTTCTAGATTTCCTTTTTCAGAGTTCACCTGAAGACCACCATCTCCACAAGTCCGACTACAAGATCCCCAGTTCGACGGACGCCATTCCGCTGTGCAATTGGCTGAAATTATGCTTTTCAATTTTAGATTTTGCCCTTTTGGTCCTACGATTCATGCATTCACGCTTAGGCTTAGGCCTAGCGGACCGATCGCACATGGAACTCTCGGTTTTGGTCCCATTCGAGTACTGACAATGCGAAGATCGACGCTGGATTCCGGTGACATGACGGACGCAGCGGGAGTTTTCGCACTGAAATTCAGATTAAGATTAAACGCTTAGGATAGCTGGCATACCGACGACCACTCCCCAGTGACCCAATGCGGACACTCATCGGCACACGGCCTGGAACTGAGTGGCTTCGAGATGCCGAATCCCTCGCAAATGTCGTCGTCCACGAGCGCGTTCAGGTTCTCCACATAGATCCGGCATTTCACGTTCCGCTCTTCGGAGGCTTGTGTCTTTCCACAGAGATTTTTCGGGCAACTCGACCACTCGCCCACGGCCCAATCCGAGCGGATCTTTGCCGGGTCGTTGATCGTCTTCAGGCGCTCAAAGATCTGCTGTTCGCCGTGCTTCTGGAGGCTCATTCGGACGTTTTGGATAAAATCGCGGGCGCTCTCCGGCGCGTCGTCATCGTCGTCGTCGATTTCGTTGGTTTCCGTAGAATGGGACGACGAAGAAGTCGAGTAGAGCGTTTTCTCGAGGTGCGCTGGAGCCTGGACCTCGTTCTCCCGGTGTTTGAAGGTCAGAGTGACGTTGCCTTGGGCTTTTCCGGCGAAGCACTCGTACAAGCCGACGTCTTCCATTCGCGCGTGGAAGATCCTGAGCGCTCCGTTGCTGGAAACCTTAATATGGGCTAAAAAAGCAGAATTAAACGCAAAAATTTAGCGAAATTTTTACCATTATTAACCACCTTCTTGCCGTTCTTGGTCCAAGTGATCTTGTGCTTGTCGAAGTTCCGAACGGGGCACTTAATCTTGATCGACGTCCCCAAATAGAGATTCGCTTTTCCCCCGACGTTAAGCGTGAGTTTACGATGGTGATTCTGTTGCTGATCAAAGACGCGCGCCGCATAAGTCGGCGAAGATGGATGACTCGAGTCGGCGAACGGGAGCCCTGCGAAGCACGAGTCCGTGTTGCACAACTGCACAGAAGGCGGCTTGGGGAGTCCGCCGCACGGGATCGGCGGATAGTGCTGCTTGAAGTCGCCGTTGGCCATCTGTTGCTCGCACACCACGCTGCGGCGCTGTTCTCCGCTGTCGCACGTTTGAGAGCATTGGCTCCAGTCCGATGTCTTAAAAGAGAACTTTTAGAAGCCTGAAACTCACTCTTAACCCACCTTCCAATGAGGCGCACAGTCGAAATATCCACAGGATTCTTGGGTATGAGGCCGGGGTACGGCGCACTGCTCATCTCCCAAAATAATTGTCGATTCGGCGTTTCCAATCAATCCGGCAATCTTCTGGACGCATCGAACTTGCCTCGTTCTGTATCCACCTCCACACGTTTGGGAACAAGGACTCATTGGCCCGATTTCCCAGTTTGCCGGACAAGGATGCGTGTTGCAGGCTCGAGTCGAATCCAGAGGACGCTGTTTTGCGTCGCAGTAAGTCCAAGGGACGGAGATCTTCCTGACCGTGTCGATGCATTTCAGAGCGGCGCGCTGTTTTCCTAAAAGCTCAAAATTAGGAGAGATTAAGGGTGATCAGTTACCTCCTCGACAGGACGCAGAACACGGTCCCCACTCGCCGTAATCCCACTGATAAACTCGTTGGCCGATGGCCGGAGGCTCGGGGTCGGCGACTCGGTGGCGTGGATCTAAGCCTTCGCGGACGTCGTTTGATTGATGGTCATTTTGAGGACACTCGTGGCTCTTGCAGGAGCGGTAGAAGGGTGGCTTCTGGCGATCTAAAACAGACAAAATTAGAAACTTTTTCCAAGCCTTGATTTATGATTCTGTCCACGCGCAATTTAGCAAATTCGCGATAATGACAGACCTCGGCAATCGTAATCGGAGACCTCCGTTGGAGCGAGGTTGTGCTCGTGATAGATGACACATTTCACTTGGCGCACCATGACGCCCTGCCCGCAGGAAACGCTGCAAGTGCCCCAACGACCGACGCGCCATCTAAACATGGGTTTAGAAGATAATTGAAGGGCGAACAAACCTTGGATGACCATTCTGTGCCAGGCTAGCGAAGAAAAGACGAGGCTTCTCGGATTCGCCGGTGTTTGACGTCCTAAAATTAATGGGCATTAATCCAAACACCTGAAAACTGTCATCTTTAAGACCACACAGATACTCCTTGATCGATGATGGCAAGGATTACCTAACCGACACCTAATCAGTCTTCACGATGCAATCTTTGATTCTAAGCGCATAAACCTTCAGAAGTCCCCCATCGCGTGCCAATTCATCCCTCCAAATTTTGTTTGTTTGCCTGTTTTTGCACGCTTCACCCACTCCAGCGCTAGGTGTTCTTAATAAGCTCAATAAGGCGCCAGATTGGCGTGACCTTGCCGGGTCAGTTGCGGCGTAGGAATTGGTTCTGGAATCTAATTGGCCTCACTTTCGTTCGTTTCGGCGTCGCCCAATCCCTGTAATCCTCCGCCGAGAGTCGCTACTATCAATCACACATGCAACGAAGCAAACACAAAATCGTGCGTTTACGGCTTTGTCTTCTTCGCTCCTCTGTGTACATCTTCTTCTCGAGGAAGCGTATCGCAGATTTAGAGAACTTAGGCGAAACGCTTCTTGTGTACATGTGGAGGCAGAAAAGCGAAGCAGAAGAAGAGCCAAAGTGCGCGTCTTCAGAGAATTCTCGCGGGACACGTTTTTTGACACACGCGCGAAAGTCAATCGGGCGTTCGAATCACATTTGTCCCGGCTTTTGTTATCGCGGCGGGATGCGAGCCTTTAGTCATTCGACCAAAGGGGCTACAAGCACGCCGCAAAGGGTCAAACCCTCCTGGGGCCAATTACGGGCCTCCGCTGGTCACTTCCAACTGCTTATCTGCTTTGCTTATGCCAAGAGATGCTGTTGCACTCAAAAACAAGTGAAAAAACGGAATCAATTGGATCTGAAGTAAGCGAATTGCGTATTTTGTTTTTCCGTCAATCGAAATCGAGTTTGACTTTTCCGAAACACCAAATTATGTTTGGAGGAAACGCAAAAAACAAACGAGATAATTGGCTCAACGGCGGAGGTTGCAGGCTTCGGAAAATTCTTGGATTTGCAGGATGCGCTTTTAAGCAATCGAAGGCCAATCGAAACGCTTCTAAAGACTCTTCAATCTGCGACATAAAGCGAAAGAGGGTCACAGAAAGCGACATTTGGCGCAAAACGAACTTTTCTGCCCTGAGATCATAAAGATTGCATCTTGACTAATTAGGCCGTAAACGATGTGGCGGAGAGGTGTCGGTTAGGTAAGTTTACTGAGTCATCGATCAGTGTATGTTCATATAGATGCTATCTCTCAAAAATTAGGGTGGCCACAGTGATTTAGAGTTTTCCGGATCCGTATTTACTCATCTCTCAAGTAGTCACTGGCACGGCTGCCTACAACAAATCATGTCCTTTGAATACACTCTATGATTGATCGCCGCATCCTTGAGTCACACAAATCTTCCAAACATTCTTGCGTGACCATTTTAATCCCTAAACATTCGGAGCAAAATTGATCGTTTTAGGACCACCCGTGAACGGAATACGGAGTAAATCACAGGGTTTTAGGTTAAATATAGCCTGTCACATCTTGCACCATATGGAGCAACGAACGCTCTTATGCAAATTAAGCCAAAAAATCAGTGGAACTTACGAGTAGGTCGGGTTGCTTTCTCCGCCCGACTGCGCATTGGTAACAGCTGCGACCACGGCGATCAACGGTCCCAGCAACATGGTCCTCGTCGAAATCGACGTTCCTTAGAACTGACTCGGTAGAACGCCGGCAAAGAAGACCCTGAAGCTGTTTGTGGAAAGAAGACTGATTGGCACCGATGGAACTACGGCCACTTCTTGCCAGCAAAAGTCATAAATCGTGCCCGAAGCGGGAGCCAAGCCGGGAGGAGGGTCAAACCGCTTTTGGTCACAAAAGGGGCGGGACTTGAAATCGGAGGGTTTAGGGCCAAGAGGCGCTTGATCACGGAGTTGCGGGATACGATAATTGAAGCTTGTAGGAGTCTTAAATTGCCCGAGGACCACAATGGTCAGCTACGATAGAATCTAAAGTCGGAAAGGGTCCGAATCCTAAGAAGGACAGTGAAGCAGCTGGCATTGGCCTCACTTCAAACAATGAGCTTCTATTCTTCCTCCTCCCGCCCGGGGCCATCATTCAAAGGCGATGGGCAAAAACAATTGAGTGCACGCGCGCACTCCTGAGCGCCGCAATCTCGCGCACTCGACGATCCCGGCGCGCGGCCACTCTTGGGACTACGATGTCCAAAGCGGGAGGCGGAGGTCGGCGTGGTGACCCCCGCAACATGAGTGGAGATGCCGATTTATCATCGGACAGAGAAGCGAGTTTGCAAAAATGAGAGGCGTGTTGAAGTCGGAGTTGTTTCGAGTCCCGAGGGAGGAATTCGAGGCATTGTTACTGTTACATGAAGCAGAAGGGAGAAGAGGGTCAGGAGGAGTTGCGGAGATCCAAAACTTCGTTTTAGAGAGGCTTGACTTGAGGAACATAATAAAAGAGCTCAGTCTAAGATGTTTAGTCAAGCTTTGAGTGCAAGTTAAGATGCTTTAAATGCCGTTTACAACCTTAAATCTTAATGCAAAGGATATGCGCAAAGATGACCGTTTAGAAGGTCCGGAGAAGTGCGACAACAAGGATTCAAAAAATGGTTTTGAAAGGTTTTACAGCTGATATTTAACAGTCGAAAGTACAGATGGAACCTTCAAAACCTCAAAAGACTTGAAACTGCAAAAAGCGACCTTATTTAATGGGATAAAATGGACCCAGGCTTTTAAAACAATTTTTGAACCGCCTCAAGATGATCGCTTAAGTTACATACATCTGTAAAGAAGTGGGTTTCAGGCTTAATTCGATAGGTTCACTCCTATCTAAAAACTGTTAATGTTTTGAAAACATTAACTTTTAAGCCCTTTAACCTTTTTTAACCTAAAAGTTGCAGTTAATGTATTTAAAAGGGAAAATCTGACCCTTCAACCTTTTTTGTTCCGTTCTATTTCCGTACCTCTCGGCACGTTTTTGTACCGTCTCTTCAAATTCGAACTCCCCCATCCATCTCCCGATCCAGCCTAATATCCCGTCCCAAAAGACAAACAAAAAGGCGCAGTTCCTGACATTTTGAAATATTGTTTATCGCTAAGAACGAGCCAGCGCGATTTTCAGATTTTGAGATATGTTGTTATGGTGGCCAAGGGGTAAACAAAAGAGCCTCAAAACTCTACATTTCCGAGAATTTACCTAAGGATCAAAGCTCGATCACATTCGGTCATGACCTTCTTGCAAAAGAGGACGATTTATGGTCGTCATAGGCACATTTAAGGGTTGTGTCACGGTTAACACCTTATTCCAGGCTCTTTTTGTGTTTTTTCACTTCTATCTTGTGTTCTTGTCAAAACAATGAAATGGACATAGAGGCGACCAGTTTCCCATTATCTGCGCTCATCTCTTCTCCCATTTCACCTTCTCGTTAACCTTTACCCGCGTTCCTTTCCTCCGTTACTGTGTCACTGTCACTATGTTCACATTAGCGCCGCCGGGTCGAAGTTTTCATTTCTTTTCTCGGAGGAAATCGGCACCTCGCGCCTTCGCCTTGGCCTTGAACTTGGCTCCTTCACCGTATTGACCCAATTTCGTCCGAGTCGCGGTCACGGCGTTACAAGCTTCTTTAGGCGTCGATTCAGATTCCCCGCAGCGTCCTCAAAAGTCGGTGGTCAGACCCTCCGACGTCGTCTTTGCTTACCTTCCTACGAATTGTCATGATCTCGCTTTTCCAAATGAACGTTTGCCTCGCCGTTTTCACCACCACAGTCGCTATTTTGGCACTGGGTTTGTTGATTTACGTTTTAATCACTAATAATGTCCACGCTGCTGCTTCGGTCACTAAGGACGTCGGTAAGGATTTCGATTTACCGATATTGATACTGATTTGTGTGTTCAGAGAAGCCTCACAACAACCTGATCTATAAGCCCAAGAGCGGCGATGAGGTGATAGATATCGAAAAGGAGGGATTACCGAGGATGCGATCGGAACGGTCTTTGAAGGTAAAAAGAACTAAAATAAAAAAATTGAAAAGAAGATTCGCTCCCGGGTGGGCTTGAACCACCAACCTTTCGGTTAACAGCCGAACGCGCTAACCAAATGCGCCACGGAAGCACGTTTACTGGTTCATCACACTCGCAATATATCTTCGATGTTTGCGTTTTATATGCTGATATTTGTCTCGTTTTAGGAAGTACCACTCACCTTCAACGAGTCGCCCATCGAAGTCGAAGCCGCATCCGGAATCCTCGAAGCTCAATACGACGACCCCATCGAAGATTCCCAAGAATCCGAGTACGCAAAAGAGTCCGTCGCAGAATCCACAACTGCACCTGAATCGACCTCCACGATCGAACCTCCGTTCGTGAAGGTCCTCGTCGAACCAGAATGCTCCCCAAACTCCAGCGCAGAAACCGACACACGCTGTTAGGCCTTATTTATTCTTGTGTCATCCGATAAACGTGCCTTGTACAGTATCCCAGGTCTACTTCTTTCCTTGCAGAGCCAGCGGCAAGAAGTTCTCGTAGGCGCCGTCGAGAGGCGGCTGGTCCGGAGCGGCGGGCGTTGCAGCCGGAGACGATGGAGGAGGCGCCGGAGCCGCATCACAGGGCTGAAATTTATTGAACTTGAAGCTTGAAATTGGAGGAAAGTGAGGCTTACCGTAGCGAAGAATGGGTCAACCGGGCTAGCCGCTGGAGGAGGGGACGGAGCGCCCGGCCCGGGAGGAGTGTTGGAGCCTGCTTTTGGCTGAAAGAAGGTGAAATTAGTCAAGCGATAAATTATGGGTTTAACGAAATTAGGTCAAGATCTCGAGAAAACACGCATTCCAAAATGGAAAAGTGGTCGCGAGACTCTGGTAATTTGGTTGATCAGGTCAAAAATTTGCCCTGGCGTCACTGGCACGCCAAGATGTGGCTGAAGCTGCATGTGTACTCCATAAAATCATGAAATCACGACAGAAAAAAACGCCATAATTTTCCAATTTTTGCCTCAGATATTCAACGAAAAGAAGCACGGCATGGTTCGACACAAAAGTCGACCACTTAAAAAGAAAATTGTGGCACAATTTCGCTTGAGATGTCCAAAATTCTGCACTCCGGGTTTCGTGAAACGGTGAAACGGTCCTAAATTAACACCAAAATCAGAAAATTCCCTTGCGAAAATGGTACCAAAAACTCATCAAATTGAACAGCAGCTTCACCCAAAAATTGACCAAAATCAAGCCCCAAACGTACCGTAAACTGGATGTAGTTGTCATTGGTTTCCACGGCTTCCAGAGGGGTGCAGCGACGGGCGCAGCGACCGGCGAAGCCGCGGTCGGGTGCGCAGGTCGAATGTTCGGCTTGTTGGATCCGACCTTCTTGACGGTCTTCTTTTTCTTCTAAAGCGTTAAATTTAACCCCATCGAAGTCGAGCCACTCACGCTGGATTTGGAACTTTCCTCGGCTCCTTTCGGCGACACCTTCGCGCCTCCCTTCGACGAATTCGTCTTCTTGTTCTTCGAAGCTTTTCCACTTTTTTCGGCTTAAAAAATCGAGGAAATTAAGCACGAGAAAGACGAGGTCTTACGCGGCATGTTTATGCGTCGTGAGAAGCAGCGGTGAGGGGCGCGAACGTCGAGTAAGCTGCGAAGAGAAGTTTCAGTTGGAACCACCGACCCACGAGATTGTCGAAGCTCGAAATGAAGAACCGACTTCGTTGCTTCGCACAGAAAAACCAAGTGAAGCGAGACAGAGGCGGAGGAGAGGGTTTGAGACGTCTAGACGAGGACGTGTCTGCAGTCTGGAAGGGAGAAGCTGATGAGTCATTTGGGGTCGTTAGGGAGTGAGGAGAGCGGTCGGTTTTGCAAAATCAGGGTGATCGTGACGGGAACCTTTTGTGGCTCCGTTGCTTGTTTTATAAAGTGTGCCACGCGGAGCTAAAATCCACGTTACAAAATTCTCCTTTGTTTACCAAGAACTTCGATTTTCACACCTCACAAATCTGTACTTTTACTGTAACAACTGGAATTTCACTCGATTTTGGGTCAACTAGCGACGTCACCACTGGGAAGCTGTAGACGACCTTCAACGTCTCGTTTCCGATGTTTAATCATCTCCCTGACTTCAGATAGAAATTCTTACGGTCCAGGTCCCCTAAACACCCGAGATCCTCCTCGAAATTCTCTTAAGGAACCTGAAACTCCGTACATGGCAATTTCACTCCATGCGCGCTGCTCAAATTGCATGTCGGAAGTAGTAAATCCCATAAATTATCCGTTCATCTGTGACCCTCGAAAAAACGAATTTATCGCCTCTTCGATCGTCCGAATTCCTTCACACTTTCGCCCAAACTTTCTGTTTGTTCAAACTAATCGCTTCTGCGAGATCTAATCTCGAGGGGATCTTACGGAAAACACGGAAAATCGTCTTTGTCCGGCACCGTCTTTTATGGCGGAAGTGTGGTCAAAGGAAGAAGAAAGGTCTTCAGATCGTAAACATTATTGAAGCAAACTCTCTGGAATTCGTATCTGAGTTTAAGGTTGCAGAGGTTAGGGCTAACGACTTTGATAACGTTTTTGCCCAAAACGCTTAGGATAGGCAAAGTAGATGAAGGTGTTCCTCGACTAATTATCACTAACGGCACGCGTCAAAGCGTAAACTCTCCTCCGCCTGACCTTGAAATCCACTTACTCTTTTCTCCAATACTGTACCTGCTCGCTGTTTAAGGCTACAATCGCCTCCTCTCCTCTCATTTACCCAAGATTCCTATCGCCTTTGTCACCTCCACCGAGCATGGATCATTTACACCTTTGCCGCCGCCCCTCGAAGGCGCCGTCTTTCGAACGGTCTTCGCAACAGTGCTTTGCCGGAAAAGTTGGCGAAAGGGAAAAATAAATGCCAATGACCTGTGACCTTGGACACGCGTTTGCTCTCGCGTTCTCGCTCATTTAACTTTCGCCGCGCGGTGACATTGATAAGGTGACCGCTGCGATAGGTGCAGGTTTTGTGGGATTTTGATTGTTACGAAATTCTTTCGTTCAAATTTTTGAATCTAACCTCAAACTTAAGAATAAGATCATCTGGATCAAAACGTCCTCTTTTAACACCCTTGATCCCACTTTCACTTTTTTCGTCTCTCGCTCCTTGATAACAAGATTCCCAGTTCCGCACTGCGGGGGAGAATGGTATCTTCTTGGTCGTCTTCCCACTCATCCCAAACCACAAATCCTTTTTCCGTTCTATTTAATTTAACTCGATCAATCAAATCGCGCGCCTACAATTGTCACAATGCGGATGAGTGTCGAAACGAACGATGTGACAAGATGTGCCTATTAGGGATGCGCAAAAATATCTCCGATTTTGGGTGCGGCGGCACAGGATTTGAAACGTGGCGCTTGGAGAGATTTCGACGTTGAGCAAAGATCGGTTTGGAATGATCGAGAAAATGGGAAACGGAGACTTTGATAGATGGGGAGTGGGTGCGGATTCGGAATTATCAGATGTTAAGGAAATGGAACATCTGCCACCTTACCTTCACCCCTACCACTGATCCTCCGCACATCTGGAAATCAAGTTTTTCTCAATGTCACACAATTCGAAAGGTTTTGATGTGACACTGCTCCCTTGATTTACTGTCATTGTTTTAAGACGACTTAATCACGACGTTGTCAGAGAAGTAACTAATCAAGTCGAATCTCCCAAAACATGCACTTCCCTTTAGGCGCTCGTTTTTGGATCTTGGAGTTAAGCAATTTTTTGTGAGCCTTAATTCACTTATCGCAGATCACACGCAATAACTACTCCAAAGGACATTCGAAGAGAGTCGTAAAAGGGTTAATGAAGTTTAATGTTGGTGGTCATTATGAGTAATAAGGTCGGTCTGAAGCCAACGTTTAAGATCTTGAATGCTTTTAAGCCATTTTTGCACCCCTCATCCACCCAGCCGTTCCTTTTTTCAACCACGGCGTTCCTTCACAAAAACCCTTTGATTCCGAAGCACCCTCAAGTTGACTGAAGCCTCTTCGGCGTCTCCTGGAAGCGGTTTCTTCTCATTTTCGAGTGACACAGATCATCTTGGGAATGTCTGCCACAACAAAGACGCACGTTCCTCATTCCGCGCCCCTCGAGACTTCTCGGAGACTTCCCTTCGGAGCTTCGCCTCCTCCTCCTTCTCCTGTGGGTGTTGTCTCAGCGAGAGGCGAACACGCACACGCGTGCGGATAACCATCGGTTCGCCTTTTCTTCTTTAACTAAAACCGTTATCGGGTCATCTCGACCCCAGAGGCGGCGGTTGCTGCTGCCTGCGATCCGAATATCCCAGAGGAGCACTGTCGCGGATCGCCGAGATGCGCAACGTGTTTTTATTTTCGTCCCCGGCGGCGACTCTCGCTCTCGTTGGTCAGATCCATTTTGACAGTGACAATGTACAGTCAAAGTGATGTGCTCCTGGCTCTCTGCTGGCCACACCCAACCCGTTCGGCGCCTCTCGCTCGCCTGTCTTGTTAAACACCCTTTAGGAGATCTTCTCTTTACATTTCTCTTCTCTTGTATGTGACCTTGGTAATGCAACCCGCGGCCATTTCACTTCACTCGAGATTAGAATACGAAGATGGCTCGAGTGGAGGAGGCGCAGATTGCTTTCACTCCTTTAATGGGCTTTGGTAATTGCAGCGGAAAGTTGGGTTTATTGGTTTGGAGAGACTGTAAACTTGACAAAGGAATTTTTCAGGATCCATTTTATAGGTAGTCCGTTTGTAATTTGAGCAGCATGTAAAATTTAAAAGGTTTACAGCCTTGCAAACTTCAATTAAGAAGTTGAATTTGACCCATTGAGCTTTGGTTATTTTGAGTTGTAAGCTCTTTTAATCTTAACCTAACTGGCTTTTCCTTGTCAAGCCCATAAATCCAAATTCATGCCTCCTTGATTCTGCCGCTTACGCCTTATCTCCCCAAATCTTCCACCTTGCTTGTCAACGAAAAACTTAAAATATGGCCTCAAATCCAGTCTTCCTAAACCCGATCTCCAAATTTCGGATCCACCCAATTTCCTCAGGTTCCAGCTGCACATTAAACCCGAACCATTTCACTTTCACGCTATCAGCGGTCTCCGAACGGTTGCTGACCACCTCGCCTACACTTACTTTCGCCCAATTGTTTTCGTTTCATCGCTTCGCGGCGTCGGCGGCGCTCTAAAATTTGAATCTAGTTTCGCGTATCATTTCCATAAAATTTGCCACTCCTCCGCCGTCTTTGCCTCGGAGGAGGAGAGCTCATCGCTGGGAGGGAATCGCTCAATTATTTCAGTATTTTCAGAAGTCGTCGTCGCGCGCACAGAGGCGCTCCTGAACGTGTGCCACTCTCCTTATCGGATCCAAACAAGCGATGGGCTTCACGCTTCGCTTGCTGCTAAGGGTGAGTCTGCTAATGGTCCGTGAGAACTCGATTTGACCGGAAAACAATGTTGCAGGTTCTCCTGGCGCTGCTCTCCTTGTTATGTCTTTCCGTTTCTGCTCAAGGTAAGTTGGATTTTAACTCGATTTTATGACCTGAAATGTTACGCGCGGTCAGCCACAAAATCGCATTCCCGAATCACCATAAAATCCAAACTAAACTATCAAAAAACAATTTAAAAAGGGTCAAGAGTCATTCTATTTCTTGTTGATCTCAGATTCAGGAATTGATTGTTCTGTTTTTTACTCCGATGCTAATTGATCCGATGCATAATGGCACTCAATTATCTCTGCTTTTTGGATACGGTATGGAAAACAAGGAGATTGGCAAGGGAGTTACGTGTTTTGGGTGCAGGTGGAACAGGGCAAGCAGACCTGAAATGGGTGATTTTGATGAGTTTTCTTTCAGAATGTAACCAAACTCCCGTTCGTGCTGTTTTCCTTGTCGATCTGACCGCCGACAATCCTCAAGTGTTCCGGATGGAGCAGAAGCGCCTCATCGACATGTCCATCAAGCTGAACAACGTAACTCAGGGTCGCGATATCGAATATTCCGTGATTGCCTTCACCAGGAATGCCGTCACGTTGCTGCCGTTCAACTCGGAGGACTCCATCGACGTTAGCAAGGTGCTAAAATCCTCTTGCTTTTTGTGATAAACGCTTTTTAGGTAATTTCCGTGATTGGCGGACTCCAGCACAGGCCTCAAATCGAAACTTCGCCCGCCAAAGCGATGGATCTGGCCGCAGATCAGCTGGCAATCAAACCCAAGAAGAACGCGAAGGTTGTGGTCATCATGTCCCACGACGGCTACAGCACGGACCTCATCGCTGAGACCTTGGAGGCTGCGTAAGTGATCCTTAATCGTCTATATCCTATCCTCAGATTCCAGGGCCAAGCTCCAGAAGCACCGAGCCGTCCTCTTCGCCTTGACTGCGAATCCCTCTCCTAACGTCCTCGCCCTTATCGGCTACACGAACGACCGGCGCCGAGTTTACGCCACGAACAATGACAAGAGGAACTTCATCGAAGAAGTGAAAGACGTGAGTTCCTCTGACGCAATCCGGGGTCTCCGGGTGGGCACTAAAAGCAAACGCCCCGCGGCGTTCGCCTCCACGTAAGACTTTAATGGAAATTTATCTCTGGGCTCCCCTAACGAGTGGTCACGCATTCTTGGTTGGAGTGATTTGGCAGGAAAAACAGCAAGAAAAACAGCTTCCTTAAAGGGTAAGGTCGCTGTAGGGTTCATGACCTCCAGCTCCTCTCCTCAGCTTTTTGCAGAACTTCGAAGGCCATTCACCCAATGAAGGAAAAAGTGATAAATGTTGCAACATCTTCGAAACCCATTTCGATGACTTATGGGCGTCGTTCGCGTGATAAGCGATCTCTCGGTGTCCACTTTCGTTTTTCGTTGTTTTGCGCGCAATTTCACGTGATAAGATCGCGGAGATTAAAGTTGAGAAGAGGCGATCGGAGACAAAATTAGCTTGCGGGGTGATCGAGCAGGGAGATACGATTTTGCAGCCGGAGTGACAGTTGTGACAGAACAAGAGTTTAAATTTGAATTTTGCAGACCATCGACGCCTGTTTGGATATCTCGTCTTCGGAGAAGAAAGACCAGAAATCGCTAGGCCAGAAGATCTTTGGCGTTCCCAAC
Organism: Steinernema carpocapsae; assembly: GCA_000757645.3. Lineage (NCBI taxonomy): Eukaryota > Metazoa > Nematoda > Chromadorea > Rhabditida > Steinernematidae > Steinernema > Steinernema carpocapsae. The sequence goes on along the minus strand of AZBU02000012.1, from coordinate 354,840 downwards.
ACGCTCCAGAATAGCCGCTTGAGCAAGAACTCGAACAACCAAGTCCAAGGCACCGAAGAATGCAACGCCACGAAAGTGGACATCATGATTGTCCTGGACACAAGTGGATCCGTGTACAACGCGTTTGCCGAAGAGCGTCAGCTCGTTCTGGACCTCGTCAGTGCCATCGAGCCTCAAGCTTTCGACCAACGCGTCCAAATCGGCGTCGTCCGCTTCGCCGCTGAGGCGAACGTGGCCGTTCCGATTAAATTCGGCCGTTCAAAAGACGAAATTTTGGAGAAGATCGAGGGAATTGAATTCACCGGTTCGAATACGAGGATCGCCGATGCCGTTGAACTCGGACTGGCCGAGCTGTTGGCCAAGAGAAGACGAGACGCGAAGCAGGTGTTCCTGCTTATCAGCGACGGACATGGACAAGAGTACTGGCACGTGGTGCAGTCGACCGGAAAGAGGCTGCAGACCTCCGGCGTGGAGATCTACTCGGTGACCACGAGCCGCGATTACAACTTTGCGGAGCTCGTTTTGTACGCTGGAGATGAGAGCCGTGTTTTCGTTGGGCCTCAATATACAAGGTGAGGGTCATTCTTCCAAATAGAGCTAATAAGCGTGTTTAGATTCATTCCCACGATCGCCACCTATATTAACAAGTGCCTCAAGGGCGCCTTCGTCTCCGTCTTTCCCAAGCGCACCACGTTGTTCAAATCTCGGACCACCAAGGCGACGACCACGAAAACGTCCACCACCCCGGCGCCGGAAACGACCACGCGCCGGCGATTCCAGAGCTTCAGATCGCGCACGACCACCGAAGATGCTCAGGACGTTCCAAGCCCTTCGACCACGGCAGAGCGCCCCAGATTCACCAGAATCAGGACTACCAGGACCACTTCGTTCACCACGGTAGGTCACAGTTGCAAGGGTTTGTGAAAGGTGAAGCAATTTTCAGGAAACTCCCACCATCACCACCCAAGATCCTTCGACTGAAGTCCGTACGAAACCAGCGGCGCAGAAGCTCGAGGAGATTCTCCGAGGAGCGAATCAAAACGTCGAAGAGAAGGGCGGCCTGGACACGGCGAAGATCGACCGCGAAGACGAGAAGCGCGAGGTTCCGGATGCGGAGACGCTGGAGAAGGGAAAGGCGGGAGAAATCGAGAGTATCGACAAGAAGGAATCGAATGAAACCGTTGTGGAGGGCCTGAATGAAGCCGGAAACGCGACGATGACGGAGGAGAAGGAAGGCGACACTCCAAGGCTTCTTGAGGTGGGTTTTCGGTAGTTCAAATCGGATTTCGAGCCAGAAGCGTCAACGCGACCCAAGTGAGCGACCGTTTTCCGCCGAATTCGCTGCTCAAAATGATTTTCGCGTCCATTTCATGCTTCGCCTGCTTTTGCTTGTCTGAAACTTCTCAACTGTCTGAAAAAGCTTTTTTTGGAATTTCGCCATTTCGCAGTGGTCGGGCTTCAGCTGCTGCGATAAAGCCTCAAAATTCCGAGTTTGCAACAAATTTTGCAGAACGCTTGCAGCATTTTTGCAAAAGGCGATGTCGCGTTGTATCACAACGCCTCGTCAGCGAATGCTTAGGAAAAGTCATCCGCTGCGTTGCTCAACGCGCGAATTTCGAAATTCCCCGCAATAGACTGAATTTGCGCGATTTTCAGGAGCTCGAAAATCTCCAACAACCTGAAAATGTCACCGAACCCGAACCCATGCCTGCCCAGGTATTCATCCTCCGTTTCCCTAGATTTATCCACATTTTCCAGGCTTCCAAGACTGCTCAGGAAAAAGAAAACACGGGCAGCCAGGAGAAGAGAGATATTGAGGTAGGAAATTCCTAATTTTATCAAATTTTAGCGCGATTTGCAGACTCTTATGCCCATCCAAGAACCCGAGAACGCTCCAGCTGTCGAAGCCGAAGTTCAGCCTATCCTAGAGGTGTGTTCAAGCGATTTGAAGTGGATTTTAAGCGCGAAATTTAGGTCTCCAACGTGTCGATGACCATCACAGAGCAGCCGGAGGAGGCGACGAACGGAACGGAAACCGACCGCGTCACGGAAGTTTTGATGGGTCAAAATGAAGCCGTGGAGAGCAAGCCCGAGGCACCCTCGGAAAGTCTAGACAAGATCGTCTCCGAAGGCTCCGAGAACAAAAACGAGACGGGCGGCGAAGTCCTCGACAAGGAAGCGTCTGAAGGCAGTCTAGACAACGCGATCCTGTCTCACAACAACACGCGCTCCGTAGAGGAAGTCGAGGAGATTCTCCTCAAAAACGAAAGCGAAGTGAAAGAAGAGAATTTCGGACCGAACGCCGCCTGCGACACGGACGTGATGTTCCTGATCGACCGTTCCCAAAGCGTCGACAGCGACTTCGTCAAGGAACTCAGCTTCGCCGTGGATTTGATCGAGAAGATCCTTCCAGAAGACCTCGAATCAAGCAAGGTCCGCGTGGCCGCCGTTTCCTACGCGATGTCGGCGCGTTTGGAGTTTGGCTTTGACAACGGCTTCGACAAGGTGAACATCAGCGAAGCTCTGAAATCGATCGAGAATCAGGGCGGGTCGACTTCCGTCGTGACCGGAATTGAAGAAGCGCTGGTGGAAATCACAAAGAGGCGCCGAGAGAACGTCCGACTAATGGTTGTTTACATCTCGGACGGAAATAGCCAAGATTTCTGGGACACGCTGGTGGCCACGACGACCAAGGTGCTTCGTTTGCCCCAAACGGACGTTTATGCGGTGACTCTGAGTGGTAGCTACAATGAAAAAGAGCTTGAAGTGCGTTTAGAATTCGTATTTGCCTGATTCTTAAGATCCTCTTGCAGCAATACACCGGAGATAAATGGAAGGTGTACATTGACGCCCGCGTTCGTCAGTTCATCAGCGAAATCGGCCGCGTTTTGATCTCCTGTGTTGAGCTGAAGACTCAGAAAAACCTCAGCGGCGAGAAGGAGCCGAAGACCTCGCTGGAGAAAATCGAGGAGCTTCAGAAGATTGGAAAGGTCGTCGAGGAGCCGTGCTTGAATGGTAGGGAAGATCAGCTCAAGGAAAGTTTTGAGATAAACTTATTTAAGATCCCATCGATCTTGTCGTTGTCCTGGACATTTCCACATCGATCACGAACGAATTTGACGCACAAAAGCAAGTGGCGTTGGATCTGATCAAGAAAGCTAAATCCAAGGACTTCCCGAAGAGAATCCGTGTTGCGCTGGTCACTTTCAACCACGTGGCTACGCTTAAATTCGGCTTTGCAGCCCATGAAACCCAGGACGAAGTCCTCTTCACGCTGGACAAGATTGAGCACACTGGAGGTCAAACTTCACTCGTCAGTGGTAGCCTTCTTATCTCTATTTCACTGTTGTTATCTCTATTTTCCAGGAATCGACCGCGCTGTTCAAGAAATCGAGCAGCTTCGGCGCACCGAAGCGCGCCTCTTTGTACTGATTATCTCGGACGGAAACAGCCGCGACGCGTGGGCCCAAGTCCTCCGCTCCGCCAAGGATCTCCACGAAGCGACCCAAGAAGGCCGCGGTCAGATCTTCGCTGTCACGCTCAGCACTGACCATAATAAGGAAGAGCTGAAGCAGTTCACCGGAGACGTTAACAGGGTCTTCGAGAACTCCCAGGTGCCAAGATTCCTGGGCATGTTCGATAAGATGTTCGGAGAATGTGGAACGGAACCCGTGTTGACGATGATGCAGGAGACCGAGGAGCCTCAGAGCATTGAGAAGGGTACTGTAACTCTTTTGGAATCCAAGGATTATCCTGATTTTGCAGATCGTAAGCGAGAACTTGCAGTTCTGGAAACCGTAGAAAGCGAAACCCGCGCTCCTCTGACGGTGGACATTACCACCACCATGCCTGAAGACCGAGAGATCTCCGGACTGCTCGGAAACAAAACCGATTTCCCCGTTCCAGCGGAGATGGAAGTCCTCGACGAGCTGGTGGCCGACGTCACCCATTCAGATGTGAACGCCACCGAGATCGTTGGACTAGTCACGAACGGAACTGAACTGATCCTCAACGGTACTGTTGAAGAAACGAAGACTGTGGATGTTCCAGAGCAATCCGTCGAGCTTATCAAGTCGGAGGCTCCTGAAATCAAACCCGAAAACATTCCGGCACCTCTTGAAGCTGTTCCAGAGGAGAAGCAGTCTCAAGAAACTCCTGCGTCAGCTTTGGCAACGTTCGAGGAACAAGCCAGAATTGCGCAAATCGTCAGCCAGGAACAGAAAGAAGAGCTAAACATTCTTCCATCGGCTCAAGGCGACGCGAAATCCAAGGAGCAACCAAAGACAGATGAGGCAAAGACCCAATCTGAGGAGACTAAACACGAAGAGGTCAAGTCCGAAGAGCCGAAACCCGAAGAACCGAAGTCAGCAGCCACCGAAGAGTTCAAGGAATCCAAGCCAGAACTGCCTCAAGAGCCGCTCTCACAGGAATCCAAGGAATTGATGCCGTTGACCCAGAAGGAGATCGAGAAGCACGACCGCGTGATCGAAGCGATCAGCAAGGAGCACAAGGACGAACTGAACGTGAACCACGAAAACGGCCAGCCGAAGATTATCAGTGCCGAGAACCCAACGGCTCAAGAGGACGGCGAGAAGCAGGCCGTCCAAACCGATAACCAGGAGCTCCAGCCTCTTCCCGACCAAACGGCGATTGTGAAATCCAACGAAGAACAGTCGCCGGTCAAATCCGAAGGCGAAGATGGAAAACCCGTGGAAGAGGATAAGTCCGAATCCCGAGAATCGAAGGAACAAAAGCCGAAGATCGACGTGGAACGCGAGATCAAGGGCTCCTCAGATGAGGATTCGAGCCTCGCAAAGATAAAAGAGGACGAGGTGAAGGCGAACGGAACTGACCAAGCCCAAACGCAGATTCCTGGTGCAACGCTGACGCAGGAGATCCAGGACGAGCGAGAGATGAAGCTTGCCACGGAGGCTCTGATGAAGGCGATCGAGGATAACCAAGGCGTCGTTGTGGCCCACAACACCTCCGACCTCGGGCGTTCGGTGGCCGAGCCAGCAATGAAGGAGGTCCAAGAAGAGGGCGTCAACGGCACCCAAACGCTTGTTGATTTCAGCAACAACGCCGAAGCTAACAAGGAAGAGAAGCGCGAGATCGAAAGTGAGCCGGTAACCATTGCCACGAGCTCCGTCCGGCCTCCTCATCTCGGATCTACGCCCTCCTTTGACTTGGCTTCGGGAGAAGTTGCTCCCAAGGTCGATCTCCAATCCGAGGGATGTAAGGTGGACCTTGTGTTTATCATCGACACTTCCCAGAGCGTAGAAAAGGAGTTTGAGAACCAGCTGCAGTTTGCCGTCGACTTGGTCAAGCGCCTGCCTGAAGAAGATTTCGAGAATCGCGTAAATGTGGCCGTGATCTCGTTCCATCGCAAGGCGGCGGTTGAGATTCCGTTTGGAAAGCTCTCCAAGCGATCGGAGGTCCTGGATGCGCTATTCAAGATCGTCCACACCGGTGGAAGCACCTCGGCCGTTAGCGGAGTCGAACTCGCGCTTCAGGAGATTGAGAAGGGAAGAAGACCCGATGCCAGAACCATGGTGGTCTTGGTGAGCGATGGAAACAGCCAGGATCCTTGGGATAAGGTCGTGGAGGCCGCCAGTGGACTGCGATCGATCAAGGCCGATGTTTATGCTGTTACCGTATCCCATGACTACTATTTTCGGTTAGGTTTGGTTCCAAAAGCTTTTTTAAATCGTTAAATTTAGCGAATTGGAACTGTACGCTGGCAACAAATGGTTTGTTTACATCGACGCCCGAATTCGGCAATTCTTGGACGAGGCCGAGCTCTCACTTGTCCAGTGCATGAATCCTGCTATTCCCGGTGTTACCACGCCTCCTTCGACCGAAGCACCTCAAGTCGGCGATAAGACCCGTGCCACACCTGCTCCACACATTGAACCTACCACTTTGTGAGAAAAGCGCTTTAGCTTCTAAAGCTATTCGAGTATTTTTAGCGCTCCATCCAAATGCAAGGACAAGGTGGACCTGTTCTTCATCCTAGACACCTCCACTTCGGTCGAAAAGGAATTCTACGCCGAGAAGAACTTTGCCATTGACCTCGTCAAGGTTCTCCCGGAAAGCGAATTTGTTGTACGCTAAAGAATTCCTTTATATTAGCCTAAAACTGTTTTTTCAGAACCGCGTGTCCGTGGCTCTCTCCCGCTTCGCTGGAACCGGCCATCTCCAATTCGAGTTTGGCCAAGAGCGTTCGAAGGGCGACGTTCTCTACGAACTGGAACGAGTGGAGCATACCGGAGGCCAAACGTCGCTCGTTTCTGGCGCCCAAATCGCTATCGATGAGATCAAGAAGAAGCACAGGTCCGGCGCAAGGCTCATCATTGTCATTGTCAGCGATGGAAACAGCCAGGACGAGTGGAAGCAGGTGCAGCAGACCGCGAAGGACCTCAGGGAGACCGGAGGCGATGTGTTCGCCGTGACGCTCTCGGAGAAATACTACCTGGACGAGCTGAAGGAGTACACCGGAAGCGAGGATCGCGTGTTCATCGACGAGAAGATTGAGCAGTTCATCATGGAAGTCGGAACCGATATCGTGAAGTGCACGGAACCGACCGAGGAATCCGAGGTGACGACGCCCGCGCCGAAGGAAGCGACGACCACGGAAGCGCCTACGAAGACCCAAACGAAGACGGAAGGATTCGCGAAGGACGAGTTGCCGCTCTCGGTTCGAGTGCGCGATTCTAAACCTCTGGATCACGGAAAAGTGAAGCGACCTTGCTCCTGGTCGAAGATGGACCTCATCATCATCCTGGACGCATCCACCTCCCGCCAAGGCGTCTTCGAGCATCAGAGAGAACTCGCGCTGAGCCTCATCGAGCGCCTTCCGATCGCGAAGGACGAAACGCACGTGGCCGTGGGAATCAATAGCTTCACCCACGTCCCAACTCTCCGCCAAACTCTGGGTCTAGGCCGCGATAAGGAGATGGTGAGAAGGGCGATCGAGGACATCAAATACAACGGCGGAAGCACTCTGACCGCCGAAGCCGTGGAATTGGCCGTGAGCGACCTGAAACGAGGTCGAAGACCCGATGCTCTGCAGGTGGTTGTGCTCATGAATGACGGAATGTCGCAGGATCCTTGGGATCGCGTGCTCCAAGCCAGTGCAGAGCTCGCCAGCACGAACGCCGAAAGATTCGGAGTCGCTTTAGGAGATGACGTGGACCTTAGGGAACTACGCCACTACATCGCCGACGACAAGCGAATCTACCGCGACGGAGAAACGGAGCGATTCTTGACGGACGTGGTCACGCTGCTCCAAGGAGGCGACGCCGACTGCGTGAAGCCCTTGGACAAGGCCGACAATACTCCTAAGAGCGATTCAGACTTCGACGCATGCAAGAAGCCTGATCTGGACCTGGTCGTTCTCTTCAAGAACAGCGACAACACCGCCGATCTGATGGATCCCTCGATCAACTCGAACCGCTACCTCCTCCTCGACGTTCTGGGATCGCTTCCTTCGAACGGCCGCGTCAACATCGCCGTGATTCCGTTCTCGCAGAATCCGAAGGTGCAGCATAACTTCGAAGACGCTCAAGACCGCGACAGCCTCTTCAACGCCGTGGAATCGATCCAAGCCGTCGCTGGCGAGGCTTCTTACGCCAAGGCTGTGGAATTCGGCCTTAACTACTACAACAAACACAAGCGACCCACGGCCAGAGGAATGGTTTTGATCCTGGGAGATGGGAAAACGACTTTGGATTCGCGAGAAGAACGCAGCGGAGCTTCAAACTTTGTGCGGAAGGCGAAGGGACTCCAGTGCTACGCCGTGGACAGCAGCAAGGACGTGGAGACCCAAACTTTGGCCTCGTATACTGGAACCCCTCAACGCGTTTACAACTACGACCGAAACGCGGAATTCGCTCAGCAGATGCTCCAACTCGCCACTTCTGGTGACGCTCTTAAGTGCTCTAATAACCAGAGGAAACTGCCTGCTGTGGCCACTTCGCTCGACGAACCGTATTCCACCTCGGCTCCGATCCTCCGCGATATCTCGCCTAATAGTGACAAGGATCTGAAGAATTTCGAAGAGGAAAAGATAGTCGTGAAGAGCGCGAGGCCCACCACGACACCAGAACCCACAACCGAGTCCACGACCACAACAACTACCACTAGGTCCACTACAACGACCACAACCACCACACCAAGACCTCCGACTCCCATAAACACCACAACGCGTAGATCCACCACTCCTATCATAACTGATCCAATCACGGAATTCCGTCCTGGGTGCCTCCTTGATGTGATGATTATTCTGGACAGCTCAGGCAGTGTGGAGGAAACGTTCACTAGAGAAAAAGACTTGGCTGCCGATATAATTAACGATCTCCGTGTCGGCCCTAACAACGCTAGAATTTCACTTATCAAATTTGCCTCAAAGGAGAAGGTGAAGACGGTGTGGTCATTCGAGAATCCTCAATCCAAGGCCAGAGTGCTGAGAGCGTTGTATTCCATTCCTTTCAGCAGTGGACTTACGGCCATCCACTCGGCTCTTCTTCAGGTACCCAAAACACCTACTCAGATTATGAGATGTTCTCTTTCAGGGAATCGTTGAATACAGTGCGATTAAAGGAGCTCGTCCAGGCGATGCGACTCCCATCGCAATCGTCTTCACCGACGGATTTGGCCAAGAAGACACGACGGAATCAGCGAACCTCCTCCGAAGACTCATACCCAACACCTTCACCATTGCCATCAATCACCAGGTATTAAGACCTTTCCAATGCTGTCAGTTTCAAGCATGAACCCTTCAGTACCCCATAAATCGACCGGAATTGGAAATCATTGCGGGGTCGAAGGATCGCGTGTTCACCGACGAAAACATCAACGAATTCCACAAGATCCTCAAGCAGTTCACCCGAAACTGCTAGTGATATCCCAAAAAATTGAGCCTCTCCTCACGGTTCGATCGACGCCCCGGCGTTGTATCCCAAAAATAGATTGTTCCTCCAGTTAGTCGTCGCATCGCTCTCTGCTGCATAATTTATTCTTCCCAGCTTTATTATACCCGATTTATTTATTAATTTTGCGTTAATAAACGAGTGAGCTTGAAGTGGGACGTTACAAAGTGCAAATAGGGCAGGCACCCACACAATTAGTGATGGATAACTTTGAATAACGTAGCTGTGGGTCATATTGAAAAGTATGCAATACTCAAAACCAGTCTCTAGAGTCGTCCAATGTTCTTGCGCTTCCATATCAAGAACTTCGTTGGGTAAAGTTTCTATATTCTCCCTCACTCGGGTACTTCTCTGACTCATCGGCGGCCACCATGAGCTCGCAGAAATGCGCGAGACGTTGGCAATGCTCATGGAACCTGAAATGCGAAAACAATGCGAAAAGATGCGTAAACAACCCAAAGCAACCAAAACCACTTTAACGTCTTAAATACATGTAAGTGATTTTCTGACTAATTCAATTTACAAAAGAAGGCCTGCGGAGTTGAAAAGCGGCTTTTAACTCAAAAGCAGCCGAAAACTTTTCATCCAGTTTCTGAAGCCAAGAAACAAAATAAGGAGCTACGATTTCAAAACCGAGAACGGATCAGCATTGCTAACGCCCAAATCATTTCAGTTTATTTCCTCCTTCTGTTCCCAGAACACACGCTCTTGAGTCAACTGGCTTGATCTATTCAGCAGGATTCTGTCTTCACTCAGCTCTTTATATGGGTTCCCTTGACAACAATGCCAACTTTACCATTAAAAGCACTGCGATTTAGATGAGAAAGAGGTGGCGCAAAAGAAGACCTAGCTTATTTTAATCGTTCTTAGTGCCGCGGTTCCGAACTCACAAATGGTGTCAAGACCGTTGCAAGGCTCATCACTTGGTCCTCTTCTATCTTTGCAAGGCTCGCGTCTTTATCGGTTTGGACGGCCTGCTTCTCGCCGTCCTCTTGAGCCGCTGAATTCTGGGTACTGATAAACTTCGGCTGGCCGTTTTCGCGGTTCACGTTCAGCTCGCCCTTGTGCTCCTTGCTGACGCGGTCGTGCTTCTTGATCTCCTTCTCGGTAAACGGCATCAATTACTTGGATTCCTGTGAGAGCGGCTCTTGAGGCCGTTCTGGCTTGGATTCCTTGGACTCTTCGGTGGCTTACTTCGGTTCTTCGGTTTTCGGATCTTCGGAGTGTTTGGTCTCTTCAGATTGGGTCTTTGCCTGATCGACCTTTGGTTGCTCCTTGGATTTCGCGTCCCCTTGAGTCGATGGAAGGATGTTTAGCTCTTCTTTCCGCTCCTGGCTGACGATTTGCGCATCCTTGGCAAAGTCGCTGTCGACGCTTTGGGAACGGTCGATCAGGAACATCACGTCCGTGTCGCAGGCGGCGTTCGGTCCGAAATTCTCTTCTTTCACTTCGTTTTCGTTTTTGAGGAGAATCTCCTCGACTTCCTCTACGGAGCGCGTGTTGTTGTGAGACAGGATCGCGTTGTCTAGACTGCCTTCAGACGCTTCCTTGTCGAGGACTTCGACGCCCGTCTCGTTTTTGTTCTCGGAGCCTTCGGAGACGATCTTGTCTAGACTTTCCAAGGGCGTCTCGGGCTTGCTCTCCACGGCTTCATTTTGACCCATCAGGACTTCCGTGATGCGGTCGGTTTCCGTTCCGTTCGTCGCCTCCTCCGGCTGCTCTGTGATAGTCATCGACACGTTGGAGACCTGAATTTCGCGCTTAAAATCCACTTCAAATCGCTTGAACACACCTCTAGGATAGGCTGAACTTCGGCTTCGACAGCTGGAGCGTTCTCGGGTTCTTGGATGGGCATAAGAGTCTGCAAATCGCGCTAAAATTTGATAAAATTAGGAATTTCCTACCTCAATATCTCTCTTCTCCTAGCTGCCCGTGTTTTCTTTTTCCTGAGCAGTCTTGGAAGCCTGGAAAATGTGGATAAATCTAGGGAAACGGAGGATGAATACCTGGGCAGGCATGGGTTCGGGTTCGGTGACATTTTCAGGTTGTTGGAGATTTTCGAGCTCCTGAAAATCGCGCAAATTCAGTCTATTGCGGGGAATTTCGAAATGCGCGCGTTGAGCAACGCAGCGGATGACTTTTCCTGAGCATTCGCTGACGAGGCGTTGTGATACAACGCGACATCGCCTTTTGCAAAAATGCTGCAAGCGTTCTGCAAAATTTATTGCTAAATCCTCGGAATTTTGAGGCTTCATCGCAGCAGCTGAAGCCCGACCACTGCGAAATGGCGAAATTCCAAAAAAAGCTTTTTCAGACAGTTGAGAAGTTTCAGACAAGCAAAAGCAGGCGAAGCATGAAATGGACGCGAAAATCATTTTGAGCAGCGAATTCGGCGGAAAACGGTCGCTCCCTTGGGTCGCCTTGACGCTTCTAGCTCGAAATCCGATTTGAACTACCGAAAACCCACCTCAAGAAGTCTAGGAGTGTCGCCTTCCTTCTCCTCCGTCATCGTCGCGTTTTCGGCTTCATTCAGGCCCTCCACAACGGTTTCATTCGATTCCTTCCTGTCGATACTCTCGATTTCTCCCGCCTTTCCCTTCTCCAGCGTCTCCGCATCCGGAATCTCCCGCTTCTCATACTTAACGATTCGGCACACAACGTTATTACATTATTTATATTACAATAAAATACAAAAGACGCAATTACTGCTTCAAAAACTCGGCCATATGCTTGTTGACCTCTTCAGGACAGTCCTGCTGGACCCAGTGGGAGCAGTTCTCGATGAACTTCAACGTCGCCTTCTCGCACATGTCCACGGAGAGCTCCGCGCCCTTCTTCTCCAGGAAATTGTCCGAGGTTCCCCAGAGGATTAGAGTCGGTGCCTACAATTGTTTCAGTTTTAATTCAGAGAATTAGAAGGCTTAAACACCACCTTAATCACAAAGCTAGTCTCGTAGGTGGGCGGGCGGAAGCGGCGGAACGAGTGGCGATAGAAGTTGATCGGAGGAGTGAAGGCCCCCTTGCCTCCGAAGGTGTATTTCCAGGCCTCCAAATCGTCGTCGGTGAAGTTCTTCTGGTTCACAAGACCTCCGCGGCGGCCTCGGAACAACGAGGTCAGGAAGCGCATATCTCGAGCCTCCATGCGGAGTTCGGGGAGGTCGGGGCACTGGAAGAAGAAAACGTACCACGACTTGAGGAGCTGCTGGGGGGTCTTCATCATTTGGGCGATGGCTTTCGGGTGAGGACAGTTCATGATGATCAGCTTGTCGGTGTATTCTGGGAAGTTGAGGGCGAAGGACCAGGAGAGGGCTGCCCCCAATCGTGGCCGACAATTACGGCTTTCTTTTGGCCCAAGTACTTAAACAGGATTTTGAGATAGGTCGATTCTTCGGAGAATAACCTCGATAAGCTGACGGATATCTTCGATAAGGAGCATCGCGCTGTAGTTCTCGATTCCTTCGGGTTTGTCGGTATCGCCATATCCGCGGAGGTCGATGGCGATGCAGCTGCAAAGTTCAGTTGCATATTTTAGGGATCAATTATGTGTTTTTGAATAATGCCATTAACCCACGCACATACATAATTCAGGTGCGTAGGTTTGGACAGTGTAATAAGGAATCCTCTATCAATGCGGTTTCATTACTTATGCGTTTGCGTAAACCCCGCAAAAATCTTAAAAAGCTTGTGGTATTATCGGAGAGGTCATTAATTCCTGCAGGAAGGCTTTGTTTGCTGAACCAGGAATTTTAGATAAAGACTGATGAGCATGACTGATCAGATCTAGATTCAGGTATTTTGGGCATCCCAATCTGACCTTTCTTTTCTGACGTCAGTTAGGAAGGAGCACGGTTCTCTCCTCTTATCTTTGGACCCAAATTTCAACAACAGATGGTGTTTCCCACATTAACATGACCCTCTCAAAGATGCAAACTCACTGATAATCGCTCTGGAAGTGTTTCATCTGATTACGCCACGAGTACCAGAATTCGGGGAATCCGTGCACGAATATCATCAGAGGTTTTCCCAGCTCTCCCATCTCAACGTAGTGCATGCGAATGTCCTAAACTTAGCTTAAAAGGTGTGATAATAAAAGAGAACTACCTTGAGGTTAGCAAATCCGTGGGTCCATCCCTCAAGGCAATGAGGCTTCACGTGTTCCTTCTTCTCGAGATAGCTCTTTCCAAATTTGAAGTACTCGAGAACCATGTAGGCGGCGGTTACGGTAGTCCAGAAGATAGACATCATGATCATCATCACCATGCGGATCGATGCCGCCACGACCGGCAGTTGGTCGGTCATTTTACGTTCTGGAACAAGGGTGAAATTAAACAAAAACGTTAAAAAGGTTTACAAAACGAGATAAATCACAATTTTCGTCATAGGAATGCGGTTCATGAACAAAACACTACAGAGTTGACACTGATAATGTTTACTCAAGAACCTCTGTTTAGATACCAAAGATTGAAAGCGCCAGTTTACTAAAAATACACCAAAACTCAATTATACGAGTTTCAGTGAGCAGCTGATTACAAACCACAGTTAACGCTTTCTTGTGTTTATCAAAATCGGTATTTCAAGATTCATATACCACAAAACTCGATATCTGATAAACATATTATTTTCCAAGCTCCTGCAACGGCTGAGACAGCTTACAATTGGCCTTTTATACAATGTGCGTAGTATATAAGCTCGCAATAGCGCGCGCAACCCCGTTAATAACCTAATAGCATTAAGAACCTAAACAGGTGAAAATGCTTAAAACAAAATCCTTTTAATCCTCCTTCACCCACAGTTTACCCGTCAAACCATCTCAAAAGAAAGCAACAGAGCCACAATCGCTCGCCGGCGACTCTCCAGTATGGAGCGAGCGCCGCTGCTGCCACAACAGGTTATCTTTTCCATCTCCTTCTTCTCCTCGCCCTCCTCGCTCGCAACACTACAAAATACGAAGGCTGCACACACGAAAAAGGGCTGCCAAGGATAAGCATTCCAAACGAAAAGATTCACTACGCCGCCGAAATGAGCAACTGATTTCTGATGAGCGAGTGGAGGAGGTGAGGGAAACCAGAGGGAACGTAAACGATTGAATGGCAAAAACAGGCGTGAGGAGGAATCGATTGAGGCGATGTGCACGTAATTAAACCTCAGTCAAGTTGGTAATTGATTGCCGATGTGTGAGGTGGGGGGAAGGCGACAGGACTGTATTTGAGGTGTGAATAGAAGAGTTTCTTAAATTCATTTAGTCAAGCTTAACAAGGCTGAAAGGAAAAAGCCAAAAAGACTTGCACCGGCCGGAAATCGAACCCGGGCCACCCGCGTGGCAGGCGAGCATTCTACCACTAAACCAACGATGTTCCTTGTCTCCGTCTTCGTCCTGTCTTGATCTCAGCGGACGCCGCTGTTCTCTTGCCGACGTGCAACAGAAAACTCAGTTCTCGGTAACTAGTGCAGGCGCAGCTGTGGGGTAATCACTCGAGGAAGAACAAAAAACGGCGCGTCTGTGGTGTAATGGTCAGCATGGTTGCCTTCCAAGCAATCGACAGGGGTTCGATTCCCCTCAGACGCAGATTGTTTTTTGTTTAAGCAATTTTTTGTTTTAGCAACATGATAACAAACGTTCCCACATGCTTTGTTCCCTTCCGCCGCGCTTCCCACCTCGTCTCGCCTCCGACGCACATCGTCTCCTATTCAAACGCTCCGATGCATGCAAAATTCGAATCAAAACTTTTTCGCTCCTCTTTTTTACCTGCGCCGAGTTTCGGCCTCTGAATTTTTCAGCAGGTTCCCGAGGAGCCTCCGAGTCTGCCTCGTCACATCCCGACGACGAATCCTCTTCGCCTGACGACGCCGATCTTCGCCACTTCCCGGCAACCAATTTTTTGATTTATCTTTTGCACATTCGATGTAAATGAATTGAAGGAGCCAGATTTGAGGTCGCTTCGGATTAACGTCGGATAATGATGGGTGTCGCTAAGCGAATGTCATGGATTGGGTGACAGCGGAAAACTGAACAAGAAAAAAGCATCTGAAATTGGAGGAGACAAAGAATTGTTGAGTGGCTGGAGGAACCCGGAAATGAGGATTTGACAGGCGGAAATGTGTAATTCGGAGGCTACGTAAACGGGAAACGAAGGGTGTGAGTAAGTTGTTTATGGGTTTTGGAGGTGTGAGTAACAGTCATTAGGAACGAGTCGCTTATAAGGATTTATAAACTGAAGACCTCTAAATTAAGAATTTTTGTGTTGCGTGGGATGTTCATTTTTCAGAGATCTCAAAAAACACGGATTTCATGCAAGACGATTGAGTGGGTAGATCTAAATAAGGCTCTGACGCATTTTCGGGTGCTTACCTCAAATTTTTAAACGTTTCATAAGGTATTTTGCACGATTCCAACTAAAGTGATGTTTTGATTGGGAAAAACGAGGAAGCGACAATTTAGAGCTTTAGAACTACTTGTTTTCACTCAGAACGTCCTTTGAGGTGACAAATTTTGGAAGTGCGTGGGACCTGAAATTGTTTAATGGTCTTCAAAGAGTGGAGTTACTGATTTGACTCAAAAACAAATAAGCATTTTAAACTACTGTACGGCGTCAAGTACGGAATCGTAAACATGATGGCCAAAAGGTTAATAAGCGATTTGATACTTGAGTGTGAAGATGTTGAATTTCATGAAAACACGTTGACGTTTCAGCTAAACTTTTGAATCACGTACACTTTTGACAGTCATTCAAAGAAGCTATAGCCCATATTTTGGCCCATTAAGCTAGCGTACTCGTGCATATTCATTGTCTTAAGTGCAATCAAAGCGCTTTTCATCAACACCGCTTTGCTCGAACAAATGACAATTTTGGATTTTAGGATTGAGGAAGCGGCGTCGGTGTTTGATTCTTAAAATTTTTAAAACGTACAACAAAAGACCATTTTTATAGAATTTGGTGAAAAGCGAATTTCCGTCCTTCCACGCTTGAACGACCATATATCATTCCTTATCACAAATCGCATGTTAAATTTGAGATGGATAATTATACCTTAGAGCAAAGAGAAGGGTTCAGATAATACGTCTTTTCAAAAGGTGAGAAGGTCACCTACACAGAATCATGCTTCAAACGAATTCTTTGTTTTTGGTAAGACACCAGCTCAAGAAAAAGAGGTTCCTTGTGTTTTGGCAAGAAAGGTACAGCGGAAATGTTGTCTTGCACGCATCAGAAAACACTTGAAAATCAAGTAGGTGCAAACTGAAGGATTTTCTTTCTGATCGCGCGTTTCCGGTCAACGTGAACGGAGTTGTTTCGTCCGAAAAACCTGTTAAATCCGGAGTTTTGCAAGGATCCTGTCTTTGAATGCCCGCTGCTCTTTGTCCTTTTCATCAACGATATCTGCTCGATCATGCTCTCTGAAATCCACTGCTCGCTCTTTACCGATGACCTCAAAATCTACGCTTTTTCCAACCCTCGCGCCCTCAAGACGGCTTTAATGGCTCTGGAAACTTGGTCCACCGAATGCGGGTTGCCTATTTCCGAGTCTAAGACCCTTGTTATGCATGTAGGATGGAATAACCCAAAGATTGAGTGTGTTAAACAATTCTGTGATTACCAAGACCGAGTTGGCCAAGGGTCTGGGAATGACTTATGATAACCAACTCTCTATCGTTCTTCACATTAATTTGTGTCATTCGAAGGCGAAACGGACCTGTATGTTGATGTCTTCCTGTCTTCCGCTGCAGAAGTGTGAAAATACGGTGGCAATTATTTGCGGCCTACGTTCGCCCCGTGTTAGAATACGCTAGTGTTATCTGGTCACCCCAAACTGCTTGTGATCGACAAGCGATCGCTTCAGTCCAAAATCGGTTTCTAAAATCAACTTCTGCACATTGCGGCATTAATCCTAGGTTATCCAGAAAAGCTCAGGAAGCTGGAGATATCTACCTTTGAGCGCCGGCGCCTCGTCGCCACCCTAACCTTCGTCTACTCCGTTTTCTCTGGACATGTCGTCTGTTACCCTCGTGAGTTCTTCTCCCTGTCCTCCTCGACCCTTCCTTCTCGATCTCGACCTATGTATCAAATTCTTCCCGTCAGAAGGAGGAGTCAACGTCTAAACAAATACTTTTCTTCGAAAATTGTGTCTTTATGGGATTCGCCGCCTGAAGTCATCGTCCGAGCTAAGAACGCCTCAAAGTTCAAACGAAAGGTGAGGCAATGGCTCTCTTGAATTCTATGAGCTTGTGTTTGTTTTTGTCCCGTCCGTCTATACGTTGAGATGGGAAAACTGCGAGATATGCACCTTTCCCGATTACTGTTACATAAGTGATACCTTTCATGCTAGTTATTTATGGCTTTGTGCATAATAAATTGAATTGAATAGTTCGGAGCACTTTCAAATGTGTTATTCTGTTGAACTTTCAGTAGACAAGACCTTCTTCTAAAATGTGACCTTCTTCTAAAACACAAAATCTACTTGGTCACACGTGCCACGTCCCCCTCTCAACTCATGATTTCCTCATTTGAATCCGCGCCAGCAAGTGTTTACAGCGGCGTCGTGGGAATCCGACGCAGTTTATGCCCACTCAACGGCGCTTTCGCGCCACGAATTTAACGTTTTTAAAACGACGTCTTCTGTTTAAATTGTTTTTTCTGCTGCTTTAAAAGCGCCTTTCTCTGTCTTTATTTGCGAACTAAGCTGCTCAAGGTCGCCTTTATGTCGCCGTCTGGTTTTGTGGTGAAGGGTCTGGGCCACAAAAGCTTCCAATTGGGGAGAAAGGGCATGTACAGATGAACACGGTAGGACTCGCTGATCTCTGTGTAGAAGAATTACATAGCTACTTGCATAAAATCAACATTTACTTACATTGCCAGAACTTGGCAAATCACAAAGTTGATCAACGACTGCCGCCGCTTTAAATATGAAAAGAGGAGTGCAAACTGAATTCTATTTTATTACAAAAGTGGACAAACGACGAGCAAAGTGGTGTTGATGATGATGCTGACAAGAGGGCAAAGGTCTTAAGTGACCCGTCCGACGAGCGACGATCCGACCCCGACGAGTGGTGGCTGAGAGGGAGAGTGGAGGGAGGAAGGGAGATCTACGACAAGTCCGAGAAACTCAAGCGTTACAGGGTGTTGTACTCAGCTTCGGCAGGGAAGCCGAAGTTTTCCTGCGAGTCCGAGCGCTTGCCGAAACGCATCCATTTCGCGGCGGGAGCCCGTTTTCCGAATCGCATCCACTTGGCAGCCGGAGCGCGTTTGCCGAACCTCATCCACTTTACGTTCGGGGCTCTGACAGCGCGGTCCATGTTATCCTGAAAAGGGGTAAAGTTAGATTTTGTCGTATGCTGCCTAGTAAGAGAGATTCGCTAAAAGGCTCAAGGCTTTTGCTTGTTATCAGCTCACAAAAACACTCAATGGCCTGGCCTATCCCTCCTTCAAACAACCAAAAAACTGACCATGGGAGCCAACTGAGGCGAGAAGACGTCAAAGAAGGCGGCATCACTGCAGGCGAGGAGGCAAGCGAAGAAAAGCGCGAAAACGGCCACCGTCCACGACGTGTTCATGGCTGACAGTCTGGAACGAGCTCTTTTAATTATCCTCGTTTTGTCTTCAAAACGCATAATTCCACGCGAGTTGTCGCGAAGAATCGTTCCCCCAGCGGATTCCGAAGCGCCTCCCTTAATAGGCTTGTTTTCGTCTGTTTTCGAGGGCTCCTCGTCGTGTGACAATAATCATAATTTGCGAGAGGAATGACGCCAAGAGCCTCAAGGTTCGAGGCTGGCTTATGGTAGAATACAGAAACCAAAGCCGGGGAATCTCCGAGGAACCGAAATCGGAAGGAACCGGGGATTCGAAGAGAAACTCGAACCGAGACGACGTTTCTCGTTTGCCAAAAGGGCTTTTCATAGAGCCGAAGGAAGCACGCGCTCAGCTCCTCCTTCCCCGGGGCCGGCCACTCCCACCACGTCATCCGCGTGCCGTGGGAGTACACGGAGATTACGCCGCGGCGATTGGACCGCCGGCTGAGGATTTGATTTTGGATCTTCCGCCTCTCCGCGCGGAGGTCCTTGACTCAGCCGAAACGACGCATAAATTAAGAATTCAAGGAGGGGAGCGAAACGGAGGTCGGTGGATACAGAAAGGCGAATAAATAATAGGAAGGAAGGCCGTGGAGACGGTTCGACGTCGACCTGGTCACTTAGCATAAATCTGAAATTTGAAAAATTGAGGCTAGACTAGAGAACGTGGCATGTGTCGTTGGATGCGACGTTGGATCCCAAAACGTGGTTTCAAGTGGACTACTGATAGAACTGGTAAAGAGACTTCTGCAGCAAAAGGCTGCTAAATGCGCCTCTAATCTTTGTGTTCAAGACCACGCTTAGAATTTACAATGCTCTAATCTGTTTTGGGTAAATGGCATACGTCACACAGTGAAATGCGACCCGGAACACGACTGTCTGGGTGGTAAACATGCTACCATTGTGACTCAGTGATTGTGAAACACCCGAACACGAGGGCGTTCTCCCAGAAGACAGGGAATAATGACCTAGGTCGTGGTTTTCAGTGACAATTTTGTTCTCGAAAGGCCAAAACTGAAAACATTTTAAAAGGCATTTTAAGCCATGGAATTCGTTTGCCTATCTAATTTTGAAGTTCACGTTTGTTGACTGCACTTTTGCATAAATGAGTTGATTTCGGCTTCCCCGTTGTCAAAGCCTCGATCGTTCACAAATTTCGTGTTTTTATTTTACGAGTTCAAAGAAAAATGTGCGAGGACTAAGCATACAGGGACCTGTTTGCGCCTCTTTTCGCACTTCTCTAAACTGTGAATTAAATACTCGTATGAAAAATTCGAGAATTCAAACGGAGTTACGTAGACATGTTCCTTAGAACCGCCTAAAGCAGCAAAAGACTGCTATTTTTTGTAGGTCGGTCTCACAGTCTGCTTTCAAGTCACTTTGTTTGTTTGAACTTCGCAAATTAGAAATTCTAAATTGTGTGACTAAAGGAGCATCGAAAAAGGTTCGAAAAAGGATGGTGAAAATGAAAAGTTCAGATCTTAAGAAACTGCTTTTACCAAAAATTGGCGATAAGACCAGACGTTGTTGTTTAAAACAGAATGAATAATTCATTTGGGTTTAAGATTTTCGGAATGCTCTTGTGCAGGTGAAAAACCCAAAAACAACCGACAATTAGAAGTCACAAAGAATCGCCGAAATTCCATTCTTCTGAATCCCTCTCAACTGCTGTTTTTGATGGAGGTGAATCCATCCTCTCCAAAATTTATGTTTTCGTGTTTTTCCAAGAATCGCAAAAATGCAAACTATCGCTATAAATCCGTTTCCTCGCTTCTTTAAAGCGCCGATTTTCCTACCTGACCTGGATCCTGAAACATGCATGGGAGCGATTTCAGATTTGGATTGCGTGCTCTCACAGAATCGCATAAATGAACATCTGAAGTGGCGCGTGTGGGCCAATGTGCAAATACAAATTTAGGCGAAATTAAAACGAATGGGACACTGTGCGAGGACCTACGTCACGGACGAATTGGAGCTTTTAAGAGTGCTCCTGACGGATCGTGTCACACAATTCTGACGTCCAAATTGGCCTCTCTGAGATTACTACTATTGCGTCCTTTCACGAGCCCTTTTTGGCCTTCGGAGGCCAAAAGGCTGTGATTTTCGGCTGGCGCGCGTAACGACGTGAATAAAGTGGAAGCGAAGAAGCCCGATAAGACAATCAGCGAAAATGGGGAAAGTTGGAAAAAACGTGGAAAGGAGATCTGAGATCCTCGAATCCACCGCATCAGAGAAGAGCAGGAGAAGAGGAGGACGGAGAGACGGCTGGGTAAACTAATGAAGATCGCTGGCAATCAGATTTGGGGAATCGAATCTGCTTAACGCTAGACTTGCAATGTTAGAAACAGGGTAACGAAAGATAAGGGCAAGGACACTAGAAGGATTCTCAGGAAACACTTCAATTCACTTCAATCATACCCATACTTTCCTGAAACAAAGGAACCTTCTGTTTTGTTTTGTAGACTAACCAAAAACTCATGTTTTCGTGCTCTCAGTGTCTTTGTAACTGCTACGTGAACCCAAAACACGTACGGACAAAAACGCGAATGATGTTCTCGTGATACATTTTATTCTCGAACTGTTTTTGTGCCGAACCTGGGGAATTTCTTTTAGGGTGCAGCGATGTGCAGGGACGAGGAAAACAGGAGTCTCGGCGAGTGCGTCCCGTGGAGACGTCACAGGATACTGTGGCTCGTTAGAGTATCATTCTGTCCGAATCCAGTTAATCGGAACAGTTGAAGATAAATGATTTTTCAAAAGCTCAAAGATCTCCGAAATCCTCCTTTTTCAACTGTTTTCTTCCAAAAAACGTGTTTCGAAACACATTAAAACAGCATGACAAATGACGTCAAGCTCAAACCTAACTTTCCCAGCCGATCTCGGCCAGACGGAGACTTAGGCGACAAGCGGCGGCGAGTTAATTGTGGTCGGGTGGAAAGTTTCGCACGAACGGCCAAAAGACTCCCCGAGGAGATCTATGCGTGACTCCCGCTCGCATATTAACTGAACGTCGTTATTGCCTTTGTTTTGGACACGGGCTCAAAAGGGACCCGCGATTAGGGTTCGAAAGATTTTCAGGCTTTTGCTCTAACCTAGAATTAAACGAATTTTGGTAATTGGAACGAGAGTGGGCGCTGAAGGGCAGATCGAGGAGGGTTTGTACTTAGAAAGAGCTTCCTCGGGACAGGAAATTTCATTTTGCAGGACAAAAGGTATTTTGAGGGTTTGTATCCCTGCGAAAAGCTCAAAATTTGCACAAGTTTGATTTATGAGACTGCGTTTAACACTGGAAAGTTTTTAATTGTAGCCAAAACCGTGTTGTGCTGACTTACTACACAGATCAAAAACGAGTCCAGACCCACTCGACAAGGAAGGAACAATCCACGCGTGTCAACAGCTTCTCAAAACCTAATTCCGAATTCTCAAGGATCTCAGAAAAGACATTATCTAATTTTTGCCACTTTTGACAAGCTGTGATTCAATCTTTTCTGGAGGAACTTCTAGGAACCTTTGACGTAACAAGTCGCAGGAAAGATAACAAAATCTCTCAGAGAGGTCCTCAAAAATGTCACAATAAGCTTCGTTGATATTAACATATGTCAAGAGAGACCTGGAAAGCTCAAATATTTGACACTCTCGTGAATAAATCCGGGAGTTCGGAAAAGCAAAACCGAATCTCTAATCAGAGTTACTCATCTCAGGACACAGATCCTTTCATTTTGGCTATACTAAGACTCGAATTCAAAACCGGAACGCTTATTACATGCCTTAATAGACGATTCTCTAAAGGTTCGTGCTAATTCCCCGAAGCGTCAGTGTGTATTTATGGCGGGTGTCATGTAACTAACACAAATTTAACCCAGGTGCTTCACTAACTCTTGTGAAGCACATTCTAAGTGCAGTTTTCATAAGTAGCACTTTTGCAAAAATGTCACGTAAGGCTTCTTACAAACAACATTTTCCAGATTCGCGCACTCTTACATTAAGCAAGAGCCATTTCTTACACTGTTCTACGGCTTTATTTTGAATTTGGCAAATGAACACTTGAGCTTTGATTGCTAACGATTGTGGAAGCACGTAAGGTTGTGGAAGCATGAGAACAAACTGTTTACACGTCTATTCAAACTCTCGTTCTTATTCTTTGAAATGAAGGCCAAAACCACACGCAGCGACTCAAACTCGGTTTCCTTCATTGTTGTCCTGTGAACACCCCCGAACACGCACTGAAATGATTTAACAATGCTGTTTTGGCCGAGAACGGAATGAACCCCCAAGTGACCTTTAATGGATCTTAGAACGACTGACAACCAAGTATGCAACATGAAACGTAGCCATGCAAGACGAAATAAAGCGACAGATTCACGATGCAAATGGAGAAACGGGGTTGAGAAAAAGCTCTGACTCTGAAGTTCAATGTTAAGATGTTCGATTTGGGCCTTAAAGTACAAGATACTTAATTGGTGGTCATTTTATAAGCGACATATCGTTACGGATCCAAAAACAAGGTCTCGGCGTGACATGTCCAATAACAGTTCTGAAGACATAAGACAAAAAATTCGTTCGATAGTTTCAGCGACAAAACAACAAGTCGGCTACTTCTTTGAATCAACAAGCAAGGCAAACCTAAAAGTGCGATACATTCTTTGACCTGGCATTAATCTTGTAGGAGACGTGAGAGTTCGCTTTTTGGACTGAACCAGCTAATTAAATTTTTTTAGAATTTTCGAAGAAGTCCGATTCTGCAAAAGGTCGTTCTTGTTCTCATTTTTCCGTCTATTAACCTTTCATTTATCAAAAACATGTTATTCTAAAACATCTCAACAGATTTTCAAAAGCTCAATTTTGGCGCATCAACAATTCTTTTATGTTTCGAGGCTAACGTAAGCAAAAGGTAACAAAAGACACGTAAACAGGGACTTGCTTGTTTCCGGTTAGGATCACGGAGTGCCAACTTTGGGGGCCAATTATTCGGGTACACACTAACAAGGGTTAAGGAAACTTTTTCGCTTGTATTTGAGTTTGAGGCAATAGTCAGAGCTGAACCCAACGCACATCGTGAACGGGAACAACAAAATAGTGCTTGCTTGAAAAGTATATTTTGGACCCAGAACTGTTTAGTCCTTCGGACCCAGTTTAGATGATTTATGAATGTTCCAGGTCACGCCGGTTTCAGCCATGTGGGCTGTGGTTCTCACACAGGTTTTGTGAAATTTCGTGTCATCACGCAGTCGAGTTGCTGGTTTTAACAAAGCTACGTTTTAGCAAAGCAGGAAAAAAACTAAATTGAAGACTTTTTGGCAATATGAGATATGGCGATATGGGAGCTTAAGTGATCACACGAGGTTCTCACTACAAAAATAACGTCGGACACCGACGGCACACTACCTTAGTGTCCAAAAAAAGATTTAAAAGGTTGTTTAAAATGCATGAAATGAAACACGCTGACGTGCAACCATTACTCAAATAACTATCAAGGCGAGTGATTTGTCTTTTGTGCTTGGCTGCCTTGCCAGTAACCTTTAGCAACCATGCAAGTTTTGAGTTAATGTTCAAATTCCTACGGCTCTTCTAAGCTTCTAATCCCTACTCCCTACACTAAACATTTCTAGAACTCTTAAAACCTACTAAATAAAAATTACTCTTCTCGATCCCGCCTCACCGAAACGTCAGTTTACAGAGGATGTTAGTCTTAAAGTCTTACAGGTCAAAACATCTAAACGCCATAAGACACTAGCATTCCTTAAAACCTACTAAATCGCAATTCCTCATTAGCGGCGCCACCTCTCTTAAGCGCCGCTTTCGCCACAAGTGCCACCCTTCTCCGGGTTCGTCTTCGCCATCCGAACTTCTTTTTTCAGTTAGATGCGCGTCCCGCCCTTTCCTAACCATGTTAACCAGTCGTCGCTATCCCACGCGAAGCAAGCAGCGCAAACAGTAAACAACTCTGCTCCTTCGCTTTCCAAAATTTCAAATGAATCCGCTGATCTTCAAGCAGATGCGGCCAAATTGGATAAGGTTACGCTTAGGAATTGGATCTGCAAAACAACAGGCGTTTTTAGAATGTGACGTGGTTCGTGATCACACAATTTTTGGCCGCTTAATTTGAGTGTTGTTTACTGTAGTCGAGAAGCACAAAAAGGCCTGAAATAAGGATACAAAGGAGAGCAAGAAATAACCCATAATTTGCTCTGTGGGGAGCTGAAATCGTAGATAGTAAAAAAGGGGTTCCGAGTAGGAATTTGGGCTTATTTAGAGCCATGTATAAAAACAGATTACCTGATGCCAACATAAAGCCGAAAGCTAAAAAACAGAACTCCCGTCATCCAGTTCTTGGTAAACGCAACCCTAAAATTCCATTTCTTAGATCCTACACACCACTTTAGCCATAATTTGAAAACAACACGCAAAAAAGACATTTCGGAATCCGAGCCGAGTTCCTGGAACTACATGACGTTGTAGCCATTTATTTCTTCTTGCAGTCGAAAACGGAAGTTCAGATGCAGGCGGTGATAAACTGCGCACTAACCATGGAATGAATTTTAAAGATAAGTCTATTTATCTAGATCGCATGGGTAAAAGGTCAAGCTTGACGTCAGTGAAGCTTCTAAAAATGCAAAGGTTGATTGGGTGCCAAGTTGCATCGTGGACATCTCATGAACAATTAAGAGATGGCTATTCAATCTTAAAATAGGCCTGATTATAGAAAGTAAAGCTCTTCGATAAGCAATGAAACGGGAAGGTTGCTGCAACGTTCCAAAAATTGCTCATAATTCATGAGCAGCCTACAGTCTTTGAAATTCTTTTGGCTGAAATCTGCAAAAAATCAATTCCGTGAAATTGATAAAACCAGATAATTGGATAAAGAGCTCTTCGAAGACGACTTTTTGGATTAATCGGATAACTGCTAAATGGAAGTGCGGTAAATTGGGTTGGGATATCAAAAAACATGAGTTTATGGCTCATAAAGCAGAAGTCTTTCAAATGCGTCTGCCTGTGTGGCACGGCTGATTTTCGGTTTTAACTAAAGGCAAAAAGAGTCCTTCAAACTGTTCTACTCGGAGCTCATTCTGCTCTTGAAGCCTCAATCACCTATTCCCAAGCCTCCCACAACCTCCGTTTGCAACAAATCGCGACCAGGAAGCAATCGCCGCTTGTTGCCATCAAGCTAAACGGCTATGAATATCAGATTGCCCTCTTCGTCATTTTTTGGCTCATAAATAACACGGATTCATCCCTGAATTGCACGGCATGTCCCTTATCTGCGATTCCCATGCGCCTCGGCTTCGACGTCATTTCGGCCTGCACGCGACTCCTGTCGTGGACCTTATCTTGCACACAGCATCATTTGACACCTTTGCGTGTTTTGCATAAACACACAGCCGCTAATTGGCTTCGGAAACTTTCCGAAATTGGATCTTCGGTGTCCTCTTCGTCGCCGCCTCTTCTCAGGACTCCGAAAACGTGCGAAACCACGGAAGGAAGCGAATTCGTGTTAATCTCTTAATCTAAGATTTTGGAGTCCATGCGCCGTCGGGATCCAATTAATTTAGACTGAAATCAATCAGGAGAAACTGAATTCAATCGCCGAAATGACGTCTCGAGGCTGGGGAACAAATGCACTTTGATGAGAGGATGAGGGTTTAAATGAATGAGTGGCGATTAATAAAATAGCGATTGACAAGTTCGAATTGGGAAATGTGCGCAAGGAGAAGGGAGAGGTTGGGACAGCTTGGGGGTCAGGAAAGGTAGTGCTATACCGGAGATGCTACAAATTTGACACTCAAAAAGTGATGAGTACTAGTCATAGGCATCAGTTTCCAAAAAACGAAAACAAGGTCTTAATTTCAACTTCGAAAAGAAAACCATCGACATGAACATCTCTACAGGGTAAAATCAGGACTTGCTTGAATTCGAAGAAACCAAATTTAAGGAACCAAAGCATATAACTGAAAATTCACTAAAGGTCTTTTAAGGCACTGCGACACGCCCCATAAGGTTTGGGGTTCTTTCGGGTCTTCATTATTCTAATGAGCGTGTGATGTGCTTAACGAATGCTCTTATGACTCAACGGACAAGTTTGAAAACTTATTACAGTTTGCGGAAGTGCGAAGGTCATGTCTTACAGTCTAATGACCTCTTACCTTTCGCAAGACAACAACTGCTCCCACATGATAAATCAGCTTTTCTATACCTACATGACCACACGGGTCGCTATTAATTTTTGATCTCATAGTGAATTCATAAAATTACGGGGCGAGATTTATTCGCTCCCATCTGTCAATGAAATTTACACGCAAACAGGATTAGATTTTGGGTCGTAGATCCACGGAGTTTAGAGTGTTTGAGAGCAGACGGAAAATGGCACTAATTTATGACTTCCTCATTGGCGTCAGTTATGGCCAACTTACGGTATTTAGGATTTTTAAGAGAATAAATCTCGAAAGGAAATTTAAAGACACCGTAACCTTGTCGTTTCTCATCTACTAACCTACCATTTTTCGGACCGAAAATCTTAAAAGGCGCTTCTTGTTGACGCCAGTTATGCCAATCGTATTATGTTTATAGTCGGTTGAGCCGAAAAATTATTTGGCTAAATTTTAAGATCTTAGTTAGAGTTCATCTTGATTACGTCTTAAAAGGTATTCCAAGACTTCCAAGACTTCACGACAAAGTATTCCACATCGTAAAACCAAAAACAACAAAGTTTCTCGACTTTGCAAGAGAAACGTCAATTTGCCTAATCTAGCTTACACAAAAGGGCACTCCTATACATGAGTGCAAACATGGACAAAGAAACACTAAAAGAGCAAAAGGATAATGTGAGCTGGACATGCGAAACCAAAAGTGCAAAAAGTGTCTTTTTTCGGAGGGACATAACTGCAAAGGGTTCAAAGACCTTTGAACGTGGATGCACATGTTCAAAACTTACCAGTCACCAATTTAAATTTATAGAATGGCCTACGTACTACATAGTTTATCTAGGCATTACCTTACCCTTTGTCGGCAAAATGAGAAACACAGCCTAAGCAAAAAAACAACGTTGCGTGACAAGAAATTACTTGTTGTGTGGTCAGTTTACAGTGCAAACATAGGCTGGACACAATAAAACATGGTTTTTTTGTGTTGACAAGAAGTTCTTTAGCAAAAACAAGTCACTTTGTCACTTTCACAAGCATCTCAAAATGAGCCGGAAGATCCTTTTTTCACTTGTCCTTGAACTGCTCTTCAACGCACAATTAGCACTCAAACTACAATGTTCGCAGTATGCAACGAAGCACGAAATCTCACAAATTTTTATAGCAGCCATCAGGAAATGAACGTCCGCATTAAAAACGGCCAATTTCCTGCTCGGATGACCTTTGATTCAATTAAGCTCAGATGTAAAACTTCCAAAGTTGCATTTGGGAGTATTAAAAGTTGTCTTCGGAGAGCAATAACCGAAAACTAACATACTTCTTGATGAATACGTTATGGTGTTGCGTGGAGTTGTGAGTGACAAGAATAAGGGGTGGACAATGTCAGTCACAGATTTCGCTTGTTTCCAAAAGCGTTACTCATTCGAGTATCCAGCAAAACACTCATTGAGGTGCAAACAAGTGGAATAAACGAAATCGTGGGAAAAAAGAAGAAGTCGTCAAAACAAACGCCGTCATTTTTGAGTCTGCGGTTTTGGAAGAAAAGGGAAATTAGGGGAGGCTACAGATTCAGGCCAGGAAGTTAGGAGTCGGGTAAACAGGGAGTTAAGGAGAGGTTATCTTTGAACGTCACTCCAATCCGTAGGTTTTGACTTTCAAAGCGTGACCAAATCTTCGTGTCCTTTCCGAAATCTGTTTTCCCTCCCCTTCGCTGTCATCCCAAGATGTGCGAAAACAAATGTCCGGATTTAATCTCATTTAATTCGTCTAGAAATGCAGGCACGTCGCCTCGAATGCTACCAGTATGCACAATAACCGAATCTGGAGAACCCAAATGGCCAAGAGGTCCGTCTTAGGCGTTGAGGAAGAGAATCTTCAGAAATTCTCCGGTTGCAGCACATCCGTACCCCGATCCACGACTTGGGCCACGCAGAGGACGTCGTTGTTGAATTCCTCGGGACGCTCGCAGTGGGGACGTGACCCGCACCAGATTTCCTGCAAAAACAAGGCGAAATTAATATGTAAAGTCGGTGTTTGCGTGTGATGGGTTGATGTTTGATTAGTGAAGGGGCGATGAAAGAAGAGGCCAATTTTGGGGATTTTAGGAAAAGGAAAAAAGTGTGGGCTGATTCGGGGTCGGCGAGGCGGAAAGGTTTTTGGTTATGCGGAATGTACTCTTGGTGGATTATAAGTTAAGTTTGTGAATTATTTAGGAGGGTAAAAGTTGGAGGAAGTACGGATCGCGACTCGCGATTCGCGAGGTGGGTTTTTCGGGGACCAGATCATAAGCTGCAGCTTGAACTCCGCGTGATCCTAAACTCTAGGTTGCCTAGCGATCTATTCTTCCTCTTTTTGCTACTTTGAACTTTTCCATTCACGGGAGATTAGCGATTCATCTTCCAAGTTGCAAGCTTCTAATCCCACTTTCTAGCCTCTTGGGGGACCAACTCACCTGCACATAAGTGTAGGATTCAGGCCTTTTTTCCTGGATTTCCTTCACTACCTCCCGATTGTAGTTACTTCTCGATCCGAGGATAAACGTGACCGGCAGCTTCGAACTCACGTTCACGAATCTCTGGATCATCGGCCTTTTTGGCCAGCAAAAGTGGGAAATCGTGCGGAAGGAACGTTCGCCTGAAGGATCCTGCGCGTTGCACTGGTAGAAGTAGTGCGAGAAGGCTGCTGGGCGCCAGGGGGCGAAATTCCGCATGAGGTTTGTGCTAAACATCCGGAAGACTTTGGGGGCTGAAAAAAGGTCAGATCTGAGTTTGGATTCAAGAGACCTACCGATACCGAGAGGTCCGACGATTCGGACGAAAAAGAGCGGAAGGAACATCGACAGGAGGAAGGCGACGCCCTTCATCCAGATTGGCACTTGGATCTACAAGAATTCGTTGGACAAAGTAAGGACAGGAAAGAACTGACCAAATTCTCGTAAACGTGAGGTTCCTCTTCGAAGCCCCACGGCTCAACGAGAATCAGATGGCGGACTTTGCTCGGGTGCTCCAAGCTGTAGGAGGCAGCAATGAAGCCGCCGAAGGAATGCCCCACGAGGATCATCTTCTCGATTCCCATCTCCCTCCGCCACTCCTCGATCGACGTCACATAGTCCAATTCAGTCAGAGTTGCACAAGGCGACGTGTCGAATCTTCCCGATTTACCGAATCCTGCAAAAACCCTTAAATGAATCCACATTTCCCTAATTACGAACCCAAGAGATCCAGCGCATAAGTCGGTCGATCGTTGGCCAATTCTCCGAGATTCCGCGCCCAGCAGCCCACTCCTCCTCCGAGTTCGTGGAGGAGAACGAGTGGAATTTTCTCCTCGCTGTAGGTCTTCGATTTGTTCCCATCGCATCTGATCGAGTGCAGAAAACTCCGCCTTTGGAGGACCTAACAATCTCTCTCGATTATGGCTTAAAATCAAGCCTCACCTCGGTGGTAAAATGGTCAATTTTCGTGGTCTTCGCAGCTTCCGACAAGAGCTCGTTCTCTGCTCTGTCCAAGGCTTCCTTCGACGGCTGTGGGAGCTTCAGGTATCCTCTAAATTAACCCAAATAAAAGCGTCCAAAAGAGGCCAAGAGCTGACCCAAACAAGCCGAAAAACATGCTGCAAATATAAGCAAACGGGAACGTAACGATCTTCACAAAATAGTAGAGAAATTCGACGTAGAGAACGATTCCCCAGGAAATCAGATTGAAGAATAATCTGAAGAGATTCTTGGATTGGTGATTCGTGTGCGAACAGCTGAGGTGAGGCGCATGGCGGTGGTCGAAGTCCATGTGCTCGACTGACATGGCGACCTGCAAATCGATCAAATGAGCGCGAGCGACGGCGGCGAGCGTGATAACGGTGGACACAGCGGGATTGATAAGCCTAGAGAGGTGGATTGCAGGAATCTGGGTTTTGGAAGGCTAGGAGGCAGCAGGCTACACGTTTTGGATCAGTAAACGAACAAAATACTATCAGTTCGGGTTCAAAAACACACGTAATCGCAGATTCTTAAAAGTCCTCTTAAGAATTGCGAAATCTCCCACGAATTCAACTCAAAACAGGCCCGGTAAATGGCGAAAACACGAAAACGAACGTGGGAGAAACAGCGTATGGTTAGGCCGCGCCGCTGCGAGCGAGAGACACTTCGTTTGATTCTCCGTCCAAAGTTCTTTTCGCGAACTTGGCGTAAACAATCACGTGACCTGCATGAACTCGTTTTCAAGCGCTTCTAATTGCACCCTGGAACGGGATCTTGGGAGCAAAGAGGACGCTAATCGTGCATGCACGACAGCTTGTTGTTGTTTGTGCATTGTTTTATTACCCATTTTGGGTTAAAAAGCTGATTTTGCATTGCTTGTTTCCGGGTACGAAGGGCGGCTAAGAAATGCTACGTCAAGATTTCGCCAAAAATCGCCTAAACGCCATTGTTTTGCCTTCCACTTATCCCACGCGACCTCTCACTCGCCGAATCGCGTTTTTTCGCGTTTTTCTGGATTTTTCCCGTTATTTTTTCGCGTCACAGGTCACGTCACAGGACGAAGCTCTTTTCGATCTTCTAAATTTTTCCCAATTTTCTGGCAGAAATGACCGCCGCTTCGACCAGTGACCCGCACATCTGCTCTGTCGGAGAAGCGAACATCTATGCTTCGGACCTCGCGTCGCTCGAAAAAGGAAAGTGGCTTACCGATGCCATTTTGGATTTCGCGAAGGAGTTTTTCCTGGAATCGCTGGACTCGACTACCAAAGATAAGGTACGTTTTTACTTTGAAATGACCCAGTTTGTTTGCAAAGGGTACGGCGACGGGGAAAAAGTGGTTTCGGGACTTTGTTTGGTGTGATACTTTGATTCAGGCGATATGAAATGAAACCCTTATCCTGAGAAATGCTGAAAGCCAACAGAAGTCGACCAACCGCTCAGCTTTGAAATCTCGGCAAAAATGGTTCGACGTTGCTTTTAATTGCGCAGTCTGGTGTCTGCCTTTATGTGTGCACCTCACTTTCGCTCTCCCAAATCTTAAGAACCGGTCGCTAAAATCCTTAAGTAGCCGCCATTTTCCAGGAATTCTTGGCCGCTTTCTCACTCTTATCAAGTAAATTTATTTGCTCCACGTTCTTTGAGAACAAAAGCCATTGAATTCCGGATCGGCACGCGTGGAATTGGGTTTTTGCGGTCGGCTAATCGGCACGGAAACTGGATAGCGCAACTGGAACTGCCTCAAAAAGTTGAACCGCGTTTTCTGAGGTGTTCTTTGATTGGGAATTTTGAATATCTGGAAATGCTTCAAGTAACCATTTATCCTTTCAGATATGCATTGTAAGCCCCGTCTTCTGCCAAATGCTTCGGTTCTGCAGCACAAGCTCCGCAATCGTCTCGCTCTGCTCCGACTTCGGCCTCTTCCGCTCCAAATGGGTTCTCTTCCTGCTCAACAACTCCTTCGACTCCGAACGCGCCTACTCCGGGACCCACTGGTCGCTTCTGCTCTTCTCCCCTCGTGAATCCGCCTTCCACATCTTCGATTCCACGAACGGCGACTACTCCTCTCGTCTGGCCGCTTCTCAGGTAATCCACGCTCCCTTCGGTTCCTTGTTTTGTATAGTTAGGTTTTGTGGATCGCAGAGGCCGTGGGTCCCGTTCTAGGTGCTCGAGGAGATAATCTCTCGATGGCAGCCGCGTCAAAGCAGCAGAACTCGTCGGACTGCGGGATGTACACCATCGAACACATGGGTGCTATTATCGAGGTGAGCCTGAAGAGCTCTGAGGGGCATTTTGCGATAAGTCTCCTAATGGGAACTTTTTAGGCCGTGAAGCTCGGATCACCAGACGCCAAACTTGACCACATGACGCCAGCCTACATCCTACAGCGGAGGAAGGAGTGGAAGGAGATCATCCTGCGCCACGCAAGGACCTGAAGAGATCTGATTAGGAGTGCTGCTGTTGTTGTTTAAATGTGAGCATCTCTATTCCGTAAATATTGTTGTTTGATGGTGTCAATTGTCAGCGATCCAAGACGTCCTCCTCAAGATGATGACCTTATTGGGGCGATCATCATCATCTTCGTAGCAGCGGCAGCCAGGACAGCCTTGAGGAGACCTTTTTTGCGGTGGTGCGCCGGAGAAGGCGGAGTCGTTTTGGTCTTCGAGCGTCGTGTGCTGCTGTGTGTATGTGTTGATTGTACGCTCACACAGAAGGCGTCAGTCGTCCTGTCTTGCATATTCACGTGTAATCACGTAGGTCGGAATGATTGCTCCTGCGGCTGCTGCTGGAAGAACCCTCTGGTTGTTGTTCCTCGTGGGCCTCCTCCTCGCTCTCGAGGCCAAAGAAGCCCAGGAGAAGTGCTCCTTTTCCACTGACGATTATTCGGTCCGCTGGAGATACGAAAAGTCCACGAACAACGTGATTTTCTTCCTGAAGACCGCCGGCCAGGGCGACAACTTCTGGAGCGGAATCGGGTTTGGAAGAGAGAATAAGGTGAGCGCTTTGAGGGTTTGGGGTACTGTAAGTGTTGATGAGTTCAAGAAGGTGAGGGTCGTGTCAAGGTTACCTCGGTTCTTTATGTAATTTACGACCTTCTTTTTGTGATAGGATTAATGTCTGTTTGCCTGAAAGTACAACCTGAAATTTCAAGGTTGATTTGGGATATCGCCGGCGAGTGTTGCGTAATTATCATCTCGAGGTGGAACTCGGAGACCAGTCTTCAGACTCCCTCTTTCCTAAGAATCACTTAATTGCACTCCAAACTGGTTAGAGCGCACAATATGCATCAACGCCTATTAGTCGGTCACAGAATCCATGTTTCTATTGTGCCTTTCAGAATGTCT
The DNA here is from genome assembly GCA_000757645.3 of Steinernema carpocapsae. Classification (NCBI taxonomy): domain Eukaryota; kingdom Metazoa; phylum Nematoda; class Chromadorea; order Rhabditida; family Steinernematidae; genus Steinernema; species Steinernema carpocapsae. Next base: position 321,400 of record AZBU02000012.1, on the reverse strand, counting down.
CCACGGACTTCATTTCGGTCTTCGTCAAAAAGGGACAATTCGGCCTCGCCGACATGCATGCTGGGAGAATTGGGCAGCTCTTCGCGGACACTTTTACAAATGTCCAAGTGATCTCCTTCGACGTGGACAAGGGAAAGCTGATGGCTCAGTTCTCGAGGTCCCTGGCAGCCAGTGATGAGGATGATGTCGACCTCAAGGGGTGTACGGTAGGTGGATCTCTCTTTTACGCTTCTAACCCCTTTTCAGAGGTTCTTCTTCCCGGTGAAGTCCATCTCTACCGAAAACTCGGACAAGAAGGTCCTCAAGGAATCGGACCTCGTTTCCAAGATCATCTGCGACATTCCTGAGAGCTGCGAACTCGACGACGCTGGCTTGGTTTCAGGCAACTCGGGTACTCACTCCTCCAGCTAATTTAACAGCTTGACTGCTCAATTCCAGGATCCAAAAAAGTGGAATTCGCGATGTCGGTCGACACAAGCGGAACCGGAGATCCCTGCTCGTTCAAGGGAGAAGAGTACGACGTTTCGTGGAAGTACGACAAGAAAAACGATACTGTAAAGTTCGACATGCAGTTTCCGATGAAGGGCGGAAAGTGGTGGTCGGCCGTGGGAATTGGAGATACCATGCAGGTAGAGGAAGAAGATGCGGATTAGGATTAGGGAAAGTGGAAGTTCAGTGATCGGGGGAGATCGTTCCACGATTGTGCAATCGCACTCTTGCACGGACGCGGCGAAGACGTCCGACACACTTTTTGCGGAGTTCCGCGAAGGCGACGTTTCTAGATCAGATTGTCGTTCCAGTGACCAGCAGATTAGGGGATTAGGGCTTTGTTTACCGATTATCGGTAATGCGATGAACTTGTTTTCCGAATCGATTTCGTCGATTTAATTAGGAAAAAGAAAAGAACGCCGAAACGGCGATTGAAACGAATTGACGATTTAGAGACACTTAAGAACATTGTAAAAACTCCTGTCTGCAGGACATGGACATGGTCGTCCTCTTCCTGGACAACGGAATCCTCAAATCCTCCGGTGACTACTTCTCAAGTGGCTACACTGTTCCCTCGAAGGATGACAGCCAAGACTGGCACGTGGACAAGAAGGAGGCCAAAGTCGTCGACGGAAAGGTGCATCTGAAGTTCTCCCGCTCCCTGGAAACCGACGACAAGTCCAATGACCGTTCTCTGGATGGATGTGTCCTATTCCAATTTGCCGCGAATCTCGGAAAATACGGAAGCCGCTTCGGAATTCGCAAGCACGAGGATTGGCCCGATCTCTACAAGGCGTGTGGAATCAAGGAGCACTGCTCCTCCACCAAGAAACCGAGATTCGCCCAAGCAAAGGATGAGGCCGTAGAGAACGTCCAGAGTGTCGAAAACAGCGGAGAAGAGCCGGAGGAGAAGTTCACGACGACCGAAGTGAGTCCGGTCGAGATGGTGGACGCTTCGGTCACCGCTCAGAACGGAACCGCCGCGCCTGTGAGATCGGCTTTGGAGGAGGATTCTCTACTGACAAGTGCGGAGACCCCTGCCGTCCCGAGCTCCGAAGCTCCATCCACTGAAGCATCTTCTGCTCCCACAGAAGCCTCAACGACCTCGGAAATCCCCGCCACTTCTGAGATCACTACCGTAACCATCCAAGCGCAGGATCTGATCACCGCGGTCACTGAAGCCTCAACGGAGCCCTCGACCGAGGCCAGTACCGTAGGAAACGTGGTCGAGGAGGCGGCGACTGAGCCGACGGCTTCGGAAACTCAGCCTGAAGCTTCCACTACCGCCGAAACAACCGAAACTGAGGCTACCGCACCTTCGACGACGGCTGTTAAGAAAGAATGCGAGGAAGGCCACGAAGATCTGACCGTTTGCCAGAGCTACATCGACGATTACTTCGGAGAAGTGAAAGAATGGGCCCAGAAACACAACGAAACCCTTGACGCCCAAAGGTGGAAGGTAGGGATCTTAAACCTGCTGATTCAAACTTAAATTTTCCTTATTCAGGCATGTTCCCTCCTTCAAAAGGTACCCCACGTGCCGAACCTCTGCTGCACCTCTTATCTCGACGTCTGCCGGAACCACTTGCCTCAAACCCAGCTCCAAACTGGAACTATTTAACTCCGTTTTACTCGATTTCAAATTCGTTTGTTGGTTGCTTATGCATAATAAAAAGTTTACAGTCGATTGCCGACTAAACAGTAGAGTTCAGCAGTTGCTCATCTGATTTCGCGCGTCTTTCAAAGAGAGAACAATTATAAGTAGCAAAATCACACATAAAAGATCATAAATATAATAGAGTGGTCGTTTTTGACCTTTTCTCCCTTCTGCTTTTCACCCTTAGTTTTCGTTAAGATTCAACTTCCGCCTGTGGCCGTTTTCTCCCAACAACATGCGGACTTGTGAGCCGCTTCTGGCTCACGTTTCTAGACCATACTGGGTTCAACCTGTTATGTCTACAAACTGGTTCGAGCTGACGGACGACTTCCGGTTCTTATCTCCTGCTTAAAAGTGTATTTAATATACGGTATCTGTTCTCTCCCACACGACAGCTCAGATCCAGCGCCTTGTAAGGGCGGTCCGGCATGACTTAGACTTAGAAACCAGGTACAAGAACCATGACGACAACATAAAAGGTTATTGCTTATGATTCAATCACGATATTTTACACTGATTGCTAGAGGAACGATTCGAACCCAAGTGTGAAATTCAAATCGAGCTGAAAATTGGTGAGCAGATAGATCTCGACGCGCTGATTCCGAAAAAAATAGGTCTTACCTGCGAATGCGAGGTCTAAAGTGCCTAAAAGGGCATGTCTAAAACGGGAAAACCGACCGCTCAGCAGCCGTTCACCAGGTTCAAATGGCTCCCGCCTGAGACTGAAATGGCTCCTGTCTGGTCCTGCAAAATGCGTCTCGTCTGCAGTTCGCCTCATTTCGGCTGAAAGAGTCGGTTGTTTTGCGTGAAACGAAGACATCGAGGGGTTGGAGTTATCCGGTCGTCCTTGGCGGAATGGTCAGGAAGTCGATCTTCTCCGGCCCGCCAAATTCTTCTTCATGCTCGTATTGTGTGCATCATTGTTGCATCGAGCACACGATAGGTCACACTTGTTAATAAATGTTGAATTTAGCTCGATCGACCGTGAGTGGCCATGTTTCACGCAAAACAACCGACTTTTTCAGCCGAAATGAGGCGAACTGCAGACGAGACGCATTTTTCAGGACCAGACAGGAGCCATTTCAGTCTCAGGCGGGAGCCATTTGAACCTGGTGAACGGCTGCTGAGCGGTCGGTTTTCCCGTTTTAGACATGCCCTTTTAGGCACTTTAGACCTCGCATAAGACCTATTTTTTTCGGAATCAGCGCGTCGAGATCTATCTGCTCACCAATTTTCAGCTCGATTTGAATTTCACACTTGGGAATGTTCCCTTGTTAGTTAGGCAAGAGACCAAAAACGTAAGACCCACACCAAAGGTCCTAACGTCTGCACCAAACTGTTCGTTTATGCAAATGGGTGCAGGCATCATTAGCTAACTTTCGTGTCTGCTTAGCTGGATACCGTTTATGTCCTGAAATGCATGACTGCAAAGTCTCGTAGACAGATTTGGTTTAGACTGTTTTCGACGTTGCTTTATAATTTTCAAGTAACCGTTTCGCTTGTGCGGTCGGTCGCTCCATTCACTGTTGGCTCTCTACGCATCGGTATTATGCTATCGCTCTTAATGCGTGACCTAAAATGATCCGTTTTTCAGCTTCGTGATCACGAACCATGGCCAACGATGTTGACATGATCATTGAGATCCTGCTGATTATAATTTTCCCGGTAAGATTTTTGACCTCAAGAACCCTCTAAATGTCCTCTTTTCAGCCTCTCGCCATCTGGTTCCACGGCCGCACCTGCGATGTCCATGTGCTTATCAACATCATCTTGCTGCTTTTCTTCATACTTGCCGTCATCCACGCGCTTTGGTACTGCTTCTTACGAGACGATGGGCCGCGTCAAGTCGTCGTTATCCAGAAGTAGGCCTGTGCTCTCTTCCCAAGTTGTCCGTCGGTAGAGGCAAAGGCTAGGCGTCAATTAACCCTAATATCCACCGTTCTATTCGTTTTGTATTTGTGTATGTGTCACATAAACTCATTTTTGAGTCTTTTCAGAATCCGATGGCTCACCAAAAGTTTCTGCGGTCTTCTGGCCATTGGAACGATTGGAACGCTTGCCGCGAGCGAGAGACCGCGAAGCCGCAATTTGCAGGTTTGCACGGTCGCGTGTGGCCGCTGGATTTTCAGTTTGTGCATTTACATCTCACGACCTGTCGGCATTTTTCGTCGAATTTCTGAATTTTCGCTTTTTCAGGGGCTCCCGGGTATGGTTTTGATCTTTACGGGGCAGTTATCCGGAAATCGCTCGAAAGCGTATCCTTAAAATCCTCGAAATTCCCCCCCCCCTTTCTGAAGCTGAGTTCCGCGAATATTCGGGCTCCTTTGAGCACGAATGCCGTCGAATTTCATGTCACTTTTCATTCCCGATTTCGTGGCGTTTACTGTTCCTTGTCGTGCCTTTTATCCACGTGCTCGTCCTTAACCCTAACCTCATGATTCCCCACTTTTTAGGTTGCTAATCACGATCAACTATGGCCGGATGCTGCGTAGGCTTCTGCGAAATCATCCTGACTCTGCTCTTCCCGGTAAGCTCCTGTCACCCTTTAACCTTCCCAACCTCCTTTTTGCAGCCTCTCGCCATTTGGTTCCATGCCGGCCGATGCGACGGTCATATGGCGCTCAACCTCGCCTTGTTAATCTTCTTCTGGATCCCGGCCATCATCCACGCGCTCTGGTTCTGCTTCTGCCGAGATGAATTCGCTCCCGCTCCGAGTCAAATCACCGTCGTCCGCCAAGTCATCCACCGATATTAGGCCTCCAATTTCGAAAATCATTCCCTATCCTTGAATAACCCTATTGTTCACGTTGTTATTGATCGTGTGCCTGTTACTATGCTGTTTCTTTGTTACGTTGCCAAATATACCCGCGTTCTATCGAGTCTTTCTAGTTGCCTGAATCCATCCATCCTCTACTTCTTCTAGCTTCCTCGATCGCCCCTAAACCCTAATATCCACCGAGTTATCCGTTCTATGCTGCATAAACTCATCTTTTGAGTCTTTTCAGGATCCGACGACTGAACACAAGCTTTTCTGGTCCTTTGACCACTTTGACCAGAAGTCGTTTGGAACGCTCGCCGCGAGCGAGAGACTTCGAAGCGATTTCGCGTGTATCAAATTTTCGATTGAAGCGAGGCGCCCGAGAACGAACCGATTTTGAGCGTCACCAGGGCCATTTCCCCCGTTTTCCATACAAAATCGACCTTCCGCCGCCCGCGCCAGTCTGAGATGAACGTGCGACGTTTCCTAGTAGGGGTATTTGATTTGGATTCGGCGATAGCTCCTTTGCTCACGGCATGATATGCAGATTCGCACGCTGGCGTGTGGCCTACGAATTTTCAGTGTGCACATTTGCATCACGACCTGTCGGCATTTTTCGGCGAATTTCTGATTTTTTGTGTTTTCTGGGTCTTCCGTGATTTTCGCAGCGCTGTTATTCTCTGAAAATCCTTCGCAAGAGCCGTCCTAAAACTCGAGATTGCTCCCTTTGTGAACCTGACTTCCGCAAATATTTCGGTTCCTTGGAGGGCGAGTTTCGTGAGATTTTCTAACGCTCACCTCATAATTCCCCACTTTCCAGGTTCCTAATCACGATCAACCATGGCCGGATGCTGCAAAGGCTGCTGCGAAATCATCCTGTGTCTTCTCTTCCCGGTAAGCACTTGTGTCACACTCCTAAATCTTCCTAATTTCCTCTTTTCAGCCTTTGGCCGTTTGGTTCCACGCCGGCCAATGCGACAGTCACGTGTCGCTCAGCCTCTGCTTGCTGCTCTTCTTCGTAATCCCGTCCATTCTCCACGCGCTTTGGTTCTGCTTCTGCCGGGTTGAAGCTCCGCGTCACATCACCGTCCACCGCTATTAGGCCTCGGATTTTCAGGGCCATTCTCTGTTGTCGTGTAACCATATTGTTTACGTTGTTATTCACCTTCTGCTAGTTGGTATGCTGTTTGTTGCTATGTTACGTCGCCAAATACATCCACGTTCTATCGATTCCACGTTTTAGGAACCTCGTCACATGTTTTTCGTTTTTCTGACCCCGAAATCGTTCGCAACGAGGGCGCGGCTTGTCAAGCGGTTCTCAACGCCAATCGGAATACTCGCAAGTTCGGTTTCGAATTTCCGAGCGTTCGCCCGTCCGTTTTTCACGCTTTTCTCATGTCTCGTTCAAACTCATGCGCGACAACGACAACAAGGCAACATTTGAATTTGAACACCACTCAGCGACACCATCCAGCGATACCTTTCCAGTTCTGGTTACTTTTATTGAATTTGATACTTTTGACGCTCTCGGCTGTTCCCACGCTTGATTGAGTCATTGGAGTTAGCGAAAGCGCATAATTTTGTCGAAAATATTATGCGAATCGGTGCAAAATTACATAAAACACCTCCAAAATCTTCAAAACATGAGAAATTAACGGGGCCGCGCGCGTTATTGCGCGATAATACATATTTTCTTGAAATCAGCATTGTTTGGCGCTTTGCGTCGTCTTACAGATTCCTATGTTGCAACAGCCTCGGCGCTACACGCCTCGTTCGAACGATTTCTCGGCTAAAGGCGACCTTGGCGCTTCGAATTCTACCAAAAACGCGCTTGAAGCCTCAAAATTTTCACCGCTGCTCTTCGACCACTGCTCCACACGGCTCGCGCAACTACGAAAATCGCGGCGGCGACGGCGAAATGCACGCAAACGCAAATGGCGCCGCTAGCGTAACCCGCGTTCGCTCAATCAGGCAACTCGCGTCTAGAAATTTTGGGACGGACGAACACGTCTGGATCGTTCTCCTTTATTTTATAAAGGATCATGACTGAAGCTGCAAAACAGCCCGAAAACCCGTCAAAATCGACTCAGAAACCCACTAACTGTCCTGGCGCGTGGAATTGGAAAATTCTTCATCGATTTTTCGAGCTTGCATCCCGAATTTCGGCTAATTTTCGCGGGTCTTCCAGATGAATTCAGAAAATCCGATTCTGACGAAGCTGAAGTCGGTGCTGACCGCCACCAAGTTTCCCAAGACCGCCAAGGAAATCGACAAACTTTATAAGTAAGTCGCTGTCACCGTTCTTCTAGGATCAGTTTTCCATTTCAGAGATGATTGGTTGACTGATTTGCCGTTCAAGGACCTCGGCTACACGTCCGTTGAGGCGCTGCTCAGATCGATGCACGAAGACGTGCACGAGACGGTCAAAAATGGCGTGTCCTACTTTGTGAAAAAGTTAGTCGCCGATTGTCCGATGTCGGGCGTCCGCAAGCTGGTGACGCGGACGGCGGACGACACGGCCGTGCAGAAGGAGCGCCCGAAGCCAGTGAAAAAAGGTGCGTTTAGGAGAGAGGAAGGTTTAGCATAAACGCACGACCGGTTAACGCTGTCGATGGATCAAGAAAGGATTTCGCCTGGAAGCGATAGCGGCGTCTGACAGACGTGAACTCACGAACTCCTGTCTACGATTCCGTCTGATAGACGTGAATCCACGACCGGTCACCCTCTTGCTCACCTCGGACAGTACCACATCATTCATTCCGTCTACTACATCATTCGCTTGATCCTATGTGTTTCAGTTGCGCCTTCGAAGACGTCCTCCGTTGGACCTCGCTACGCACCGTCGTCCTCAACGATATCTTACCCCTCCAACGGACAGATCTACCCTGGCATCAGTCCTTCGTATTCCAAGACGTCGTCAAGCGTTTCGAGCGAACCCCGCTTTACCGTAAGGATTAGAACTATGTATATCGACTCTAAATCGGTTATCTTCAGCGGGATATCTTTTGGGAGTCTGTGTTCCCCATGGTCCCAATGCGGTTCTCTGACATGGCGTATGAGCTGCATAGCCTCTTTGGAGTGAACATCCGTGATAGTGACTTTGTATGTCTTATTGTATGTTGAGCAATTGAGTGATCCTAATATTCTAGATGAACAGAGTCTTGGGAACAAGACAGACCACGTCGGAGGACGCAATCAACGAGTCGTTCCAAGGATATCTACAGGTGGTCTTAGAGCATGACGGCGTTTGGGTCAAGTTGGTGGACCACAATTCGAGCAACATGGACAACAGCTGGGCTGCCCATGGTCAGGAGAGCGAAATCTACCAGCGCGCGGCTCCTCCACGCAACGTCGCTCCTCAACGGGACCACGAAATTCCGGTCGCAGCGTCGGAAACCGAGTCGGATACCCTAGAGAGCTCCGATCTCGGCGAGAAGGACATCTACGACGAATACGTCGAGCATCTCCTCTCTTTCATGGTAAAGGGAGCGGACCTTTACGTTAGTTTATTACTTCAATCTCCCATTCTTAGTATCGTCAAATTTAGTCCGGCAACATCCCGAAGATCCTCGCAAAGCAGTTCCAATTCAAAAACGATGACGTCTACGACGAAGATCTGTTGATCTTTGTGGAGAATTTAGTCGCCCGTAGCGAGGGAAAAATGAAGCTGAAGTTTATCAATAATTTGGTAAGTTTTCATATCATAAAATCATCTTTTAAGATCAACTCTTTACAGGCCTTCCTCGAGCTCGCCGAGGAAAGCAGAGGCAATGATTACGTGAATCATCAGTTCATCCAGTGCGAGAGCCTTGTGCAGATCCTAGATAACGCCCTCCTGAACACGTCCATCGACGCTGTCCTGCGCAATCGGGTGAAGACGAAGACGGTTGAAGTCTCCGATTTTCTGGCGTTTGCGGAGGCCTCGCGATCCAAAGAGGACGTGTGCTCAATCATGTAATAAGAAACGGGAATAAATGTGCTTTACTCAATTTGTTTTTGGATTTTAAAGGTTCTGCCATGCTTGGAAAATATCGGTTTTGGTGTTTTCTCCTCCCAGACAGCTTCTGTCTGACGTTGGTCTAACAATTGTCTAGGTCGCATGTGCACTGCTGTTTTCGGTCAATTCAAACCTTGCGAGTTGCACGAGTTTTGGCGTTTAAGTCTGACCGTTGTCTGACCGTATCCATCATTTTTACTTTACGAGTGGCGCATGACCGGTCGGTTTTGACAATCTTAAGCTCTTCTAAGAACCGCAATCCTAACAGGTCCCACCACGACCTCCCTTCCTTTGCTCTCTTGGAATACTTTCCGCCTCCCAAATGCGCGAGTTATTAATTATGAAAAAATCATTTTCCCATCCATTTTCGATTCCTCAGCTTTTAGCTAACTGCCTCCTAATGGCTTTTCCTGTTAGAATCGATTTTCGCGCGTTCTCTCCGTGTCCGTTATATGCTTGAGGATCCAAATTCATTCTAGGATAATGAAGATCGAAGAGTTGACGAAGGAATACGAGGAGCTCGCGAGGTACAAGGACTTCTACTTCGAGGAGAATCCCTCGTCGACCACGTACGAATCCTACATTCTGGATATTAAGAAGAGGGCGAATGACCTGGTTTTGGTGAGTTTTTGGGTTATGAAATTGGATAAAATTCTTGTTTTCAGGAAGTGCCACTGGCGGAGGACGACTCGAACGTTTCCAAGGCGAAATACCATTTCCTGTGCGGTCAAATCCTGAATCTCTGCATCCAGTACGACCCGATCTGTGAGGAGCACTTGACGAAGGCAGTGAAGCTGAACAGTCTCCTGAGCAAGGCGTGGATTGAGTTGGGAGAGTGCGTGTGGAAACGGGCGCATTTTGATAGGGCCATCGACTGTTACAAGGTTGGATTCTTAGGCCGCTGTTCTTAAACCATAAGACGATTATTTTAGAACTCGATCGAAATCCAAGAAACGCCCGAAGGCCTCGTGGCCTTGTCCATCGCGCTTAGATCGAAGCTGAACACCCCGATCAGCAACCAGGACCGCGAAGCCGTCCACGATCAGTCCGTAGCCCTCTGCAAACGGGCGATAGAACTCGAACCGGGCTTCGGCAGGGCATGGTACTCCATGGGAACGTCTTGGCTCACTAGATTCCTTCAGTCGAGTCATCCTGTTCACCTGGTAATCTCTCCATTTCTGGCTTCCGTCTGATGCTTACCTCTTAAGATAAACAGCTCCAAAGCTTACGAAAACGCTGTGAAGTCGTCGCTCAGGTCCGCCGATATCCACCTCAACTTTTCCGTCGCCTTGAGACTTCAGTTACGCTACGCGGAGGCCCTGGAACACCTGAAAGAGGCGATTAGAATCGAGCCGGTTTTTAAAGAAGCCACGGACTCGAAAACCATCTTTGAAGCCTATCTTACGAAGCTTCAGAATGCGACGAATTCTAAGGGTTCGATGAACCCTGAGCTGTCGAGGTTTTAAGGCCGAATTTCAGGTCCGTTGTCAGCAAAGAAGATCCAGAAATTCTTGGCTTCATTAAACGAAAACGAGTGCTCGGCGATAACAAAGAAGGGCGCCGAGGTCGTTAGGAGCATTGTTCCTTTCACAGACCTGAAGCCAGGACTCAACCAAGGAACGGTGGTGTTTGGGAAGGTGGTCGTAGTGGTTGACAACGATCTGCAGATCCCTAGGTGAGCCAAAAATGCCCCACTTTCTTAAAAAGACGAATAAGATGCACAAACGCGCTCCATCATCCTTTTTCATTTTTTCTGGCGATCGTATTTATGCTCAGGTCACTCCAAATGGCTCCCCAGATGGGCGAATCCCGAAATCATCTGCTTCGCGCTTGAAAACAACATTCGCCTCAGCCATAAATCAAAATCTGAGCCGAGAAATCTGTTATCGCGTGTTTGTTTAAATGTTACGGCTCCGTCTGGGCGAATTTGTTATCCTGATTTATGGGAAGCCAGAGACAAACCTGTTTTGACCTTTTCCATTTTGGGAGATCCCTAGCTTTACAAGGTAACATTTCTAAATGACGTTTTAAGGACTCCAAAAAAGCGGAGATGACGTTGTCAAGCGTGGGCCGGGTGTCGAGCATTCCTGAAACACGTGGAAACTGACACGCTCTGCTTGGCCTTAATATGGCTAGATAAACAAAGGGACGCTGTTAAGTGGCTAAATTAAGCCCGTAACGGGACATCGACGTGTTCTTGGGGCACAAAACGTGTGGAGGATTGTGACTTCCAAGCTGGTCCCTGAGTAGTCATGAAGTAACCTTTAAACCCGAGTTCCAAACCTTAGGAATTTCCACGTTTCCCCGAAAGTCCGCACGTTTTTTGGAGCTGGAATTCTCGCACTTTTGTCACTTTAAGACTTCGTGAAATATTCACGCGCTGGCTTCCTTTGTTTGCCATCTCCTTAAGAGGTAAATACACACTTGTGCGCTCTGGAAGAGCCATAAGAAACGCGGCCAGGAGCACTTTCCAAATGTCCTCACGTGTAAGTAAACAGGAGCGATTACGGAAGCGGGAAAACGAACGCGGGAATCGGCAATCATGACGTATTCTGGAAACTAATGATACCATGTTGCAGCACTCTGGTCCTATCGGATAAGCAAGGAAACAGGATCATCGTTTGCGTGTTCAAGATTTCGAGGAATTTCGGAGTGATTCTCGGAGATTCGATCGCCGTGCCGAATCCAAATCTCGTCGAGGCGAAGGTATGTTTTGAGGAGGGTCTTCGATAACGCTCTCTTTGCAGGGAATCTCGTCTTCTCCCATTCGAATCCTCAAAGTAGACACCCCGGCGCTTCTGCTCCGAAACGGGAAACCAGTTCCTCGGGATCAAATGGCCAACTACGACGTCAGCGTTTCACTTCCAGCCGTCAACACCCAGTCATCCCTCTCATAACATCTTGTCACCACATCATTTTACCCATCTAAACTCCAAATTCTCCTCTTTCCTTAACTACGACGAGTCCTTCTCCTCGCGTTTCCTCCCGCGCGTGTTGTTTCACGCGATCCTCGCCGCCTGCTTCCAGGAAACACTCTCCAAGGCGTGTCCCCTTTCGCTCGCTCCCCGAATCGCCATTTCTTCGCTTAGTGGTTGTCGATTGTCCGGAGGTGGCTGACGTTTCCCAGATTAAGACAGAACAGATTTGGAAGAAAAAACGTGGATTTCGGAAGCTTTGTCCAGAGAACAATGGCGGAGAATCTTTGCAGACCCGACAAATAAAAGGCGAATTAATTGGATGGGGTTTGCAGTGAATTATGGGCGATTAGGAGGGGTTCCGGGAAGCGCGAATGTTGCGCTTTGAAAGGAATTTTTTGAGGGGGAGAGTCGGTATAATTGAGCTTTAGGAGAAAGGCTTTTATTAGGCAAAATGTTGTTTTGTGTGTTTTTTAGATTATGAGCTCAAAAGGTGGAAAGAAGATGTTGAGTGGAAGAGGTTTTCAAAAAACTCGTTTTCAAGTGGTAGCCATGCGGACACCGATTTAGAAGACAAGAGCCTCAGTTGGGCCTTGGAAACAATTTTGAGAAATTTGTGTTTTAAAAATTCGACTTTGAGAACACCCACGGTGACCGGTTTCCACGCTCAAGTTTTGGTTCAATTTTCGCGGTTTCCTAGGTTCGACCTCCCCGAAAACACTGTTTGCATGCCCAACTGATTTATTTAGTTTTCGAGATTCCAAAGATTGACAAATGTGCTGGATGCGTCTTAAGCAAACAGTTTCAGGTGGAAAAACAGAGCCGCCGGGTGATTGATGGAAAGTGACGTGTTTATCCCGATTCTCTCCTTGAAATACTTTGACTCAATTTTAGATTTTTTCTATTTTCGGTTTTTCTTGTTTACGCGAAATGCAAAACGCCCACAGAAGAAAGTGCGAAGATTAAATGCAGTTGTGCAAATCGAGAAAAAAAGGAATCTTTTGCTGAATTCTGGTAGGGCACACTTCTGTTCCGTGGTCCCTTGACACGTTATGGTCGTGAGCCGGTGATTAACGAGGCGCAGCCGTCACCCCTCCGGATTAAATTGAATTTTTTGTGCATCAATAAAATAACTTGGAAACCCATAAATTCACCGCCGCGCACTTTCCATAAAATTTGTCTCCACACGTCATTTGGGCGATGAACAGTGGAAGGAGGATGATGGGATTGACCACAAAGTTTTTGAGGTCACAAAATTAATCGGCCAATTTGAGGAAAATTATGATAAATCGGGAAACGTCATTTTAATGGATTTTAAACTAGCATAAAGCAATTCTCATGTTTGAGTATTAAATGTCCCTTCCCGACTGCAAAGCCTCAGCCGCCCTAAATTCTTAAAACCGAAAATTATCCGAGTACACTACACCGAGAACACGGAGTCCTTTCCTTGTCCTCTTCTGTTATTTTTTATTCATGTATTTAAATTGGCTGCATGTTTACAACAGATGCGTCCGCGACCTTTAAGTGAGCAGTTCTGAGCGCGGGGAAAACTTCGGAGTTTCCTGGCAAGGACAGCCGTTCAAATTTTGGTTCATCTAGCGTAAAGGGCCACACGTCTTGGATGTGTTTTGAAAGCTTTGTTTCGCGTTTAATTAAACACATGAACAAGGAAGCATACAGAAGGAGGAACGTGAGCTCACGTGCCCCCGACGTGGCTATCCTTAGGTTAAGGCTGAGCTGTAGAACTTGGAAATCCTCTAGTTATTATCACCAAAGCGTCCCAAGAGCGCAGTCATAAAATTTGCACACAAATTATGGTATTCCGTCGAGCACCCCACGTTTGTTCGGTCTCTCCATTCTGTCTTCCTTGTGCGCAATTATTCTGTTTTTTCTTCGCCTTATCAAGCCAATTATTCGGGGTGGAAATCGTCAGCGAGGATCTATGAGCTCCTGCTTAGGAAGTTTAGAGATCTGTCCTTCCAAGCGTCTTAAACCAGGTTTTTAGATTAACCACGCGTGCGTTCACTTCCTCCTCATCTAACTTTTGCCCTCCCAAACCTCTCAACCAGGCTAATTCCCAGCTTCCACCTGTGTCTGCACCCACTTCCTTTATGCCCTCTGTCCAAACTCCTTCGCACACCAGCATTCCCGATTTCGACCATTCAAACGCGACTTGTTCCTCGATTCCCCGACGACGCCGTTGTCCCCCTCCCCCCAATTTCATAATCGCCCTCTTATCGTCGAAATCGCTGTTCCTTCTCGGCTAAACGTTTTCTTGGCATTTCGAAGGAAATTTGAAGTTTGAGGCGGAAAACGTGGCCAGAGGGAGTGGCCAGGGAGCACCTGCCCTTAATTGCGGGGGCCCTTTGCGGCATTCTTTCCAGACGTGACAAGACCCATCACCGCTGCACTGGGACCTATGATTGAGTGTCCCGAAAAACGCTTTAAAACACAAGGTGAGTTTGTTTAGCTCCACTCCTCGTCCGCTGCACATCCTTTATCATTGAGGGAAGGAAGCTAAGCGAAGCGAGCCAAGGCTCAACTGTTTGCCGCTTTCGGGCTTCGTGTGAGGTAATTACGCGTAATTGCGCCGGTCAAAACGTGACGAAAGCGGACGCCGAGTTCAATTACGCGGAGGGATATATGAAGAAACGCTGATTGTTTTGTTTTCGCCGAGGACGTTGTTGCGACCGACTGTTGTTATCACCTAAGGAAGACACGGGAAATTTAACATTCAAGCGTTTTCGAACACGCACAAACGTTGATGACAGCTTTTAGCAACACAAGATGTTGCGTTTAGCCCAATTCAACTTAAACCTTTATCCTTATTTTGGCTTTTTTCGCGCTTTTAAAACAGCACTCAAGGGCGCCTCTCGACACGCGCCTGTTCTGGACATGTATTTAAATGAGTTTTCGCGAAATGTTAGTTTTAAACTTGTCACATTTTGGATTTTTTTGTGCCGAAACGGATTTGTGATTAATGGGTGGAGGCGTGAAAGTAAGGAATTTGGTGTCCGTTTGTTATTTGGGAAAAGACAGGGACTACAGTAACTTTTAAACTAGGCCACAGTGAGTACACCTGTGAAAGAGTTAAGACACACTGTGAACACCCTCTCAACGCCTAATCTCTGAATCTTTCTGCTTTTCGGTTATTTTGTGTGTCCTCCCACCCTCGGCGGCCAAGCGGCCCTTGTGAAGTGGAAGTGGGTGGTGGAGAACAGCGCAATTGACGCAGTTTTTGTTTGCTCAGGTTTGTTGGCACAGTTCTAAGCTCGTGTAAGCGCAAGTTGTTTCTTGTATTTCCCGACTCGGTACGGTTTTATGACGTGGCTGTGGGTTTTGGAGTGTGTGAAATCGAATTTATAAGGTAGAGAATGACTTATAAGGACAATCACAAGGCAAGCGTAAGCTACACTTTGAATTCGCGTTGAGGTCTTTTCGAATTTATCCACATTCAGCATATAAATTGCGTTCCAAATTTTCTAAGAATTGACTTTTAACTGAACCGAAGAGTTCTGCCTACACTAACAACATATTGTGTTCCCAGCATGCTCGTTCAACGTACCCATTCAACACAAAAACTGAATTTCCGTATTTTTCAGACCTCTCCTTTTTGAATATTCAGAATCCGAACTCGGAAGAAACCTCGAAGATTCGTGCGTGTCGTGCCGGCTTTTGTGACCCTCTCCGAGGTCGTTATGCAAAGTGTTTAATCTCCTGACAAAGCGCCATTTGTCACGTCATAAAGTTGGGTCGTTATGCCCGGAAACGGGCTACATGTTTAGTTTGGAGTTGAGAACACTGAACTTGTAAATAACAAAGTAGTTCTAAGTGGGCTTGTTTACACGTTTTTTAAGATTCCACAGCTTTTTCAGATCTGGGAATATTCCAATCTCTGCTTTCTCCAGAATCTGGTCTCCCTGCCAACTCGACCTTTCCGAGAGTCTTCTTTGCGTTCTCCTAAATATTGCCTCCACAGTAGGTGTGCAGCACCCCGAATCTAATGCGTTTTCATGATGTTTTCGCCGCTTGCTGATTCACTTCAGTTGTTGACAGGCGGCTGGGTGCACCCACTTCCAGCGCAGTCTTTAGTCTGACGGTTTCTGGTGAATTCAATCTGATTACGCATTTCCAGCTAAATTGTTTTTCGACACAATGTGCGAAGTTTTGTTTGGAGGAAGACGAGATTTCGTCGTGAAACACGAAAATTGAAACTTTGCAGGTGAAATCTACATTTCCGTGCACTCCACATCTGCTCACTTCCAGACTTCTTCTCAAACAAATAAGAGTTCGAAGATGGCCTATGCATAAATAATGACCTTGCCAGACTTCGGAGAATCTTGTTGTTGCTTTTTCGGGTTGTCAAAGAGAAGCGGGTCTCCCTTGTCTGGCTACAAATACTACTTTTCCTCGAGCTCCAAATTTAAGTTACCGTAATCCCACTTATTCTGGGACCGCTCCAGCCTCGCTTTTTCCCAAAACGCCTCTTTCAATCTCGTCCGCAGAAAGTTGCCACTTTACCCGCTAAGACATCGCCTCTCCTCTCCACCGAACGCTCTCCTGCAAGTGTTTCTCACTCGGAACAACTCAAAGACTTAAGAGCGTTAATGAATTCAGCAGCATTCGGGACGAGGAGGAAGACGCTTTGACAATTTGCATCTTTTATGAAGTTTGAGCGTCCTCTCTTTGTCGCCACAGAATTTATTGCTCTCGAGCGGTCGCCGCATAAACCTCACGTCAACTCGATCGCTGGATTTCAATGGCATCACTCCTACTTTACCCGTCCACCCACTTTTTATGGTCATGCGGTATCATTAGGATTGTGAAAAGGGGAGGAAAATGGGCGAAAGGGATCGGATTCGCGGAGATCGGAACACCCCGAAGCGGATGTAAATGTTGGAAAGGCTGTTCCCAATTTATGCGACTTTGAAAATTGGTCCGTTTTAACTCACATTTTTAGTTTGTCCAAGTCTCCAATGTCATTCTGGTAACATGACACTCAGGTGCAAACATTAAAACTTGAAATAGGTCGAGTGTTTCAAAACTCGAGGCTAAAAACAGTCTCTCAAAAGTCAGAGATTCACTCGCTCCCCTCAAAATCAATCCTTTTGTTCTAAAACCATTTTAAACATGATATGTGAGAGAACCGCTTCTTGCCCCCACCCTCCGTCATAAGTTTGTTTGCTTTTCGTTTTGGGCGACAAGCGGGCGCGCGAAAGGAACGAAAACTGATACGAGGCGGACGGAGGTCTTGGACGACGCAGACGTCGCTTGGAGAGTCCGAATCCCAGAGAGGAATATGATTTTAATTAATACCTTCTCACTTGCAGAAACAAGTCGTGTCGTGCGTTAGAGGACGCGTTCCGGGTCGGTTATTCGACTCCTTTTGTTGATTTCTAGTCGCCGAATTTTTAATTTCCTTCCAAAGGGCTAAAAATGGATTTGTTGAATAGGATCTGATTGAGCTTCATGTGGTTTGTAGGCTGTTTTAGAAACGTCGACGAATGTGGAAATCTAAGCACCTGCATTTTGAGAAAGGAACTGATCTGTGGATGTTTGTTTACTCTTGTGAGTTCCTATAAAGTACTTTGAAGGGTGACATTGATGGGCGCGGACATAAATTACTATTTTTACGATGATCCGGGGTTCTAGGAACTAGACTGCCCTTCTTTGTGCCGTTAGGTCTTCAACCTATTCACATCTGCTCTGTCACTCAAGTAACCTTTGCTCAAATCGTTGTTTTCCACTGAAACTCAACCCTTCGGTTCGGGTCCATCCGTACCTTAATCTGTTCTTTCCAAGTATTATTTTGCCAATGTCCAAGGATCCAATATGGTAGTCCAGTCCAGTATCCTATTACGGAAACGCGCTCTCACCGTAGGATACATCAGCAATCCAAGATTCAATTCCTGAACTTCACCTTCAAACAAGCGCTGAAGCAACAAAATACTAAAAGTGAAGGAATTTCCCGAAGTCGTTCAAAACACCCAAAGCCAAAAAAATGAGGCCAATTCGGAGAAACACATGCCTGTAGATTGCGAGAAACGGTCGGGTGATTAAACTTTGGGTGAGCAAAGGCCGGAAGACTGCACTAAAATAGAAAAGTTGTTTGTCAGGACCTAATTTGACTACACGTGACTACATGTGCGAGCTAATTTAGGAAGGACAGGGGCAGGCCAATCCAATTTTCGAGATTTGAGAGTAAACCTTGTTATGATCAATTCAAGAAAGCTTGAAAATATTGAAAAACAGCCTTGACGTTTTGTGTCTATTTGTCAAGTTCGATCCTGACAAGGCTTCATTAGAAATTCGAATTTTCACCTGCTTGACCTAAAGCACAGATAGCTTCAGTTTAAACTAGCATATTCATGATTTTTTGAGCACGCTTAGATTTGTTGGCTACATTCCATCCTCTTCTATATACCAATATCCACTGTGTGTCCCCTGTTTACACCTAAATTCAGAACTCTCTGTTTTCTTCTGTCAGCTTATCCTTGTTTGCACCAAACGCCCTTTCCGCTCAAATCTCCCAAGACGAATTCATCACTGCGCGTCTTAAAAAAGTCTCTTTTTCGCACTTTGTCATTAATTCCTCTCTCGCTTCTCCCTATCAAATTTTTTCACCTCCGAAAGTCGCCTTCTGGCGTTCTCGGACATCCATTTATAATTTGTTCGCCGTCGTTTTCTGGTCTTTGTTCTAGGCCAACTATAAACCGACACGACCGGCCCTTTTAGCGGTTTTTTGGCAAATTGGATAAGGTCGGACAAGCTTTTCAGGCCGGAACTTGTACGACAAACCCATAAAGTGCTAAAGTAGTTTTGTTGTCGCGGGACGGAATCACATTACCTTTAGAATTTATGAGAGTGCGTTAGGAGACGCGTTAGGACTTTGGGATAATGCGCGCGTGGGCCATTTATTTTGAGATAAATTAAAAATGGAAAACATTTCGACCTTAACGCTTGAACTATAATGGCGTATGATCCTTCTGCGTACATCGTCGAAAGGTCGATTTACACAAGGCCCCCACGGCTAAGTGTACCTAAACTCGGTTTTAGGTTCGTTTTTAGTTACTAGTTTTTGGCAGATTCGGTGCGTAGTGATGCCAT
Source organism: Steinernema carpocapsae (assembly GCA_000757645.3). Taxonomy (NCBI): domain Eukaryota; kingdom Metazoa; phylum Nematoda; class Chromadorea; order Rhabditida; family Steinernematidae; genus Steinernema; species Steinernema carpocapsae. The sequence goes on along the minus strand of AZBU02000012.1, from coordinate 302,477 downwards.
AAAGACCGCCAGCGTGGTCCAAAGACTCGTCTTTTGTTTTCTCTCTTCTGTCCCACTGGGGTCGTTTTTTCTACCTTATGTGACATTTGGCACAAAGCGAATTCTCTCCACGATTCTATGCCATAAAGCAAGGCGTAACGTTCTACGTATGTTTACCCTGTTTTTTCCGTGTTTCTCCAAAATCTGGTAGGAATTTGTGACTCATAATTTATCTTTGACTTGAAGTTTGGTGTGCGTGCGACTCAAAACACTCAAAACATCTCAATTTCCGTTTAAAACTCGTAGGATAGTGCGGGTGCAACAACAGCGCCAGACACCCTTCATCTCAACACAAATTTTGTTCCAACTTCAATGCAATTATAATCCAACTAATTGCAACTGCTTGTAACCTACGTGACCCCTATTTCAGTCAAGCTAGAATCCTAATTGGACCCCACTGGATCTCCAGGAATTCTAATCTAATCATCTATTTTTTGCCTTTGGATTTAATTGCTGTCTGGCTGCATTTGCATTTTTGCGGTTTAATGACGCAAGAACCGTTTCTTAGGAATTATCTCTATTTTTTAGAGGTCTGGGAACGTTATCACTCATAACTTATGGCCAAGTTCGTTCCCAACATTCTTCGGTCGCTTAAAAAAGCGTAAAATTTTAAAAACGCACTTTACCGTTTCAAATTTGAATTGTTGAATACGTAAGCGCTTCAATTTCCACAAGTGCAGGCGGCAATTACGCGTCACGTTGTTGTGATGGTCTTTGTTCGGCTCTACGATCAGTTAAAAAATCATCTTAAGACTTCTAAGGTGCAAGGAGTGCGATACAACGGCTTCAAAACGAATCTACTCTCTGCCGTGCGACAGAGTAGCTTTTTCCGATTTGACTTAACCACCTCAATTTTTCATTTACGCGTCATTGTTTAATTTGCCAGAAAGGGGAGAGAACTCCGGACTCAAATGTAACGCCTCGGTGCGCTCTAATTTAGGCATGACAATTAGCAACGAGGAAGACTTTTGGGATAGGGAGGTGGGTGCCATTAAGTGGAGCTTTGTTCAAACTACGTTTTTTGAATTTGAAGTCTGTTGCGAGGTTTTTGAAAATGCAGTCGTATCGGAAACAGCAAAACATAACCATCTGGATTATTCGGTCTCCTTTTTCTTATATCCCCTAAAATTTTCCTTCCTTGAAGAACACACGTTCTTCTGTGGTTCTGGCCACTTTCTATTTTAACCGCCGTGGCAGCCAGGAGTTAAAATTTGGTGTTTGATCCTGAATTCTACTTTTAGAGGTTATTCCGCCTGATTCCGTGTCACCTCTAGCTCGTATTAACGACCCACTTCGCGTGTCTGCAAACACTTCATATCTGAGTCGTTTAGTCATTCCGGGATTCGCGATCAGCGTCTAATGCTTGCTCCGTCACTTTCAGGCAACTCTCCTCCTAATTCGGCCCCCGATTTCGAGCTTCTCATATCTCGTTTTTCCGTCCGAAAAACAACTCTATTATCCAAACTTTGCGACAGTCTGGGAATGTTGTCGCGCAGATCATCTGAATCATTTTCGACGTGTCCCACAAGCGTTTTAAGCCTCTCATTGGCGCTGTGATTAATACGTCCTTTGGGACAAAACGAGAGGACAAAGACCCCAACGCCGTTTCGTGAGTTATGAGCTTTTGTTGCGGTTGTGGAGGATTTATAGAGCCATGCTTGATGTCCTAAAATAAGAAAATAGGAGTTTTTGGGTGGGAGAGGCATGAATCAGAGTAAACAAGATATGCAGATATGGGAAAACTCGGATCAAAACAGGCTTGGTGAAGGGAATGCAAAACAGTTGGTCGTTAATTGCATTGAGGGAGATTCTAAGTCAGATTAGAAAACGAATTTGGGCCTTGACTTGTTTGTCCTCCAAAGCCCATTTTTGTTCAATTCTTCGCAGTTCCGTTTGGTGTTTTGAAGTTTTAAGGCGTCAGAAAAATGAGTCTCCGGCGACGAAAAAAGCGAACAACGACCGACCGAAACATAAACAAAACATGACTACGCGCAGTTGTCCCATCTTCTGCTCGTGACAAAGATGTCGTTTGAAATTAGTTTTGGGAAATGCCAGCATAGAATTTTGGGTGTCCTGCAGACGACATTCATCTTTTTGAGGCATCCCCGTGTTTCTTAAATAAACCCAAACGTCATTTAAATCCTCAAATTCTTCTCCTTTATTATGCAGCCTTAATCTGGGCGGTCCAATCAGTTCAGGCGCCTCGGGCAAAAGCCAAGAAAAACCAGCAGTAGCAGAAAGTGGCTAGATTAGAGCGAAGGCACACAAAACACTTTTTCGACTCCTCCCTTCGCGGAAGATCCGCTTTTAAACAAATTTGGGCAAAGAAGGAGACTTGCGAAGAGGAGACTCGGCTGCGGCGGGTGTCAAGTGTGCACACATGTTTAATTAGTTGGATGTACAGACGGGGGCGCGGGTGGCTTTGGAGTTTCCGGAATTCTGTTATGACAGCCAGGAAACTTTCTGCTTCAAATCGTTTTCTCTGGCTCTTTTTATACCGCGAACCGCCTCGCCACCCTTCCAAACCACACTTCCCCGCCACCTTTTTGCAGACCGATCCCCCTTAATTCCTGGCCGAGTCAACTCGATTTCCTAATCAAATCTTTCTTCTCCGCGCCGCTTAATCGCGCTTTCCCACAATGCTGCTGTTCTTGATTTCTTGGAATGTCGCCCGTTTCCCCAAATATTAAGAATTTTCCATTTTGAATAAGCACAATTTTCTCGCATATTTTGAAAGTAGCATGAACTTAAGCTTCCAGTTCTCAAGCACTTCTTAAGAATTTTAGTGTCAGATTCAGACAATGCACTCAAGTGCTTGGGGTGCTGATAAGGGGGTGGAGTACGGGGGGAAGCTGTTTGTGATGTAAGAGAAAATTCCGGAGGAGTTGAGGAAATCAGTTTTTTGTTCTCGGTTTGGAATATAAATAAGGACTCTAAAGTCTTTTCGTCACCACCAAGGACACCTTAGGCTTCTTTTTAATGCTGAAAACCTGTCCTGTTCTTTGACTTTAGAAGTCGATCTGGTCACAAGGGCCTCTGGCCTCTTTTGAACGTCTTCCTATTTTGCTCCTCTTCAGAAAATTCTAGCTACAGTAACGCTTTTTTATGTGTCCAACTAAAACAGAGTCCCAAACGCCTCACGCCATCAACACCCGTCGCCAGAACTAATCGATTTAAATCCAAGTTTCTAATCGAATCTCCCAAAATCTAATTCCGCAATTGGCTTTCCACTAAGCGTCGAGTTTCAAACCTTCGGAGGCAGCAGACTGGAAAGCATCCTCGTTTGCCACTCGTTTTTTGACATGTTTTGAACTTGTCTATGTTTTGAAAGCACTGTCACTCTTGTCAGCGAAATTAGCGTCTGGGTTCTTTTGAACAATCTTAGATTACACTACTTCTGAGTATCTCCAGAAAATCGAGTGCAAATTAGGAATTTAGAGATGATGAGTCCGTGTACGGATAGTGCGGGAAACCCGCTTGCTGCTTAACGAGGTCTTTCTGTCAAGGTGTCCTTTAAGTAGCAAAACCAAAAGCTATCCAACAATTGAGCTGACGACGCCAACCTTTGGGAAAAGATGATCTTAACTGCTGGTTCGATATTTACGTTTTCTTGTCCTTGTTGATATTCTTAGCTTCACTTGATGTGTAATCACCATGTAAGCAAGAATTTTCCCAGACCTCTGAATCTATGAGCCGTTCCTACGCTTGTTTGCGTGTTTTTGATGTGACCATATTTACGGTTTATAATTTGTTTGGCATCATTTAAATTGTTTGCTTTGAATCAGCTAAAGCGAGATGTTGACAGTTATACTTATGCTTAAGCGACCAATCTTTGGCTCATGCCCTACAATAAAAGGTTATAAATCTTGTATTGTGACTGTAGCTAAGTAAGCATTAGTACTCACTCGTTAAATTCCCAGCCCCTAGAATACAAAATTGTCATTCCTTAGTTATAGGGCTATGCCCTCCAATTACTCACTTTTACCCTTTTTTCATAAGTGTGATTGTGGTCCAAAAACCTCTCGTGCGTAGCTTTATCCAACTTGTTGTTTTCGAGGAACTCTATTCAGAACCAATTCCACGGAACGAGTTCATGCCTAATGGGTCTATGTGTTTAGTCGCCGCACGCACTGAGAGCCCTGTCCTGGACCGATCATTAATTTAGAAGTAAGCACGTCTAGCAATACAGAACGTGTAATTGTTATTGTTGGCGCCGGCGGTTAGTCACAGTTCGGTAACGCAGTTTCTAACAACTCGAGTTAATCTCAAGGTGTTTATGGGAGAACGCGCAACTCTAAGATTAGGAGTTTCTGCAGAACAAAGCCTCTTAAATGCAAATGACGTTCGGATTACTTGTTTGCTTTTTATGTTTTATAGTTGGCAAGAGTACGCACGCGCGTTTGATTTTCCTTATGGTTGACTCCTTATGCAACAACGTGTTTGTTAAAGAGGTTTTTCAGAAAGTCAAAAAGGTTTTTTTGCCTTCAAATAAAATGAGTTTAGACTTTTTTGGTTTATTGCAGCGTTTCTAAGCTTTGTAACCTTCTTCAGCGTCCCTGCTTGTCACAATTCAATTTGCCCATCCAATACAAACGACATTTGCGGCCAACTTTTGGGACATTTGCAGATCGTTCGTTGACATTTGCATGTGATTTGCTTTGTCGTTTGCAGCTTGTCGGTCCCAGTCTGCCGGAACGGAAACCACATTGAACAATAACCAAGCCTAAGCCTGTCAGCAGTGCAAAGCTTGCAAAGTCGGTAATGCTTGCTGTCGCGCCTTCGGCGCTACCAAAAAACCATGGCAGCCTTAAGCCTACACACACCTGCTGCAAGGCGGCTTCGCCGCGAAAACCTTATTGGAAAGTTCTTAGCCGAAGCCTATGTTCATCTCAACCTGGCAGCCTAAAATGCTTTTTCTACATTCTCCACGTGACCACCTGCCGCGGCGGCCACGTGAAGAGCTACTTCGTAAAGAGCTAACCGCAGAGCGTTAAGATAAAGTTTCAGATGTTTGGAGGTAATCGAATTGATTCGGTGGTGATTGCTTTGAAGACCCACCACAGATCCGCGTATGATTCACGCATGACTCACGAGAGTGCGCTTTATCGCTTTTGAAAAAAGCTGGCCGCAAATGTCCTCTTTCCAAAGAAACCCTTCTTGTCAACAAATCTTGTCCCAATTGGTTTCCATTAATTTTTAGAACGTTTGCTTGTTTTTTTTTCTCAGACCAGGCGGTTGGAACAAACAAAGAATTAAGGCAAGAATGATGTCAGCAAAGTCAACCGATTTGTTACATTTGAGGGAAGCAACACTTTTGGTGTGGGAGAGGATTAGTCGATTTTGTGGTTGAGAGAATTTTCTGGTCTTTTGAGGTGTTTTTGTTTTTGGCAGGGAGGCTCAGATGGGAGAGAAAACAGAATTTTATAGCGAAGACATAAAATGAAGAAAATTATTTTGTCTAAGAGGACTTTCTCATAAACAATGAGTCTTGTTATAGGAACGTAGATACAAACCCTATTTAGAGTTGAATTTGTGCGTGTGTGCTTGGTCTTGTTCCCTGTAGACGATGTGGATGTGGAACTGAGAGAATTCAGCTGGACTTGTTGTGGGGTTCGAATTTACGGCTGGTCTTTGAATCACTAGAGGAGGTCTTGTTGATAAAACGGACTGCTCTTGCTTATAATTTAAAGCCGACGTCTTGAACCCGGTTTGGCTTATTTGCTGCTAAACACTTTACACTCTTTACATTGTGCGCTCTCGAACCCTGTTTCCTTAGCACCTATCACGCCTCAAATCAACTCTCAAGCCCACGACCTAAAAGTCTGATTCTCAGCAAGTACCTGTAACAACGTGGCAATCCCACAAGGGAAATCTTATTTTGCTAACGTCGTTCACGCTTTCTGTGCCCTTAGACAATGCCTGATTTCAGCTAACGGCTCTCAAATCATAGGTCACTTTTAAACTGCGACTGTTTGATGCACCATTGTTCATTTTAATTTATGAACATTTAGGAAATGTTTGCGTTGAGTCTTTTAATTGGGTTCTTGTTATGGAGATAAGTGCGCAGAGAGCGCCTCTTTTTGTCACCTTTACTTCACTTTGCTACGGCTGTTTCTTGATTGGTCTTTCTTATGCTTTAGGATTGGCTACTTTTCAATCTCACTTTCTGAAAGGCTAAGACACCATCTTCTAATGACCAAAGTCAAACTGCTCCCGGCAGATAAAGACAATGCACCTGTAGCTTCTCCAGACTTATCAAAGCATTAACCGAATTCTTAATTGAGTTGAGGTTTTCCGTCTTTCCACACGCTGTTTTCCACGCGTCGACCTTTTTACGGAAAGCACTTTCGCTCATTATAATTGCGTGTTTTCTACAATCAGGAATGTCCTCCGGGCAATCGCTATCCAAACTAGGGTTTGTGTTATGGTGCTATGGTTTAGATCTACAAGGTCGATACAACGTTTGACCTTTGAGAAGATCTGTCTACGATCGACCTACGTAGGGGACCTGAAGCTGTCGCTAAATCTTGAGACCACGCAAAATCGAGATGTTTTGTCCCGTAATTCTGGTTTTGCATTTGCTATAAATGTCTGCTTCCAGCTCCTTTTAAGCTCCTGCAATCGTCTGTCCCGTATTATTCCTCAATTTATGCAGCTATTCGTTCGTCACAAATCAAATCCTTGCCTAGTCAGTCCTGAGCTGCGTCATCTCCTTTTCCCACTTCCTCGAAACTTCTTTAACCTCCGATTCTCAACCGAATTTGCATTGATCTCTCCTCATCTTCAGTCCCACACCCTCCAGCTGCAGCCTCCTCCGTTTGAACCCCAAAACGGAGGTAATCCTCACTTTCGGCCTTCCTCGTTCTCACACAAAGCCTATTATAGGCTCTTTCACCAAGTGGACCTCCTCCTCTTTTTCCTCTTCTTGTTGCGGTCTGGCCTTCTCGCAAATGGCCCAGCCTCCACCGTGCTCTAAAAAATCCCGCCTCCATCTGTTCGCCCCTTTCTTATACCTTAAATTGGAACGAGCGCTTCGCTAAAAGCCCTGTCGTCACGCCGCTCTCCGCATTGTCTTTTGCTTCGTTTGTTTTGCTTCGGGTTACTTTTGTGTCTTTTTTGTGTGGGTCACCGTGTCATCGTGTCAACGGCCTTGGGCGTCTTTGGAGGGCAAACTCAAAAAATATCTGATGTTTCAGAGGCTTAAAGAGAGGAGAGACAAACTCAGGTCACGCGTGTGCAAATGAGATGCCATTAGTGGAATAAGATTACTGAAACGAGAGAGAATTCGCTGCTGCTGCAAGGGATAAGCGACCAGACCAGCTCGGAAAAGTCGAGATGTCCCAAACGTGCTCTGGACTCAACGAGAGCATCATCCACGAGGCGCGGAGCTACTACAATGAGGTGGGTGCTTTGATATGCCCGAATTCCAAAGATTACTCCTCAAAATCCCCTCCAAAATTCATGTCTCTCCATCCTGCATATTTCAAATACCACGCATTCCCACCGCACATCCCAAATTACTCACGAAAAAGCGCTTACGGCCGCGCCTACCTCCGATGAGATCAACAGCCTTAATTACAAGAATTAGAATTTGTGGGAATTTTCTTGTTTTTAGATCTTCCACAAGTAAACACGAGTTTTAGATTTGGCCATTGTCTTGGACCTCATTACGTGTTCTGTCAAAAAAGGCTAAAACGGTCTCAGCCACTCAAAACAGTAATAAGCTACAAACACTATCCGAAAAAGTTCACAGCGACGTTCACAAAACAAAAACCGCAAATTTGTTTACCCTAAAAACAAATTTTAATCCGGAACTGCCGGAAACTCGTCCAGCTAATCCCGGGGTGTTACGAAGACAGTTGTTTATGCCTCGTAGGACTTATGTAATTTAATTTAAACTAGAGCAGAAGAGTCCTCGCACTTGTATTTATAGGCTTTCGGAAATTGCCATTAGTGTCACTGCCATTAGTAGGTAGTCAAGCACTTCTGGAACTGACTCCCCCGTAGTCTTCCTAGGTTGATTCCAAAGGTTCTGGAAAAAATGAGGAATGTCGAGACGGAACCGAACTATGAAGGATTATGGCCCCTTTAATCCAGAGACCTTCAAGACTGACTCAGTCTCAAATGAGTGTAGCCTGTGTCCCAAACCAAAACCACGATGACAGGCCGTTGTCCCAATGTTGCTTTCTAGAAAATCCGCTGTTTTTGTCCATCCATGTTTTTGCCTGGCGTTTCCCAGCCGCTCGCCTCAGGCGCTCATCGGCGACGGTCTCTGTAATCCCTAAAAGAAACACTGCACAAATTAACGAGAATAATTTTGTGGGCTTTCGATCGCAGATGGGCTTCAGGGAAAACACAATATCTGGCTTAATTTGATTGGAGTGATAAACAGTCATGTGTGCAGTCGTGGGAAGAAAACGGGGAAAGGGAAAAGACGAGACAGATTTATTCTCCTCAACATTTTTCAAAGTCGGCATTTCAATAACAAGCGGAAATTAATAAGCGGCAAGACGGAATTACGTCCCTGGAGGGTCGGAGACGTGCGACTCCATACTCCTAAACAAACTCCAGAGGATTCGGAGTCGGAAAACAAAAAAGACCGACCACTTTGACTTGGCCCCTCACCCCACAGTTTGCACGCAAATCGGATTGTTAAGATTTGTCGTCTGGTTATGACATCCTCGTGGGGTCGTCTGAAGTCTGCAAACATGGACCCAAAGTTTCAAGAATGAAACAATGTGAAAGTGTGCACGTTGCACTTGAGATTCAAATTCGAATATGTGGAAATTGGATTTAGAAAGGAATAAATCTGATGGCCCTTGCAGTGGGTTTTTGTGTGGGCCGACGGATAATCCGATTTTGGGGACGCGGGGAAGCGACTTCAACGGGTTTAGGAATGTGGAGACTTGGATTATGCCTCAAAAATATGAACTCCGAAAACCCTTAAATAGAGGTTGAATATTTTTAGCTTCTGGGCGACTACGTGGCCGCCTACAACGTGATCCACGTGTACATCTACCAGTTCCTCTGCGTGGTCGGAGTCCTGGCCAACATCTCCATCATCGTCGTCCTCCTCCGACCGGTCATGCGCAAGAACCCCTTCAATCTGTTCTTAATCGCCATCGCCGTTTGTGACATGACCCTTATGGCCACCTACTTCATCTACAAACAGATCGAGATGTGTCATCCCTGGTACTTCTCATACTCGTGGATTGTTTTTACCCATGCCTACGCGGTCTTTTCCGTCTTCGTCCACAGTTTGAGTCTCTGGCTAACTGTGGTCATGGCTGTTCTACGGTTTTTGGTCCTAAAAGGAACCTCAGCCCCTCGATCAGGATTGCCAAAAATGAACAATTTCCAAGCGGCGACGATTTCCATTATTATTGCCATTTTCTTAACCTTTTTGGGATCTGCTCCTAACATGCTTAGATATCAGGTAAGTCAATTTTAGCTAAGATTATGGTAAAGGTAACTGTTTTAGATCCGAGATGGCGGAACCCGTGCTGTCCCACTCAGCTGCTTGAGTCCTAAATCCAAATACGCCCAGTACTACTCTCAAGGTGACATGGTCCACGCATACACTCTCGGACAGCCGAGCTTCTGGAGCTGCTCTTGGGAGAGATTCAGCTTCTGGACTGTCGGCCTCATGCTCAAACTAATCCCCTGCGTAGCCCTTACCGTGTTCATGACGCTACTGGTAAAAATGCTGATGGAGGCTAAGGAAAGGCGCAATCGGTTGTGCCGTGGAAGCATGCCTTCTAGCGGAGGAAAATCGCAGGCTGAGAGGACCACGTCTATGCTGGTGGTCATCGTAGCGGTCTTTTTGATCACTGAGGCTCCTCAAGGTAAGCAGCATACACTAATGTTGAAAATAAGATCTAAGAAATTCCCAAAGGGTTCTGTTGTTTGCTCACGTGCAATAAGTGCAATCCTCTAAAAGCCAAATTTTGTTTTTTTGCTTGATCAGATGACCTAAGCATAAACACAGTATAAAATTTTATTGAGCTTCTTCGGGATCGCTATTCCCAGGTGGGACGTTTTAAAACTCATTGAGACATATGATGCATTTTAGGAGCTTCAATTAGCTCTGAAGCTCCGAATCTTTGTCCTAAGAATCTGATGCTAATATTCCTATTTCAGGCATTCTGGTCTTTGCCACAGGTGTTCAACCAACAGTCCAGATTGCGATGCAGCTTCTTGGCAACGTGATTGATCTCCTCTCTTTGGTCAACAGCTCCGTAAACTTCATCCTCTGCGCCATGATGAGCCACCTCTTCCGGCGCCAGTTCCTGCTCACCTTCGGTATCTGCTGTCCCCAAACAAGTGAAAACGTCAGCGGCGCCCAAATGCCGCCCCCGCGGAAACGCAAGATGCTCATCAGCAGCAAATTTTGCCTCCGCCAGGAGAAGTCGAGTTCGGCCATCCAGCTCAGCAACGACAACGAGCTCGGGCCGCAGGAGACGCTGCTGACAAAAACCGCCACGGAAAACGGATTCAATACGCGGGAAAATGGGAATTCGATGCACTGAGAAGAGAAGTGTGTATTTTGTGTTGTAGATCGTAACGGGTGTCCTGTTCAAGACAGAAGTGTTGTATTGTAACTGAGTGAAGTGCAGGCATTACATGGTGTATATGATGTTGTTGTAGGGTATCAAAAATAAACTTGCATCTCATAAACTTACAAAATGAGTTTTGTAAGGCGCGACGCGCCAAAAAGTTTGAAAGGAACGAATTCTCGCAATATATTGCCATTGAAGAGCCAAAAAAGACACTGAGCTTTTAGCCATACTTATCAGCTTTAGGGTTATACCGGGAAACTCTTTGAAGCGTTTACTCAAACACGAATCTAAACATGGTTATGCATAGAACTGCTCTCCGATTTCTTCCTTAACTTGGAGATACTCGTACGTGGCAAGGTTCCCATATTTGTCAACTTGCTCAAAGTCGTCTTTCTCACGGGCTGTGTTTGCGCTTTTGCCTGAAACACCTAATTATCCTGATTCTACGAAATTCTCCTCACTTGGTGAATCCTCAGTACACTTCTCCTCTTTTTCGGCATCTTCGACCTCGCTTGGGTATGCGAATAGTACATTCCGAAATTGCTGACAATGACAGGAACCGGCAAGGCGATCGTGAGGACACCGGCTACTGCGCAGACGGATCCTATCATCTGGCCGAGATACGTTTTGGGGGTCATGTCGCCGTAGCCGATTGTGGTCATGGTTACAATCTGAAAAAGTGATTTTCAGATAAGCAAAAACGTTTAAAAAGACTTACCGCCCACCACAAGCCTTTGGGAATGCTCTCAAATTGGTTATCTGGATTAGGCTCGACACGTTCGGCGTAGTAAACAAGTGAGGCAAAGATCACGACGCCGAGCACGAGGAAGAAGACGAGCAGCATTAACTCATTTGCGCTCGCTCTGAAACGGACAAGGCCTATATGGGCAGTCTGATTCTTAAAGAAGAACTCTTCGCATAAATTCAGGGGAGATTTGAGAAATGTGCAAAATGCCTACTTGAACGTATGCAGCAGAATCTTGAGCCCATTAGAATGCTGCGTCAACTTGAAGAGCCTAATTATGCGGATCATCGAAAAGAATTCCAAATTGGTCGTTGAGCCACACATCGTCAGGAGGAGATCCATGTAGAACGTTAACGTGGCCACAATGTCAATTATGTTGACAGGAGTTTTGATGTATTTGATCTTGGAAGGACATGACAGGAAGCGGATGACAATTTCTATGGTGAACCAAATGTTACAGATGGTCTCCAGGACCTGAAATAGATATATCGTTGTCTTCTTCCTGAAAGGCTTCTTACCAAGAACCCCGGATGTGGCTTCGTGTTCATCTGGTCGAGATCCAGAGTGTCCGTTTTTCTCTTATCAAAGAAAAACGAGAAGAATTTGGGTTCCGTAATGTTCCCAGGACCGATAGCCAAAGCTGTTGCGGTTAGGTCAGGAATCCAGAACCCCGGATGGGTTTTGAGGCAAAAAACAAAGATGGCGGTTATGAGGAAGAAGACGGAGATAAGCGAAATGATTTTGGCAAAGACCGAAGACCCAGGTTCGTCGAAAAGCATCCATATCCTGGGTTTCAACTTCTGCCAGGTGCTCAAACTGTCGTTGTAGTAGTCGTCTTCCCAGCCAAAGTCTTTGAAGATCTCTACCTATAAGAAGCATATCTCAGAGGTTACTTACTAGAAGCTTACCTCATTATGGTCATCGTCGTTGTCAATATCCAGCTTATCCAAATTATTCAGCACCTCTTGAGTGTCTCTGTGTTGCGTATAAGTCATCCAACAGCACGGCTCCACTTCGGTGGCGTCTAAACCCCAATACTAAAACTCATTCAGCTAAGAATCGCATGCTAGGTTTTGGTTGCCTTTAGTTCCTCTTCAAAAAGAGGCCCACAGACGTCGAGAGGATAGTGAAGTTTGCCAGTTCGGTAGTAGTTGAGGACCTGGGCAAAGACGCCCGGGTGGCGGTCGAAGAAGTACTCGTTGAGGTCGGCGTTGTAATTCGAGGAGTTTGTGGTTAACCTTAACAATCAAGCTGGCCTTAGCTCTAAAAATAAGCATACCTGGACAACCTAGTAGCGGGGATCTTCTTCAACGTGTGCTTATAAGTCTCGTGCCTCACACCCCCCACGTTGACCACAATCCGGTACTCGCTGTCCATGGAACCGCTTCTAGAAGCATATCTCGGATGCATTTCGGAGGAGCTAGCGGCGAAACGCGTTGAAAGCACAATGAAGATAATCGCGTCTAATGCGTCCGAGAGTCTTGTTATTTGAGTAATATTGGCGTGAACTGCCTCTCGTCCTCATTAGCCTTAGAAGAAAGTCGAGAGATCTGTTTTGTGGCGAAAGTTTCCGTCGATGAGGACGACGTGAATATGCGTAAGAAAGTTCAAGCATCAGTCTTAAGCACTTGAGGAATGTAAGTTTACGTTTTAAATCAAAGTAATCGAAAAATGGCATTTAGCAGTTTTTAGAGCGAACCCTTAAAGCAAACCTGTTTCCCGCCGCATAACAAAAAAGCACCTGCAAGGGAAAATGCTAACTAAGACAAAAAGTCGTGAGAAACCCATTTCGTTAAAACGTGAAAACGGTCAGAGGCAGAGCGATAATAAGCATGTGTAGTTGAAGGCTTAGAATTATCCCAGTTTTCTACTGTATGTACTTGCAAACCGGTAATTTATAGCGGCTTGTTTACAAGCTACGTAAGCTTCTTTCGAGAGCCAGCCGACAAAATAACAAAATTGTGGTTTTAAACTTCAAGAGTACTCCATACTCAAGAGTACTCAAGAGTGCTCCATGTCAAGTTCTTATAAACGACTCAGTTGCTTTACTACTGTTGTGTGCTGCTCGTCGCGCACACGACGACGATCGCAAAAGCAATGCTTTCGAAAGCGATGCTGGCTCCCGCCACGCCCGGCCTGGCGACGGTAGCCTAAACACTCCTGCGTCGTGTTTGCGATTGCTATTGTTCTCTCTTTTTCCCCCGTACGCTCACCATTGTTTCTCCACGTTCTTGCTCTGTATGTAGGTACCCTTTGCCGTGCTATTACGTGTACTGTTACTAGATAAAGGTTTAATTACCCATATTTGAGGTCTCTCCCCGCAAGCGCTTCCCGCGTGTCGCTCCAACCCCTCCGGACACAACACTGGCGATCAGGACTGAAGAATCCAAGAACTCTCCGAGGAACCCAGCAACATGCAAGCAACGGAAGCATCAAACATGGAAGCCCTTCTCGCGCTACTGGTGAAGCAGCAAGCAGATGCCCAGACGCAGATCAAGCAGCTCGCCGAAGCGCTCCAGCGGCAGACGTTTGGCCCGAGTGCGGCTTCGGCCGCCGCCAACGTCGATTCTCTCGCTGCCCAGCTCGACACATTCGACTACGATGAGGACGCTGGTGTCACGTTTACGGCATGGCACGACCGCCATCGCCGCGTGTTCGACAAGGACGCAGCCGCTCTGAAGGACCCCGAGAAGGTCAGCCTACTGCTCCGGAAGCTCTCCTCCGCGACGTACCACCGGTATGCGAAGCTCCTCCGCCCAAGGAAGCCCGAAGACCAGACGTTCGAAGAAACCGTCGCCGAACTGAACAAGGTCTTTGGTGAGCGAACATCCCTGTTCGCCAAGCGCTACAGGTGCTTCCAGCTCCGCCGACGTCCAGGCCAACCCATGGAAGACTTTTTCGCGGATGTCAACAGCTGCGTCGAAGATGCCGAGGTCGCCAACTTCACGCCAGACCAAGTCAAGTGTCTGTGCGCCATCGCCGGCCTCCTTCAACGCGAAGATGAGTCAACAAGAAGACTCCTGCTGCAGAAGATGGAGAAGGAACCCGAAGCCAAGCTCGTCGATCTCCTGGAAGAGTACCGCCGCTGGTCCAAGCTCCAAGACGACAACGACCTCGTCAGCAAAAAGAAGGACTTCCAGTGCATCAACGCGGTCAACACTCCGAACCCGCGTCGCACGTATACCCAGAACAACCCTCGTTCTGGAAGCAAAAGAGAAAAAAAAACGATGTGTTGGAATTGTGACGGGCCGCACCATTCCTCTCGGTGTCCGGCGCCGCTCACCATCTGCCCCAAGTGCAGGAAGAAAGGCCACAGGGAACGCGTCTGCGAGACGGCCAACAAGTACCAGACTCGTCTCAACTACGTCTCCATCCCGAAGACCACCCTTGGCGCCCTCCACTGCGGTGAAGACGACGATCTAGTCCACATGGATCTTGTCATCAACCAGACGCCGCTGAAGCTCCTCATCGACACCGGAGCTACCATCTCCATTATCAACCAAGATGCATGGAACCAGATGGGCCGACCGAAACTCGCACCCTCGGACCGTGACGCTGTCTCCTTCGGTGGATCCCAGGTCTCTCTGAAAGGCTTCATCCACGCCACCTTTAGGCAGCCTCATGAACCAGAGAACAACCTTCGATTCGACCGAGTTTACGTCACGACGATGCCCGACACGTTCAACCTCATCGGAAACAAGTGGCTCAAGATGCTGGGATTCTGGGACCCGCACGCTGCCATGATCGCCACCATCAAGAAGGACTCCGGACAAGAAGACCCAACGGTGCCATCCAGCAACTGGCACGACCTGGTCAAGAAACGATTCCCGAAGCTTCTCGATGAAGGCCTAGGCGAATGGAAGCGTGGAGTCGCAGACCTGCAGCTCAAGCCCGACTCCAAGGCCATCTTCCGTCGATGCCGACCTGTGCCTCACCACGTGAAGCCCCAAGTCGACGCGGAGATCCAACGCCTTCAAGACATCGGTGTCCTCGCGCCCATCAAGCACTCAAGCTGGGCCGCACCGACTGTCGTCGTGAAGAAACCCAACGGCAACATCCGCATGTGCGCCGACTTCTCGACCGGCCTCAACGACCAGCTCGTGGCCGACCAGCACCCACTGCCCACGCCGGCAGCCATCTTCGCATCACTCTCCGAAGGCCGCATCTTCACGCAGATCGACCTCTCCGATGCATATCTCCAGATCCCGCTATCTGAAGACGCCATGAAGCTCGCTGTGATCAACACACATCGTGGGCTCTACGCGTACCAACGGCTCCCGTTCGGAATCAAGACCGCTCCAGGCCTTTTCCAACGAATCATGGACGAAACCCTGGCTGGAATCCAAGGCGCCACGGCATACCTCGACGACATCATCATCATCGGTCGTAATGAAGCGGACCACCGGAAGAACCTCTACGATGTCCTCCAACGCCTCGAAGAAGCTGGCTTCCGCATCCGCCTCGACAAGTGCTCCTTCGGCAAGAAGCAGATCAAGTACCTCGGCTTCATCCTCTCCAAAGAAGGACGCCGACCCGATGGCGCGAAGATCGAAGCCATCGCCAAGATGCCCGAGCCCAAGGATCTACACCAGCTCCGCTCTTTCCTGGGCATGGTCACCTACTATCAGGTCTTCGTGAAGAATCTCCATGAGCTCCGCAAGCCGTTGGACCAGCTGCTCAAGAAGGACGTCGACTGGACTTGGACGGAAAAACAGCAAGAAGCCGTCACCAAGATCAAGTCAGTCCTGCTGTCCGATCTCCTGCTGACGCACTACGACCCTCAACTTCCCATCGTCGTCGCGGCAGATGCGTCCCCGACAGGAATCGGCTGTGTGCTCCTCCACCAATTTCCGGATGGCAGCACCAAGGCTGTGGAACACGCCTCGCGAAGCCTCACCTCGGCCGAGCGAAACTACAGCCAAATCGAAAAGGAAGCGCTGGGCCTCACCTTCGCCGTCAAGAAGTTTCACCAGATGATCTTCGGCCGCCGCTTCACTCTCCTCACCGACCACAAGCCCCTGCTTGCTGTGTTCGGCTCGAAGAAAGGAGTCCCGCCACATCGCGCCGGTCGACTCCAACGCTGGGCCATCCTACTGCAGGCCTACGACTTCGAGATCCAGTACCGAAACACCCTCGAATTCGGTCAAGCTGACGCCCTCTCAAGGCTCATCGCGCCACAAGAGGCCTCCAAGGAAGACGTCGTCATCGCCACGATCCAGGACTACGGCGTGAACTCCATCGCCCCCCAGATGCCCATCAACGCAGAAGACGTCCGCCGACGAACCGATGAAGACCCCGAGCTCTCCAAGATCAAGAAGCTCGTCCAAGAAGGCCGCCCCGGTTGCATCAAGAACGACCCTAGCCTCGGTTGCTACTACGGGCTCAGCCAGTACCTGTCTCTTGACAAGGGCTGCCTGATGTTCGGAGATCGAGTGCTCCTGCCAAGGTCGCTGCATGGGTTTATGCTGCATCAACTTCATCAAGGCCACCCAGGCATGAATCGCATGAAACGCCTGGCCCGAAGCCTCGTCTACTGGCCCAAGATGCACGACGACATCGACAACATGGTGCGCAACTGCGAAGCATGCGCGAAATCAGCCAAGAAGCCTGCGAAGAACCAGCTCTCTTCCTGGCCCAAGCCGCTGAAACCGTGGAGCCGCCTCCACATCGACTACGCCGGCCCCATTGACCAGGAGTGGTTTCTCATCGCCGTAGATGCTTACTCCAAATGGCCCGAAGTCATCAGTACCAGATCCACGACGGCATCATCGACCGTCCGCCTGCTGAAGAAGATCTTCGCCCAGCACGGCATCCCGGATCTCATCGTCTCCGACAACGGAACTCAGTTCACCAGTCAAGAATTCAAGACTTTCTGTGAACTGAACGGCATCCAGCACCAGACGACCGCCCCGTACCACCCGCAGTCAAATGGTCAAGCCGAACGCTTCGTCGACTCATTCAAGAGAGTCACCTCCAAACTTCGCTGGGAGGGGAAGCGCATGGAAGCCGCCATCGAGGAGTTCCTTTTCACCTACAGGACCACTCCCAAGACCGATGGACGGACGCCAAGCGAAGATCTGATGGGTAGGAAGCTCCGAACCATCAACGACCTCGTCAAGCCCGCTGCCAAGCCGAGCCAGTCGCTGTCCAAGGACCGGAAGATGGAGGCCGCCTTCAACCGTCAGCATGGTGCCAAGAAGCGCGAATTCCAACCTGAAGAAGCCGTCCTTGTCAGCCTCGGACCCGACAAAGCCGCATGGGCCGAAGGCACCGTGATCAAGCGCCTCGGATCTACGATGTACGAAGTCAGCACCGAACGCCGCCGTCTCCGATGCCACGCGAACCAGATGCTCAAGTCCTTCCTCGACTCGGAGCGGTCCAACGACGCCGAGTTTCTGATGCGCCGATTCCAGGAGGACCAGCCAACGCCTCCAAGGCATCCCGAAGGACTCCAGTTCACCCCACAGCGTCATGGCCCGAGTGCGACTCCCGTCGCCGCCAACGCTCCCGTGCAGACACCCCCGCAGCGTCATGGCCCGAGCGCGACCCTGGTCGCCGCCAACGCTCACGCAGATGATCCAGCAGCGCCGTCGTCTCCCGTTCTAAGAAGGTCAACTCGAACCCGACGTCCACCGGCACAGCTCATTATGGATCCTCATAAGAAGGTCTACGACGTCCAGAGAAACTGAGGCTCCCGTGCATACCTCACTGTTTATGCTTATTTTTTCTCTCCCTTGTTCTCTGTTCTCTTCTCTCCTTTTCCTCTTATGCTCTGTACTTGGTCTCCAAGTGGGGGAGGTGTTGTGTGCTGCTCGTCGCGCACACGACGACGATCGCAAAAGCAATGCTTTCGAAAGCGATGCTGGCTCCCGCCACGCCCGGCCTGGCGACGGTAGCCTAAACACTCCTGCGTCGTGTTTGCGATTGCTATTGTTCTCTCTTTTTCCCCGTACGCTCACCATTGTTTCTCCACGTTCTTGCTCTGTATGTAGGTACCCTTTGCCGTGCTATTACGTGTACTGTTACTAGATAAAGGTTTAATTACCCATATTTGAGGTCTCTCCCCGCAAGCGCTTCCCGCGTGTCGCTCCAACCCCTCCGGACACAACAACTACAACTTCAAACTACGGCACTGCTTACAAAAAGAACAGGGAAAGACGGCAGACAGATTGCGACAGACCTCATTTCCGTTTTATGGTTAAGACCAACGTAAAACTCCAAAACTTATTTTTGAGGCGACACTTGATGGCATCTTAAGGGGCTGTTATGCTGTGGCCGCACGACGTCCCCGAAGGCTAGTTTAAGCGACAGTTTGGACGCTTAAAAATGAGTGGCGGACAACAAAAAACACACACAACATGTAGAGAATCATCGATTTCTGGAGGTAATTCTTTGATTGCACGAACTCACAGTCCAAGGAGCCACTCTTCCGAGTGAATCCTGTGAACCGAGACCAATCCCGATTCCTCTCTTCTCTTCAAAGCGGAAACAAAATTCGATTCTTAATTATCTGCGCAGAAAATATCCGATCGCTGCGACCAAAAGATTATATTGCGATGATCAATTTCCAATTTAACGACGCATAAAAGCACTTTAGCAGAACGTCGTTTAATTATCGTAGAGCGAAGTTTGAGTTTCTCTTGGGATTCGAGTGTTCCTTGCAGATGCAAAAGTCAAATTTAAAATCATTTTTTACTAGTGAAAATTCAGTTTTTAGCCAAGTTGGAATAGATGACGAGAGAATTTAACGAAGGCAATGTGACCAAGACGTCAAACGGGGTGGTAATTACCAAAACGTCCTCCTCAATTCCATCACCATCGGAATGCAAAAACAACGAAGTGAAAAGCAGTCGAGTTTACACTTGGAATTCAGCCAAGGCTTATCTTGCTCATTAGCAAAACGTGCACAGTAGAAACGGGCAGATCAAATGCACACAGACATCAACATTATGTGTAAGCAATATAGAAAACGGAGCCAGACGTCGTTCTCAGCCCGACCCTATAATTCCGCCCATAAGCAATCCTTTTTTAATTAATATCCGTGGACGACGTTTCTTGGGAGGAGAAAAGCGGCTTAGATTATGAAGAATCACCAGTGTCGCGGAGTATGCATAGAAATGAACCCAGATAATCTAGGTTTATCTTTGAAATTAGCTGAGAAACAAAGCTGTAAACAAAGAAAAAACTACCTATAATTCTCAGTAGAACCTGAGGTAAAAAACAGCTGAAGATATTGATTACGCGTTTCTTGCTAAAAGAGGTCAGACATAGCCTTAAGCTTCTTTTAGTGCATTTTTCATTAGATTTTAGAAGCTCGCATCTTTCAAAAATCAGAATTGCAAGTACACACAGCAAGCTTAGCTAATGGATATTGAATCTGATAGCTGAGACCGAATAGAAACGAAAAAACAGTGTTTACAACGTTTTTTGTCTGTAAACAGATCCATTGCAGGCAACTGGTTGACTGAGAGCCTAAACATGTCGGCGAGCTAATGTCGGGACGTTTAGTTCTTCTCTTCCGGTTTCGGGAAACGTTTTTTGAATAGGATCGGCAAAGATAAGTTTTTTAGTCATCTCATCTTGACAGGTGAGTTCAGGAGTGCAATATGGCTATTGAAGGGTGTGAACAGCAAGTTTCGTCACATTTTAGTGTGTCTGACAACTCGTCAAATTTGTGATTTGATGATGTACTCTGAATCGATCGATGTGCTTTATCTCTAAATCTAAACAAAACAAAATTTTAAGATATTTCGAAATTACCACAACAAAACCAGAACCGATACAAAAGTACAACTCTCTCCTAAGACCAGAAGCAATTAAAAGTCCAAACGCCGCTCATCTTCCTCATCACATCGCGATCGCAGTCGGACGACGTTGTCGACGCAATAATTGGCCCTGAAAACGCCGTTGCCCGACTTCTCTCCGCGAAGATATTTCAAAGAGTCGCTTATCCGCGCTGTTTATTTTACGAGAGGGATAACAACAAAATCGTTTTTGAGATCCATTAGACATTAGATGACAAACAGCCGCAAAAGAAACACGTCAAAATGTGACTCAAGGGGACGGGGGATTTATGATAGGAACTTGGATGAGCACAAATGATTTTAAAATTAGATTGAGCAAGGTTCATGTGTGGTTCTTGAGAAAAGGGGGTTTCGACGAGTGGTTTGGACTAATTAGTTGTTGTTATTTCAAGAATTCTAAGCACAGGAAACATGGTAGAACAAAAGGAACATTAGAAGTCTTCCGTTCAATCGAATCGATTCAGTCGATCAATAAGACCGTTCTTCCACTCGTCGAAGAGCTCCGTTTTCTAAAACGAAAATCTGAGATTAGCACTCGAAAATGCAAAATTACTTTTTGGACAGCCTCTCGCTGTTTCTCCACTTGTTCGCCTTGAGAATCCATCGTTTTCTTAGTCAGCTCAGGAGTATCAATAACTGCCACTTTAGCGTTCACCAATTCGCAGACCTTTTCCATGTTGTTGTAAAAGGCGTCGAACTTTTGCTTTAGCTGGATTGGAGGAGCTGTGACAGTGTCCTCTTTTTCTGTTTTCACCGCCTTGACATCGAAACTTCAGCTTTTATTAATTTCCTTGCTTTCTACAAAGACAGCTTTGTTCACGCTGTCCATGTGATCGCGATGGTTGTCGACGACACAAGTTTCGCAGATCAAGAACTGAGCGCATTGGACGTTAAACTTAAGATTAGACGCAAATTAACTTACATCTAACTGTTTCTTTCCCTTTGCACACAAGTCCGGGTCGGAA
Organism: Steinernema carpocapsae; assembly: GCA_000757645.3. NCBI lineage: Eukaryota > Metazoa > Nematoda > Chromadorea > Rhabditida > Steinernematidae > Steinernema > Steinernema carpocapsae. The sequence goes on along the minus strand of AZBU02000012.1, from coordinate 281,365 downwards.
ACAGAATTTCGTCACAAGCACAGCAAAAGGTGATTTCTTCTGAGCATGTGGTACTGAAACATTTGAATCAGAAGCCTTTGGATCGTTGGCTTGCAATGATCTTCTCACATTGGTTGCGTCGGTTGTGGCTTCAGTGGGACTTGGCATTGAACCACTTTGCGTGTCACATATATCGTTCTCTGCCTTACCCAGTTCTACATGGAAATTCTGAGCTTGGTCGGTGGGTTTTGCGCGCTGTGTCGAGCGACAGGAAAAGAGCAGCGGTAAAAATTTTGAGGCTTCAAGCGCGCTTTTGGTGGAATTCGAAGCTCCAAGGTCGTCTTTAGCCAAAAAACGTTCACTTTAGCGTTTACCGACTCGTAATCCTTCTCCATATTGTTGTAAAAAGCGTCGAACTTTTCTGTGAGCTGGTTGGTGACAGCAGCTACGGAATCTTTTTCAGTCTTCAGCTCTTTTATGTCAACGCTGATCTCCTTCAGTTTTTCTTCCTTCTCTTTTTTTCTACAAAAACGGCCTTTGTCACGCTGTCTATGTGCTCGCGATGGTCATCGACAGCGCAGGTTTCACATTTACTTCATCCTTATCTCCCGCGCATAACTCGCAGTGGAAAGTTCGGGTCGGGATTAGATTTTCCTTGCAGGAGAAACAGGAAAGTGATAAATTGGTGCTCGGTTCTATGTCAATGGAAACTGTCAGAAATATAGTTATTTGCTTACCAGGTTGCGACAGATCAACAAATGGTAGCAGGTCCTTAGCGAAAAGTTGTCCGTTCCTCTGTCCGTGAAGTAAAGCTCATTCTTCCAAAACGCAGTTGATTGAGCTTCTGTATCTATTGGCAGTAATTTGTTTTCGTCAGTTCCGTGAGCTGAAACATACCGCGAGTCAATTGCATAACACGTAATCCTCAACTCTTCTTGTTTCGGCGACGAAAATTGTATTTCGAATGCAATGCCCTAATGCACACGTTGGATTCTCCAGATGTATGGCATCGAGGTCGAAGCAATTGTCCTCCAATTTTCTTGTCAGCAAATTGTATGAGTGCGGTAGGTTGTATCTATCACCTACGACCATGTGTACAAGAGCGTCTTTTTGGACGCAAACATGAATTTCTTCTCTAATCCCGCAACATCATATTAAAGTCGTGTTTTACATTAGAACTAACAAGTATTGAAACTGTCCTCTGCCTCGAAACAGTAAAGCACTCGGTTGTAGCGATGATCAAAACCATTGGCATGGGTTGCGTAATGACACAAATTGAAGTTCCTTTCCGGGAGTGTCGCGTCGTGAAGATAACTATTGTCTGTTGATTCCGTTTTTCTGTACACGTCTGTGTCTTGAGCGTAAAAAACGGTTCCGCTGATAACGCTCCATCGTTGGTTCACCTTAACAAATACAGTTTAGCATAACTTTAAAATTAATGTCACTGTTGCGAGGTGAGAATGCGGGGTAGAAAAAATCCCGAGTTTTCTTGGTTTCTCTGTTGTAAACAGTCAAAGCATTCAATTCAGAGGAGCTAAATCATTTTCTATAATTTGCAGATTAAGGCAACGTAAACCAAACCTGTCACAAACAAATATTTACCTGTCGGTGACTGAGAGACGATCCACAAAGTCCATTACAAGCTTCTGGGCATTTCACTTCTTCTATCACGACAGAAGACTCCATTACTAAAACGTCTAGAAATGACCTTGTCCGATGAGTTTCAACGCGCTAAAAAATAAATTGGTGCGGGACGTTTGCATAAATATGTTTCATGTGCAATAGAGAAGGCAGTGCGAGCTATTGGTGTAAAGGACTCAAACGGTTTCTGAATGTTACATCGCATTGTCAACCACATTTCCATGAGCTGCCATGAGTCACCTACACTGCCTGAAATTGTATTCAAGGTCAAGCCATTCAACCAATCGGGGTAATCCTAATGGTCACAAATTCAGCCATTTTTGTATTTCCCTGTTTCTTTATGCAAAAAGCTGTTTTTGCTAACTTCGAGTCTTTCAGTGTTATGAAAGTAGATGTACCACCTGGGAACGTTCCTTTCACAGATCTGTTTCCTCTTTTGCAACCAATTTCGTTTGTCTCTCATAAAGTATCCGTTTCTTGTGAGCATTCAAATAATTTTCGGTAGTCGCCTTTGTTTAAAAGTGCAAGGCGTAATCATGCGCAAGAATTAGTAACAGTGCTATCGATGTTTGGTAAATTCTTGAGCATCTTCAGTGTAAAGTGTTAACTACAACTATGTACCAATTTTCTTGCTTCTAGGTGTTTACTGTTCTCTCCCAATTTTCCTTGACGCCATTCCCAACTTTTGTAGCCTCTTACGTCTTCCCACACTTGATCAACGGTTGCAAGTTTATTTTCCTCTTTTTCTACGATTCGTAGCCAACGTCTAGACAAGACATACAAACGAAAGGACCACTCGTCCTCGAGGGGATCACGGAATGCTCGGAGATACAAAGCTCGTTTTCTCTATTCGGGTCGGTCAACAACAAATGCATTGCAGCGATATGGGAAGAGTATCATGCGCACCAAAGTCTGCTTAAATTAGTGTCTAACAAGGAATTTACAGATTAGTAGTAGGAACATCGATATTTACAGAGACCGGGATTCCTTTGTCGGAGAGAGATTGTGGAGAGATCTTAGACGGAGATCGCTTGACACGCGCGGTGGGGCTCGATTTCGGAGTCGAAGAATTGTTCGTGGAGATCGTCTCCGCGCTCGCGGCGAAGGTAGCCGACCTTGAGGCTGATTTCGACCGCGTGGGCCGATTCAGATCCACAAACTTCAGTAAGAGCCGAGTTGATGCAGCGGGACATCTGCGAGAAGTGACGGCATTTGAATGCTTCCAGGTTGACCATCTGCGAGATGATGCCGCCCATGATCATTTGACTGAATGAGGCAAAAGTGAGATAGGACATTGTGCTATGACGAAGAGTCCATGACATCATTTGTGTCCTGAACACCTTTCTTATTGTCTCACACCCTAATGAACCATTTTCTTCTCCCTCGTTGTCCTTTGCGTCCCCACCACCATTAAGAAAGAACAGATCTATTTTCGGCGTTGTTTCCTTCCCTATTATCAAACCATTCTTCTGCGATCTCCGATCGATTACACAAAGTCTCACCTGTCTTGGATCTCTTTCCGCATCAGCGCCGCGTTCTCCTCGGGAATCTGCGCCAGGCGGTTTTCGATCTCGCTGAGAGTGTCCACGTAGGTCTGAAGCATCTGCGTGTTGACGGCGACGCGGGTTTGGTTGTAGACGTCGATGATCTAAAAAACAAGAATTATGGCTGGGAAAGGGTGTCAGGGGGAAAAACGGAAGTCAGCTATGTGGTGGGACCTTGTTTTGTAGGCAGGGGACACGGAGAGGGGACAACACGACAATTAATCAAGGGTTGATAATAGAAAAAGTTTGTTTTTGAGTTGGACTTGGATTACGGTACCTTGGAGCACTGTCCCGACCACTGGTCGACCTTGTCGGCGATGCAGGAGTAAACGTTGGGCGCGAACTCCGGACGGGCGCATTCGTTTTCAAACATCAGTTTCACGTTTCCGTCGTTCTGCAAAACAGTCGCAATTAGCCATGTATGGTTAGCTCCTAATCCTACATTTTTCATGTTTTCGATGTCGTTCAGGATCTTCTCGCGGTCCTGCAGGAATCCCAAGGCGCACTGGAATTGGATCTCGTTCTTGAGACACGCCGCTTGGATGATCTCCCGCATCTTCCGCGTGTTTTTCTGCGTGAAGAAGTTGATCGACTGAAAGGAAGTTGTTTGAAATCCCGATTTCTTCGGTCCCAGCTTTGTTTACTTCCCTGTCCTAATAATTAATCCCCTAACCACCTACCACGTCATCCAATCCGATCATCTTGAGAACCTTCTGCGAGTGGCTCTCGTGGGTGTTCTCGCGGGGCTTCTCCGCCTGGCTTCCGATGCTTGCGTCCAACCACTGCGACACGTCCTGGCCGATGTTAGAGCACTTGCTCAGATGTTTCACATAGAGTTCCATCCTGTAAACATAACCATAATCCTCTCCTCATCCACTTCCGAATCCTTACTTTTCGTCCTCGGACTGCGCGTGCTGGAGTGATTCCAAGTAGTTGAGGCGTTCTGGAATGAGTTTGATGTCATTAATTAGGAAGCGACGAGGTCAGAATCCCAGCAAGGCTCGGAATTAGCTTTCTGAGCGCAGACGTCGTGTGGCAGCAGAAGTTAATTATTAAACGCTTGTTTAAGTCTTCGGAAATTAGCGCTTAAATAACAATGGCTTCTTGAAAAACGTGGGGCTTTGTTTTTGTTTGGTCAACCGTAAAACCAAAAACGCGGTTTTGCGAAATTTTGACAAAGCTTCAATTATTTATGCCAATTTGAACTTTGGCCTAAATCAGCCAATCTGGACTTTTAAGGCCAACAATCCGTTCTTACCCAGTTTGATTCACTCCTAAACCCACACTTTTCCGGTGTCCTTTGGCCAGCATATTGAACCTCCAGTAAGCCATAAAGCCCCAGATCTAAAGATTATCCAGAGCGCCAACATTGTACATTCGGAGAACACATTACAGGACTGCACTAGAAAAGCTCAAAAGTCCAGTGGGCCGGCCGTAAAAGGAGGCTTAGGATAAGTCGACTGCAAAACATGGACATGAAACAAAAGGTGTTTGGGTGTGAAAACAGGCGAATCAAAATAGCAGTCACTCAGAAAGGACAGAATCTACGGTATCTGGTTTGCATCTAGTTCTGAAGATTAATTTTTGGTTTCGAGAAAACCCAAAAATCCGAACACATAAGACACTGGGTATTCCACTTGAAGGGGTCGAACGCTAATTGTGTCAAAGAACATCACCGGGAACGCTTAAATTAGTCGGACTTTTCCTAATTGCTTGGAAACAGGTGCAGGTCTACCAGTCGCTTGTACCAAGTGATATTTCCAAGTTTTCCATAGCAGCTGCAAAATCAAAAGTCACGCCGCCACATGCTTTCCTCATTGGTGCCCTTGGGATTCCTCAAAGCTAATTTTCCGCACATTTTTCTCCTCAAAAATAATTGAGTTTTTCGGAATTTTGGAAACGGTAAACGACTAAAATTTGGTCTTTTCTAAGAGATCAGAAAACACAAAAAGACTAACAAACAGTCGTCTTACTCACATCGTAAATTACAGCTAATTTGTGCTTCGGTTGATAAATACATGTGTTCTTATCGAATCACAAGAATCCCAACGTGAGCGTCAATGTTCTTCCGATTCTTAAACCCTCTGTTCCGTTTAATAGCCCGTGAGAAAAACGGGAAATTACAGCGTCTGGGGCTTTGTTCTCAATGGGGCGCATCCTTGGTGGCGTTTGAAACGGCGCAAAACGTTTAGAAAATGTTGTTTTGCAACAATAAATCTATGGTTTTGAGCGTTTACGAAAAGAGGGGTTTGGGTAATTGTTGGCTGGATTTGAAGGTGGGCTGGGATGAGTAACGAAATAACGTCACAGGTCTTTTGCGCGGTTCGATTTCTCAGATTACGTTGTAGGATAAATCCGGACAAATGCTCTAATCTGTTCATTTGAGGACATCCAAAAATTCTAACTTATGACCAATTTCGGGTAAAACGTGCAAACGTTACCGTCTCCTCTCTGTCTCAAAACAGTTCCCAATCAATCCTAATATTCTCACACTCCTCCCACGCCACCAAACTGTCGTAACTTTACAGCACAAAACAGAACTTTTTCGTTCCTATCGTCAAGTTTGAAACATTGCCTTAATTCCCAATTCGTCAATTTCTCTGTTCTCGCCTAGCCAAGCGTAACTAAATCAGTCATCTCTTGTTTTTCAGTCTTCATTTCCCCCAATTTAATTAGTCCCTTACTTAAAACACGCTTAAAATCTCAAAAACTCACCATTTTCTCCAACCTGGCGGCCTTGAAGCACCAACTGGTCGTCGGCGTTCGCAAAGATGAACCTTTGGAGTTTCGGCCGCATTTGAGCGGTCGTGGCGACGACGACCGCCACGAGGACCACAAGAACGACTCGCGAAGATTGCATAATCTCTTCTTCTCGGTTCGGGCTGGAGCTTCTGAAAATCACGCAGACCGTTAGAAGACCCGCGAAGAGGAGTTGGCGCAGAAGAAACTGGTTCGCCCGGGGACGTTTCTTTAGATTCGTTTTCTGGGGGCGGCGCCAGGCGGAGGCGCCGCCCCGCCTCAAACGATCGACGACGTCATGCGAGCGATTGTGGGCGATTCGTGCTTCGCGCTTTTAATTTCAGAGTGCAACGCTACAAATGATTGCGGCGGTTCATCTTTGAGGCTTCCGCCTTGGCGATGAATTCAGATAATGACACCTTGTTGCTTCGTGCCGGGTCCTGGGTCGCCGCTGTATTGAAGAGAAATGGTTTTCAAACGTTTGGTCTTGAGATTCAGATCAAAAATTCAAGCCACCACGGACTCTTGCCAGCAGGTTCCTGTTTTTACAACCAAAAGACCCATTTTAAATATCTAAATCCTTCACATTTAAAACCTAACCGGCACTGGGTTTCCTTCAGGCTAACAAGGAACCGCTTAACAAACCTATTGAAAAACGTCATTTTTCCCGAACCCCTAATCCAAAAATAAAATACGGAAAAACGTCAATTTTTTATTTTCCACATTCCGTAGAGAGCGATAGCGAACTGGCAAATCCCCCTTGGGACAAAAAACACAACAAAACAAAGGTTAGTTAAGTCCTATTCACTTTTGGAATTTTCGTTTACTCGCTCTTTAGTGTGCGGGTGGTGTAAACAAGTGCAGAAACCAAGAATTAGAACCGGTTTACAGATTCGGGATGACTGTAAAAGCGATCTTATGACCGTTGCGACAAAAAAGGGTCGAACTTAAAAAGAAAAGGAAGATGGAAGACGTGGTTTATTGCTCTGAATCTCATGTTCAGCCCAGTTGAGGAAAGGGAAGAACTGCCGAAACTACAAATTACGGAATTGAAAAACCGCCGAAGCGAGGACCAAAACACGAAGCGTTTTTATCGCCCTTTGCTAAAATATTCCAAATGTTTTTGCGACGTGAATTCATAATTAATTAGTTCTATGTTTTGCGACAACTCCTACATAGAACCCGTTCAAGCAAAGCACAAACGGTCAGGTCGTCAGCGCAACCTCCGCATTTTAGAATTTTAAATTTGCGGCGCGAAGGTTTAATGAATTCTGCACTTCAGCTTTGTTACATGAGCGAAGGAACTTTTTTGACACCTCCAAACAATTTTTTCTGTAGTGAAGTTGTTGCCTAAGAATCAGGATTGGTTCTGTTCCAGGCGCACAAACCCAAACAAGACTGGAAAAACAATAAAATAAGGGAGTAGGAGTGTCTAATTGGGTGGCGTTCGGAGTGTTTTCTTCGGTTGTAATTTAAGAGAAGCAATTAAAACTAATATTTTCCGAGTTTTCTGCGAATCTGGCTGAAAAGACAAGAGGGCGGCTGAGTCAGAGAGGAAAATTATGACAGCATTTGTGTGCGGCAGATGCAGATGGATCAAACGTAGAATGCTATAAAGTTTGGGTGACTAAATATCACATTTGAAGTCAGTCAAACACTTGAGAAACCGTTGGTCTCATAGTTAGCTTTGAAATGGTTACAATAAGAGCATTTGATCAAAAATGCCATTTCCTTAATTTCGAGCCAAAGCGAAAATAAGGAATGAGTAACCAGAATCTGTGTTGTTCATTTGAATGTGTTTTGAATGCTTTGATTCTTAGTTTAGATAACAGATATCTCCACGAATTTTAGAGGCTCAAAAACACAAAAAGTATGGCAAATCTGATTATTCCCGAATAAACAGCTTCTGTGAATATGGAAATTCCTGGAAAACGGGAAAAACATCCCGAAATTAGAAAGACAAAGAAAGGGCATAAGAATCTAATAATCTGATAATCGGTTCTTGGAATCAATGAAACGAATGACGCCAGAAAAATGCCGAAAATAGCTTTTTTGCAACATGCCAATACCTGTAAGCATCCAGCGTCATGTAGGCACTTTTGATAAAATTTATGCGCTTTTCAACATTTTAACGATTTTCTTGTAGTTGGTATTTTATGAACTACAGAAGGGAAAAACACCAAAACAATCCGAAAGCTAATTAAAACTACAAATTTAAGTGTGAGACAGTAAATGCATATGCTAAGCGAGCACGACAAAAAGACGAAATGAGGTCATAGCCCACGCAATAATTGACTCCAAAAAACGTGGCGTTCTCTTGATTAAAGTGACATCGGGAAAAGATAATTAGGTTGGTATGATCTATCCATTAACAAGTGTAAGTGACAAACCGACACATTGAAATATCTGATTATGCTTACCTTTCTGTTAAAGGAAGTTAGCTTCAAAAACTGGCTTTCGCAAATATGCTATGCGCAAGACTTAAAGATCACATAAATCAACGTCGAATTAAGAGAGAACCCACGCTAATGGCAATAAACCAATGATTAACATAAGAAGATTAGCGGAAAACAACACTGATTGCTTCGACCTTTAAGACTCAATCACTAAGCGAAGGAGAGGAAATGTGATCTACGATTTTTCTTAGCAGTGCGAACAAACCGATTCAGAATGAACTAGGCATTTTAGATGATGCTTGAATGGGTTAAAAAGCAAATCTTGTATCCACTGTCTCAACCTGCAAAATAACACTCAATCCACTGTATTTGATTTCAACCAAATTCAAGATTTGTGAGAACACAGAAATGGATTAACACAATCAGGGCTGTGCAGGTCGTTCCGACGCCATTTTGAGCCCCGAAAAATTTTGTTTGAACAATTAAAAATTGCCCCAAAAGCGGACAGGACGGCAGTTCAGAAGCGGTACCGGTTCCTATCGATTGGAATTCGTTTTTCGCATTTGAAACGACTCCTCCCGACATCAATTACACTCGTTCTGAAGGATTTATGACGCCAAACTGATTTTTTTTAGCTTAATCACGTTCATTTGAGGGGACCCGGAGCGTTGGAAAGGCATCAGAAACCTGATGGTGGGTTCATGAACCAAAAATGGTGCATTTTCTGCAAAAATGGCCTGCAACTTGTATGTCACTTTTAGACTGTGCCAATGTGCTCCCGGAGAGGGAAAACGCTGAATTCTTAGGAAGGGTATACTGTAAGTTACCCCCTTCCGGTTCAGAACCCAAATTGGAAAGCGGCTGCCCAACCCTGGACACAATTCTGTTTATCGTCAAAAGTTTAATTACAGGAACATGTAGTCCATAAACCCATTTAGGGTCACCAAGATTTTCACATGTTTACGACAATGTTCAATGGAACAAGTTGACACGAAAAAATGGAATGGAATTCGGAAAGAGAGGACGCAGTACGAAAAGTGCAACATTGGTGAAATTAGGAGATTTTCAGATTTTTCCTGTAATATCTGTCTTTAGACCTTTTCAAAAGATCTTAGCTCTTTCCAATGTACCAAGTACAATCAACTCTGCTTACGTACAGTCTTGAACACCCTTCAACGGGTGGGTGCATTCGTTGTTGTCAGGAGCGCAGTGTAATTCAATGACTCTATGAACGTGATTAATTACACTGTTATCGGATGAACTCATGACATAGGACAAAACACCGGAATTTCGCTTTGAACCAAAAAGGCGATGTTCGATTTATGGTGAAAATCGGAAATGCGGAAATGGGGTTTCGAGAAGTTATTTTTAGGGTTGACTTTACAGTGAGTCTATGGGGGATCAGAGATCACAAAGTAGTTCAGTTAACCGGGAACCTGCGGAATTTGGAATGACAGCTTCGAATTATTAATGTGTGACCGTGTGTTTCACATGCACTGACTGGTCAGCAAGAGCTCAAGGTTACACTCTCCGAAAGTGTTATCTTTGGAATATAATGGAAGTGAGGATCCTCTGGCACATCCAGATAAAATAAACATCCTCTCATTCAGCCTAAAATGTTTATAGAGAACCGCGCTTTATCGGTGGCACCTTCAAACTCTTCCTGCACCCAATCCAATGTCTCATCGATTATGCGGCGTCCCTTTTTTAGCCCTACGAGAAATCCAGAAATAAGCGCAAATTACATTTCAAGTCCCAAGGCGAATCACAGAATATTCAACACCTAACGTAAAAGGTTAATTAGAATCTGCATTCGGCCGAGCTTTGATGATTCGAATCTTGCCAAAAAGATGGTTTTTCACGTCGATCATTTCTCAAGATGAAACTGCTGCCTCACAAACTTTTAATAGAGAAGCGCTACTCCTGGAATGCGGCTTATCCGTGGCAGCGTTGAACGATTCTTATTCCGTGTCTCATCGATTTTTGCGGAGTGCTTCATTTCTTCATTTTCAGGCCTACGATGAATCAATCCAGCAGTGAACGCAGACTGCATCTTAAGTCCTAAACCAGACCAAAAAATAATCTGCCGGAGAGAATTCGCTCTTTCTGACCGCGAAATTTGCTCCTGGAATTCGTGAAATCCAACGCTTTTCAACACTTATTAACGAATATTTCTAGGAGTAAGAACTCTCCAAAACTCCGCGTCTACGACCGATTCACCCACTTCTCATGCAAGCACCACTGCCCTTATAACAACAACGGTGCTTCCATGGTATGACCACCCACTCAATCTGCAACCAGTGTGAAGCCAAGATGGTCGCTTTTGATGTGGTTCAGCAATAGAAGAAGAGTGTCCCATGTGCAAGAAAACGGTCACGATGGGTTTTGATCGAGACTTGTCCGTCAATTGAGCGCTGAAAAGTACGTTTTCAGTGGCAGTCCATAATTGACTGGTTTCTAGACCATCTAAACAAGAACTCTGAAGAATTCAAAGGTTCATCAGCCGACATTACTTTTTATAACTTGATCCAAAAAGGCGATTCCGATGAAAAGCAAGAGCAACTGATAGCACCACCGTTTCTATGGTTTTTTGTAGATATAAGCATGGAACTTTGGAAAATCAATTATTCAAGTGTTCCTAATCCCCTTTCTCCTCTCATCCACCCTTCCTCAAACAGCCATGAGTGGGAAACGGCGTTGAACCATATGATGAACAACGACTTCATACGAAGCAAGCCTTAACGAACAAGGCGATCATAGAAAAAGAGATGAAGGACTGGAGGTCATCCAAAAAACGAAAGATCTGCTTATTTACGTACTCGTTGAGGAATAAGTTGCATGGGATAGTGCCTCTATCGAAAAATTGGAAAAACACCTACGGGCCGTTATGGATAACATGTAGTATTTTTGATGAACGTGGAATTTGTCATAGTTTGACATGTAAAGTTTGAGTTCGTGGAGCGTATAGTTTGATGAACGTGAAGTTTGAGTATGATGAACGTTTGAGTATGATTTATGATGAACGCGGAGTTTGAGTTCTTCTTCTTCTTGTCATATTATTTTTGTGTTTTGAATGAACCAATGACAACTAAAAAGATGACGCCTGATGCGGCGGGAACCGACCTACGATGTGGGGACGTGAGAAAGACACAAACGGGTGAAAATGCCCACAAGCGCTTTAATCTATTTTGATTTGCTGCAGAAATACGCGGGAAGCTGTATGACAAACCATAAACCCTTATCAGAATCCTAAAAAGAACACTTTCGGCACAGTTACCAACTGCTCACTGATTCCCGGCCGCCCTCCATAACCACTTCGACTAAATTGACTTCTGTTCAGAAATGGTTTTTCCAGTGACAGTGGAAACTGTGCACTCTCCTAGGTCACGTCCTCAAATGTTCTCTCAACACGGCCTCTCAGTGAGCGACCAAACAACTTTTTCTTGGAACACGTGAGATATCTTTGCTAACTTTACTGAATAACAGCTTCAGCTGGAATGAGCCTTCTCCAGTTCTCCACATCTACGACAGAAAACGCTTTATCAAATGCGAGCACTTTTGTCCCAACAATAAAAGTGACTACAACGACCGCCTTTTCATGCTTTCTCTTGGGTTCGACCACCTTGAATTTTATTCTACGAGCTTCTACCATTCGGAAACACAGTTCAAGTTCGATATTGCCCTACCACAAAATGTTGCCTTCAATGCAGTCGACACACCGTCTCTTATGCTCAACGACGACGTGTTCCTCTTGCAAACTGAAACTGACAATAAAGCACAATCAGTCAACTGCCACCATTTCAACATGAGGCATTCTTTGACATTTGCCTAAAATGAACGTGTTATTTAGAACTCGAACAATAGCTAATAGCAGTGTTCTAAATAATGTTGTGGCTGCATTGTTTACGGATCATTATCTGTTCTTTACTGTTGAGATTAGCCAGAGAGACTGTTCGTTAAAGATAGTTAACTTACTTATTGGTTGATGCAGGTCGGTCTGAAAACGTGGAATTTACGGAGTCCTCTAATCAGGCAACGGATATGGCCGCCTTAGAGCTGGAGGACAGGAGGATACCATCAGAGATCGGTAGGTTTAGTAAAACTGTTAATTTCAACTTAAAAGCCATAGGTTTAGAAGATGCTAAGTTGAACCTGGGCAGCTCTAGAACTGGAGATTTGGATAATTTGCATATCACAAACCGTTGTGGACAAAGTCAGGCTCAAATCGTATAACCGAGCGAACAGACTTCCAATAAGAATGGTCAGAAATTAACACAATCCGCATTTGAATGCCCGATCTGCTTTAAAATGCGCTCTGCGCCAAAGGTGCTTGCATGGTCACTCAATCTGCGACCAATGTAAGGCCAAGATGTTTGTATTTGATGTGGTCAATGAAAAAAAGAAGATAGAGGAGAAGATAGAGAGAAGCAGATCACGATGGACTTTGATCAAGAGTTGTCCGTCAATTGGGCGCTGAAAAGTAAGCAAACATTAAAGCAAATTATATGAGAATTGAAGGAGGACTACAACCATCTCATTGCTCGAATCAACAAGATTCAGGAATCTGATTTTATAACCGAGAGCACTATGGATACTGAATGCAAACTGCTCAAAATGGCAATGACATCTTTATTTGGCTTTAGAAGAAGGAGTCGATCGAGAAGTAGTTGTCCAGTTTAAAATCACTGTTCTTAGATAAACGTGGCCATTAAACACATACATGTTTTTGTGATTCTCACAATAAGGAGGTGTGCAATAAAATTACCATGTCTCTTCATGAGTCAAGCCACAAAAAGCGAAGCTATGAAAAGTGTTCAATTCAGCCGATCTCAGTTCTCCGTATTCTTCAAACCACTCGATTCGCCTTTTCATCAAAACCATCCAAGTTGGCCACTTCTTCATGATGTCCAAATCAACAGCCTGATTAAAACTAATCAGATCGAATCTTCTGATTTCGGCTTTCATCCACTTTTTCAACACGATCTCAAACATTTCAATAGTAGGAAGCGGGAGTCCTAAAGTGAATTCATCTTCTTTCCTCACGTGTTCAATAACACATAGTCGAAGAATATCCTTCGGCCAGTTTCCCATACAAAGGATGTCTCTACAACCCAAGCAAAGCTGTGTGAGCATAAAAGAAACACTTTCAGGTCCCGTGTTGTTTATTACACGAACGAGTTGAAATCGTCTTTCGTTGTTAACGCCTTAAGTTCCTAGGTTCCTAGGGACGCCTAGGTTCAAATTCCTTGCCGCAAGAAATTTGACTATCTTAATCCTTTCAACATGTTCTCACTGATTTTTGATCCCAGTGCCTTGTAGTATTTGGCTCTTGTAACAGTCCCTCTCCCAGTGTCACACAACTATTCTTCTCTCTAGTTGCAAACGCTTCTTCTCTACTGGGACCCCGTGAATATATGCATCGCCGTCTGCCTGAATCGTGTGGGTAAGCGCGCTGTCCCCTCTTCTCTCTGACTCAGCGTTGCTGATCTTTATCGCAAGTGCCTTTTGGTTATTATCCCATTTCTGTGCACTGAGGAATAATCCATATTTTATCCCTAACTGCTCTAAAACAAAACATTTTTAACGACTTTCAACGCTAGAGCCAAAATGGCTTCAGAGAACCCAAACTGTAGGACATAGTTTATCTGTTATTTTGCAACGCTATTTTACAGCTGAAGCAGATCCAGAATGTTCAGTGTGTAAAGGAGTCTTCTCCGCATCGAAAGCGCTTCGCTGTGGCGGTGCTATTCGAGTGACAAGGTATCTCATACCAGCCAAAATATGTCCTTATCACTGTTTTTAGACCATCATCTGCGGCAAATGCGCATTCAAGAATTATCGCTCCCACATCGAAAGCGTCAAGGACGTCCACTCGTAGGCGGCGAAAAACAGAAAACTTTCGAGCACTTTGTAAAGGATCCGAAGACGTTCCATCAGGCACAGTACAACGAACATGTCAAGATTGACGCGGATGTGAACGCCTATTACGAAAGCTTGAAGAAGGATTTTGAGGAAATCTCGGGCCGTGTGCGCAAGATGGGCAGAACCAAAATGACGCAAAAGGCTTTTGACGCTGAATGCAAAATTGTGCGAACTCAGATGAAGGCTGTTCATAAGGTTAGATTTTGTGAAGGAACTAAAAAGTTGAAACGGACTTTTTAGAAGCATCGGACTTCCGTAAGCAGAAGAATCGCTTCATCGAACGCATCAGCAAATTGATCAGCTGAGCGACTTACTTGCCATTACGTGCATCAAATAGATTGGCTATTGGTTGTTTCGATGATTCCTGCCTTACTTCCCAACTCGACCTTTACCATCATCATGATTCACGTGTGTGTCGTGCGGTGCTTATCAAGAATTTGGCTTAAATTCCTTAGGTCTTCTACAACCTTACACATGCGATTCCGTTTTGATTGGCTGCATAAACTCCACGTGCATCTCGTCCTCATCTCCGACGTCCTTCAACTCGGGGAGTTCCACGTTCCTCCCGTTCTCCGTCTTCTCCTCTCTCGTCTTCATCTTCGACGGCCTCCTCTCGCTAAACGACTTCTTCACGTCGGTCCAAGCGATTTCGAAGGTCGAGGACGACTGCAACTGCGCCGCCTCGGTCGCCTTTTTGATAAGTTCGAAGGCCGAAGCGAAGATCGCCACGAGGAGGCCCACCAGCTGAAAAATTAGTTTTTTTGGTCGCTAAAAGCTTCACACAAACCAAGACGATGAAAATTCCTCCGACGGACCTCGCTCCTAGCTCCGTTTGGGTCACTTTCTGCGGCGCGCAGATTCCGCCCCCGCGCTTCTTCTTCCACCATTTCTCCTTCAATTCGGTCAAAACCGTCGTTTCTTGGAGGCGCAGAATCGCAGTCGAAATCGGTTCTCTGTATGGCGATCCTACAAATACGTTTAGGCTACATAATTCCTATACAATCGTACCCTTTGGAAGGCCGATTCCATATCCCTTCTGGTCCAAAAGGCCGCCGATCTGCATCAGCTGGCAATTCCTCTCTACGGCGTATTCGAGCATCGATGACTCCATCAAATACGCGTAGTCGGCGCTAAGAACGCGTTCGATTCCCTCCTTGCTGGAGCTCACAAAGAGCCCCGGCTGACTTGTCATCGTCTTCCACATCTTCTCGTAAATGTCGATCTTCGATTCCTAAGCAGTTCATCTACACTACTATCCTTTATCATCACCTCACATTAAAAAACGTCATAGTGGATCCTCGTCCCAACGTTCCATACTTGATCTTCGTTTGTTCGGCGAGGTCGTCCGCGCTTTCGATGGGCGAAACCATCCGCTGTGCCGTTAGGAAAGCGGCCAGATTTGCTGTGTAGGAGGAGATAAAGATGAGAGTGAAGAGCCACCAAAATGCAGCGCCGATTCGCGTGCTCCCGGCCCGGGGACTGAGATCACACCCCTGTTGCATCAGAGAACTCACGGTGAACCAGAAGGAATTGAAGAGGGTGAACTGGTTCGAGCATTCGATGAAGGTACCCTGGCCGATCTCTTGCAGGTTCTCGTAGGGGGAGATCTTCGCCAAAAGCCAGATAGTCGCAGAAGCGACGATGTAGGAACCGGTCATGGAGATCCAAACCTCCACTGAAAGCGGTGACAGGAACGCGAAGAGGCTCGGATGCGTTTCTTCGGGCTTCTTGAAGAGAATCGAGATGCCGAGGTGCATGTAGGGCACGGTGAAGTCGATGACCTCGCTGCGAGAGTACGAAATGGTCAACGAGGCCACGGCCAAATCCGCTTCGCCGGACTGAAGCTCTCCGACCATCCCGCTCCATTTCCCGTGCGCTTCCTTCACTCCATAAGATTTGTCGCGCACTTCGTGGAGGATGTAGCGGAATCCTCGGACTTCGGCAATCCTCTGCAGCAGATCCACGAGATATCCTTCGTATCGATCGTTCCCGGTCAGGTTTTGTTCGTTGGCTTCGTATTTCACCATCACAAACGGTTCTTCCTAAACGTTTTCATGTCAATTAATGTGAAAAACGTGTGTAAACATACCAAATAAACCGTAACTTTGAGAGTTTTATTCCTGATCGACGAGCTTCTGCCCTCCATCCGCGTCGGGATGTTGTGCTCGAAGCGGAGGCGATTCGCCCCGCTGTCCCATTCGCAGAGCTGCAAAATATTCACGAGTTTTCATGAAATTCCGCGAAATTTCTCACCCGATCATACGTCGTTCCGTTCTTGCGCATCAGGATCTGGATCGTGTGGTTCTCGCGTCTTCCCTCCTTGTCCAAAACAACCATTCCCGTAAGTCCCGTAAGATTTGTCCTAATCACGGAATCTCGGATCGACCTCCCCGTGGCAAATGGAACTTCACAGTTGCGCTGCTCGTCCGGATACCCGATTGGATGGAGCGATTTGTTCAGGAGCAGAATTGAGTCCGACCAAATGCCCAAGCGGAGCTGAAAAGATGTTTAAACGCTTATTTTGGACCCAAAGAACTCACCGGAATCGAATATTTGTTCGAGGATTCGATAATTCCAGCGCGTGAGAGGAATTCGTACATTTGCGAAGTTTCCTTGGTAAAGTAATCGACCATGGTGAACGCGGTTACGTTACAGCGCATCCAGAGTTCGTCCTCCATCGTCAGGAGCGTCGCGTCCTCATGGGTGAGGACGTAGTGGAAGTCCTTTTTGCACATTCCGAGGGTTTTCGCCTCGCGGAAGACGTCGACCAGGCCGCGATGGACAGTGTGAAGCACGATGTTCCTCGCGTTCATCTGGATCTTCAGCCGCTTCAAGATGGGTCCGTAGTCGCCCTCGGAGGGAAGCACTTTTGGAGTCACTTTCAAGTGTTCGATGAAGTAACTCTGCGTGACGATGTTCTGAACATTCGTGAATTCTGGAATAAATGGATTAAACGCTGAATTTCAGATCCAAAGAACACACCTTCGGCCGTCTTCTGGAGCACGACCACATCGTGCCACCGCTGATGCTTCACGAATCCCAAGGCGGCCGTGCCGAAGGTCCGGAAATCGGGGAACAAGTCGATCGCGCTGTCCTCAAACTGCTGCAGAAGGCTCCTCGGCGCCAAGCGGAAACACGGAATTCCAATTGTATCCGCGAAATTCGCCGCCAAGAAGTCGTAAGGAAATTCGGTCGACAGGAAGAGCGCGAGCATGCCCCGCATGTGCGCATAGCAAACTGAAACCTTTAATTCATTTGCTGGCTTCAGAAATCCAGAATTACTCTGTTCAACGATGCGATTCGAAGGCCGAACCGTCATAAACTCGACGTTCCAGTGCGAGAGGCCGTGGAACTCCAGAAGCGCCGAGAACGCGTCCTTGTCGGCATCGCTGGACAAGAACACCCCTGGACGGATTCATGATACCTTAATTAAACCAGAGATTCAGCTAACCGATATTCGAAGCTCCTACGAAAGCTAAGAGGCCGACGAACGCAACCGCCGGCCGCATTTCCACAAATTAACGCGCTCTGAGCGAACACAGAAATTAGCTTTATTTCCACCTTAATTGACATTGACACAACTTGGCAGAAGAGGAGGCCAAATCCGAAAATGGGGCCTTAAGCACTTGACAGGGTATTTACAACAACAATCTGCTTCTGCATTTACCCAATCGATACAGGCAAATCGTTCGTTGTGCTGAAGGTGAACGCGTAGTGAGCAAACAATTGAAAGAAGAGTGTAGAAAGAAGATCACAACCGAGGGGAATTAGAGAATGAAAAGTGACAAGATCCAGCAAAAAAGGGAGATTACGAATATACAAACAGGCGAATCAAAAAGAGTCCTGGACTCGAGAAGGAAGAGATAGAAGATCAGAAGAGGAAAGAGAATGCAACCGAATGTGACCTCGTAGTGGCTGAGATACCCGCGCTGTAGATCAAGCAGGTGTGGGATGGGCCGATGAAGGAAACTTAAAGCACCATGGGAAGAGAGTTCACCGGTTTCACTTATTTGCCTCCTTTTCGGGAGTTGCCGCTGGGCTTCTCGCTGTCGGCAGGCCTTCTTCGATTCTTGCGGTGTCCTGTAAAACGTTTAATGTGAGCTGTGAACGCCAGAGATCGTCAAAGCGAGATAAAGCCAGTGCGAAAGGTCTTACCTCGTTTCGGTCCGCCTAACTGACTGCTGGGATCTGCGTGAGCAGAGTACGGTGGCGGAGGTTCGACCACAATCACGTTGGGAGGTGAAGTTGGAGGAGGTGGCAAAGGAATAGCGACGGGCGGAGGAGGCAGGACAGGAATAGGAGGAACGGGACCTACAGGAGGAGCGGGAATAGAGCCAGTCGGAATGAGAGGGGGCGCAGAAGGTTCCGCTCTCGGGGTTTGCCGGGATTCCGCAGGCCTGTTGGCGCTCGTCCTCCGATTACGATTTCTGTGGTGTCGCGCGGCAGCTCCGCCGTTTCCACCGCCTCCGTGGGAGCGATTCGCTTGATTCGCCCCGCCGGATGCGTTCGGATTCTGCGCGGCGTTTCTGGCGGCCGCAGCGGCGTCCCTCGTGTGCCTTCGACGATGCATCAAGTTCTGCGGATGGCGGAGGGTATCGTAAATATTGAGGGCAGGCATCTTGTTTGGATTGGTGCTTGGCGTGTGTACAGCACAACACTTAACGAAGAGCGCCATCAACAAAAGCACGCCAACTCCCATGAGGATCACTGCCCACCAATGTTCCTAAAATACTCTCTTTAAGAGCTATTCTAAGACCCACCGACGACAAACCTGGACCCACTGGGAAACAGTTTTGATGGTGTGTTTGTTGAACAGGAGGTTCTTGAGCCGTGCCAGAGGTCCGTTCGAGTCGACGCTGCGGCACTTCCGGAAGATGTCACAGTATCCCTTGTAGTTGTTGCAAGGCGATCCAGGGTGTAAGAGAAGGCCAGCTTGATCGATACGTCCTTCTTGGACGAAGTGGGAGTTCTTGTTGAATTCCGGCAAGAAGAAACTCGAGATGCATTCTAAACAAGCAAGTTGAGCTACTTAACACAAAGAAGATCAGCTTACTTCCATCCTTCTCACAGGCTAGATGACAAAGCTGCTCTGCCTTTCCTTCAGTTAGGAAGCAGTCCTTAAGACCGACAAAGGCGCAAACGGAGCCGTTACAAGCACCAGCATGGCACACCTTCGTGGCATCTTGACAGGCCAATCCATCGGATTTCGGCTGCGAATCTGGACAAACTGGAGTTGTTCCATCGCAACGCTGCTCATTGAGGCACTCGGATTCGTCGCGACAAAGGCGATTATCCTCGCGTTGGAAGAAACTGCACTTTTCCCCATTGCAGCATTGACCTTCGGATGGGGAGCACTGAGCAGTTGGTCTCCGCCGGCAAGCATCTCGGGACATCCTGAATTGGCCGTTAACCTCGTGAGGAATGCAGCATTTGTCGGCCATTTGTTCGCAGTCTTTGTCCGAGAAGCCACAGTCGCACTCCTCGCCGGGTTCTTTGATCTGGTTTCCACAGAACGCAGATGTCCTCTCTGCAAAAGATGCCCTTCAGATACCGAAAATGAAGATTCCCACGTACCCTGAAAGCAATTCCTTTTGCCAATTCCGCTTGAGAAGAGCTGCTTCTGCGGATCTACGGGGACGTTGTGGAGCACCTCCGAGAGGACCATCGAGATGTTGGCCACGGAGCATTTCGAAAACTTGGCATTGTTTGGCTTGTCGCCGGAAGTCGCCGAAGCAAACATAATGTAATTTCCGTCCGGAAGTCCAGGCTGGCATTCTTGTGGAAAATCGTGCTGAAAGCAAACCTATAAGCTCCTTCAAGTGGCTTGTTTTCCTACCGGCGAGCCGAAATTGTGGCCGATTTCATGGGCCAAAGTGAGCTGCGAAACGCGCGTGGGAACGCGGTTACCGTAGTTCACCAGCGTCACAATTCCGGTGTTCAGCGAACGGAACACCCAGCCTCGAGATCCTTCGTTGTAGCGTTGGTAGATCTGGCAAATTCCTCCGGCGGTATCTGTAAATGCCTTGTATTATCTCCTGTTCAAATGATCCGATTTCTTACTGTGGTTGGGGCTAGCGACCCAAGCAAGTCCGAGGGTTCCTCCGACGAAATCTCTGAAGGTGAGAGCATATGCGAGGCAAAATGCCGAGTGGTTCCTCTGAGAGTTCATGTTCAGGTAGTTGGACACGTCCACGTTCTCCTCACAGAAGGGATTGTCCGACCCCGGCGTTGGCCTTCCCCGATGACATGTGTCGGGAGTGAAAATCTACAAACATAAATGTCAAATTTCTCAAGGTCCCAAGGCGCACATCATCGCCGCGCTTTGTCTCCCGTTTTTCCAACGCCCAAGGTCAAATTCTGCGCTGTGTCGACGTCTTCCGCGTTCAAGCTTCGACGTGAGAATGGACGCGTAGTTCCACGCTCCTGGCACCGAAGAAAAGTCACAAAAAGTGTTACGCCTCCCGCGGCGAGAAAGGAAAGAGAAGATCAGCTGCAGTAGTTCCTTTCACAAAGAAAAAGCGGAAAATCAGGTTGCGTTCGACTGCCTGTCGTCCGCGTTGCGTTGTGGAACTGGATTATGTAATTGAGCTTGTGCGCAGAAAAGCGAAGCGATTCGAAAACAAGCAGCTCACCGAAGTTCTTTGGATCACAAAATTGAGCCCTCGGATGCCTCGGAAGTCGGTCGACTCGTAGATGAGGTTCACCGCTTTTATGTGGTTGTAAAAAAGGCTAACGATTTCTTCACGAGTCCTGAAACGACGAAGCCAATTGATTCGAGGTGAAGAAGAACGATTAAACTCTACCTGACCTCATTGCGGTTTCCCTCCTTGTTGAAGATGTGCTCGTAGAGTTTTTGGTCGGCTTGCATGTAGATAGAACAAGTTCGCACGCGATGAATCGGACGACCGTCGATCATGTCGACTGGAACCGACAGGAGAGATCGTTTTCGACGAGTCACGTTCGAGTACCTGCACAAATAACATAAATCTGAACTCAATGGCCTTAGGAATACCTATTCGAAAACTCTTGGTAGAATTCATCCTTGTAGGAGTACTGAGGCTCTTCGTGTTTCACGGTGGAGGCGTAAAGACGCTGTTCTCCCGAGTGCTGAATTTGTTCCATCCCACGGCGGACCGAGCTGTTGAGTCCACAGCCGTGATCTAAAGGTAGGATTTAATGAGCCAACGAACGTTCTACTCACCTTCTTCATGCTGATAAGGCTTTTCAACGCTTCGCTTTTTTCGCAATTTCGCCTGGTTGATGGCGTCGTCCGGATAGATGATCGAGTGATAATCCTTGGGACGGTCTTCTTTATCAAAGTAGCGGGCGACCTTATCAACCGTGTAGGAGGTTCCATCACCGAGTCGAATGTGTCCATCGAAGATTCCGTCGAGGATCGATCCGTAAACTCTGGAATGCAGATCGCCTCTCACGTAGCCTTCGTAGAGGAATCGATGAGGCTTCACGACGTGGTCCACTTCCTGGCCGTTTTCGTCCATATAGAAATCTTCCGGGAATACATCTTCGGTCTCACTGATCGGATCGAGGACCACATGAAGTATCCTATAGTGCAAAATAAGAATTCCCCAATTTCTCGACCACAAACCTGTTCGGCACTTTGATCTTCATACTGACCGGCCTGCTCGTTCCATCGGTGGAACGTTTCGTCCTAGAAGAGGTTAACGGCTTGTAGTTCAAAGTCTCATAATTGTCGAGAAAGTTATTAACGCCAAGGGCTGAAACAGCGGAGATAAGAGCACAGAACAGCAATTTTTGAGACCTACCGGAAGCAAGTAAAAATATTGAACAGAATAAAGCTACGCGTTGATCCATAGTTATAACCATCGGCCAGATCTCTATAGCCACATCGTGAAGCCCTGAAACAGATCAAATCAAAATGTTGGAACGTCGGAAGCACGCGTAGAACGGCTGTTTTGATTATGGAAGATGTCAACATCGCGGTGTGGGACAGAACGGCGGTCGTCGCAGTGGGGGAGATGAGTCACACAAATCAAGAAGCAGAAAAAGACGCAGAAAAACGAGGAAAAGGGGCTCGGCGGAGGTCGGCGGCGCTGGGGGATTAGCGGAATCCAACTCGAATTTAGGGGAAAGAAAGTAATCACATCGTACTTTACACGAAAACGGATTATCGATCGGCGTGTCGTCCTCTTTTGCTGCTGGACGTCGACGACGCATGAATTCGTAATGAATGAGTGACTGTAGAGCTCCTCGAGCAAGAAATCAATATTCGGTGGGGACGCAGCAGCAGAAGGCGGAAATGTAGCAAAGATTCGAGAGGAGAAAAAGCAGCGAGAAAGCAAAACAAAGAAGCGACAGATGTGATTGATCTGCACTACAACAGATCGCGCGTTAGGTGCGATCGCAGGGCCGCCAGGGATGCCGCGGCGTCAATTTGTTTATTACCATCCCGGTGCCATCCTCGCCACGCCGGCACTCCTCTTTTACAGCACCAGCCCGGACATTATAGAGATCCAAAAAATATATTCCCAGAGGGTCCTCGTCGATCGCTGCTCGACCGCCGCTGGTCCACTAGCCGCTGCCCCGTCGACGGACGACGCCAAACAGATGGGAGCCCCAAGAGGAGCCCCACGCCCAAACGTCCGAGATGACCCGCGCGCGAGCGCCGCCAAGCACTTCCACCTCTTGTCGTCCTCTTGTTCGCGCTGCGTCGTTGCGTACGCATCCGCGCGGGGCTCAAAGGAACCGTAACACCTCGCCCGCGGAAAGTGTAATCAAAAAACCATAAATACGCGCTGTTCAGAGAACGAGTGATAAAGCAGGAAATGGGAGAACTGAATTAAACCTTGATTTGTTCAGCACTCCTCTGCTCCTCCATCCAAAAATCAGAAAATTTCCCGAAACGATCGGCGATGCGGCTGCGATCGGTAAAATTCTCTTGGCGGAATCGAACAGGGATTTCCGTGCGGGACCCAGCCGCAGGTGCAACGAGTGCGAAGCTGGCAAAAGGCCGAGGATTCAAAGACGTTCAAACAGCCTGCGAAGCTGGAATGCGTGGAAGCTCCAGACTGAAGATCCACACCTGACCGGGTTACCGATTCGCCCACACAAGCAGACATTTCTCTCCCACGCCCGGATTAAGTGGAACTTAACGCTCTCTGACCATTGTTTGCTAATTACGGGATTAATGACGTGTCACATTGTGGCCGATGACACGATAAACGCCGCCCCTCAGGGTCACTTTGTCGCCGGTCTTCGGATGGTTGTCATTAAGGGATTTCGGGTGTTTAGCACTTTGATTGGGCTTTGCTGTGAACATTTTTTTTGTGTTTGCTTTGGGGATGTACGACGGAGCTTTTATGATTGGAAATTTGGATTTGGAGACCGGAAGGAACGAAAAAGCTGGTCTGATTTAACAAGGAACGGTCTTGTTCAAACAGAATGGCTTTCAAAACTGAAAATTAATGTTTCCTTTCGGCAAAAAATAGATTTTCATGTTTTTCTTCATCGTTTTTCTGATGATCTATTATGTGGTCTTAGCTATATGCGAAGGAATCTGTCGGCAAAAGGAGAAGAATATTGTTTTTGTTTGAGTGGAGTTTGTTTTTCCGCAAAACATGCTTCGGAAATCGTTTAATGGAAACGGGGATTTTCGAAAAACTTATGAATGTTCTCAGGTTACTGTAGAGGCCAAGACGAAATACAAAGCATGAAGCAGCTGCGATGCGAGCGAAAGGTGCGAAGTGCGGCCGACCCGTCGTTTCACATTTGAAACCCAAAACTGAAGCAGATTGTCGAAATCTCAGAATCGTCTCTTCCGTCTAAAGCATGTCTACCCGAACTGCGGTGGCAAGAACGTCTCGATTCCCGGCTTCATTTTTACGAAAACTAACTGACCGAGCGGTCGATGCCAGTCCACCGCTCTTCCACTGATGTCTTCGCCGAGCGCCTCACCGACCACGAGAAAGTGACCGTGAGTTGCCCTTTCGCTTCTTTGTCAACGAATTGTACGTCTTCAGATCCACATGGACCAGCTGCAGCTGTTCGGGCATGGAATCTTCAGCAACGTGTACAAGGGTCGCTTGCAGCACGCCGGCTCGACCGAAAAGCGCCTCGTCGCCGTGAAGAAAACTTGGTCGGAAGGTGAGTCCCGTGGACTAATTAGCTGAAATGGCACGCGTTTTCAGGACCGAGCGAGCGACTGACCGAAGTGAAGATCCTTGTAGCCCTGAACAAGGTTCCGCACAAAAATATTCTGCAGCTCCTCTACCACTTCAGCCAGGAATACCCGGACAACAAAGTCAGCAATGGCCTCGTCTTCGAACTTCTGGAGATGAGCCTCGCGCTGTATCTGAAGCAGAAGCAGAAGGATCTGGATATCTTCGAGGCAAAGATGTTCATGTGGCAGATTTTCCGCGGACAGCTTCATCTCTCGAAGGTGGGTTCTTGCAGCACCAGTTTTTGTATGTTTTCTGTTTTGTAGCCTTTTTTGAAGCTCAATTCCTGGGCAATGTCGTGAGCGTTCGGGATGTATTTGGAACCGCGGGAATGGTGATTTTGATAATGATTGAGACGAAATTGACTGCGATTTTCTGACCTTAAACTTCCGATTTCGTGATGACAAGTCCAAAAACATCTAAGAATTCGTACACTTTTGTACCACAACATTTTGTGCTGTGATGCTCGATTTTTTCACGTCCACATTCTCCGTTCCATTTCAGAACTCGATCTGCCACCGCGACTTGAAGCCTCAGAACATCCTGATCAACTCCGAATCGGGACTCCTGAAGATTGGCGACTTTGGCTCATCCAAGATTATCCGAACCGGCGTAAAGAACTATAACTACCACGTGACGAGGTACTACCGCGCTCCCGAACTGATCCTAGAATCCAACAGCTACGGTTGCGAGATAGGTATTACTTTCGATCAAATGACCACGTGCTTATCGCCAATTTCAGATGTTTGGTCAATTGGATGTATCCTAGGGGAGATGCTGCGAGGAAACGTGTTCATGATTGGAAGAACGACGATTCACCAGCTGCAGGTAATCCTCGTCAGGAAATTCTACATTTTATAATTCTTTTAGCTGGTCGTTGAGTGCATCGGCATGCCCACGAAGGCCGATATCACCGCCATGAAATGCAGACCGGAAAAGTTGGAGGAGGCTGACAACACCAATTACGTAATTGAGCTTTTTTAAGACTCCTTTTTAAAGTCATTTTTAGTTGAAAAGGTACGAAATGAACAACAGGGACTTCCCTTACAGAAAGGTAGGTCTGATTATCCTTGTTTCCCAGCTATCTGACCTTATTTCAGTTCGCCCCATCAGCCCCGGATAACGCGATGGATCTCCTGAACAAGATCCTCATCTACAACCCCAAGCAGCGCCTCACCGGACCGAAGGCACTGGCCCACCCGTTCTTCGCAGATCTCTTCGCTCCGGGCGCTCACAGGGCAAATGGCAAACCGTTCACCCTCCTAACGCCGCAGGTAACCGAGAATACTGTAGGAATATCTCCGTCATCAGGTGTTTACAGGATCACGAAGATGCTATCGCCGGCGACCCACACTACGACGTCACCGAATCTATCACCGGCGACGGGAAGGCGAACGGCGAGCCGAAGCCGAAACCCTCAAAGTCGACTACCAAAAACTAACCGCTATGCGTAATTTAAAATTAACGAAGCGGATTTACCGCCATTGGTTAATTGGAAATGTATGCCTCAGGATAAACATCCTCCTGTAAGCGGAATCGTGGTCAACTATCCATTCGGAGGAACCGTTCGGTCCAATGAGGCATAGTTCTCCAATGGTAGGTTGTTCTTTAGAATTTTGTGTCTAAATATTTCTTCTGTAATGTAGTGCTTCCGTGTCCTAGGTATCTCAAGAACAACAGGGGTGTCTCTGATGGATTTCATTCTTTTTGCAGCAAACATCCCAGTTTAGAAATGCATGAGAACAACCGGGAATAAGAACAATAAGTTTATTTCGAGGATGTCAGAATTGTCTTTCGAAGTCGTTGGTATTGTTGCGTCTTTTTCCAAATTCTCTTGTCAATCGGTAAGTGGCGATCTGTGCTAGGAAGTGAGCTTTAACTTGCGGGGCAAGCATTTAGTTGATCTAGGGAGGCGTTGTTTTTGCATGTTGAATAGTGGCGTCATTGCTTGTTTTTTTGTTTGCAATTAAGTTTCATGAATGTGTTAAGGAAGGAAACAAAGGATAAGACGTGTTTTTGTGATCACGATTAGGAGAGGTTCACTCTAGTGAATCTTGCAGGCTTCTCTTCTTACAGTCCTAACACCATTCCAAATCCTTATCCTCATTTCAGATCCACATGCTCGCAGTCTATATACTCCTCGTCACGCTGGCGTGCTTCGTTGTTCCTTCCCGTAGCTGCGGCTGTGGCGGACCCTGCATGTACCACACGGAACTCTCGTGCGCCCGATGCTGCACAGCCTTCGTCAAACGCACCGAACCCGAACCGATCTCCCCTTTGGCTCTGATCATCCTCCCGAGATCTGCTCTCTCGAAGCGCCTCTTATACAAAAGACACGATCCTTTGACCGCTGTACGAGTTTGACTTGCTATTTTTAGACTAAACGATCCTATTTTGGTGTTTGAAAGGGCAGTGGGCGAAATGAGGTGATTCCGGATTCATGCAATGGGAAGACAGAGATCAGTTTCGGTGTCAGGTCATGAATACGGAGATGGTGTTTTGGGAGAGATGGAGAGTTCATTCCTAGTTTCAAAAAAGATGCAAAAAAGGATGCATCGAAAGCAGATATTTAGTGGTAGTTCTTAGCATTGCTTCGCTTAGAAAATCCTTGAGTATTGCTTGGAATAACACATAAGTGATGCTTATAAACGCTATATAAGACTCTCTTGTCTTCTAAATCACAAACCAATCTTTGATCTTCAACCATGGCCTCCTCCTCTGATATCTCCAGCGCCGTTCTCTCCAAGGACTCGTCGAGCACGCCGAGCTCCCACCGCCGCTTCACCCAGGACCAAACGTCAACGTTGGAGAAGTTCTACGCAGAGAAGCAGCAAGCGTCAGTTGAGGAAAAGAAGGACCTAGTTGAGGCGACGGGTCTTAGCCATCAGCAGATCCGAAAATGGTTCGAGAACAAGCGCAGGACTGAACGCCGACAGAGGCTTAAGGCTTCTGGAAACGCTGTGAAAGCCATTCAGAACATCGAAATTGAGCACGTTCAGGAATCCTCGACTCCTCAGCCCTCAAACGTCTCTGAAATTAAGGGTCTCCCAGCCATAACCCCGGAGGTGATGGAGACGTTTAAATTGCTGCTAGCAGATTCTATCACAAGTGTGCTTCAACAATTGGCTAATCAAACCACAACAAGCCTTCAAAGCTTGAACGTAGGAGTCCAAACCTCTAATTCCGGCCTTATTGAGCACTTTCCTGTGCCAGAGGGCGCCTTCAAGGATATGTCCAAGGGATTCGACGTGGACCCAGAACTATTGGATGCCGCGATCAACGACGCTCTGGTAGCTGAAATCCAAAAGCCGACTAAAGAGATGTCCATTGAATTCGAGCCCAAGCGAGGAAAGTTTTCGCACCAGCAGCTTGAGAGGCTTCAGAAGTCCTTTGAAGTTATCTTAAGTTATCGCCAGCCTGCTTCCGGAAGTTCGATCCAAGCTTTCCGTGGAGTTGGGTTTGACCAACAAACAGGTGACGAGATGGTTCCAGAACCGACGTCACGTGAAGCGCAAGGCTGAGAGTTCATCCATCGAAGGACCCATTGATAAGTCATCGGCCAGTGAAGAAGAGTCAATGGCTAAGAAGGCCAAAACAGCCGAAATGGGATAGAATTAAGACAGTGTATCAATAAATGGTTTTCAAATATCTTGTCGCTCCCTTCTTTACCACATTTCATCGCTGACACTGAAACTTCGGAAAAACCTCAATTCGCCGCTTCTACGTGCGAACTTAAAATGGTACGACGTTTCCCAAGCGGCGCCTCCCACAGCTCCCGGAACGAATCTCGATTTGAATTTTCCGAAATCGCTTTTGCAGAACATCGCCGCGGCCTAAACTCGTCCACTCGCTGCTGCACGTCGGCGGAAGCCATTTTCGGGATTTTGTGACCTCAAGAAATCCACATTTCTGGCGATGCGATATCGATGCTGCGCTCTGGATCTTTGACGTGTTTGTGTGTTCTGACCTGAAGCGTCGTTCTCTTTAGGAGAACGTTCTCAAGTCCTTCTCTTTAGAAGAACGACTTGATGCCGAATACTCGAATTCGCATGCCTTCGAACTGCTCCTGGGTCGTTTTGGTCCTCGATTCCAAGCGATTTATGTACCGTTTCGTGGCCGCTGGCTGTAATCTGAATTATGTCGCGTTTTCCTTTCAGCGTCGACTAAATTTGGACAAAATTAAAGCCGTTTTGTGCCTATGATAGCAGCCGTTCTCGTACACCATTTGTTGCTCTTAACTCGATCCCATTTATCACTTTTTTCTAAATTCCAGGTTGCGAATTCTCTCAGCTATGGTGTGCAAAGGTCAAGCCACCTCGGAAATCGAACTCACAACAAACGCGTACGGATTTTTGCCGTTTCTCAGTGCCAAAGTCTTCCAGTACGACGTCGAAATCGTCGGAATCCTCTCAGGTACCGGACGCACGGTCAACTTCACGAAGTGCTCCAAGCATGAGTAAGTTTATCTGAATTTTTAGATTTACGTTTATTTCGTTGTGGATTTCAGTGCGTTCAGGGCTGCAAGAATCGAAGAATGCCGTGACCTGTTCGAAATGGTCAAGCAGAAGTATCCAGAAGTTTTCAACGCCCCCGACTCAAACTACTTCTACGACAACGGACGCCGCCTCTTCACCAAGGAATCACTGCTTCCTCCCCTAGTCTCCAAAGTATGGATTCGCTACGTCGATCGTCCTCTATTCTTGTTATTTTGCAGCAGGAATTCCCCCTCAACGAATTCGATACCGTATATCTCGACAGGGATTACTCGAGGTTCGACAAAATCTTGTTCTCCGTGGAGAAGGCAGCCGAGGACCCGATGGACGTCAAAGAGGTACTCAAGCACGTCAAGGACTCGGGTAAAAGCATCCGCCTGAACCAGTTCCTGAATGTTCTGACGAGCCAACACGCGCTCAGTAATCCGTAGGCTGAAAACGTTGCAAATACAAAAATTGACTTTTGGGTTCCAGGGTCAAATTTGCCACGTACAGAATTGGGAGCGCTTTCTTCATCAACGCTGATAGATACGACCATAACCACGGAGTTGAAGATCTCACGGACGACAAGGAGATCCGCGTTGGATGCGAGAAGTCCGTGAAGCTTATCGCGGGATCAAGTGACGATGGAAGCGCCATAGCGCTCGTGGACATTAAGAGGACGGCGTTTCACAAGTCGGGAGGGACGTTGCTGAAGAAAGCCCGCGAAGTCTTGGGCAAATGGCCACAACCCTGTGACGCCAACCGTTTGAAGCCGCACTTCATTGACCTCGCGGTGTACACCCAGCACGGAAGCAAGGATCGGAGGTACGTCATCGATGACGTGATTGCCGAAACTCCCGCAACGCTGAAGTTCGCTTGGGTTCGAGGGAGTAAAGAACTCACGCTCGTGGAGTACTTCCACCAAGCCTACAGCATTGAGATCAAGTAAGCTTTAAGCAGCATCAATATAGACGTATTCCTAAGAGCTTGATTCCAGATTCCCTCGAACACCCCTTGCCGTCGCGATGGCCAAGGAGGGAAGGACCATCTACCTTCCTTTGGAACTTTGTTTCGTATCTCCACACCAGCGCGTCACGACCGCGCAGCAACAAGCAACCGAGGAGATGATCAAGAGGTGCTCTATTCCTCCCCTGGATCGTCAGAAGCGGATTGGGCGCATCGTCGAAGCCATGAAGATCTCAGATAACCCGTTTCTGCAAATTGCAGATACGGGTTGCAAACTGCTATCTACGATACCTCTGAGTGTGACCGGCCGCGTCATTGCGCCTCCGAAGATCCGTTATGGCCACAGCGAAATCCAGAAGTCAGCGTTCCTGAAGCCAGCAAAGATCAATTCGTGGGCCATCGTCGTACTCACCGCGCAGGACGATCCCGAGTTGGCCCGGGGCGACATCCTCTCGCCCTCAGTCCTGACGAAGTTCGCTCGACTCTTCAGAAAGGAATGTAAGGCTCGAGGAATGCAGCTCCCGGACCCGTTTCTGAAAGAGTTTATGAAGGCCGATGTGGACCAGCTAGGCGAGCTCATGCGGTGCCTTGCCCAAGGCGATTCCACCGAATGCCGACCTCCACTCCGCTTCCTCATTTTTGTGACAAACGAAAAACTCACAGATCTTCATCGTGAGTTCTGTTCACCCTTTAGACACTAAATAAGCCATGAAATTCAGATCCGATGAAGTATTTCGAGCGCCAGTGCGGGATCATCACCCAAGATATGAAGATGCAAACCGTCGTCGATGTCGTGCTGCACAAGAAGCGTCAGATCCTGGAGAACATCGTCAGCAAGGCGAACATCAAAAACGGCGGACTCAACTACTCCGTCATCATCCCCGACGTTCCCGGCAAGCGCCCCATCCTCGGCAGCGGTCGTCTCATCGTCGGCCTCTTCACGTCGCCCACCTTCAAGTGGCAGTTCGAAGACTCTCCATCGCGTCCTACGGCCCTCGGATATGCCGCCAACACGACGCCCAACGAAGGCGAATTCATCGGCGACTGCCTGATCCAGAAGGGCCGTGCTTCAGCCATTCAAACGATTCTACGCCGCGTCCTGGCGGAGTTCAAGAAGCAGCGCCGGTGTGACCCCGCGGATGTCATTATCTACCGGAGCTGCGAGGAGGGTCGCGAGAAGAAGACCTTGGAAGAGGACTTGGCCGCCGTCCGATCGATCTTGAAGAGCAGCAACCCGATGCCCACGCTCACGGTCATCGCAGTGCAGAAGCGCCACGGCCTCCGCCTTATGCCGACCGCCATCCAGCGTCAAGGAGAACCGCAGAGCGAGAATCTTAAGCCTGGAACCGTCCTGGATTCGTGCTTGACGGACCCTGCGCTCACCGAGTTCTATCTCAACTCGCATGCGACGCTGCAGGTAGTAAACTCGCCTATCCAAAATTCGGAATTTGATCTATTTGATATCAGGGCACTGCCAGGACTCCGAAGTACACGGTCGTCCACAACGACGTCGGGCTGTCGCTCGAGGAGATGGAGACGCTGACGTACGCGTTGAGCTTCTCCCATCAGATTGTGCCGCTCCCCACATCGCTGCCGTCGCCGCTCTACATCGCCGGAACCTACGCCGAGAGGGGCGTAAGCCTCTATCAACAGGACAGGGAGCGCGGAAGAGAGGGTTCCCTGGAAAGCTGCTTCACCTATGGATCTTCGCCTGGACTGAAGCATCTACGGATCACCGCCTGAAGTCCACCCCTGTGTATACGTTCCCTATCCTTGAGTATATTCACCTAATAAAATGTATTATACGTTTAGAACAAAATTTGTTGTGTTACAACTCTTGTGAGTCTTCAGTCTTGCAGGTCTTCTCTTTGCCTTCGCTGCCACTTCCACTCTTGTCCTTCGCCGGCTTCTTCAGTTGCTTGTTCTTTCCGCTCTCCTTGGCGTCCTTCTTCTTGGCGCCATCTTTCGAAAGCTTCTCGACGCTCTGGATGCTTCCCCAGTCGGAGTCGCAGTCTTCGAGGGTTTCGTTCTCTTTCGCATCGCGTGTTTTGCCTGAAAAGAGAATTTAAAAGGGCGCTTGGCTATTTAGGATAAAGCCTCATCCCCGAATTCACCTACCTTGAACAATATTGTCGTAAGCTTTTTTTTCGTCCTTGTCCATCGGAACCAAATTTCGCGGCATCAATTCGGATCCATCGCTGCTTGCGGGTAAGCTCATCTTCACGTTCTTCACCGTCGTGCGTGATCTCTGACCGGCCTTGGCTTCGGTTTTCGCCTCGGAAGTGCCACCAGCAGTCGCTGAGCTTTTGTCCGCAGCACCCTCTGCCTGAAAATACAGTATAAGGCGATTGGAAAAAGGAGAACTGATGCCTTGGGTTTCTTGGAACACGGAAATATCAGAACGGGAACGAAAATAAAGGAAGATAAGGTGAGGATCACGCAACAGATCGCTGATTCATGGAACGGCGGAACGACCGATTCCATCGGCTTTAAAAGGTAAAAATGAGGATGAGAGGGGAGGAGGCAGACAGAGACGGACGGAAACGGGCGTTTCCAGACGGGTTTGTGAGAAAAGGACCTTCGATCCATGGTTCATCAAAGCAATGCCAATCTGAAACAATTCTTCTCCATCGCTAAGCATCACTTTACTCAAAGCAAAGCTGTCAATAAGCCCTAAAGCATTGCTCAAAACAGCATATAAGACCGTAGGGCTTCCATTAATCACCATGATCCAGAACATTTCGGATTCCCCAACAGATCCAAGCACCATGGCCGCTGAAATCATCGCCGTTTCCACTCTCAACCAGGAACAACCGCTCGTGGAAGAACCCGCCGCACAGGAGCTCGCCGTGAAGCCAGCCCGCAAGAGCCGCTTCCGCCTTAGCCAGGAGCAGAGCTCGAAACTCGAAAACTTCTACCAAAAGAAGCAGAAAGCTAACAACGAAGAAAAGAAGAACCTCGCGGAGGCCACGGGCATTGAAGAGCGTCAAGTCGCAAAGTGGTTCGAGAACAAGCGCAGGACCCAGAAAAAGAAGGTCTGTTCAGCTGCTGAAGAAGCAGAGGAAAGCCTCCAAGTCGAAGAAGCCGAGAATGCCCAGGAAACCCAAGTTGCCGAGGCACACGTGTCCAGGCTCGCGGCCATCACGCCGAAGATGTTCCAAACCTTCAACTCGGTCATGATGGCTATCTTTATGGATTGTATGCATGGCTCGACCGATGACCAGATGCTAGCGGCGATCCCAAAGATCCAAACGTCTGAAGCGGCAACGGAAACTGAGTCAATCCCTCAAGAGGAGCCAAGCGCCCCTATGGAAGAACCCAAGGAATCCGAAAAGAAGCGCAAGAAGTTCACTGCAGAACAGCTGGAAATCCTGGAGACAGCATTCGAAAGTGACAGAGCGCCCTCCCTACAGGATCGCACCAAACTGGCCGCACGAATCAACCTCACCAGGAAGCAGGTGAGCCGATGGTTTCAGAACCACCGCCATCTGAAGCGGAAATCGGTGCGCGAAGTATCCGTGGCCGCTTCTTCGGATTACGGCGAAGAACCGGAGGCGAAGAAGGCCAAGGAGGACGTCGAGGCTTGAAACGTTTGAAATTTGAAAATGACGTCTGAAATGAGACAAGAATGTTGAATAAATATACGTGATTAGAGCTTCGTGCCACGTGCCACAGAATTGACCTTAACACGCCACACACAGGATCGATCAACCAAAAACCCACGGCTCGTCGACCTTCAAACGCATCGAATGACCCAGATTCGTACGTGCTAGACATAAAAGCTCGTCTAGACCTCAAATTAGCCGTCTAGACCAGAGCGAACTCATTTAAGAGAGGATCTCACGACATTGCGGTCGGTCAATCCCTCCACTATAGTTGGTCCGCCGACTCCGCTCCAAAGAAAGGATGCTGCTTCTCGTATCTGCCTTGGTCGCGGGCATCCTCGGACTCTACATCTACCACACTTACCGCGTGGTGAATGGTGAACCCGGGATACCCGTCATCGGCGACCTCTTCGACAGCCTTGTCAAGGTCAACGTCGACTCTGCAGGCGCTCCAGAAGCTGCGCCCTCTTCCTCCGCTGCTCCGTCCGACGCCGCGGCCTCTTCCGACGGCGCTCCCGTGACTGCTGAGGGAAAGGATGGTAAGAAGAAGAAGCGCAGCCACAAGAAGCACAAGTCCAAGGGTAAGATTGCTTTTGGTAGATGGACTTTAATTCGATTGGTCAATTTCAGATGGCAAGAAGTCGAAGTCCAAGCATAAGAAGCATCACAGCAAGCACAAGCACAAGAAGAGCAAGGCCAGCGAAGACTCGAAAGACTCCAAGGAGGACTCTAAGTCCGAAGACACCCCGCCGACGCCGCCGCCGCTGCTCCTGCGGTTCCCGCTCCACAGTAGATTCGCCGTGTAAATAAATGTGATGACCCTGCTTCTTCGTGTTCTTATCCTCGTTCACACTTTATTCTAAACATCATCACGTAAGGCGATATGTAAACAACAATTAAATGCCTACACATCCTCGACGGCGTAGGTCCCCTTCGCACGCTTGAGGTCGTGATCCCGGCGCTGCTTCATGTGCGCCATCCACTTCGGGACCTGGACGCTAAACACGTCGTGACGATCAGCTTTGCGAACTCTAAAAGCAGAGGAGATCAGGCTCAAACCGCAACCAAAAAGCACTTACAAAGTGCTCATCATGTTCCACTTGGCCAGCGCCACTTCACAAAACAGGGCGTCTTCGACCGCCGCGATCAGATTGTCCTGTTCTTCATTTTTCTCCGGGTTCAGCGGCGGAGGAGCGGCAGTGGAAGCATCGCCTTCTTTTTTAACAGCGTCCATGTTCTGAATGCTGGAATAACCATCAGATTTTGAGGGTTTTGGATAAATGCGCGATGGAATTGAAAGGCACAGCGGGTAAAGGGGTTGAAGCAGCGAAAGGTGGGTTGAAAACAGTAAATTCGAGTACAGCGAGGCTTTTTAAAGTCAAATCTCGGCGAAATTCAAAATAGCGCAAATTCCGCTACTTGAAATCGACCACGAACGATGGTTGATGAAGACTTCGGCAATTGCGAGAGAACGATCACAGCGAATATTCGCTTCGGTATCATTGAGAATCAGAGTCTTCGCTTCGAGAGTGAGTGGCAAAATTCCGCGGATTTTCATGAAATGCGGAGCGATCTTCGGTGAGATGTACCACCGTTTTTGCTCCGAATCTCCCCCGATTTTCTGTTCCCCACCCGCAGTTGATCACCCGGCCGACCACCGCCGTCAGGTGGTTCCTGAATGGACGTTCGGTCGCTTTTTAAGCCTTTCCACGTCTGGAACGACCCGGCCGTCTAGACCAAAAGCGTTCCATGTCTATCCACTCCCTCGAGGCGGGTAGACATGGAATTTTCGAATCCACCGCGCGGTCGCACGATGTTGCCAGAGCCCTACCCAGTAAGTATTTAGTCTTTTTTTCTCTCGGTTTACTGTAGTCACGTGTGAAGAAGCTTCTGTCATTACTAGAACTAGTGTGTCCCTATTGTAGTGGCAGGTCCGATGTACAAGAAGGCCTCAAGAATCACCGCCACAAGATCTTTGTTGCATCGACCACAGGATAGGTCACACTTGTTAATAAATGTTGAATTTAGCTCGATCGACCGTGAGTGGCCATGTTTCACGCAAAACAACCGACTCTTCCAGCCGAAATGAGGTCTTCGTGTTTGAACTGCAGACGAGACGCAACTTGCAGCGCCAGACAGAAGCCATTTCACTCTAAGGCGGGAGCCATTTGAACCTGGTGAACGGCTGCTGAGCGGTCGGTTTTCCCGTTTTAGATGTTGCCAGAGCCCTACCCGAGTTTCGACAACTTCAGCTGTGAACCGATGTATTTAGATGTATGTAGTGCTTGTTTTCATCCTTTCCACTTGTTGCAGGACTGAAATAGAAGCCACTAGCAACACGGCGACTCCAGTACTCTCCAGTGACTCGCGAACTGAAATCGAAGCCGTTTCGGTTCCCAAAGATTCCCAAATTCCAGTGCTAGATGGTGTGTTTCCCTATTTTTGTCGTGTATTAAAAAATTGAACGTTTTAGTGAATGCCGAATTTTACGACCGCCGTGAATTTGTGCTCGAACGAGCAAGGCAAAAGATGGAAGCGCTGACCGTGAAGCCGTGGCAACGGGGCTACAACTACAAGCCGGAACCTGCCCCGCGTCGCAGTAGGGACATTTTCCAAAGGTGTTGATCAAATCGACTTTTCCAGACCCTCCCAAGTCGGAGCCCATCGCAGCTCTTCCTCACGTTTCTGCGCGTCAGAAGCCACCGCACGTCAAGAGCAAAGAAGTCCGTTCGCGTGCCCAAGATGCCTCCACGTCGACGATTCGCTCCAACCTCGCGGCTCGCTCCGTCAGCTCGGCTCGCACCAACTGGACGCTCCGTTCGGCTCGCTGCTGTGGCACGACGCACTCCTCGCGCTCACACAGCGTGTCCTTTTCCCGCTCGAACAGTGCCGGACGATGCTACAACAAACTCCACCCGCGGCCGTTCCGAGTTTAGCTCCTGTGGTAAAGCATAAACTGTCGACTGTGTGCCATAAAATGCTTTCCGATCTTGCGTGTTCTTACATCTGGCTTGGAGAGGACCTTATCTGCTGATCTTTTAGCTTTGCTCTCCTTGTTTCCGCGTCGCCAAAGGAAGAAGGCCCACATTGTTTATACGGATGCGGAAGTGTTTGGAGTTACGTTTATCCCTAGGAGGTCGGAATCCGAGATGAAGTTAATCATCTCGAGTAGAAGGGTCGCGCAAAGTTGGCGTAAACAATTCTTGTTTTCGAGTTAAAGATGGAGTAATTAAGGAACGGATTTCGCAGAATCCGAGCTATCTTTGGCTCGAGGGACATATGCTATACAGCTTAATTAACACCATATCTGCAATCAAACCAACCCGTAGCCTCATTTTCCATCACCACGCTAATTAATCTCAGATCTTTGATCTTAATTAGATTGGGGTCTAATCTCACGCGAGCTTGTCACCATTGTTCTCCTTGCGCGACGTTTGCGATCGAAAAGGGCGCGAAAGATGCCAGTTTTATGATGCGGAAAACGAAATTCCCATTTTACGTGTGGTTCGCACATGCTCTTTCGCTCGATATAAACCTGATTCGAAAGCCGAAACGTTACATCATGCGTAATCGCTGAATGTCGAAGGTTGTCAATTCGTTTCAGAGCCAGGTAAGCCTGCTTAATCTTCAAATTAGGGATGCGGGTGCCGGAAATAAACGTTAATGCTTGGATCCAAATCTCGGCGATTCCTGAAACCAGTTTCCACGTTGAGTTGAAGCCCAAATGAGGCTGTAGCAGACGAGATGCCTCGCTACCGTAGACGTCTAGGGGTAGTCTTGAGTTCATTTAGGATCGGACTTCAGTCCGAGGTCGGCCGGCCCCTTCCGCGCTCCAAATTCAATTTCGCGCTTTTGTTCCGCATCAAAAGTCGCGTAGATCTTTCGTTGTCCTCATCCGGCACAGCCTCATCGCCACTGGCGAGCAAGTGGCTACCTCACCCTCAGCACACGCATAATCACAGCGCACAACTCTCAGCGGCGGCTGCGGCGACAAGTTGGCGACGGACGGCAAGTTCCTCCCATCGATCGGCGCCGTCGCGCTCCGGGTGGATAAAAGCGCCGTGTTCGGGGATCCGGGCGCAGTCCTAAGAAGTCCGTCCGGCGCACCTTACAACCGTTGCCTCTCGCTGGCCGCATGCGATCTTTACAGTCGTCCGCGTTCAAAGTCGCCTGCGGTCCCGCCACGACTTGTATACGCTCGTCGCAGGCGCGGTCTGTATATAAAGGCGAACTCTCGCTCGCGGGGCTCCGGAATGGGGCGCGGTTGGCAAGGAGCCGCGATCGCCTCGTCCTCCTCCTCCTCCTCGTCGACGTCGTTGTTCGCGGAGATGAGCGACTGTCGCGCCGTCGTAGCTGTCCGCGAGTGACCTTGCTTGCGAAATACGCGTGTTGTGCCGCCGGCCGCCAAAGGAGCGGATCGCGCATATATTATCCACGCGACGACAACACCGCCGATCATACGCATCAAATATTTCCCGGCCTCTCGTTGCAGATTGATTCTTCGTCCGCCGCGGCTTTTCGGTTTCGTGCCAAAAAGCTGCTCCGCGCGACTCTTTCTTGCTACTGTGGGTATTAAATGCACTTTATTTTCGCCTGAACGCACGTCTGACCAACGAGCGCTTGTTGCCGCTTGGACTCGACTCGACGCTGCTCATAGATGTAAGCTCATAGACGACCGTTTTTGCAACATTTCGCCGCATTTGGCGCCTGTTTTAGGTCGTTTTCGTTCGAATCGCTCGCGGATTTTTCGACCGCTCCGTTTGCAACGAGCCGGTAGTAATAAAAAGCGTTTGAAACGGGCGAATTGTCTGATTTTGTGTGTTGTGTGATGGAAAACGGAATTGAAACGTCTGAAGCGACGAATTTTTGGCACTTTTGTCTGCGATTGCGGGGGAAAACTAGACGTCGACGCACGTTGCGATAAAATTTTTTAAATGACATAAATCACGGTTTTCGCGCTCATTTCAGGTCTGCCTCGTCCACCTCGGTCGCCGTTCCTTCTCGAACGTCCAATGAAGCAATGGATCCGTTCAACATCGACGAAATAGAACAAGACTTCGACCCCGACCAAGACTTCTACAATGCTCCGCCGGATGTGAGCGCACCTATCGACATTCAGGTTAGTCGTTGTGCTCAGAAACATGTGCTTTATCTTAATTATCGCTTCAGATCCGCAACGTCGTCTGCAACTATACGTTGCCTCTCCACATAGATCTCCGCAGAATCGCCATGTCATCGGGAAACGTGACGTTCGACCGCGGACGTGGAGTAAGTTTTTTTGGATTTGTTTAAGCTACGCCGAATAGGATTTGTGCTCGATAAGCTCTTCTTTTTGCCGGCCTATTTGAAGCCGATACGGAAGCCACGTAGGCTCCGGAGATAGGTCTAATGGTCGCCATGGTTTTCACATAAATCCATGCCAAGATTTATGGCTCCTGATGTGAAATTTCCAATTCTCATAATGGGAAATGGCACTCCGCATTAGGTTGATAATGTGAAACGGAATCCATGGCTAGGACACTTTTTTATGGCGGCTAACTTAGGGAAATTCTTCTAATTCCTGTTTTTTTAGGTCCTTCTCAAGCAGATGCGCAATCCTCACTGCTTCGTGAAGGTCTACAGTTCGGGTAAAGTGTACATCGTCGGATGTCGCAGGTGAGTGTTTCCAGTTCCTCTTTCGCACTTCAATTTTGTCCAATTTTAGCGAGGTCGACTGCATGCGAGCTGCCCGTGGAATCGCTCGCAAGGTCCAGCGCTACATGAATCGCCTGAACGACTCCGTGTGCATCCGAAACTACAAGGTGTGCAATATGTTGGCTACCTGCCGTATGCCGTTCGGAATCAAGATCATCGAGGTATGTGTTTTTCTTATCTTAGCTTGTTTTAGCTGGACGTTTCAGATGGCGAAGAGCTACCCAGCGGCATCATCATACGAGCCGGAACTGTCGCCTGGCCTCTTGTGGCCTTCCAGGACCCGAAGTGCGCACTCCGCATCCATACCACCGGAACCATCACCGTCACAGGAGCGACCTCGGAACTGGACGTGCAGCGAGCCATCGAAATGATCTACCCGATCGTCTACAAGTTCCAGGGACCTCTCCGTTCGTAGTCCTGTTGAGTGCTGCTCGCTGCCGTTGGCGCCACTCCTCTGCCCTTGCGTGTCTTTGTGTTTTAAGGTAACTCTTCGTCATTGTTAAAGATCTCTCGTGCATGGTGTTAAATGTTGTTATGCTCTCAACTACAGCGGTTGGCACCGTGTGGAACCTCCTCTCAAGCACATTCTTTCATCACTAAACTAATAAATTAGAATTTTGATGACTTCTCCTCATTTGGCGCACAGATCAACTGTTTCTCATTCTTTCCTTCCTCATCTCTCCTGACTTTGCATCCCAACCGTTATGGTACTTCTATTTCTAATCTTTTGGAAATACAGTTGTACTTTTATTACATATGTTTACAGAAACAGACATTTT
Organism: Steinernema carpocapsae; assembly: GCA_000757645.3. Taxonomy (NCBI): domain Eukaryota; kingdom Metazoa; phylum Nematoda; class Chromadorea; order Rhabditida; family Steinernematidae; genus Steinernema; species Steinernema carpocapsae. The sequence goes on along the minus strand of AZBU02000012.1, from coordinate 241,429 downwards.
ACGTATGAAACAGGCGAAGATAATCAGCTGTGCGGGAGAAGATCTCTTAGGTTATGGGGTTGACACGGCGGCGGTCATCGACGCTGCAAGTACGGAGAGGTAAAGGCGCGATAGATTTGAGGAGGAAAGGCCGAAGAAGCGAAAGTGTTAATGGAAGCGCTGTTCTACGACATGTTGACAGAGGCACGTACTCCAGGCTCGTTGTACGTCTCGGGCTCGGCGAGGGGCGCCTGCGGTGATTGCGGCAGGAGCACGTAGCCGGGAGCCGTGGAGGTGTATCTCGGCGGAGACATTGTGCCCTTTCCGTGGCTCGCCGTCGTCGAATTCAGCATTCCTTTTTCGATTTCATAGCGCAGCGGAGAGCTGAACGCATGCCGGAATTTCTGAAATTGGTCATTTGTACTCTGAGTCTCTGACAAACGGATGTGCCGAGACTAATCGCGCCGAGCGAGGAACCATCACAAACTGAATGAGAGGAGTTGGGTTCTAGACAGAAGGTGTTTGGTGTCTAGAAGAGACCGGTTCCATGTCTAGGAAGGGTCGGAGATTGGTGCAGGCTGTATCCACTTACCGAACACTTGGACCGATTGGTATTCCTGCAACATGACCTGCAAACGGTGAACTGCGCCACGAGGGGAATTGGGAGCAGCGGAACGGTCGCGATGGCCAAGCCGACGTATTCGCTGAAGTCCCACTCGTGGATCTCCTCGGAATACGCGTCGTAGGAGTAGCTCATGACATTGAGAACCGCGATCGCCTAAAAATCGGAATTTAGAGGTGGATTACGGTAGATTCGAAGCTTACGATAGGGACGACAGGCAGCAGATAGGTTATGAAGAGGAAGAAGTGGCCGAGGCACCAGCAGCAGCCTCCGGCGAGCATCGAGCGGAGGTCTTTTCCGAGGTTGTGGGCGCAATAGAACCATGAAACCGTGATCAACTCGAAGGCGAGGATCGTCCAGAGCGTGATGTACTTCAGGTAGCCGCTAACCAACTGGTACGCGTGTTTCCCGGCCTGAAAATCACAATATCAGGTCTTATTTTATATTGTTTCCAGTGTCCCTCTGCCCTTTGTTCTTTAAGGTTACAAATCTCCTGAATCACCTCCATTAACGTGCTAGAAATGTCGCGACCTTCGCACATCGATTGATCTATCGCCTTGTTACCCGAGTGACACGGTTTTCCTGTTTTTTGGGTCACTTTGCAACACTACATCTCTTTGCTCTGGCTTCTCTGCCTTGAAAGTGGCGACCTCGTCTAGACACCCACAAAGCCACATAATCGAAAGTCTTTGTCTGTTCTCTGCTGCCAAACGCAGCTGTGCTGCACACTCCTCTTTTTTGCGAAACCCATCGATTTCCGATCGTTTTTGTCCCGCTTTTACACCGTGAAACGCCACTTGCGGTTTGCCGCCGCCACCGACGTTTGTTGAAACACCGGCGGCGCGAAAATCGAAGCAGAAGAGAGGAAAAATGGGAGAGGGAACGGCAGAACAGCGGGGATTCCGTTCGCAACAAATTGAAACACGAAAGGTTAGATAAATTTGCATGCGGAAATGGGTCATGTGAGAGATCAGCGATAAGGCATTCGCCCTTTTCGGAGGAATTTGCTCACCTGAGTGGCAAAGTACACCGAAGTTCCGAAGCAGAAGACGCAAATGAAGAAGGCGAGAAAGAATCGGGGACAGCACCGGGACCAACGCTCTCCAAAGGCGTCTTCGAGGCTTGAAAGCACGTTCATGGCCAAAAGATACTGAAAATTGAGATTAAGATAAAGTAAAAGTTCCCAAGCACTCACAAAAACGTTCAAAATGATGAAACAGCACATGAAGAGGGCGATTCCTGACCAGGCCTTGAAATCGGGAAGGTAGGACATGTACGCCAAGAAGTGCCACATTTGGGACTCGCCCTTGTCCATGAGGTGCAAGGGGTCGAGGCCGGTTCTGTGGCCCACGTAGGCGACAAAAGTGAGGATTGTAAGGAGCTGCAGGGCGCTGAGAGCCAAGTGGATAATTGTGATAAGCAGAGAGTCGCCAACGAGGTTATTCGACCTTTTGTTGTAAGATCCGATGGTGATAAAAGCTCCGAAACCGATTCCGGTGGCCAGAATTGCCTGTTCTATCGCGATCTTCCACACGCGGTAGTCGGCCAAGCGGTTCCAGTCGGTGATTTCGTAAAATTTGATCAGAAAACTGAAATCTCCGTTGATGAGGAGCATGGCGCGGCCGAGGAGGAGCAGAAGGAGCACGACGGCGGCGATGAAGGTGAAGCACACGACTTTTCCGAGCCATCGGACGCCGAAGCAGATGGCGAGAAAGACGAAGATCCACACGGCGCCCTCGGCTGAAAGGATGTAGTACTGGATGTCCCCGAAGGCGTCGATGCTCCTGCTCGGCTGTTCTAGCGTGGTCATGAACTGGACCAGCGAAGAGGAGCCGTAGATTGCGTTGAGTTTCGTGTGGGTGTCGTGCGTGAAATTCGCAATGGCGCCGGCTTCGCGACACGGGCGACTTTGGAGTTCTGGGAAGTTCTTGCAGTGCAGCCAGGGGAGACCTAAAGTCATACATAAAAAATGAACTTTTGACCATTAGAACCCACCAGGTCGGTCGTCGACTATCGTCCAAAACAGGTGGAAAATGTACAAAAACAGCCAGCTGAGATATCTGGTCATATAAGCCATCACGGCTATGGAAAACAGAACTTGTGCTACTCCCACACCTAAAGACTTAAACCAGTAAATTCAAGAGATTCTCAATTCTAACCTCTAAAAACAGGGCACATATTATACATGGCCTGCACGGGCGCCCTTCCCGTTAGCTGCCCGATCGCGAGTTCGAGGATGATTATGGGAAGGACGATGACGAAGGCGGCCGCCGCGTAGGCGCTAAGAAACGCCAGACCGCCGTTCTCGTAGGCCAACCTGGGCAGGTTGAGGAGATTCGTGGTGGGGAATACATAAGCGAAGGAGACGAGGAGAAAGTCGAATTTGAAGGACCAGAGGTCCCTCCACTCTTCCACGATCAGAGAGGACATTTTCATGTTGGACCAACTACGCTCTTCGTACCACATTTTGAGTCGATTCGCCTGGAATCGGAAAACAGTTCTCAAAACTCAAAATCGCACACACTTCACTCTTCAGTTCGCTCTGTCACCTTATCAATCACGGTCGTTTGACTTAGAAAAAACCGTGAAATCAAGAAAAACGAAGAAACAAGTTTCTGTATGCAAAAGAACGAGTCGGTTTTGCGTCTCGTGGATATTGTCACTTGGAGTCAGTTCGGTGATCTCTTGACGGGTTACTCGCAAAAACTTTTAAACAATTGCAAGCGTTAAATTTTGTCTTCAAAACAGTTTTTAGGTTTGCATTGAAAACCTTTCAAAATAGCAGCAGATACTTCTCTTCTTCTGAAGTGCTAAGCCGTAAAAACCAAACGAACACTCCCAGACTCCCTAAAATCTCTGTCTGCTACCAAAAAACACCTTCACAACATAGCCACAATTTCAAAATGTTTACCTGGACAGTACAACAACGAACAGTTCGGTCGGCGATTATCAAATTGATCCATTAAAGTGATCGCCGAAGGCAAGCGAGAAGAGAACTGATATGTGACGGCGAGTTTTTCTGGTTGGTCAGCAAAAAGGTTTTAATACCCTGAAACAGCGAGAGTACAGCTATACGGATTACATTAAATTGGTTTAAGGGGGCACGTCATCGACTGCCACGAGTCGTCGTGGGTGGCCTTCGAGGGGCAAAGGAAGCCATCAAGGAACTATCAAAATAAGAGAGAAGGTGATTCAGCGACGCTTTTTGTGCCACTCGGATCGATCGGGTGACAAAAGGGGAAGGCGAGAAAGCGAAAATTAAATCGATCTGTTGTTGGGAACGCCGTCGCAAAGGCAACAATCGCGGGGAAAACATAAACCAGTGGGTGCCCGTCTTATCTCAATAGGTCTCAAAGGTCTTCGCCTCAAAGGTACGTGGTACGTGCGGTCGTTTGCGCACCGCAAACGACCGCAAATTCCCACAGGCACCTCTCGCTCGCGCATTACAGCAACAGTCCCAATGTGCAGCCGAAGGAGGCGAAGGTGTTGACCGCCGCGAGTGCGTAAGAAACCGATTGATTTGATTGAGTTGTGTTGCGCGAACGAAAGAGAAGAAGGAAGACGCGCGCCTGGATCATAATTCGTCGGGAGTAATTGGGATCGGATTTATGGGAGCGTGTGGATGATGGGATCGTTCATCATGAGGCGAAGGGTTTTGGGGTTTTTGGATGATCGAGAGAGACGATCAATTTGTAGCGAGATTTATTAAAGCTGGAGGTTGTTTCGTGATTAGGGATTTGATTGATAGGGATGAGGTACGCTAAAATACGTGAAAACCACCTGACTCACCAAGACATCGGAATGACGATAAAATTTCGCTTGCGCGATCTCTCCTTTTAATGACCGAAGAAACCTCTGTTTTTGGAACAGAACCAAAATTGGTATCCTTAAACTGAACGCCCTCTGGGCCACCCAGATGCAGAAAAGTCATCTCAACATTGAACAGCCTCAGCCTATATTTGGTTCCAAACCCATCTCGGCATTTTTTTATCACGATCAAAAAACGTCGACTGGCAATTAAGAAGGCATTTGGGGTGGAAGACAACCCAGCAAGAACTGGGATCCGAGCGTTTATCGTTCTGACGTGCGAGGAGGCCAAACTCAACTCGCTGCTCCACTCAAACCCAAAACGCAGACAGCTTGACAACTTGAAACAAGCCAAAAAACGCGTTGAAGTGGCAGGCGGCCGACACGTAGCCAGGCAGTTGGGACACTTCAACCCGTCGCCGGAACTCCGTGACACCCATGAATCACGAAAAAGGCGGCTAAACGTTCTCTAATCGGCAGGTTCGCACTTCAAAGATTCGAGGGCGGACGGCTATTCCTATGGCGATAGGGACTGTTGCTAGAAAGGAGTGGTCAGAGAAAGGTTAAAGCGCGTTTAGGGGACATGAAGTCCAAATTACAGTCGGAAAACGCGAGTCTGGAAGTCGGAAAGTCATTAAATCAGTTAGAAGAGTGGGACAACAAAAATACGAAAACTGGTAGTGGATGAGTAAGATTCTAGGCATTTCCGGGATGCAGACTATACATGCTCACGTCTATCAGAACCAGAGGTCCTCCCAAGAAGCAATAATTCAAGAAGACCACATTGACAAGCAATAAACGGCTTCCGGAAGCGGTTTCCGATCGTCGCTCGTCCGTCATCATCGCCCATCAGCTACTTCTCGCATAAAATCAGTCCCTTCCCAATCCGACCAGGATTACGGGCATGCATAAACAATAAACAGAGGACAAGCGGGCGTCGTTTGTGTGTGTGATTAAACGTTTTTGCCGCTGCAAAATTTAACGCGCCAACAACTGGCGCAAAAACGAACCCGCCTCGACCACCGGCGGCGGCGACTGGCGATAAATCAGCTGCAGCTGTGTTGGCCTACGCTATGCAGTTCTTCTAATCGCCCGAGGACATCAAAGTTTTAGATGGTCTTTAGGCGCGTCTTCAAGAACAACAGCCGATTGGAGAGCGGCGGAAATGGGCCGATGAAGGGTGTTTTGAAGGGATTTAGAGGTCAGTGATCAGGAAGGCATTCAGAAGCTGAATTTCCCAAGCGCCTATTAGCACGTGTCAAATCCAGATCCTCTCCTCTATAATTAGCATCTCTGAAGAGATGAAACAAACAAAGCTGAAACAGTCGAACGGATGAAAATCGATGTGTGTGTCCTCTTCCTCGCCCTCTCGGACACAAATCACCCCAATCGCCTCGAAAAAGAAGGAAGATGGGTCAGGGGGACTTTTTTGTCCGCTTGCAATTAGCGGCGGGCGTCTTCGGGTGGCGGCGGCGACTCGAAAGTCTTTTGATGAATAATAAATGAAAAAGGGAAATGCGCGAAGCGACGGGTTGACAGAGTGAAACATCTTGTCGCGGCGTTGTTGAAGTCTTCAAGTGACGCAGCAAGCTGTTTGCCTGCTGGAGGCGGGTGGCCGAACGAAGGAGAAGAAGCGTGGGGGAAGAGTTTGGGTCGGAGGAGAAGAAAAGAAGATGATGAGCGAAATGAAAATAAGGCACAACGACGAAACAAAATGCGAGCGGCCGAAAACAAGGAGAAGCCAAAACAAGGCCGGGGATTTGAGGCGCAGAGATGTGTGGCCGAGCGAGGTTGGGTAATTGGAAGACCAAAAGCAAAAAACTGAAAATTTAATTTGAGGTGGAATGAGCAAATTGGTCTTGAAAGACAAGGCGAGGCTTGGTCCCTTAGAGGACACATTGCTAGCTGGTTTAGGCAAAAATAGGAATAACTTGCTGAGTTTGATCGTCTGCTCTTCCAAATCCCATTTGAAGTCAACGCCCTAATAAAATATTAATTATCATTTGCAGAGGCACTAAAAGCGTCTAACGATTTCAGCAATCCATCGACATCTGTCAAACGAGTTTGTCGGCAAACAGATGCGAACAGTCAGAGCGACTGTGTAAATGCATATGCACAATGTTTTGACAAGTCCGAAAGTAGCAAAAACTTGCAACACTAAAACGCAGCCGTGTTTACGTTCCAAAGCCAAAACTAAATTATTAACCATTCGCTTTAGGCAAACTAATCAAAAAGAAAAACGCAGTCGGTTTTTGACATTTCCGACATTAAGAAAATGACTTGTTGACGGCGACAGACGAGGAGACGACGCGGTGGAAAACAAAACTCATTTCGTTAAAAGCAGAAGTACACCGCAGCTATATTTGTCGCGTCGAGAGCGTCAGAGGAAGAGGATTGAAATGCGAAAAGACAAAAAATCCTAAAGGGAACATCGAAGGTTTGATTTGCAGTTCTGCTCAGAAACGATTAGATTCGATTTCGTTTGATGGTCGCCGACAGACCGGTTTTGGCAAGCTGAAACCGTTCTGTTTTGGCGTCTTAAATTGGATTAAAGTGCAACTTTAGGTTTTTGCTTAAATCTACTTTTTTCATTTTCTTTGTTAAGCAAGTTTCACGCTACAGTAATCAGCTTGTTAGACCCTTAGAGACCACAAAACACTGGAAACAGACAAAAGAAGAAAGAAATTGATTGGTCAGGCTAAACTTAAAGTAGATCCACAGGCGTCACCGTCAAGTGGCACCTCCAAGTCTAACCCACGCTCTGCAAAAAACGAAAACAACTGTGGGTACGACAACACCCTTCCGCTTCCGCGCCACACCCAAAAACAAAAACACAAACAACTCTCCTCCCCGCAATATTCAGCCACATCTCCCCGGTTGTCCACCTCCAAACAAACAAATAAAAGCGCCAATAAGATCGTTCCACAAGCTGCTCCTCTGACTAAAACCGTGAATAAGGAAAAGTGAGCAGCGTTTCTTTGGAGCCCAGAAAAGGTTGTTTACGCCGCCGGTGGCACGGCGGCTGCGCGACAAGTCGGAGGCTGTTTTGAAAACAATACGGAGCGAAGAGCGACGAGGCGCATTTTGTTGAAACGTGGAGTTGCCGGAAACAGATTGGAGAAGAGGAAAATAAACACGAAATTGATGGATTCTCGAGTGATTGCGATAAACATATGATTTGGGCTGTTTTGGAAAGTTTGGAGAGAAATTGGAAGTGGAGGACGTCGTAAACGATGGTCCCCTAAGGAGAGGTCAGCAGGAAAAACACAAAAAAGTAAAGAACGGCTTCTAAGATGCTTTGGATACACTTAGGGTGATAGAGAGAAATTCACAGAAGGTAACAACATATAATAAACCCCACACGACCCTAAACGGCACCCTAAACAAACCATATCGGATCTAGTGCCAAAGTAAACCGAGACGTGTGTGAATTTGCACAGCAGGAGTCAGTTAGTCGCTTTGCCAATTGCAGCACATCTGCCTCTTCATACTCTCCGCGCTCTGTATCGAGGCCGTGATTCGATATAACTCGGTATTTGAGAAAGTAAACAGTAAGTGGAACGCATATGATGAGTGTGACTTGAGGTCGCAATGCGACTCCCTCGCGCGCAGCCGCTCTAACGCAAACAAACATAAGAGAGCAACACTTTAGAATCAAGACGAATTTCGGCTTTTGAAAAGAAGCCTGAAGTTTGATGGGAGAATGATATTTTGACGGTTGAGAGGGACACCAAAAACCGAGAAGAGACCACCCTGGACTCAATAGCAACAAGCACGAAAAAGTCCAAAACGATGAATGGCTAAACCCCGCGGGCTTTGCGGCCTCTCGTCCAACTGACTCCCTCGCCGCTCCTCTCCTAAACTTTGTGCCGCCGCCGATTACCGCCGCTCGGAGGTAATTAAGTGCATCGAGCGACTACACCAGCAATTCATGAATGCAGAATCCAGTTGTCGACACGCCGGCGGCGTCAAACTTGCCGGGAAACGTTAATCGACGTTGACGACAAAATTTAATTGAACCCTTCCGTTGTTGTTGCAGAGTTTCGGTTTGTAGGGAAAATGGGCATTAGCGAATGATGTGTGTTTAGAGTGCTCTCTGTTGAGTCTAAGATTGGGGAGGCTTAGGATCACTGATGCTTAAGTTAACGAATGACGTGACTTGAAAATACAAAAACTGCAAACTGATGTAACTGGATACGCCCGTTTTTAATCGCACTCGTGGTTTTTCGCAAAATCGAATTGGAGAAAATTAAACGGAAAGCTGAAAAGGCGGAATGATGCACGTTCCACTCATTGGACAGAAAGAAATCATTTTTGGATTTTATTTTCAAAGTTATTAACATGGAATTCAGATGACCAGGTGAAGCCAACTTACTCTTGAAAAGCTGAAAAATAGATTTTTAAATATAAGTTCAAAGAGTTTTGCCAACCTTAAATAAGTTCTCCTTCAATTCGCTTTTAGTCAAAGCTTATTTTACAACGGAAAAGTCCCCCTCCCCCGAAAGTTGATAGTGGTTTTTTGGCTCATTCGAAAGGTCTCGCTGCGCTGAACAACGCTATAAAATTACTTTTTTTCCTAATGCACACTCTAATCCGAGAAAAACGCATATCTAAAACGCAAAATAGACAGACATCAAAACCGCCGTTTCAGACAACTGGTTCGACGGTCTATTTCATTTGTCCTCAACGTCCTTTTGGTAAGCGGTAGCTTGGAATACAGGGTGGCCCAAAAAAAGCCCTGGCCAGACAGGGGGACGGAGCGGAGTCATTTCAAGCTCAGTCGCCGATAACGACCGGTCGGTTTCGCTAACAAATAACGTGAAACCGACCGGTCGTTCTGCAATTTCCAGACATGCCTCCGTCCTCCTGTCTGGCCAGAACTTTTTTTTTGGGCCACCCTGTATAAGAAGCTACACATTTTCTGCACGATATTTTTGAGTCGGACGTTGAAAATAGGTTTCCCAGCTTCAGAAGATAATTCCGCTTTGATTGGTACCTGCGGACGTATAATTTGATTCCCAGTTTTCAACTTTTGCTGAAATGGGTATTGATCGACGCAGAATCATTTCCTGAGACTGGAAAGTTTACATGTATTTTCAACGTCCAACTCGAAGAAATGCTACAGAAATGCGTAGCTTCTCATATTCCAAACAACCGCTCACCGAAAGGCCGTTGAGCACGAATGGAATAGACCGTAGAACCAGCTGTCTGAAACGGCGGATTTGGGGTCTGACAGGCTGTCTAAGTTGCGTTCTAGACACGCGTTTCTCTCGGATAAAAGTGCATTTGGGAAGAAGCAATTTCACAGCGTTGTTTCATCCTGACCTGTTTTAGCTACTCCTTTTAGCATATCCTCTCTGAGAAAACTACTTCAGAACAACAAATGAATGATCAAGAGATTAGCACAAAAACCGCATTAAGCAACACGCGATTACGGCTACATCTTCCGTTCCAAACAAGCCGCCTTCGAAAGCCTCAATACAATTCTGTTTACGCGTGTGTCGGTGTGGAGAGTGCGCGCAAAAACGAACGAAAATTAGATGTAATTTTGTGAACATGTCCAAAGGAGAAAAAAGCGTTCCTTCTGCTACGGGTTCGCATAATTAGCAATTGCTGTTTGAAGCCATTTGCAGAGCGAGGAGGCGGCAGAAGAGTCGCTGCGATAATGAATTGAACAAACCAACCTTTTCCTGAGTGCTGCTTAAACGGGAATCGAAGACGAATAGATGGACAAGACGAAGAAGAAGAAATGCGTGCTAATTGAATTGTTCGTTGCGACGAAAATGGCGCAAAGGAGAGAGACTGTTATGCCTGAAAACATGTTATTGAAGGAGGAGGCGAAATTGGACACGAAAACAAAAATTTGATTCGGTGAGACGGGCGCGGAGAGGCGAAGAGTTGCAAATATCAGTAATTTGATTGGGGTGGTGCTGGTTTGTGATAAGGACAGGAGACCTCGAAACTTTACTCTAGACCTCTAGAACCAAAGAACAAGCTTTTGGTTTTTGAGTCGGCGGATCGTTTCACGTCCCGAGCAAAAACACTCGAGCCCCTCTTCAGGATTTATTTCTGTCTCTTCGAAATCGCTTCTGCTCAGGATTCGGCGCCAAAAACGTCGCTTTGATATGCAAGCGCTTTTCAAATATTCATGAGGTCTCTCGCAGTCGCCGTAGGAAGTAAACACCATCATTTTAAAATAAATACCACACGAACACAAGAAAAACAATTTACGCAATCGATGGTCTTTTTGTCGTTGCCGTTAGAGGAATTTCGCTTTTCTCGATCTGAATAGAAGATATATCTCGGTGAATAGGGGATGAGGAAGCGAGGTGGGGATTAGAGGCTTTGAGTGACGTTTTAGTTATACAGAAAGGCTCAGAAAAAACATCTGCCCCGAGTGAGAATCGAACTGACGACCTTCGGATTATGAGACTGATGAGCTGCTCTCTCGAAGCACGTTTTTGCGAAGAAGCAAATCATTTCTAACGCGACAGGCAAAGAGAGGCTCGGTGAAGGGAAAGGAGAATTGAGAGGCTCGATTGAACCAGCCTTGCTAGTGCAGTAGGCAGTGCGTCAGTCTCATAATCTGAAGGTAGTGACTTCGATCCTCACTCGGAACAATATTTTTTGTATTGTTAGATCCTAAACCGCGAACAGGCCCATTCACAAACATTGTAACGACAAGACGATCAATCAGAGTACCCGAAAACAACCACTTCTTCTACAACGCTACACAAAAAGCGAACAGCCGGTCGGGTCAAGAAGGCGCGGACAAGAAAAAGACCGCGTCCAGCAGCTTCTCCAGAGATCTCTCGGGCGGCTAAGGATCGTTGCAGACGACCAGCTGCTCGGCTCAGATAATAATCCCTTTCAGGCTCGCGCTGTGGTCCACAGTGGCTGCCGCTTTGGATGACGACCTCCCCAGGCGGGGACAACGTAACATGACACCTATTATTGGCCTCCGCAAAGAACGGCTCGCCCGCTTGCTAAGTCAATTACGCCGCAAACAATTCGTCGTTTATTATTCGATTTAGACGCGTTTAGGGGTGTACTGAGACGCAAGGGTACATATTTACAAGGGTTGTAAATCAAGTTGGAACGGAAAGAACTGTAAACAGGGGCGGTCCTTAGAAGGATCATAACAAAGCCAAGATCGCTCTTACTCATAACCGTTCCCTTAAATTTGCATAGATAACTAAAACTTGAATTCCTACATCTTGATTCGAGCCTCTTTTAACGAAAGGAACTGTAAACAGGGACAATTCTTGAAGAGACAGAAAGGCAAAAGTCTCATCTCGGCCAAAAAGCCTATTAAGGTTTGCTCAAAAGCTCTAAACCCTGAAATACTTAATCTAAGCCCCTTTTAAAGTATACAATTACTCGCGTCCATAACCGACACCCCAAATCTCTAGACCCAAACAAGCCATAGAGACCGAGAGCCCCTCTGTACAGGCCTAATCCAGCCTCATTCGCGCGTCGCGGACGACACTTCCGGCGACCTCATTGACCTCCGCAATTACCGCACCGAAATCTGCCAATCTGCTGCTGACGTTGGTTGCCAGTCTGGGAGGCGGCGTTTAATTAGCGCGCTTGCATTGCGCACAGGAAAACACGCCGTGCAAAGTTCAGCTGGCAGAGAGGAGGATCGGAGGGACCTTGACGAGGCTTGTAATTATGTATACGTGCATATGGGAGTGATGGGCAATTAAGTTATGCAGGTAAATGAGATTCGTTAGGGGTAACGAGGTGAGAGAGGAGGGTTTGGGTCCAAAAGAACTGACTGATCGAAGACAAAGAGAGATTGATTGGCTTATTAAATGTGATGGAATGAAAAAGCAACTGGAACGATCTCGGGGAAGCATTTTAGGGTCGAGCGATTCTGTCGACTTCCTTAAGAATTTTGTGGAGAACAGAGCTGAGACTTTTGATGAGCGAGAGAGGGATGACGACATTGGTTAGTAAAAAATGCAAAATCGGAGGAATACAAATTTTTGATCCAGTCTTACAGAGCTGTTCGAGAGCTGAAGGATAACGACAACGAGTCCGATAATGATGTTAAGGAGAATATCGGCGCGTTCGAGACAGTTAAGAAGTTCAGAGGACTACCTCCAGATGTTTGACGATCAAATCGAGCAGTGGTTAGATTTTTGTACCTAAAAGTGGCTTGAATTATTCAAGTATGACTTTGAAAACTTACTCAGAGTGCTGCTTATCTCAGACCCAACAGATTAGATCAAACGGCGACAAAGGTCGCAGAGTAATTCTGAAAAGGACTTTGACGCTCATGTGTTCCAGAGGACAAGATTCTACCCGATTAACCGTCTGAATTGAGAGTTCTACCACCACATAGATCGCTGTAGGAATAAACTCTTGTAAAAATGTTTGTTTCCAAATGTTTCATGAACATGAAAAGCTAAAAATAGTACAAAAGATCGAAGCTACAAACTTTGAAAATTGAATTATGGAGCATTAGAAGGAAGGGTTGGTAGGTTTAACACAGGCTGGTACATATTGCTCTAAATCAACAACAAAGTCGACATTGTTGGATTGGACAACGTAGTTGTATCTTTTTCGAAATTGATGGCTACATTCTGATAAACTGATTCACTTAACAGAAGCGTCTTGTTTGTGCCTAAAAGAGCAGTAACGCACCACAAAATTGAGGCTTACAAAAAAGGATTTGAAACATTGAGGAGACAGTCAACTCTGGTTACAGTAAGACCCAACGTCCTATTTGCTTTCTCGCTTCTCTTCACCGTCGCCTTGGTTTGCAGCCAGACGGTCAGTTGTGCAGTCCTGAAATTAGCAAGTCGTAGTTCTGTTTTAGGTTAACGATACGAGCACTGTTTCGAAAAAGCTGCAACTGACCTAGTAAAAGCACACATGCTGTAAGTACTCAAACTTTGTTATAGGAAATTACCACCAAAAGCAGTCCAGGCGGGCTTCGTAAGTATTCCATGAGCTTAAGTCGACTCAGTATGTTTTCTTCTAGGCTCCGTGATCAATTCGCGCGTTCAACTCGTGTCCGGCCTCCTGAAGATCATCGTCAATTTGCGTAGGTTTGCAACAAAAATAACAATATTGCGCGCGGCCGAAGGCCGCGCGGATTTGAGTTTCAATTCTGGGGGCGCTCATACATTTATTTTTGGTCTCATCGATTCTCGTGATTTAGATCTTAGGTTTTACTTGTTAGTTGATTGTGCACTTAAGCCCAACGGAGTGGTCGGAGACCTCCTCTCCGATCTTCTCGATTTTCTGGGACAAGTGCTCGGCGGCCGTGGTCTTTCTGGAATGACTTTTGCCGCTTGGCGGACTTCTGGGAAGCGTTCTCGGCCCTGTAGAAACCCTCGAGCCAACAAGCCAAACAGATAGCGTCCATCATGTTTTGACCGATGTCTTGTAGAGCGTATGCATCGGTCTTGAACTGCGCGGCGTAGCTGAGCAAGTAGATGGACGTCGCGAGCCGCATCAGAGTCATGATGCTGCAGCTGTTAATGGTGAACAAGGAGCTAACTGAAATGGGTCGTTTTGGAAAAAAGCTGATTTATTTTTTGAACGCTTTGTAGAAATGCGATACGCGGTAAGCTATAAATAATGGTAGTAAACCGAGTCGTTCAGAAGAGAGAAAGATCAGCCGCCTAATCTGCGCTCTCTTCGGTTCAAAGAAAGAACGCAGGCAAACTTTCGGAGAGGCGCTGATTAGGACAGTGACCATGATCATGAATCTGGAGCAAGATGGAAATTCATGGCGTTACGTTTAGTATGCTGAAAGATAGGATGCCCAAAACCAGACGCAGAACCAGAATTCTTAATGCTACTTGTCTGTCTCCGTGGAATCTGCTTTTAAGAGCTTGAATTTCGGTGCAGGTGTGCCTGTTTCTAATGGGTTTTCGCTGTTAAGTCCCCGTGGAATTTAGAAACGCATCCAGAAACCATTAGAATTCACATTATTCAAGCTTTTCCGGGCTTTGGCGGATGATTTCAAATGGACACCTGGTATTTCAAAACTTCGTTTGAACATGAAGATCTTCCACATCACCAAGCTCTTGTCAATCCACGCGTCAACAATGGCATTAACTGTCATGATTTGCATGTAGCTGTGTTGGATCGCTGTGCCTTTGAGGTAAGCGTTACAGCTCATGTAAATTTTAAAGTTGCTTGTCAAGATAACAGCCAAAAGTTAAAATCTCAAATTCAGCGTTTGATGTTTGAAGGCAAGTCGGAGCAGGAAATCACAGCTTCAAAGTCGGAAAGAAACGGTCTGCAAAAACTTGAAAAATGTGGATTCTGATAGGTCCGTATTAGTGAAGGTTCGTCGAGGTCATCGTGCTTCTCACCGTCGTCGACGTTTCTCGAATTCTCACCACCGGTGAAATTTCAAAATTTACAAAATTGCTTCCGGCGTTGACAACCCTGCTGATAGTGAAGAAACCGATTCCTCCGAATTCACTCATATCCCACAACATCTGTCACTCATCTATTTCCGACTACCCGTGTCAACTCTACAAAATAGAATATTCTCTGCACTGATCATTTCATCTGCAGTTTCCGTAATCGCTCAACAGCAAAAGCGTTTCCAGGATCCATCTTCCTAACACCGCAGTAAGTCATTTCTGAGCATCTGTCGATAACACGAAAGAATTTCCCACATGGACCATCAAGTTTTCTGACATGCCATTCTGGAGCGCATTCTTCAGCTGAAATGTCCTTTTTTAATTTCAGGCAGAAGGAGAGTCAAGGATTTCAGTTGACTGATCATTTCTCGAGATGCCATGTTTTACTTCGAAGAAGCAATGTTGTTATATGTGTGAATCAGTTACGGTTTACCAATGTGCCACACTCATTGAATCTTTTTCTCGAATGTTTGGAGCACGCTCCGAGCAACAACGAAAATTCAATTGATCTTTATTGCAATGAAAACAACTTTAAATTTACCATTTCAGAGTACGCTGGCCCGGCGGAAGCCTAGATTCTTTCGTCCGACTGGCGGGGTTTGGGGGGGTTTGAAAATGGAAAGACATCTTCCGAACTGATCGTTTTTGAAGCACTTGGCTCTGAAAAGCGGATTCGAAATTATCCACTCTAAACTGAACTTCCTACCGGCAATCGGCCCTCATGTTTGGCTTTTCGTGAGAGAACATTTCGTGGCACATCTCGCAAACTCGGTCCATGATAGCATGCAGGGGTTCGTTGTTGTGGATAGCGCAAGAGGAGTCTTTCGGATATGGGTTGTTCATCTCCTGGAGGAAGTCGGCTGTTTCATCCACCACGTCCTGGAGAGCGTAAGCGTCGACTTTGAACTGCACCGCGTAGCTGAGCAAGTAGAGGAACGCCGCGAACCGCATCAAAGTCATGATCTCAAAGCAGCAAGCTGAAATGGGTTGACTATACTAGTCTCTTGAAAAATGACTGATTCATTTTGTCAACGGTATGTAGAAACAAGAGACGCGATAAGATACACATGATGATAGTGAACTAAAGTGATTTAGGGGAGAGGTTGGAAGGAAGACAATACCGGCGAACTCGGAAAAGCGCTGCCTAAGACAACAGCTATTGGCACCTTTTTGGAATTCATAGGCTAGCGTTTAGCTTAATGGCTCAGACCCGGGAAGAATGCCCGAAAGCCGAAATCCGCATTCTTAATGCTGCTTGTCTGTCCTCGTGGAATCTGCTTTTAAGAGCTTGAATTTCGGTGCAGGTGTGCCTGATTCTAATGGGTTTTCGCTGTTAAGTCCACGTGGCTTTCGGAAACGCAGCTAGAAACCATTAGAATTTACATTATCCAAGCTTTTCCGGGCTTTGCCGGGAAATTGCAAATGAACACCTGGTATAGTGAGCAAAGACATGTTCCACTCGTCAAGCCACGCGTCAACGGTGGCATTCACATAGACTGTTGTTGTGTGGCTGTAGCTGTGTTGGGTCGGTATGCCTCTAAGGGGAGCGGTAAAGCTCATGTAAATTAGCTGTTTATCAAGACAACAGCCAACATTTAAGAGCTCGAAATGAGCGTGTCCATATATTTAAAGTCAAGTTGGAGCGGGAAATTACAGCTTTGAGGTTAGAATGAAACGGTCTGCAAAAAGTCGAAAAAATAAGTGGATTCTGATACGTCCGGATTAGAGAAGACTGAGGCTACGTCCTCCGAGCTCAGACTCACAAAAGAAGACTCAATTCTTGTGATTAATAAGAACTTGGCCGAGTCCTTATGACAAGAGGAAAGCTATTATCCAAATGATAATTTTTTATCAAATGGAGAGTGACAACAGGCCGACTAGCTCGTTTGCAGATCTTAGGGTCAGCTTAACGACGCCGTTTCTGTGGTCGACAAGATTCTCTTAGCTACTAAACGCTAAGAACCCGATTCCTTCGAATCCACTCATAGTATCCCACAACATCTGTCACTCATCTATTTCCAACTACCCGTGTCAACTCTACAAAATAGAATATTGTGTGCACTGATCATTTCATCTGCAGTTTCCGTAATCGCTCAACAGCAAAAGCGTTTCCAGGATCCGTCTTCCTCACGTCCCGGTAAACATCTGCGGCTTTCTCCAATTTGTTCCATTTTTCATACAATATTCCTAAACTAAGCTTTGAAAAACAACTCAAACGTAGCCAAATACCTAGGTTTGTTTTGTACAAGGCGCTGCTTGGGTTGTCCTCAACGACTTTGACCAGATTCCTTTCGGCGTCGCTGTAAAATCCTAATTTCGCTTGACAAACTGCGAGTTGAAATCGAATTGACGCCGTCTTCTGGGTCACCTTTCTTAAAGCCTGCTCAGCTAAAGACGTCACAAGCTGGTAGCGGCCTTGTTCGTCCATGAGAACAAGCAGATTCGTCCAGGCTCTGTGGTGAGAAGGTTCAATCCTAAAATATATGCACTAATTAGCCCGAATACCTAAAATTCAGCTTCTTACAAGGTCGCGTTCTTCCAACAGCTCTCAGCTTGGTATTGCAATCCTTGCTTCAGGTACAAGTTTCCCAAATTGAAGTAAGCGTCGGCGTAGTGAGGCCTTATCTCCAACGCACTCCGGAAGCTCTTCCTTGACTCGTTGAACTGACCCATTGCCATCTGGTTGACTCCAAGATTCATCCACGCTGTGGCGAATCTGTTGTTAGCGTTGATGGACTTTTGAAGCAGGTCAATGGCGATCGAATTCTCTCCTTGCCGTTGGTAAATATTGGCCATATTATTGAGAGCCTGTTCATAATCAGGACGCAGTTGCAGAGCGCTTCGGTAGTTTTCGACAGCCAAACTAACGTCGCCGTCATCTGCCTGCACTTTTGCCAAGTTGTAGTATATTTTAGCGTTTTTGGGGCACACGGAGAGGTCTGCCAAAAACAGCTCTTTCTCGGTTCGCCATTCCAGGGATCTCTGCAAAGTAGAAAAAGCTTAAAAGTAATGTTGTGTACACTGACCGTGATACATCTGGAAACCATTAATGGAGCGATGAGCAGCCAAATTGGAGAAACGTTTGAGCTACTGGACTGCTTTTCCAAATGGTAAAAAACGAGGGAAATAAACAAGCAGTAGCCGATTGATGGAGCGTATAGAACTCGTTCAGCGATGACAAAACCGACTGGAATGATATTTGTGGCGGGGAGGAATAGAAGAACTATGAAGATGAGACCATAGTACATTAGGAGTTTTGTAGAATCCTGGAGTTTCCGGTGCAGAATTGTAAAAACGATGGCGAAGAGAAGATATGCGCCAAACGAGAGAATTCTGGCATCTCCAAGATCAGTGATGAGCGGGATGCAGCCCATGGAATAGTCGAAACTGAAGTTCTTAGGAAAGATCAGTAGCCAAAAGTTTAGGATATAGATGTAAAAGTAGTTCACGACCTAAATTTTAGGATTAGGATAAATTGTATCAGCCGGACCTTACCCGGACGTAGAAATTCTCATGGAACGCGGCCGGATTATCCAATTTGCTGAACTGAGGACACTGAAATCCGTTGATCCAAAACCGGGTGCCACATAGAAGAGCGAATAAAATTAGATAATATATGTTGATCTTAGTGAGCAAACTGCCAAGTGGGCGTTGCTTGGAATATCTTGATTTCAATACATCGAAGGCCACGAACGATAGCTAAATTAAAGGATCAAATCGATCTTAAGACGATTCCATACCAAAAAGAAGACTCCTTGTTCTTTTGAGAACATGCTGAATATGACACAGAGGGACGGGAAAACTATCTTGGAGTCGTTTTGAAGATAAAGGCTCAGACCAAGTAATCCAAAAAGCGTCATCAAGAGTTCAGCTCTTCCAACGACGTTTGCCACCTAAACTCGTTCTTTACCCAAACTCAGTTAATTCAATAAATACCGCTTCAGCATGGATCGGATGGATGGCGAATAAGAATGCTGTATAGTCAGCAATTCTCGGACTGCTTTGGAAGTGTTGACATATTTGGCGAGTGGTTTTGCAAACCAGAAGGCTGACGAGAGCATGGAGAACTATATTCACCAAGTGAAAGTAAGTTGCTTTCGAAGAGAGGTTTTGATTCACCCTGCAAAGTTGTGTTTTATGTCAACAATTCATAAAAATGTTCAAAATGGGTCCCTCGATGTGCGGTGAAGGACATTTCGCCCTCCAATCATCTTTCTAGTGGGATGCGCGCCTGAAAGAGAACGCATGTCGACGAGGGCAAATTGGACCTTTGGGATCGTGAAGAGAGATGGACCCGTTGGGGAACGATGATTTATGCAAATGTGAAGCACCTGATTTTGCGCTACGGCCGGATAGAATAAAATGTCTTCCTCTCAAATGGAGTTCTCCTTAAGCCCATTTGAGTTTCTGAGCGAAAAGGATTATGGAAGATTGACAATTGGAGGCGAGGGAGTTTGGCCTTGTCGCATCCCAATTGCCAAACAAAGCGACAAACAATTGCCGCCGCCACTTGGGATCCGCTCAAGGTCACTTGAGGAAGGCAAAAACGGCGAAAATGTAGGCAAGTTCCCTCGGACGTCGGTTCTCTCTTAGCGGCCTAATCCTGAAGGTTTCGAGCGTCAATTTCAGTTGACCAAATATTTGCTCTTGCGCCGCCATATGGTGGCCCCCCTTAAGTGCGCACCCGATCTTACATGGCGTTTAATTGAATTGCAGTAATGCCTACAATTTGTTCCTTAAGAGAATCTCAAGAAAGCAAGGAAAAGATACAAAATGCGGTAGGTCTCCTTTTGCCTTCATTACCATATTCATGAGCAGCTCACGCGTTATGAGCGGTCGAATTATGCAAATCTCGACCGACGACGCTTCAGCTCAATCGTCGCCTTTTCCGCGTCATTAATTCTCGATTCTAATGTGCCTTTGTGCCGCGCGTCTAATGGCCATCAGACGCGAAATTAAACCGTTTTTGAACTCACATGAAAGTCAGCGTCGTGATGGGGCGATAGGATTTGTGGCTGTCCGAAGACCGAATTTCGCGGCCCCAAAAATCGGTTTGAAGAAGCCGCGAGATGTCAAAACGCTGGACAATCGGATTCCTGACAATGGCTTCTTTGTCGTCAAAAACAAAATCGCCGTCGATGCTCGGGAGGTAGCAGATCACAGCTGCCAAGGCAATCGTGGCATACCATTTCGAACCCTCTTTGGCAGATTCGGCCGTTTTCTGGTCAGTGGAAGGACTTCTTCTCCTTGGCCGGAGCATCTGAAACAAAACCACTTATCGAAAAACGGATAAATGACGCATCACGCCTGAAGAGCCTAACGGACTCCCGCGGCGCGTCTTTTAAGTCGCGCTTGTCTGGTGATGTAATACCTAATGGAGGCAAACGCAAGAGGTCATTCCGAGCTTCCAGATGTACTAATTAGCACTTCCCATGTGCGAGATTATTAATTGGGCATAAAGGAAGGAGTGCGAACACCAGCCCCTCACACTTGTAATCCTGTAATTGCATAGGGCTGCGCCACCCGGTGGAGAGCGCTACAACAGGGATTTGGGTTGCGATGAGGCTGCTGAGTTCCAAATAGGACCGGTGCTGACGGATTCGGGCGGAGGTGGTGCATACCTGTGGGAAAACTGCGCAATGAGGCGAACAATTGTCGGGTCGACAACGCGATTTCAACAAAGGCGATTATTTCGGTGTTTAAAGAGCTGAAGAGGCCAAAACACGCAATTTGGAATTACGCCGGAGGGCTGAAATTTGACTAAAGTTTGCTTAGAAAGGTAAATAAGGCAGTATGAGTATACGCAAGAGGAGCAAGGTGAAAACACATAAATATTTGATGCAAAAGAGGCCAGCGCCCGGGTCTTTCCATCCCTCAAGATCGACGATGAGTACTGCAATGACGCTCCAAGGAGGCGGAGCCTGAAGAGGCTCAAGGAGGCTCGGACGGCGAAGGGCTAAAAGACCGAGGGCGCCGAATTATTATCTTCTCGCCTACAAACAGCATATCAATCAACAAAGTCCTAATTTGATTAAGCGCAAGCTGTTCATTCGAATGCGCCGAGCCAAAATAAGCCACTTGATCCACTCGCTCGAGGACCCAATTTCACTTCTATTCTGAGTGACAATGCGTTTCTTTTGACCCTTGTAGCCGCAAAGTGAATCCACAAGTTCCAGGAGATGTCAACGCGTGAAAAGCGGCGGTTAAATTGCTTTCGTGGTGGGCCTTTATGGACGACGCGAACAAATGTTTCCTTTGGTGTTTCTATGCTAATCGGCGTGACTGACGGTGATTAAGTACCCCGAGGGGCTTCCGCTGCAAGATTACAAATCGATTTTTGCGTTTACGTGGCCTAATCAGCGTCTTGTGAGCAGAGGAGACCTCATATGCCCGACAAAAATTGTTCCATTCAGACTTGCAAAGAGGAGAGTAATTCGATTTGCGACGACTAAAAAGAACAGAAAAGCCGAAATTTCTTAGCACAGCAGAATATTGTTTTTCACTCGGCGCAAATTGAGGAAAGCTGGATTTGATAGCCCAAACAGATCACAAATCTTGGAAAAACAAGCTTTGTATTGAGACGTGAGCAAACAACGTCTTATCAAATTATTTCAGTTTAAT
This sequence comes from Steinernema carpocapsae, assembly GCA_000757645.3. Classification (NCBI taxonomy): domain Eukaryota; kingdom Metazoa; phylum Nematoda; class Chromadorea; order Rhabditida; family Steinernematidae; genus Steinernema; species Steinernema carpocapsae. The sequence goes on along the minus strand of AZBU02000012.1, from coordinate 220,006 downwards.
CAAAAAAGATGTTTATGAGTTTTTAATAATTCTAACGTCCAGCGATGCCGTTGATTCCGCTAAGAATGCTTCCGATAAAGCTGCTGATAGTGTTGACGAGTGTGATGGGGATGTCGACAACGGTGAGAACGCCGGTCACTAAAAACCTCAAAATTTGAAACTGTTTACCTAAGCGATTCTTACAGAGGTTGAGTAGGACGTCGACGATTCCAATGACCACCTTAAGGAGAATTTCGACCAGTCCAACAACGCTTCCGAGAAGGCCTCCCACAGGTGCCGGAGTTGATCCAGAGGGGCTGCGGCCTCCGAGTTCGACTCCCAGGAAGTTGAGGAGTTGTGTGAGGAGGTCGACGACGATTGTGAGTAATCCGTTGGGCTGGAGGGTGCCGTTCACTAAAAGAAGATAGATTAAGCGCCTGAGAAGTCACTTACAAAGGTCGAGGACGACGTTGAGGATCCGGACGACCAGGTTTAGGAGCGGTTGGAGCACCGCGTCTAAATGAACATTGTAATATCCATTTTTAATCTGCGTTCTAACTGAGAGCGCTGCTAATGTCGGAAACCACGTTGTCCGCTTGAATGAAGACTGCGGCGAAGGCGACGAAGAGAGTGATTACAAGTAGGAGTTTGAAGCTCATCTCGATCTGTATCCAGAGGTGACTGAATCATGAATGTTCATGACCGCCTTTTATAAGCAGACCAATATTCCACTGACTGACGAAAAAGATCAATTTGATAAACAAGCGTTGTCCTATCGAAATCAAGTTTCATTTTCAGTTTCAACGAGCAGATTATAAGTGTAGGTGTCATTGAAGGTTGGCTTGTAGTTTGTGTCCTTGAAGGTTTGAAAGCTTAAATTACAATACGAAGCCAAAAGTCAAAAGCTCAAATACTCCAGATCCAGCAAGTGCTGGTAAACAAGTTCAAAATTGAACATTTCAGAAGCGAAGGATTAACTAATCAAGGAATTTTCGTGCAACTGTTGGGGTGTTTTACTACTGTTAGCAAGCGGTTGACGTACAAAAATCAAAAAAGCTTCATGGACTGTCTCAACTTTGTAGTTGTCTAAAATGTTTGGTCTCAATTTGAATATTGATGATGCGATTAAGAGTTTTGAGTTCAGAGGCGTGATAAACACGCTCACTGATCAAAATCAAGACTAAGCCCAAAAGGGCAGCATAACAACTGAATGCAGAGCAAGGACTGCTCCTATAAAAGCCGACCGAATGGAGGCAAAGGATCAGTCGACTCTAGCTCCTAAAATGAACTTCAAAGTCCTTTTCGCTTTCTCGGTGCTCTTTGCTCTTGCCTTGGTTTGCACCCAGGCGGTAAGTTGCCCATTTGATTTATGACCATAAAACCAACTTTTTGTTTAAGGACAGCTCCACCTTGAGCAGCAGCAACAGCCTCAGTAAGAGTCTAGTAAGTGAAATTCACCTAATGACGTTTTGTTTCAGGCTCCGTGATCCAATCGCTCCTCCAACTTGTCTCTGGCCTTTTGAAGGTCGTCCTCAACCTCCGTAGGTTTCAGGCAATTCTCCTCAACACAGAGTTCCTTTTTCAGTCAACGGCTCCCTCGAACCAAATGGTATTCTTGGAGAACTCGGCGACACGCTCACCCAACTCCTTAACTTCCTCGGCCAAGAACTCGGCGGCCGCGACCCCGTGGGATCGACTCCGGCTCCTGTGGAAGGCCTTTTCGGAAGCGTTCTTGGACTAGTCGAAATCCTTCTGAAGGTCGTCATCGGTCTCGTTGAAATTATCCTCGGCCTTCTCACCGGCGTCCTCACCGTCGTCGACATCCCCCTCGAGCTCATCAACGACGCCGTTTCTGTCGTTGACAAGATTCTCTCCAGCGTTGACAACTTCGCTGGGCGTTAAAGAGTGAAAGACGGTTTGTGTTACATTGAATAATTTGTCCTTGTATTATAAAATGTACCACCTGGCGGCCAACGAATTTCTTGTTTGTTTTCATTGCGAAGAAAGCGACATTGAATTTCAGATTTCTGGGTATGCTGGCTCCTCGGAAAGCTAGATTCTTCAATCCGACTGGCGGGGTTTGCGGGGATTGAGTAAAAAATTGGAAAGACAGGTGCGGAACCTTTGGCTGGTGAAGCAGTCTTTCCTGAAAGGCGTATTTGAGGTTAAACGCTTTAAACAGAACTCCTTACCGGCAGTTGTCCGCTTCTTCATGAGAGTACATTTCTTGGCACATCTCGCACATACGGTCTAAGATACCGTGCAGGGGTATGTTGTCGTGGATAGAGCAGTTGTCTCCTGGAGGAAGTCCACCATGTCTTCCTGCAGAGCGTAAGCGTCAACCTTGAAAACCGCGGCGTAGCTGACCAAGTAGAGGAACATCGCGCGCCACACCAGAGTCATGATTTTGCTTTTGATGACAAGCTAGGAGCAAAGTCGGAACTGAAATGGTTTAAATGTTAATTTCTTGAAACCTGTTGATTCAATTCTAGAACGGTTCGTAGAAACACTAGACTTGCTAAACCGAAATCGTTTAAGGGACAGAAAACTTTACTTGGCTATCCGTCTTAATCTGCGCTCTCAGGCAAAAAGGCGCTATTAGGATAATGATCACCGGTACCATTTTGGCGCAAGACAGGGATTCTGCTAGCGTTTAAATTGAGGTTCCTGGCGAAATGACCAAATGGACGGTAGGATGCCCAAAAACAGACTCAGAACCAGAATTCCAAGTAAAAGCTTAAATTTCGGTGCAGGTGTGCCTGTTTTTAAATGGGTTTTGGTTGCTAAGCCCACGTGGCCTTCGAAAACGCAGCCAGAATTCATTAGAATCTACATTATCCTATCTTTTTCCTGGCTTTGGTCGACCATTTCAAATGAACACCTCGTATTTCGAAATTTTGTTCCAACAGAGACATGCTCCACATCACCAAGCTCTCGTCAATTATGGCATCAACGTGGACTCTCTTGCTTTTGCTGAATATGACTGTAGCTGTGTTGACTCGCTATGCTTTTAAGGTGAGCTTTTAGAGCTCATATCATCTTTGGTCATTTCGGTTTTCTCAGAATCACTTAAGCTCAACAACGCTGTTTTTGTAATCGCCAAAATTCTCTCCAGTCAGAATGCCGTTGGACGTCAAAACACATGCCAGAAATACATTTATTAATTGTGGCTCAATGACGAATATATTCCATGTGTCGCGTTAGTCCGTTAAGAAGTGATTCAAAATTAGGTGAAGATGAAAGTGGCGTTTCTGTTAGACGCAATTCTTAAAACGCAAAAAAAATTTTATTTTGAGGTAACACGGAACTACAGAACGTTTCCTTCAGTTAACAAGTTGCAAAAGTCGCTAGCCGACTTATCGAATGACAACCGAATATTCTAAACTTCATTAAATTGAAAAATGAGTTGCGACAGAACAACGTTTGGCAGTTCTATTCATCAATGTTGTCTTGTCTTCTTAGGGGATTGGCTAGGTTGGCAGGTGGTGGAAGCGGCGGAGCGTACGATGGAACCCGATCTAGAGCGGTCTTCACAGGGTGACTGAACGCTCTGTCGTCTCTAGAGTCTAAACATATTTTAAGGTAACACAAAAACATTTTTAGAAGTGTACCTGGAGAGGCTATTGCATCATAAATGGCCCACTGTGGTCCTTCATTCGCTCTAGTGGGAAGAGCGTCATACGCTCCAATTGGTGCATGGCCTGGATTGTCATAAGAGGAAGAGTTATCAGAACCGAGCTTGTGTAGCCACTCAATCTCAGCAGATTGTTGTTTGTGTGCTAGCAAGCCTGTAATTGTTTACATTAGCTCTTAGATTGAGCTGGATTAATGCTTACTGATTGCAGGAGACACCGGTGGGTCGTAGAAATCTCTAAATTCCTGTTTTGTGGAGGTGGTGGGTGTGGGTGTTCCTGTGAAAACGCATTTCTTAAAAAGCAAAAACTCGTTTTTATTTACTTACCCGGATGCTTTAAGTGAGGTGGAACAGGCGGTCCGGAGGAAGGCACTGTGGTTAGATCCAGGTTTTCAGAAGCAGTTTCCTTAAGGTGGTCTGATCCAGAGTAAAGCTGAACCTCGTTGAGGACAGGTGAATCGTCGTTTGGTGATGCTGATACAGGAGGCAACGCATAGGGGGAGACACGTTCTAGGTTCGACTGTTCAGATTCATAATTGCGAGCCATAGGAGAAGGTGGTGTTTCTGTAAAAACATATTTCCTGAAATGCAAGACCTGTCGCTTTTATTTGCTTACCCACGTGTTCTGAACGAGGTGGACCAGGTGTTTCAGAAGAAGGCTCTCTAGTTTGATTCAGATTTGTAATGTCCGTATAAGGCTTGTCCTCATCGCGGTCATGCAAACCATCTTCTGGTAAAGCTGAGACAGGAGGCAACTCATAGGAGGGCACACGCTCTAGGTCTGACTGTTCTGATTCATATATATGTCTATGAGCAGGAGGAGAAGGTGGCTCGTGGGAAGGCACGATTCCTAGACCCGACTTTGACTCAGGTTGACTTGAGTTCTGCGCATCAAGATGAGACGGTCTTGACCCGGATTCTTGCAAATCTAAAGCAAAACTTTAATTCCTGTTAGATCGAAATCTGCGCACTGTTATGAAGAGGTAGTGGAGGTGGCTTATACGACGGTACCCTTCCCACGTTCATCTTTCTAGCTGGCTTTTCTTCTGAATTTTTGCGGCAAAGAGACACTGGATGGACAACTACACAATCTGAAATCATCTTAAACATTATGTTTACAAATCTTATCTTCCACCTTGTCCACTAGGTCCCGACGAGTCCGTGTCCTCGTTCTTCACCTCTTCTTCCTCCGCCTCCTTCCAGTCGTCCTCCACGTGTTCCCAATTCTCCTCCACCGATTGATTAGGAATAGTCAACTCCACCATCAAAGGTCTGGGGTACCCTTCCTTCTTCAATCTCTCCAAAATCTCCGCATACGACTTCCCCGGGGCGTCATACTGGGTCGTTTGGCTAATCCTTTTCTCCAAGGACACCTTCTTCACTTCGCTCCGTTCCACCACTTCTCTTTCTCGGTAATGGACCACTTCATAATTTTCCTCATTAGCGTCAATTCTCTTCCTTGAAGTCCTCTTGAAGCTCTGCTCAGCCTCAAAATGGTTTTCCAGCAGATTCCGATCGAATTTTTCCTGCTTTATCTTCTCTTTTTCGTCCACTTCAGATCGATCTTCCGCGTGTTCCAGTCGCATTTTCTCGATTTTTTCAAACAGGAAAAAGATGGCCAGGTGGATGATTCCTTGGCTGTCGTTGGTGGAGGAGAAGAGAAAATGCCAGGCGGTGACGTAGGGGAACGCGAGGGAGCCGAATTGGAAGAGCTAAAACTAAGATTAAAAATAGAGTGTCAAAGAGAGGCTTACCCAAGGAAGGCCGAGATGGAGCTGCATCTGGACGATCCTGGCAATTCTCAGGTAGCGTTCTCGCTTTGCTTGCCATGTGTTTAGGTCATTCTAAAATTGAAATGGGATTTATAGATAAGAGGTAGATGAACACTAACCGTAACGCGCCTGTTGTCAAAGAAATGCCAGGCTACGGTAGCAGTCGACATGAGTCCAATCGAAAAGACAAAGACAAGGGGAAGGACGATTCCAGGGACGATGTAGGTGGGTCGAATCCAGCAGCTGGAAAACGACATCTCATTTTGGCCAGACTAAAACACTTACAATTGATCCTCTCTTTTGAAGAAATCCGTTCCAGCGCCAAGACCGACTGTGATCACAAACGATAACGCTAGAACAGCAATTTTAAATTTTCATTGAAGCCATATTCGCTTACCAACGCTGATTCCAAGAGCCAAAGCTGGAGAACACCATTTTCCAAACTTCTTATATTGCAACCTGATCGCAACGTCGCCGACAGCGAAGATGAAGATTTGAAACGGAATGCTAAACGAGATTCATAGGGTCCCTAGCAGACACAGGTTAACATACCATAAGAATAGGAAATAGGAAATTCCTCCCATGACTTCACAAGCGCTATGAGCAGAACGTTGGTCTTTGAAACAAGTGAAGAAGACGTAGAAGACGAGGAGGAAGAAGCAGTACATGAGGTCCTCAAGAATCGGCTCGTTGGCGTCGATGCGGTGGAGGAAGCGGTTGATTAGTACTTGTTTCGTGGAGGCTCCTAGAATTGAATATTAGCTTGTCGTGCAGAAAGTTACATACCATGGATCTGGTTGAGTTTCCTTAGGAAGCGAGTCGATCTAACACAGATTCACAATGACCAAACGACTTAAATAACGCATACCTGAAGATCAAGAAGACGATAAGGCAGACAATGGAGCAGATGTTCAGAAAATAGGCGATTCCTTCTAGCGATGGATAGCACACCATCGGGTCGTTTTTCATTCCGTTCTAAACTGACCATAAGGCAATAAGCGTTAGATCTCCCTTACCTCCAAAAGCGTAAAATCCGTCAAATGATAGCAGTGAGCCACAATCTTTCCCGTTTTTGTGACCATCTCGCACTGTTTGTCCTTAGACCAAGCTGATTCGTCTTTGTTCCACCAGGACACGACGTAGGCGGCATGGAGAGGATGCAGAGCCTGAATCAATTTTAAGAATTCAACACGTTTGTACTCGAATCCCACCTTTTCCTTGTTATACGTGATAACCGCTTGAATCTGCTTATCCTTCGAAGTCTTGTTCTCTGTGAAAACCGACCTCGACGTCGTCTTCCCCAAAACAGTTCCAGTCAAAACTGGGTCCTTGTTTGAAGGACTCAAAGTGTGACTACATTTCTCCTTGTGATTCATAGACGCAAAATACTTCTTGTCATTTTGCTGATTTGTAGTTTCCTCTTGTTTATTCTTAGCCTCAGCATCATTAGAAACTGCTTTCCCATAAGCCTCAGAACTGCTGTAAGTGACTTTTGCTGGGATAAACAGTTTGTTGGTGGCGTAGTAGGCGACGTAAGCGCGGGTCCCTAAAACGGAAGTGATAAGAGGCGGGGAGAGTGACGTCACCCACCTCCTTTGAGCGCGTCCGGCGTAATCGTAATTGAAGCCGTGCTGCTCTCCGAATGTCCTTTGCTGAAGCTGTTTCCGTCGTGGCTAATTGATAAGGAGTCTTCGTCCGAGTCGGTCGCTCGGAGGCCGAGTTGCGTACCGTTTAGGTATTCAAAGTTAGGATGTTCCAGGTTGTAGACTGTGTTGTAAACGGCGTTTAGGATTCTAAATTTAGCGGTGTAAATATGAGTAACCATTCTTAGGAGCCTATTCACTTAAGGCGGTTACAAAAGGCAATCTTTTAAGTCACACATTCCAGCATTCCGAGCTAAATTTATCACTTCCGGCGTGACTACAACTTTCCACCTTTTTAGCGCATTTGAAAGCTTTGAGAACCCACCTCTGAGTGCTTCCATCTCCTTTTCCCGGCATGTTACTCTCCGCGAACGTTTCCCGACTCGCTCCTTGCAAGTAGTTAACATTCTCAAATAAGAGTGTGGCGACCTAAACAAGATTTAGTTCATTTGCTGTGTGAAAAAATGAATTTAGATAAGCTAATTGAGAATTTGAGTTTTAAGATTTCCCCTTACGTCTTTACTGGCATTAGGCAACAGCGAGCACTTAAGCATAACCAAGGAAAGACAAGTCATATCATCAGCCGACAGACCCGAACCCTGCCTTGAGTATTTCAAAGAATCGTTAAGAACAGTGTTGACGTTTCCACGTGTCACTGAATACTAAAAATCTAAGAATGAAGCACAGTCCAATAAAGCGTTGACAGACGTTGGTCAAATCCTGAAGTCCAGGCTGAGCGTTGGGGTACGAGATCAAAGGAGGTTTAGGAGTTGTCGTAGATTGGGTCAAATTTGAAGAGGATGTAGTAATGGATGTCGTTGAAGACGAGAAATGCTCAGATTGGGTAGAAGATAGGGTTGCAACCAAAGTCGTTGGAGTTGTCGAGCGAACGGTGCAGTCAGGACACGGAATGCTCGAAACACACCGATAGCAGATGCATCTCGTAATTCCAATGTTGTCAGTGCACTGCCACAAGCTCGATATCTTTTCCGCCCACACTTCCACGCAATTCGGAAACGTAAGAAACAGAAAACCATCGGAGTATTTTCTGAGGGCCTTGAACATCCCATTAGACTCGACCACAATGTCACCGGGGTTCAATTCTTCAGATTGAGGTTCAGATATTGACAAATATTTCTTCACGGCGCTGTTCTGGATTGATATTGTGAGTTCGCCGGAAAATTCACTGGGTTTCAAGTCGCTATACATCACCATCATCTTGTTTCCTGTGTTTGACCAGGCGCTGACAACATAGCTGAAGTCCAGCATCGGGTCGGAAACATCGGTCCAGCTGGTGAAAACAGCGTCATCACAAAACTCAAACTTAGAAGAAACACATGCAAAATAGGGGACTAGAAGACTGGCAACAAATATCGCAGAGTACATTGGCAGGTACGGCAGGTTGGGTGTAAAAATTGAAAGGAGAGCAGGAAGAACTGAGGGAGATTAGAGACAACGGCTGTTCTTATCACCAATCTCATCTTAGCGTACGTTTCAAGTTAATGATGAGCGCAAACAAGGGAGTGTACTTGAGGGTTTTTCAGTGACCAGAGGAAAGTTAATTTACGGCTAATTTTAGATAAGTAGAAGAAATTCCAGTGTTGGAGTAAGAAGTTACGTGCAGTTAAGAATTGGAAACAGCCCAATGTTGAAATTGGACCGATGCACCAATATGGTCGGTAAGTAGCCGATGGGAGACGTTGTCGGAGGATGCCGACGTCCACTCTCTTTTTCGCAAAAGTGATTTTATTTAAGCGCGCCGCCGCGAGCGGCGGCTTGCACGTTACAACAATGTTTAAACACAAACAACAACCTAAAATGGGTTCGCGAAGTCGCGACAAAATCAAAAGAAACATTAGATTTTTTAATTCAATCTTGGAAATATGAAGCACAACGCAAGGTCCACAATGCTATCGATAAGAATCACCTGTCACTCCAAAAACTGAAAAAGACTATTAGCGTTAATTCCATCAAAAATGACAAACGGAACCAAGAGAATTTGCCACCGTGAGAAAAACAATGCTTACTCCATGATCCAAATCACTCGAAATTGAAGACTTTTCCAAGATCACGGATAAGCACGTAATGTCGTCCGTGCTCAAACTTGAATTGTTCCTGGAATACTCTAAGGATTCGTTGAGCGCTAGGCTCACATTTCCACGAGTAATAGAGTTCTACAGTTTCACCGACTTTAGGTCTTAAACCCACGTTAGCAATATGCCGCAGCCCTGGGCTTGCGTTGGGATAAAACACACTTGCAGGTTCTGTAGTGAAATGGAATGTTGTGGAAGAAGGGGCTCAGGAGCTTGGAGGAGTTTCTTCCATCGACCACAATGTAGAGCACAAATCAAATTTGGTCAAAAGTTTGAAGTTCGGGTCAAAAAACGAATTTACGGTGTAGAACAAATTTGTAACAGGCTTCGCATCGGTTGTCTCCCAGTTTGCAGGGGACTACCGTTTCTTTGCCGGAAAACAGTTCAGAATGGTGGCACTCTAGATGTTAGTTGCGGCTAACTCACTGAGAGTTTCACGTCGCTGTGTCCTGATCAATTATGCGCTCGAAAAAGTTTAACAGCAAAAGGCTCTTGTAAAGCAGACCTTCAACAATTTCGCACGCGCTCTAGCCTATTACAGCTGTCTCATATTGGAAAGTTGGAGCTAAGGCAAATTCATCAAACCATTCAACACAAGTAGTGAAAGCAATCACAGGCAAAGAAAAACTTGGAGGGGAAAAGAGAATAAATGCAAAACTGAGACAGGCAGAGTCGTCAAGGAAGGCACTAGTAAACGCGACTGAATAGACCACAAAGTCACAAGCACGTGAAAACTGGTTATCACTATTTTTACACGCAGTTTAAGTCACAGTGTCAACAATTCACGCGTCTTAAGAAAGCGCAAATTTAGATAAGGAAGGGCACTTTCTCGCTTAAGTCAATGGATTATTTTGATTTGGAATTTTAAGCCACTTACAGAGCGAGTCAACTTAGGCAGCATCGAGGCGTTCTGCAGGATCAGGGACAACACGGTTATGTCGCCGGGTGTCAAATATCCCCCTGACTTTGCACACCCCAAAGACTTGGCTAGGGTCTCATTTACGTTCTTCGAAGTGATTGGTCCCTAAATTTTTACTGCGTCGTAAGGCTCTAAATTGGTACAAACATCTAAGACGAGCTTCAAGCATGGATTCGCGTCTGGGTAGTTGAATCCATTGGTTACATTTGAAGATTTCGGAATGGTGGAAGAGGAAGCTATGAGAGTCGTAGTCGATAGGATTTTAACCGTAGATTTTTGAACTGTAGGAGGTAATATGGTTGAGGTGGTCGAAGCAGTGATAGTGGTCGATTTGGTGGTTGTCTTAGGAATTGAAGGATTCTCCTCACATTCAGATCCCGATGCGCACAGGCAAAGCACTCCGGAATGGCAGCTTCCCGTAACACACTGGTCCATCGACATGAGTCCTCCACAATCTGCCTCTTTGACCGTCGACGTTCCATCTTGAAAAAAGCTTCTAGTCAGGACAATATCTCCAAAGGATTCCGTAACCGTGCTAGTGAAGGGACTCTTCACGGAATCCCGCAAAGTTTCCACTGTCAAACTAAAAAAGCCACGTTGGTCAAACTTTGACACCCTTTCCTCACTTCAGGGTTCTTTGATAATCGGTAATTGTAACGTGTCCTGTGTAAGACAAAGGTCCGAGATTAGTGTAAGTCACGTTGTAAGAAGGTTGGCCATTAAACGTTGTATCAAACCAGGTGATATCATAATACAGCTCATAAGTTGAGGTCGAATAAGAAACGCTGTGAGCAGAGGAAGACGCGAGTAGAGTCCAGTAAAGCAGAAAACGGAAACCACGACTCTCCATGACTTGAGCGTGTTTAACAATGATTAAGTGAGGAGCCCAACTCGGTTTCAGCGCAGTGTAAAAGAACTGATACGAGTAAGGTTAAGGAAGAAAGCTTTTTGATAAGAGTCTCTTAAGGGAAGGCTTAGTTGCTAAGACTTTTCAATGCCCAAGTAGGGATTTAAGGGTTACGCTACAGATTCGTAATGTGCCAGATACGACTGTAAAATCAGAAAAGAGTCCGAGAGTTGTTTGTAAAAACAACAAGCATAAAAACTAGCTAAATCTCTTTAAGGAGATGCCAATTATCCCTCTCCAAAGATCGGGACTCCAAAAATTGAGAAACACTCATAAAGCGAGTCGGCGCACGGAATTCTTTAGTAAAAGGCGAAAGAATTTCTCGGTCAACTGCGCCGACTCCAGAGACTGACGAGCGGCCGTCGACTGGAGAGGCTACCCGCGCCCGACCATCGCTTGGCATTGGTGTGGTGGGCCTGCGCCAGACGGTGTGAGAAATTGCATGATCTAAGGTGCTGAAAACGACGCGGAAAATCCAAAAGCGGACAGGATTCTCTCTCGTTTCTCTGCATTAGACCGGTCACACGAAAGCCAACACCACGTTTGTCCCAGGTACTTTCCATCCCTAGCCTTTCCTCGTCAGTCTCTGGAGTCGGCGCAGTTGACCGAGAAATTCTTTCGCCTTTTACTAAAGAATTCCGTGCGCCGACTCGCTTTATGAGTGTTTCTCAATTTTTGGAGTCCCGATCTTCGGAGATGGGTAATTAATACAAATGCTTAAATCTGTTCAAAGCTGCTGAAACCTAATCGCAGACTTTAAAACGACTGACAGTAGAACCAATCTTTTCCAACCTTGACGCGTTTGACACAAGGATCGAAAGAACCGTTATGTCATCTGAATTCAGTTTCGATCCCATTGTCGCATAAGAGAGAGATCCATTCAGAACTTGTTCTACGTTGTCCGAAGTGATTGGGTGCACAGTCAAATTCTTCAATCCGGGGTCGGCACCAGGAAAGCTTATAGAGGGTCCTTGTTCTGGGTCAGGTGTGGAGAAAGTCGTGTTAGGTAAAGTCGAGTCGGTGAACCGAAGAGTTACAGTCGACGGTACCGAAGTCACTTTGCACGATTCTGGGCAAGGCTGGCTCTCGCACAGAAACAGATTTCCTCCGTCTGTGCATATGTGAGGAGAACACATGCTAACGGTGTCGTTTTTGAGCCCACAGTCTGAAGACAGAACTGTTTCCAATTTGCTCTTGTTAACGCGGAAAGTCCTGGAAACGTGGAACGAAGACTGGAATCGCTCCACCACAGGTCCCCTAGGCCAACGGTGATATCCATTGATGACCCAGAGTAAAGCCTAAAAGCGGGTGCATAGGTTTATTCGCTGCTCTTAACCTACGCTTGAGGGAACGCCAGATCAGAAGATGTAATTTCCAGTTCTTGGTCTTTAGGAACGAGATTGGAATAGGTCAAGAGTACGCGACCATTGTCGAGACGAACGAAGACGTCATAGCAGATAGCAAGGTCGAAATTTTGGTTATAGCAGATAGTGCTGCTATCCGAAATGGAAGCGACAGAAGGTAAAAGAAAGTAGAGGATTAAATTGGGACGCATTCCAAAAGAAGGAAGACACTAGAGACCGATGGAACGTGGAGTAATGAATAGAAGCGTAGGAAGGAAGAAGTCAATCAGCCGCTACCCACCAACTGGAATTTGCAATAAGATTCAAGAGAGCAATCTAAGCAGGAAAAACTACGAGCAACGTGGAGAACTGCCACGCTATATGTGCATCCTACAGGTACTTCAAAGGGGGCATAAAATTTATTATTTACAAAGAAGCGCTGGAACGTCCTGATAAGACGTGATCAACTGCTTTAAGGCAAAAGTAATGACCGTGAAGAGGAAATGTGAAGTCGTAAAAAGAACGCATGATAAAAAAAGTCGTTTGAGTGACTTTGAAATATATCGCTGCACTCATAGAGTACGCGAGGCAAGGCGCAAGAACGTGCATTCCAAATTGGGATAAAAAATTAGTTCTAATTAAAAATTTCAAAAAGTGCTGCGCTAACACAACTCACAGTCGGCTGAATGTTAGTCAACTTCGAAGCGGCGCTCAAGATCACCGAGAGAGCGTTGACGTCATCGGAATTGAGATCGTCGCCCTGACGCGAATATTCCAGGGACTTGTTTAGCACATTGCGCACGTTTCCTGGTGTGATATAGATCTAAAATTGACCTATCCTAAGCACTCGTGAATCAATGACCTAACCTTAGTCAAATTCTTTAATCCGCTGTTTGCATTTGGGTACTCTACAGATGGGGAAGTTGTGGAAGTGGTTGATGGAGTGGTGCTCTGAGCGCTGGATATGGAGGTGATAGGAGTGTTAGAAGAAACAGGACTAGGTGTAGGCAGTGTAGAGCTCGAAACCGGGTCACATCGCATTGGGCAGGACATAGACATAGGACAGACGCACAATAACGTTCGGTCAAAAACTCCACATTCCAGGAAACGACACCGATCCAAGACAAAGCGAGCAGGGAAACAATTCGTTTCAATCCTTGGAATAAGGATTCCTCCTGTGGCATTAAAAGATCTGGTCAGATAAAACTGCCCAACGTAGTCTTCTTCTGCTATTCCCTCGATCGGAATCCTTCTCCTTATTGTATCTGGTGGAGTCCATCTACAAAACACTACTTTTCCATGTGCTCAATGAGCTCTTCAAATACTTTTGCGAAGATTCCATCGGTGTCACGCCTGAGGATATCATCAGATCTTCATCAAACTTCGCCAAAGTTTCTAGCGCAAAATAATCCAACTGAATACCACCAGAGGTCATATTCCAAGTGACTTCATAGCGCAAGTATGGAGGAAAATTACAGCTATACCAGAAATGAACATTGTTAGCATTTGCCAGAAGAGGGAGAGACAGGAACAGTAGAAGAACACACATTGGAACCAGGATGCAATGATTCAATTGATTTTGCGATGGAAGCGGGACTGTTTCTTATCTATCCGCTGCAATTCAATTCAATTGATTTTGCGATTTTGCGACTAACGGCTAAAGCACATAATAACGTGATAAGGATCGCACACATTAAAATTGGTCCAGAGTCATAACCACATGACCATACTTCAAAGTTAACTCCAAATACTACCCCAAAAGTTCTAAAACAACTCACATTGTCCTCAATTCTGTTCAGATTAGACGCGTTGAACAGAATCAAGGAGAGACATGTCAGGTCGTCCGCTCCTAGGTCGTCGACTTTCTTAGAATAATTCAAAGCTTCTCTCAGCTTGTCCTCAACGTTATCTGCCGAAAGTGAGGTCTACAATTCTGAGTTGTCCAAAGACAGTTTAGATCTAGCTCACGTTGGCTAGCTTTTGAAGACCCAATTTAGCGTGGCCGTAATTAATCCTATCTCCGGATCCTACATCTATTGGATCTGGAGTAGGTGGAGGCAATGTCGTTGTCGTGGAAATCATTATTAAAGATGAGCTTGTCGGAAGAAAAGTCGATTTTGTGGAATATGAACTCGTAGTCGATGTTGTGCTTGTGGTCGTTAAATTTGCGGTCTTCTTGGGATGCGGGCAGTAGCGGTTGTACCCAACACAGCAGGCGCAGATAAGGCCGTGGACGCACTGATAAGAATCGCACCCACCCGTCTCGAGGACGTGGCAAGTTGGAAATTCTACGTCGAAATGAGGCATTCCAGGTCGAGTCTCCGCTAGGAAATTGTCTCGGAATCTAGCGCTTACAAGATCATATGGTCCCGCAACTATGCTGGTCACTTCTCCAGTTAGATTCATTGAACTGGAAAATTCAGTTTATCCTTTAGAAAGTTCAGAAACTAGCCTACGTTTTAGAAGTTTCTCCATTCATAGAAATATCAAGACTTCCATCCAACCAAGGCGGATAGAGACTCTGGTACCATACGTGATACAAGCCGTCTCCCTCCTCCCAAGCGTCGGAAATTGTGTGCCAATAATCGAAGGTGTATTCCTCTGCTGTAGAGTCATACCAGTAAACGTTAAGTCCAGAGCGGATACTACAGGTGAGAGAGAATACGAACCAGGGAGCGACACTTAACAGGCACAGGAAGAGCAACATCCTACTGCAAGCAATTGGCAGTCTGTGCACACTCGACTCGGGTTCAGTTTGCGAGCTCTGCTTATCAGTGGAAATGTAAGTAGAGACATTGCGGAACGTGCCAATGTGAGTCAAATCGTACAGGCCATTTTACGAAAAATTGTGATAAGAGCACTTTTTAGGAAGTTTAGTAATTTTCGACATTGAGAGACACATCACAGTCCGTGAAGTCAAGTCCGGTAAGCAAAAAAAACTAAAGCGACTTACGTCTTCGGTAAGATTATGCAGTTTCGAAGTTTGCTTCCTTAGAATAATTCAGAGCTTCTTTGAGCTTATTTTTGACGTTGCCTGAATTGAGCGCCGTCTAAAAATCTTTGTTTCTGGACATTTCTTAGTCAAGCTCACATTGGCTAGAATTTGCAGAGCTGGTTTCGTGTGGTCGTAGGAAACGCTGTTCGCATGAGAGACTTGAGGATTAGGAGGGACAGGAGGTGGCGCTGTGGAGATGAGAGTTGCATGGCTTGTAGAAGATGTCAACGTTGTACTTGTAGGAAACGTTTTTGCGGAAGGAGTCGATGTGATATGGGAAGAGGTGTTTGAGCTTGTCGCTGTCGTCGTTTTAACTTTTTCCGGCAACGTACATAAATCCATTTTCTTACAGCTCACACCGTCGATCGCACTGGTAAAACTCGTATTCTCGCCCTACGTGAACTTTGCATCCCAAAATTCTCATTTCAAACCCGAACCAACTGACATACGAAGGTATGGTTGGCTGAACCGCAGGAAACGGTGGTATTATCTCCGTACTGGACTGGAACTTGCGAACTGGTGTTCTTGCTATGGATTAGGTTGAATCAAATCCAAAAGATTTGACCTCCAGCTTTGACAAACATTTTGTCCAAATTGCCATTGATAGTGACCTCAAACGTCTCTATAGAGGCCACTGTGCGTAGCACGAAAATCAAAGTCAAACTAACGAACGAACCAATGCCTGGCTGAGAACGAAGCTGTTGTGTGCATCGGAAGCGTCATGCCAAGAAAAATCTAACGTAGGAAAGATTCCGCAATAAACGGAGACAGACGGATTGAAGAAAGCGGCAAAAAGTAATGCGGATACAAAATGAGAGGCAGAAGTCATGACGCTCGTGGGAAACCAATAAATCAATTCCACAATGGAAGCAGTAGCAATGTGTTAGGGAGCTGATTGATAGCAAAACGGCTCTGGTCTTACTAAGAGGAGAGGTGATAAGGTCAACACAAATCGAGCGCGGCTTTAAACGCTACAAGCCAGAACAGTGAGAACACCAGAAGGCTCGGCATGTACAGGGGAAAGCCGTTAACTGTTAGCTAAAACGCAATAAACGTAAAGTCTACACGTAAAACCGTCAAGAGAAATTGAAACGTTAATTTGAATTTGAAAATTGAATTGTAAACTCACGGCTTTTGGGATATCCGGAAGCAGAGACGCCTTTTCCAAGACGATCGAGAGGCAGGTAATGTCGTCAGCTCCAAGGTCGTCACCCAGACGTGAGAAGTTTAGAGCTTGCTGCATTGCGTGCTTCACGTTTGAAGACGTGATTGTGGTCTTAAAGATATTATTTTTTGAGAGTAAAGTTAGCTAGGAAGCACACATTGGCAAGTTTCTGTAGACCCTTCCGAGCGTGACTATAGTTGATTCCTTGGCCGGTTGAATTGTTGTCTTGGGGAGTTTCCGTAGAAAAAGTGAGAAATGGTGTAGTGGAGGAAGTTGAGTTTGAGGGGATCCCGGAGTTCGTCGAATCGGAGGCACTGATTCCCACTGTGGTTGTGAATGTTGTTGGAATGAATGATGTTATAGTTGTACTGGGGTAGCTCGGAACGGGACAGTCGATATATCCATCACAGCAAACACAAACGTATCCCTGGGTGCAGTTGGTCACATCACACTGGTTGCCTTCGACAGGTGGCTTGCAGTTTGGAAAACTGATGTGTGCTCCTTCGGAGACATATGTTTCCATTTCAAATTCTGATCCATAAATTGCAGGAACTGAATCTCCATCATTAACGACAAACTCAACGTAACCTTGTGGATTCTTGAATCTGTAAAATGTGAATTTGTAGCAAGCGTATTTAAAAAAACTTACACATGGCTTAACACATAAATCTGTCCCTGAAATGTGCTGGGGCTAAGGCTGTAGTACCGAATTAGTGACATGCCGTAGTCATCCGTTTTGGAAGCAGCATCATGGACAAAGTTAAAGTTGTGGGTTGGGTCTTTCGAGTTATACCAGAAAATGCGGAGTGGATCGCTTTCGCATTTGAGTGAGTAAGCCGTCCAAGGAAGAAAACCCAGAATCGCCACAAGCAGCAACATGCTTCAGCACACAAAAAGTAAAGTGGTGGGGAGCTTGATTTAAGAGAGCTGCACGGGGCTTATCAGGAGCACTGATTTGTGGAGGGCCGATAATAAGTCAGAATGTTCCACATTAGCTTTCAGCGCGTGATAATCGTTGTTTGCCAGGAGAACATTGAACAGTAATAAGAGAAACCGCGTAAAGTTTGAATTCATGGATTACGAACACTGAAATGAGGAGTTCACGCCATGAAAAACGGAGGAATCAGTCCAGAGGAAAATGAAAAAGTCCAAAATACTTTTGAACTGCCAGATAAGCAAAGTGTTAGAGAGTTGATTGATAGCGGAGCTGCTTAAGTCTTATTCAGAAAGGGAGTGGTAAGATGGTCGCGAATTAGCTACAGTCCATTTATCAGTTCAATCAGGAAGTTTCAAAGTCCATTTCTCAGTGTGAAGTGAAGCACGCCGAGATTTCAATTTGAATTTTGGAATTTTGGCCTGCGATACTCAGCTAGGAATTCCTGGCATGTACACAAAAAACATCGTGAGGTCTACACATTAGGTTGTAGCAAGAATAGTCACGTATGCTTATGAAAAAATCAAGTTTGTAACTAACGGCTTGTGGAATATCCGGCAGCAGAGACGCCTTTTCCAAGAAGATCGACAGACAAGTGATGTCATCAGCTCCGAGGTCGCACCCCATACGTGAGAAGTTTAGTGCGTGCTTTACGTTTGAATACGTGGTCGTGGTCTGAAAAATTCTCAGTTTTAGGATTTAGGTTAATTAGTGAACATTCGTTAGCAAGGTTCTTGAGTCCTTTTCTAGCATGTCCATAGTGAATTCCTTGGCCAGTCCGGGGTGTCCGTTGGAGAAGTGATAAATGGTCTCGTGGAGGAATTTGAGGTTACGGCAATTTCGGAGAAGTTGGAAGAAGGTGGTAAAGTGACCGTCGTTATTTTTTCAGTCGTTGTCGAAGTGATCGCTGGAACGGAGGCTGTTACAGTTGTTGTCTTGTAGCTCGTCAGAACGGGACACTGAATGCCACTACTCTCTCTATAACAAGAGCAGACGGTTCCATGGGAGCATTGGTTAACACCGCAGATTTCTCCGACAGATGGCCCACAGTCCGGGAAACTGATCTGGAATCCACCACTTTTAACATAGGTGTGCATTGCAAATTCTGATTCGTAAGTTGCCGGAGTCATTTTCATCAACAGGAATGCTGACGCAGAAATTTTAAAGCAGAAATTGTGCGTTGGAATAAAAAAAGGAAGCGGCCTCGTCGTCCTTTACGTGCGCTGAAAAAACTGCCTTTTCAGCAAATAAGATTAGGAGACACAGTCACAAGGTTTTGATCGAATGTCAAGAAAGAGCTGTTTAGAATGGAAAAATTGCGTATTCTTTCCAAAATGCCCGAAAAGGCATCAAACATCACGCTCACAAACACCTTCTGAGTCATCAGTTCTACTTCATCAACACGAGTACACATCCATCAGTCTTATCATTCCAAGGCGCGCTTCGAACACGGCGCAGCGTCATAGTTTGGCGGCTCTTCGTAAACACCGACATCCGAATTCTCTTGGGAAGGACGTCTAGGCATCTCATTGCTAGCCGAAGGATTCACGGACGGCTGCACGTGGCGCTGATCGACAATGACGACGTTCGGCTCACGACATCGGACACAGTCGTCTTCGCGCATGAAACAGAACCAGCACGCGTGGCAGATTCCGCCGATGTGGAACGTTAGAATGCTTAGGATGAAGTTGATCAGGATGTGATAGGTACACTCGCCTTGGTGCACCCAGACTGCAATAGGCTGGAACGTGGGGTTTCATTTAGAATCAAAATCATAGCAAGGACTTACGGGATAGCACAGAACAAGGTAACCTTCGAGAAAGTCGTTATGCTCGTGGTGAGGCATGATTGACGACAGAAAAAAAGGAAAGTGAATGGGGCCAGAAAATACGAAGACTCATGTCAGTAAATACGGCGATGATTACGAAAGACGTAGCTAGCAGGGACGGAAAGGGGATCATTTGGGTCGGTCGAAGCGCTGATAACTGAGAAATCGATAGCTTAACACGCAAAAAGGTTTTCTTTTGTTGAGAGTGCATTTTTCGCTGCTCTAAATCTCAGCTTCTCTTTTATTACATCCGGCACTCTTATCAATCCAAGGCACGTTTTGAACACGGGGCGGTGTCATAATTCGGTGGCGGCTCTTCGTAAGCGCACCTCGGATCGGCGACGTTCGGGCTCCTCTGGGTCCCTGATCGTAAATGGCGGGATTCACGGCCGGCTGAGCGCAGCGTTGATCGACGATCACGACGTTCGGTGCGTGGCAGTGGACGCAGTCGTCCTCACGCATGAAGCAAAACCAGCACGCGTGACAGATGCCTCCGATACCGAAGGTGAGGATTCCCAGGAGCCAGTTGATGAGGACGTGGCTGGTGCATTCGCCTTGGTGGACCCAAACTGCGATTGGCTGAAATGGTTTTAGGTGAAGACGCAAAACCAGGCTAAAAATTTGTGAAAAAACGGATGAAAGACCACAGAAAGTACGATAGGACCACTGATGACGTCACCTAAGAATGAGGTAGTCATATGGCTACTTCAACTACCGCATGATCTTAATCATGGCTTCCTCTAGCATGGCATAAGCCTTCAAAACTACGAACTCTAAGCTATCTAATTAAAATATCGCAGAAAGAATGAAATCTTACCGGAAAGCATATAACAAGGCAGCCCTCGAGGCATTCGTTATGTTCGTGGTGCGGCATCGTCGTATGTAGCTAACCACATGCACTGTGGAAAGAGTGTGTAGATGGCAGAAAAGACGAAGACGCCCGCGCGTGTGAGCAAATAAACGACCTATTAAAACTGATTCATTGGGAGTGGCATGGATGAGTTCGATAAAGGGGTACGCGGCATGGTCACGATAACTGCTGACTAATGCGCGAAAAATGCATGTGGATTACAAATAATCACATCTCTGTCAAAAATAGTAACGTTTCAACGGAAGACACCGCATAACCACACTAGGTGTCTTTTCCTAACGTGCATGGATGGCCGAGCGGTCTAAGGCGCCAGACTCAAGCGATTAGCTCAATGTGACGGAGCGTTCTGGTATCGATATCAATGCGTGGGTTCGAACCCCACTTCGTGCAAGAACTTTCGAATATTTATAAAATGAATTTTTCGTGTTTTGAGTTTTTTTTATTATGATAGGAAATGCTGTATTTTGTCAAATAACAGAGCTTAAGAATCAATCAGAAATAATAGTCAACTTTTACAACTTGTCCGCTTCGATCAAAGTAGAGAACTTTCCAGCGCTACCTTCAATAAGAATTCGCTCCAGTCGTGTGCTCTCCTTGAGGTGAAATTTCAAAACTGTCGAACTAATTTTCACTTTGACATCGAAACGATTTGAATCCTTCACGAAAAGTTTTCGCACGTAATTTCCAGAACGAAGTAAACTTCTGTAGATTAGAACTGGAATAACCAACTGGCATATAAATGGATTCCACGACGGTAAGAATCTAAAAATGGCAAGATTAGATCTATTTGGTCACTAATATTCAGAGGGAAGTAAGGTTCGTGAGAACGCAGGGTAGTGAGTTCGTGGACTTCGTGGTAGTTTGACCTTCCCCATTCGGTCCCATTCATGCCTCCGCTCGGAGTTCTGGCTTTATGTGCTCTTGAGCGACACATTACAAGGTCAAAGCATGAAAAAGAAAGCTGGAGTGGAGATTTGAGAGGAAAAACGATGGTTCAACGATGCTCAAACTGCCAACGCAGTTTGCAAAATCTACGCAACCAATCCGCGCAATCTTGGATTCAAACGATAACACAGAGCCTCCACAATTCGTACGAGAGGCATATTTTTTAGGCGTTTCCGCGCAAGAAATCCAGCGTTTTGGGCCCAAAAGCGCGATTCTCCATACAAAATAGCGCCTTCAGTCGCGCGGCGATGCAAAGCGATGCGAACAAACGCGAGTGAACACCGAACGTATGACCTTTCTAAAATCGCGTTATTCGTTTTGATGACGCCTCGCGTTCAAAGCTATTCTGCTTCCATGCATGCATATAATCACTCTGTCACCCTTTAACCGATGTGTCATTCTGGCCGAGTGGTCTAAGGCGCTGCGTTCAGGTCGCAGTCCTCTTCGGAGGGCGCAGGTTCGAATCCTGCGGATGACAGAACTTTTGTCATTATACCAATTCAAATTTTTTCTTTAAACGTTTTTACCACTTATGGAAAAACGTGTTCATCCTCATCGAATGTCAAAAATCAAGGAACTTCAAACCATATCAACGAATCCTGCGGATAACCTAAAGCATCCATTTACTCCCTCTATTTACAAGCATAAATCATTCTAAAACAATTTTCTGGACGATCTCTTCTTCTTCTTGGTCTTCACAAGTGGCGAGTCGGTCTCCTCGATCCATCCCAACCTCCGCTGTTCCGGCGTCCGAGGCAGATGCACGTCCCAATAGCGCGGCGGAGTCGACGGCAGCTCTTCGACGCCTCTGTGCCGACTCACTTCGTTGATTCTGCGCTTCTTGCTCTCAGGAGTCAGGTTCAGGGACTCGTAGTACTTCGCGCAGCAGCGGCAGTCATATCCGTGGAGCAGGGCGCGCTCTGCCTTCTTTCGAACGACCCCAACGTCCTTCTCTGGCAGTTTCTTCTCGTAAATCTTGCGTGCGTCCTCTTGTTGTTTCTGGGACACGCACGGTTTGGAGAATTTCTCCGCGATCACTTTTGAAGCTGGTGATAGAAGATCCGCTTCCGAGAGATTCTTGCACAGCTTCCGCTCGGGCGTCTTCTTTCCGGCGTCTTCGTCAGGTTCTATAAAGGGACCATGACAAGGCGTTAAGATTTTATCACAGGAAATAAACATCTGAACAAAAAACCTAGAGACCCGCTCTTGTTTTTCCGGCTTCGGCGCATCGCTGGACGAGAATGGCGGTGGCTTCTCCACCTCCGTTGCAGATGGCGGCGACTCCGAATTCGCCTTCTTTGAGCTGATGAACGAGTGTCACCACGATGCGAGCACCTGACATTCTGAAAATCGACATTTGAACAAGTTCTGAATATCTAGAGCAAACCCGATGGGATGTCCCAAGGCAACAGCGCCTCCTCGCACGTTGACCTTCTCTCCGTCGAGCTCCAGGTCCCGGATGAAGCTGAGGATCGTGACGGCAAAGGCCTCGTTGACCTCCCATTTGGCCACCTGGTCCTTCGAAACACCCGTCTTCTTCAGCAGATCCTTGACGGCTTTGACGGGGGCAATGGTGAAGTCGACGGGTGCGCAGCCGGCTTCGGCGAAACCGACGATCTTAGCGAGGGGCTTCGCGGCTTCGTTGGCCTTGAGGAAGCCTTCGGAGGCGAGGACCAACGCGGCGGCGCCGTCGTTGATCGAGGACGCGTTCGCGGCAGTGATGGTCCCGGTTCCATCGCGGACGAAGGCGGGCTGCAACGAGGGAACTTTTGCCTCCACGAGCTTCTTGTACTCCTCGTCCTCGGCGATAACGATGTCGGCTCCTCGGCGCTGCTTCACGGACACCGGTACGACTTCTTCCTTCATGGCGCCGCTCTTCCAGGCTTCGGCTGCTCGGTGGTAGCTCTGGATGGCGTACTTGTCCTGATCTTTTCGGGTCAGCTTGTAGTCCTTGACGGTCTTCTCGGCGCACACTCCCATCGCCTGTCCAAGCATCGCGTCCGTGAGGCCGTCCTTCTGTATTCCGTCCGTCATCTTCACGTCCCCGTAAACGAGCTCGGTCCTGGGCATGTAGAACGGCGTTTGTGTCATGCTCTCGGCTCCGGCAGCCACCACGACCTGACGGCCGCCCACTTGGATCGCTTGGGAGGCGAGCATGACCGCCTTGAGTCCGGAGGAGCACACCTTGTTGATAGTAAAGGCGAGTGACGAGTTCGGAATTCCTGAAAAATAGAGCTTGAAAAGAGGGAAAACAAGAGATTCAAATTACCAGATTTTATGGCGATTTGCCTGGCAATATTCTGCCCTTGTCCCGCGGGGAGGACGCTTCCAACGATAGTTTCATCGACGGCTTCTGGCTTCAGTCCGGCTCTGTTCAGAGCTTCGGTGACAGCGACCTGGCCGAGGTCGACGGAAGAGAGCGTGGCGAAGGAGCCGCGGAAAGAGGCAATCGGAGTTCGGGCCGCGGAGACGATGAACACATCCTGAATTCATCAAAATACAGTCGAAAATGCGAGAAATTTGAAGTTTTCAAGCAGAATAAATTATGTTTTCGCCATAAAATCGTCGAAACCGTTTTCTAAAACCACAAAAACCGTGTAAATAAGCAACTTACGGAAATTTCGACGGTAGACGGCATCTCAACACAAATCAATATCTGAAATTCAAAAATTCTCAAACGGTCTTCTTCTTTTTGCTGTTACACCACGCGGATTGCAGCCACGCACACAACACGACGCAACAATGAAGGACAAGCGATGCAAACTCGAAGATAGCGTCGCTGATAAAACTAAAATATCCTCCGAACGGCACGAAGACCGCAAAACAAGGATTCGCAGGGACTTCGACCTCGGCGGCTGCTGCAAACTCCGAAATCTGGACTCGCGATGAGCGCAGAGCGGCGAGCGATCGGGTGAGGCGCACCGGCAGGACTGCACGTCGGCGATCACGCCATTTGAAGGAGGTCGCTCTTTGAACTCGCAGCGGAGAATCGGCCGAGACGAGTGAGAGGCCACGTGCGGAGCGATGCTTTTTGCGCGTGAATCTAAGACCTTTGTACCCGTGGGAAGCAGATGGAAGCTGTTTTGGGAGTTGCTTGGATGGGGAGATCGGCTGATTTTGGCCGAAAAAGGGAGCAGAAGAGATGTTGGTGGTGCTGAAGGAGAAGAAGGTGGACCGGTCGGATGAAGAGGCGATGAGACGAATGATCTGAGATCGGAAACTGTTTGTCTTTGTTTGGTCTCGGTCTCTGTGCATTTCGCAATTCACAATGCCTGCCTGTCAGGCATTGTGAATTGAAACGATTTGTAAGAAACCTTTCCCAGCTTAAAGCGAGCAATTTTAAACGTTTCTCAGCTTGTAAACAGATTTTTGAAACGTTTCCCAGTTAAAGGATCATCTGTGTGAACCTTTTACAGTTCTATGTCTAGACGTGTGAATCTGTCTAGACAATGGGATCACTTTAATGTCTAGCATTAAGTGGATGGTTTCAAAAATCATGAAAATTGGTTTGATTTTGCAGCTTCAACTTTGCGGCTCGTTTCGAAGCCGAACTGCGCGACCCTTCTAGGTGCTATTTGAATCACGAAATTCTCTTAATGTGTGCAGCAACTGTCTTTTTCAGATACTCGGCATGAATTTTAATGGCCGTTTAGAGCCGAATCCTTCGCCCACGTTCTCTCAAAGCTTCTCCCCGGATTCTCCCATCTTCACTCGAAAGCAGCGATGCTCCGGGCAGCTGTCCTTCTTCTCTTCTGCGGCTTCCTCCGCTCCGCCTTGTCGCAATACTTCAGCTGGAACCACACCCTCGCCAAGGATGTGGACCCTTGTCACGACTTCTACGAATTCGTCTGCAATCCCTCTGCGAACAGGGAACAAACTGTGGCTGACCAACAGAAGAATCGATTCAGGCAGATGCTTGTTGATGCACTTGTGGGATATCATGATCCCATTTTCGATTTCATGCGAAAGGTGAGAGTTTCATTTTTTCCCAGATTCACGTTTTTTGCAGATCTATTATAAGAAGGGCGAGTTCCAAGGAGAACAAGGAGTGGAGCTCGGATCGATGGTCGCTGAAGGATATAAAGGCGTGAAAGTGACGAAGAAAGTTGGGAAGAAGTTTTTGGCTTTCGAAGAACTGGGAAAAGGTAGGAAAGCTCTGAATTCTTAGCTTAAGAATCTCTGTTTTAGGCCCATTCACCCACTCGAAGTGTGTTTACGAGAAATGTCCTTCTTTCGTCAAAGGATTCATCACTACTTCTCACAATCTGTCGTCTTATAGCGAAACCTTGAAAGTCTTCAAAGGCTGGAAGATCCGTGCGATTTACAAGATCGACGAAGAACTCCTCGAGGTGGGAAAGGTGAAATCTTCTTTTCAATAGTGAGTCCATTTTAGAAGACGATTGTGGAAAAGATTATTGGGTCCAACGACGACCATTTATCGCCTTATTTCAACCTCGTAATCGCCAAAGCGTCCACCGAGAAGAATCTCTGGGTTTCGGAAGAAATCGATGAAAATATTCGGAAAATCGGGGATTCCGTCACTAAAAAGGCCATCGAGCAGATTGAGGAAAGTGGGATAAAGGCTACAGAGTGACAATTTTGTTTCCAGAAGCAAGCTTGGATGTCAGAATCAAAGAAGAGGAAAATTGCGGATTCAGTCAAGGTAATGGAACGGATCCTGGGGATTCCGAGTTCCGCGAGGGACGTCGTAAATCTCCAAAAAGCCATCGCTTTCTTCGGAAACAGCTTCAAAATAAACGAGTCTTTCTTCGCGCTTTTGCATTCGTATGCTATCCTATGTGTGCGTTGCAATTTTTGGATTTTCAGGTGTGACTTCACGTGCCAGGTCGAGCAGCTTAAGAATATCCTGAAAATGGCGAAGTCCGACTACCTGAGCAGAAGCGAAGTGCGCGAGGACGGAATCGCCAGGTTGCTAATGATCCAGCAGTCTCTGGCCACCTACAACGCTTACAATGCCTACGAGATGATGGTAGCTGACCTACAATTGGATTGCAAATCTCAGATTTTTAGACCGTCCTGCCCGCTCTCTACCACTACACGAAGGACGATCTTTCCGTCGGCCTCCGCTACGGC
Organism: Steinernema carpocapsae; assembly: GCA_000757645.3. Taxonomy (NCBI): domain Eukaryota; kingdom Metazoa; phylum Nematoda; class Chromadorea; order Rhabditida; family Steinernematidae; genus Steinernema; species Steinernema carpocapsae. The sequence goes on along the minus strand of AZBU02000012.1, from coordinate 193,884 downwards.
CACGTGGCCTTCGTGATCGCCCACGAGATCTTTCACAGCCTCGACTACAACTTTATGAATAAAAGGGCTGTGAATTCGTTGAACGGAACGCCGGAATACGACCAGGGATACAAATGCTACAAGAACTACTACCAATCCTTCAATTCGACCAACCCGGAAGGATTCCCCGTCGTCCCCAACGGCGCTTTGAAGGTGAACGAAGGATTCTGCGATGTCGAGGGCTCCCGCGTAGCCGTGAAGGCCCTGGAAGAAGTGATCTTCGACCGGCGCTATTTCAAGAAGTCCTACAGCTACAGCGCCTTCCATGACATGGAGTGGGCCTTCATCGGAGGAATGGTGAACCAATGTAATAACGATCCTGACTATTGGCAGTATAACCAGGCGCAGTTTCATGTGCACCCGAGGTCGCGAATTCGCTTCACTGCGCAGATTCGGCAGCTCGAGGAGTTTTCGGACATTTTCCGTTGCAAAAAGGAGGACCCGATGTACGTGGTCGAGAAGCAGTGTCGTGTGTTCACTTGAATTACTGAATAAAGTCTTTGCAATCTTAGAAAATTGGAAAAAGCACTCCCTTTCTTCTTTTTGTTTCTCAAACAGAGCTCAGCGAAACTCTTTCTGGATCGTCCTTAAATCCGCGCTATCGAATATAATGGAAAACAAGACGTCCTCGGCACTTTTCCTTCTCTGGGCAGCGAATTGTTTTTCTTCACGAAATTGTAAACGTGGATGCAGCTCAGAGTGAGTTCGTTTCGGTTGTTTTCTGGCACACGTTCAAAACGATCGTGGAACTTTTTATGTTTTAGAAACACAAAGAGTAAACATTGCAAAGCTTTATTAATAGACTCAAGTGAACACACGACACTGCTTCTCGACCACGTACATCGGGTCTTCCTTTTTGCACCGAAAAATGTCCGAAAATTCCTCGAGCTGTCGAATCTGCGCATTGAAGCGGATTCGCGATCTTGGGTGCGCATCAGATTGTACGTGTTTAAACTGCCAGTAGTCGGGAATATTACTACAAGTGTTCACCATTCCTCCGATGAAGGCCCACTCCATGTCATGGAAGGCGCTGTAGCTGTAGGACTTCTTGAAATAGCGCCGGTCGAAGATCACTTCTTCCAGGGCCCTCACGGCTACGCGGGAGCCCTCGACGTCGCAGAATCCTTCGTTCACCTTCAAAGCGCCGTCGGGACGACGGGGAATCCTTCCGGGTTGGTCGAATTGAAGGATTGGTAGTAGTTCTTGTAGCATTTGTATCCCTGGTCGTATTCCGGCGTTCCTCTCAAGGAATCCACGGCCCTTGGAAACTTTCTGTTGTAGTCGAGGCTGTGAAAGATCTCGTGGGCGATCACGAAGGCCACGTGGCCGTAGCGGAGGCCGACGGGAAGATCGTCATTCGTGTAGTGGTAGAGAGCGGGAAGCACGGTCTGGAACATGGATTTAAGAACTTATGTTGAAGCCTATAAGCTGCTTACCATAAAATGGTAGGCATTGTAAGCGTTGTAGGAGGCCAGAGAGCTCTGGACCATCAGCAGCCTGGCGATTCCTTCCACGCGTTCGCTTCGGCCCAAGTAGTATGCCTTCGCCGTTTTCACGATCTTCTCGAGCTGTTTCACCTGGCACGTAGAATCGCACCTAAAAATCTGGAAAATACAATGCAAATGCAGCACAGCATACACATTCAAAGGCAGGAAAGAGGGCTGATTCATTCTGTATATTTTTCCGAAGAAATCGATGGCTTTTTGGAGATTAACGACGTCCCTCGCGGAACTCGTAATTCCCAAGATTCGCTTCATCTCCTTAACAGAATTGGCAATTTTCTTCTTCTTCGAATCTGGGATCCAAACTTGCTTCTGCAAACCTAATTCTTAATTTTAAGGCTCACTGTATCTCACCTCAATCTGCTCGATGGCCTTTTTAGTGACGGAATCTCCGATTTTCCGAATATTTTCATCGATTTCTTCCGAAACCCAGAGATTCTTCTCGGTGGACGCTTTGGCGATTACGAGGTTGAAATAAGGCGATAAATGGTCGTCGTTGGACCCAATAATCTTTTCCACAATCTTCTTCTAAAATGGACTCTTTATTGAAAAGAAGATTTCACCTTTCCCACCTCGAGGAGTTCTTCGTCGATCTTGTAAATCGCACGGATCTTCCAGCCTTTGAAGACTTTCAAGGTTTCGCTATAAGACGACAGATTGTGAGAAGTAGTGATGAATCCTTTGACGAAAGAAGGACATTTCTCGTAAACACACTTCGAGTGGGTGAATGGGCCTAAAACAGAGATTCTTAAGCTAAGAATTCAGAGCTTTCCTACCTTTTCCCAGTTCTTCGAAAGCCAAAAACTTCTTCCCAACTTTCTTCGTCACTTTCACGCCTTTATATCCTTCAGCGACCATCGATCCGAGCTCCACTCCTTGTTCTCCTTGGAACTCGCCCTTCTTATAATAGATCTGCAAAAAACGTGAATCTGGGAAAAAATGAAGCTCTCACCTTTCGCATGAAATCGAAAATGGGATCATGATATCCCACAAGCGCATCAACAAGCATCTGCCTGAATCGATTCCTCTGTTGGTCAGCCACAGTTTGTTCCCTGTTCGCAGAGGGATTGCAGACGAATTCGTAGAAGTCGTAACAAGGGTCCACATCCTTGGCGAGGGTGTGGTTCCAGCTGAAGTATTGCGACAAGGCGGAGCGGAGGAAGCCGCAGAAGAGAAGAAGGACAGCTGCCCGGAGCATCGCTGCTTTCGAGTGAAGATGGGAGAATCCGGGGAGAAGCTTTGGGAGAACGTGGGCGAAGGATTCGGCTCTAAACGGCCATTAAAATTCATGCCGAGTATCTGAAAAAAGACAGTTGCTGCACACATTAAGAGAATTTCGTGATTCAAATAGCACCTAGAAGGTGCTACATGAAAGTGATCACCCTTGTCTAGACAGGCCCACACGTCTAGACATTTCAAAATTGGTAGGATCAGGAGCTGTGAAATGTCCACATAGATGATCCTTCAATCGTAAAACGTTTCAAGGTTTTTAGTAATTCGTTGAGCAGTTTCATCTTTTTCCATTTTCTTTGAGTTCTACTTTTTATCAAATAAATACTCGGCAATCAAATCTTTTTCTAAGTCGATTTCCGGTCCGGCAGACTGATATAAATAAACAAATATCACGCGTCGCGTGTACCCGCTAATACCAAGTCCTCTGCGCAACTTTTCTTTTCTGGAAAACAAATTGTTCTTCTTCATAAAATTGTAAACGTGGATGCAGCTCAGGGCGACTTCGTCTCGGTCCATTTCTGGCACACTTCTAGGACAATCGTAGAAGTCATCCAATTCATGTTTGACGCTGTGAGCTTTGTCCAAAACCCTAAAAAAGTATAAAATGAAGTAAATATAGACGATTGAAGATTACTTACAACTTCAGCCGCTTGTTGAAATGCCTGTGTTTGTTTAAACTTTGCACTCGGAAGTATTCGAAATAAGGCTCGTAGAGATACTTGGAATACTGGCTGTGATAATCCGCCTCGATGAAACGATGTTCAACTTTCTTAGAATGAGGATTAAGGGGTTCTGGTTTGGGCAGTGCTTCTCCCCATTTCTCGAGAAATTTTAAAGACTGAAATATCAAGTAAAACTATGAAAAGAAACAGTGCAACTAACTCGATGGTGACATTCCGGCTGAATAGAAGCAGCAATTACAAGGTCGTTAGAATCCAGCAAAAGAGTCAAGTTCTTCCAATACGTGACTGCGCCAGCGACGCGAGGGAATCCAGTTTTTCTTTCGAAGTCTTTGGAAACACCATGAAGCAGTTTTGAAGAAAGAGGACGGAATTCCATGCAAGTATTGACAGCTCTGCTGACTTCCAAGATAATCGGCAAAATGGTGCTAAGGGAAACAGAGAATTTCGCTGCCGTTTCCTTGAAAATATCTCTGCTGGGTGGATATATATAGTCGTATTGTGTACAGCTAAAGTTAGAAGTGGACGCCGAGGAAATTGATACCTCAACTTACCAATGATTATAACGATTTCGGGTTGCTTCATCGCTAAAACCGCTTGCTATGGCGCTAACATAAATAGCAACTCTTAGACGCGGAGGCAGCTGACGCCTTCTGTTCTCCAGCACTCTTCCTACAATCTGCAGCAATCCATTGACGAGATTCTCCTGAGGATCACTGGAATACAGCGTTTTCATGACCGGCAACTTCAGCACGATTCCAAGCTGAAACGTGAGCTTATATTTAAACAAATCATCAAAAAGTCGGAGTTACCCTTTTCAGCTCTGACACGTTAATGTACGTAGTTCGCTCTTTTGAGTAATACTCGTTCAAAGCGTCCTAAAGCCGATAATTTTGTGAAATGTAACGAAACGTTATACCTGAAGATCTCCGCCATTGTGTTTAAGATAACGTAGGGCAATACCAGGAGGCGTTCGAGTGACGGAGCAGAAGGTTATCTTGGACGACTCAAGAGAACTCGACATGGTTTGGAAAACAAGAGTTTCGATCTCGGCGTTAAATATCGTTGCGACGATTGCACAACGAAACACAACGCGAGGTAAGTGACGTCAGACGCGACGCGTTCGCTGGAAGTGGGGTGGGCAGTTGGAAAACGAGGCAATTCTATGATCTGCTCTTCTTTGGCCTTAAAGGGACACAGACATCGCATTTTTCGTCGTTTTTTGGGTGCACGGATCGCGCTCATTTCTGGGGCAGGGGGTTTTGATCACGATTCTGGCGTGCGTCAGAATGGCGAGAAATGGCTTCAGGACTACGCAATATGGCAAAGTTAGGATAAGAGAAAAAGGAGAATTTTAAGGCGGCGTAGCCGCCGATCGTAGCTGTGCGAAGCACCGCAAAGCTTTGAGGCATTGGCAAAAGCGAGGTGGCGAAGCCGCCTCGGAGGGGCGCGAAGCGCTCCTTCCATAGAGCTCCGAAAGCTCCCACGTAATCTAATCCAGGCGCTTTGCGCTTTCTCCGCTGCTGCGTACTGCTCAAGAAGCCAATACGCATGGGTAACCCATGCGCCCGCTACTACTTTTAGCTTCAGATAGGCCTAGAACCAGTGAAAAGCGAAGCTTTCTACCCTGCGTCTTTTCCATCCTTTAACTCTCTTTCCACCCGCTCAAGAACATGCTTCGACGCTTATTAATTATTCTCAAAGTTCACGGCAAAACTACTCAAATCCTCCGCTTCCGTGACATGGATGCTCCTCCTATGCTCCTTTCCTTAGAAAGCATGGACAAGTTTAGGTTCATTCGAAAGCAAATTTCAATGCCCATTCCCACATTACCCTGACCCCCACAAAACCAGGATGCAGAGCATCCTGGTTTTAGGATAAGAGAAAAAGGAGAATTTTACCAGTCATTGAGCGGTCCCGACGCGACAATCCTGATCAAGACGAACTCGCTTACGGTGAAATCGGATTTGGGTTTGCATTTTTTTCTGTCGGCGAAATCGTCGTTTTGCGCCGCAAGTTTGCAATTCCACGCCGAAATGCGCCCCGATTTCACGAATGTTTGGAGCTTCACGTTTTGGTCAGTCGATTTTATTAGAACACGATGCTTTGTGGTTAATTTTCTTTCATTTCAGGGGCAGCGAGCTGGGCAAGCGAGGGTGAAGCGTGCTGGGACTGCGGTGCGATGGTTTTCTTGTGTTGAAGCATTTTAGAATTTATTGAATCCAGCCCTACTGATCGGTAAAATGAGTGTAGACGTGATTTGGATCAGCTTCCGGACATAACTCGATGATTTATATTTAAGAAGAAATGCTGGGATTTCGACTCTCCCGACTTGAAGCGACATGAAACTGTTGCATCCCAGGACGCCGTGGGCGTACGCAATCCAGATGCGGTACAGTTCTTTGCACATAGTCTTTTGGCTAGGGTTGTTGGCCTATTTGCTTACGTTCGACTGACCTACGGCTCGCGACAAGATCCTTACTTTTATAGCTGAAGGATTCATGGCCTCTTTGAATCCTGGCTCGCTGATTATGCAAGTATGCTGTCCTTTCAGCCTTTTCTGGATATTGACTGAGTAAACGGTTTCACAGCTTTCCCTGCAGCAGAAATATTCGCGAGCGAAAGATCCATTTGTAAAGCCACAGTTGTTACACTGCAGTAGCTCCGGGGCATCTTGGTTTTGGGCTAGGTTGCACAAAGCCATATCGCCTATGCCGTACGTCGAAGCCATGAATAGCCCATATACCTCGTCAAAGCTCAGATCAGCCCCTCCTCCCCTTATTCCCGATGATTCTAATGGCGATTCTCCACCTAGCAAGCAGGCTAGAGAATGCTCTCCGAAAGTCAACATAGAAACTGTCATGAACGCCACCATTTTGGTCAACTACTCGCCACTAAAAATAGATCTGGACAACTCTTTTGCTAATATTTCGGTATTATCCACGATTGAGGAGGAAGATCACGAGAGCAGTCCAGAACCAGCGACTACTTCACGAATAGACGAAAAAACGTTTTTCCTTATGGAATGGACGCAGCTAAAACAGCTTCTCCAACTGGCGCGCTGCCCTACATGCATAAAGCGCCTGATGGACGAATGTTCTTCGCCTAATGTTCATCGGAAAGGATCTGCGATCGTCGTGCGTTGCTCTTGCGAAATATGGAAATGCAGCAGTCAGTCTCAGGTTCAGGGAGTAGCTATCTGCTCCGGTGATTTCGCTCTTTCCGTGGGATGCTACACGGCTGTAATCCCGTATTCGAGACGCTTCACTGTGGCACTGACCTTCACGAGCACATTGAAGAAACCCAGGAGTTTGAATGAGAGAGAGCGATCGTGAATAAATGAATCCGCTTGTAAATCCATAAAACTCGCTTCAACACAAGAAAACCATCGCACCGCAGTCCGAGCACGCTTCACCCTCGCTTGCCCAGCTGGCCGTCCCTGAAATGAAAGAAAATTAACCACAAAGCATCGTGTTCTAATAAAATCGACTGACCAAAACGTGAAGCTCCAAAAATTCGTGAAATCGGGGCGCATTTCGGCGTGGAATTCAACTTGCGGCGCAAAACGACGATTTCGCCGGCAGAAAGTAATGCAAACCCAAATGCGATTTCATCGTAAGCAAGTGCGTCTTGATCAGGATTGTCGCGTCGGGACCGCTCAATGACTGGTAAAATTCTCCTTTTTCTCTTATTCTAACTTTGCCATATTGCGCAGTCCTGAAGCCGTTTCTCGCCATTCTGACGCCAGAATCGTGATCAGCGCCTTCGAAAACCCCCTGCCCCAGAAATGAGCGCGATCTGTGATGGTGCGAAAAAACGGTGACCGTGTCCCTTTAACTACTGAAAGCGAATCATAAGGGAATTAGGGACGCGGGTAAACATGGAACCACTGATATGGACAAAAGGGACAAGAGATCAGAAAAGCCGAAGCTTATCTATTCACATTTACCAAAGTATCACTAAGTAATTACAAAAAGGAAACATCAAAAGCGGGCCCTCGACTTCGCTCGCTTCTGGCCGACGGCGGGTATCTTCGACTTCGCTCTCATCATGGACTTCGCTCGGTTTGGCTTCCGCACGAATTCTTCCGGCTCCACGGCGTCATATTCAAAGCGACGGGTCGGGATTCCAAGTTTCAGTTTGCACGGCTCGCAGTAGAAGTCCTTTTTTGTCTTGTTGTGCTTCAGCGTGTAGCCGACGCACGCCCCGTGAAACCAGAGTTCGCACTTGCCGCACTGGACGCTCAGCTTCCCGTCGTCCTGTCGGCGGCAGTAGCAGTAGATGTAGGGGTCCTGGTAGCGCGTCCAGTTCGGGGGGGAAGCGTTTTCCTCCTGCTTTGACATGCCAAGTGGCTGAAAAGTGAGGATAAACGATTAGGAAAGGGGATTAACGGTTAAAAAAGGGTACAAATGCTTATCACGGTCAGCCCGAACAGATCGCTTGCTTTTCACAACGGAAAGAACATTTGAAACGTTGCACGAGAGGTAAAGCGTCAGTCTAGAACCGAACAGACGTCTGGTTCACAGGTACTTCGACGGATCCAGACGCATTTCCAGGGCTAAACACAATCATTCGCGTAGGCCTAAAACAAGCAACACAAATGGATGCCAAATCCGCCGAATCGACGATGCGGCCTGAATTCGCTAAACCGTAAATCCGAAATTTGAGGGGCGATGAGACTTGAAGATTACCGAAGAGTAGATATTTCATATCGTTGCGGGACCCGTTTAGGCCAGACCGAACATCGCCTGCGGCGACGACATCTGCGAAAACATACGCGACAAAATCTGTTTTCTTCGAATATGACGACGATATCAGAACCAAATCGAACCTCTGTATAGATGTGGAACCCTGAAACCAAAATCTCTAACAACACTTTATATACATAACAATGGGACAGACAAGAGGTTAATACAACAGTAGCAATTGGAAAGTGGCGACAAGAGAACCTAACGAGGAACTCCCATGTAGCCCATCATCTCCTCGAACGTGGTTTCGTAGACGTAGCGCAAAAGCGCGGGTTCGCCCAAGCGTTCCAGCTCCTCGGCGAGCTCGGTCTGGAATGCGAAAATGAGAAGCCTGGAAAACAACGAGAGAATCTTACCTGGGCGGCGTCGAAGCGGGCGCGGCGCTGTTCTTCGGTGGATCCCTTCAGCAGCTTGACGAATTCCTCGGAGGAGATGGGTCCGTAGGCTGCGGTCTTCTTCAGGATCTCCTCGCGGGTTTCCGGGGTCGGGTGGGAGAGGCAGCCCTGGATGGCACAGACATCGCACGTGAACGTGCTGCCGCTATCCTCCGACGAGAAGTTGACGCAGCGGCCGTGGAACCACTTCGCGCAACCTTCGCACTCGACCATCAGCGAGCCGTCGTCGGGCTGCTGGCAGAAGCAGTACAGCGTGCCGCTTTCGCTGCTCATTTCTGCAAGCATAGAGACAATCAGATCGAGGACGACGTAGATCATGCGGCACCTTTAGGAAACGGCGCGAGAATGAAGCGAAAACAGCGGCGAAGACTTGAAGACGGAAAAAAGCGACCGCACGCGTTCGATAAAACAGAAATGATACATGCAAGGCAGTCGTCGTAGACAGTCTAAGACTAGACCACATGGCGCAGACAGGTGGCATAGTACAGACAGCAGCGACAGACGATCGAGAAACGCAGTTGCGGCTTGGCGATGTTGATCCAAATAGTGATCTTCTCATCGTTTTTGCAAGATTTTGCAGAGTACTGTGACGTTCAAGTGCTTTTCCGTGCGAGACCCTCTGCAAACGCTTTGCAAACCGTCGTTTCGTGAACCTCGTCCGTTCGTCCGTTAGTTTTTGCAAAAACGGGCGATGAGCGGCGAATTTGGGCTCAGAAATCCCTTCAACGGCTTCCAAGAGATGAAATCATCTCGTTTGCTTCGATTTTGACGGCTTCAGTATTAAACAGCGCTCGTTTTACAACGTTTTATTTGCTCTATCTCCGTCTTTTGACCTCCCAAACTGTTTTTTAATCATCATCGATCCATCCACTTTCCAACAAGCTGATCTCTACTTCCTGGCTCAACGTCCACGCGCTTTGTGTTTTCATTGCTCTCCGTTGGGCCTTTTTCCCTTTAAAAAGCAGCTGACCACTCTGGCCACACGATGCAGAGACAGATGGTGACCTCCGATGCAAAGACAGAGGCACGTCTTCGTTTCTGTGCTGATCTCTTCAATTTTCTTGTCCTTCTACAGAACCTAGCTCTCGGATAGTCTTTATCTACCAGTTCCCTCCTTCAGATTATCTCCATATCGCTCCTCCACTCTTCTTCGATCCCATAACCACGGGAAACCGTTCATCATCTTTTGCACTTTAAGATCGTCTGCTCCGCGCCGACCAAACATCGCATCCTCCGGCGCGAGGCCGAAAAATACGACAAAAACTTCTTCAAAATCAACGCTGCGCGTGACAAACGCTGTTTGTCCCGTCGGCGGCGGCAGCGCCGACTGCATTCGTTCTCCCGCTTTTCCCGATCGCCCGTTTTTCTGCTCTCACGAGAGGTCGCCGCGTTCAAAAGAAACGTTTTCTGATTCTTTGTTTTCAGGATGGAACACAAGAAATCGTCGGATTCGCTTCACAAGGCGCAAGTCGGTGAGCGGTTCCTGTTCAAGGTATAGTGGATAAGAGAGGTTTGAGGGGTTAAGTTTGAGTTTTGAGAACCAGGATTCGGTCGAGGACTGCATCCACACACAGGACGAAACTCAGAAGATGAACGAGAGGCCGTTTCCCGCGTATCCGAAGGAGATCCTGCAAAGCTTCAATATGGTCGATCGTAAGTGGATTATTAGATTTGGAAACTGCTATTTGGAGCAGCTAAGAATTCAACAACCAGCGCTCGGGAACCTTAAGAAGCCCAAAATCCCTTTTGAAGTGAAGTCATCTTTCGTCCGTTTTAACGACGATCTACGTTGGTCTGTTTTGAATCTGGGATCCGAAAAGGACGCAGACAGGTCAAGTCAGATTAGGAATCTGGCTTCTTGTTTACGCCAATTCCTTAACTGATCAATATTGCTCCCAGCGACGTGCTTGTCTGCAGCCCACTTTAAACCGTTTTCTTCCCCACTTCCAACGCTACAATCTCCAAACGCAAAGAACGAAATTCGGCTGCGGAGATGATTTTCTGTTACAACGGGCGCCCTTTAAATGCGATCGAGGAGTTGCGATGGGAACGCCGCAATCGACCTAAAAACACCCAAATTCTGGGACTCCGGTTCCCGTCACGCCGACTTCCTCCTCCCGATTGTTTACTTTCCTTCTCCAGCTGAACTCACAACAGATCGATCTTCAAGTAAATAGTTTTTCTATCGATTTGCACGTCGCCCGCCTGCACGATATAATGTGGGGATCTTTGGGCTTTGTCGCTTGGAAGGGAGCCATTAGCAGGGATTATAAAATGAGGGACGAATGAAAAGAGACTCGGTGACAGAGAATTTGGAATTAGTGGTTTAAATGAGCTCCTCTAAATGAGTCTTTTTCAGATAAAGGAGAAGTGATAGCGATGAACGTGCACTTCCTCTACGAGTTCCCGAAGGATATGATCCTCGACGTGGCCGAAGTGATCCGCGCGAAGGTGGCCACCGACTGCTCCATCTACGAGGTCGCCGAAGCCGTCGGAATCTACATGCGCGCCAAGTACGAACAGCTGTGGGTTTGTATGGTCGATGGGAGCGTCGAGGAGTTCAACCGGTGCTACAGCATCCGGCATTTCATGTATCTGACTCTCGACGGAAAGGGCATGGTCGTGTATCACAAGCATGAAGCTTGTGCTATTTTGTGATGTGGGGTCTTTGGGGTGTGATTGGTTAAGTTTTAGCTTTGATTCTATAAACGCAAAATGAACACAGGGAAACGTTGCACAGCTTTTCACACAGGTCGTGAAACGTTTCGCAGCTTCAATAAGCCTGTTTGCAAAGCGATGCCTCGGGAAACACGTGCGAAAAAGAGCGAGGAAAGGCCAAAAAAGTGTTGCGTACCTGAGCATCACTTTTTTCTCCTTATAAGGCCTTTCTGCAAGTTATGCATCAGCATTGCTCCAGTCCCAACCAAAATGTCCACCGTCACGAACTTCTTCGAAATCCCCGCTTCGATCTTCACCGACCTCCGCTTCGAAACCCGCTTCGACGAAGAAGATCGCGCGGCCGCGATTCTCCGACTCGTCGACCTGCTTCCACAAGAATTCCTTCGCGGAAATCGATTCCTGGAAGAACTCGAGAAGGAACGCGAATACCGAAAAGTTCCGTTCTTCGACATGCGCGAAGCGATCGCCGACGTCGCCGCCTTCGTCCTCACCTTCAACGGACTTCTCACCGAAGGCGAAGTGGCCTGTTTTAAGGAGATCCACGTCAGGCAGCTGGCGCTTTTCTTCAACGCGATTGCCAGGAACATGGACAAATACACGAACCTGGCTGACGACGTCGAGCTACGCCAAGCGAAGATCGAAAAGTTGAAGGCGCAGCTTTCTGAAGCAGATGACCGCTTTTTGAAGAAGGAGCAGGAGGTGTGGGTGTTGAGCATGGACAACGCCGACCTCAACGCCGAGAAGGAGCGTCTCGAGCGGGAGCTCGAACAGGTGCAAGAGGACGCTTTTGACGAGGTCTCCTGGTACCAAACGGTCGTCAACGATATGAATATCGATTACCTCGCACTTGAAGACCGAATGAAGCGCTTGGAAATGGAGCTAACGGAGGAGAATATGAGCTCGAATCTCTATGAGAGTTTGGCTCACGGCCTCAACAAGAACTGCGACGTTTTCCTGGAGCAGATCGAGGATCTCAAGTTCGAGGTTTACAGGCTCCAGAAGCAGTTGAAGGAAGAGGACACGATGACCAGTTTGGTCGTGGATCTCTCGGTTCAAACCGATGAGAATGTATGTGGGATGAAGGAGATGGAAGAGGAGATCCAGGACCTTCGACAGCAGATAGAGGAGCTGTTCAAGGTTATGGAATCCTCGATCTAAATTTTAAAGAGTTTTTGGTGGACAATAAAGTTTGTTGCTTAAGCGCTTACGTTATTCGTCTCCTGATCATTAAATGTACGGATCGAAGAAAGCTTTTCCCTGTTCCTTGCCATTCCCAACATCGGTATCGTTAATAAACGTTTCCTCAAAGGGAGCCGTCTGTCCACATGCGCAATAGAATCTTAAGAACCGTCGGCGACGTCTTTTGAGTCCCCTATTCCCTTTCCCTCAACCGAAACCGATGCGTTGGATTGCTGACTGATCACGCGATATTCAAATTTGCCGTATACACCGATCGGAGCCACCAGCGGCTGCGCCGTGAATGGCGCTTGTGGTAACAGCGTTTAACGATTGTGGGAACGCGCGATGAGGAGAAATGAAACATAGCCCCGAGCGTCTTCTGTGGGAACACCTGAATTTGAGGCAGCTGCAATCGAAACGAACGAAGGACAATTGAATTTGAAGTCCGATAATTGAGTTGAAAGCACAAAGTTTTATGGGTGCTTTACGTAGGGGCCTTTTTGAATGACGCTAGACAGTTCAACAGCTTTCAAGGTCGTCGACATTCCATTAAAGTGCACTTGTACGGTCTTTTTGTTCTTTAATTATAGCGCAATTTTGTAAACAAGCGATCCAATGCAGCTATTATCTTTGCTCAATCTCTTCTCTTCCTTCCAGGGACAAATGACTCTTCGCTTTTGGTGATTGGACAATATGGTACCGGACATTATGGTACCGGACAATATGGTACCTGGACATTATGGTACCATATTAATCTTGCGCATTCGCGTTAGGCTCAGACTTTTTTCTCTATCTATTCAACAAAAACAAGAAACAGCGATAAAGACAAATTAGCGCCACGACTCGTTGCGAGCGTTGGGGTTGGCAGGATTGAATCCGCGCCAGGTGAGGCGCTAAGTAGTGGTTCTTTGTTTGAGCATCGTCCCCGAGCAAGTCCAATCCATTGGAAAACACGATCTTCGCCAATTCCCCTTCATCGCCCCCGCGCGACCCGGAATCTGCCGCTGACGACGAGCCAATTTTCAACCACTACTTGGCGCCTCACCTGGCGCGGATTCAATCCTGCCAACCCCAACGCTCGCAACGAGTCGTGGCGCTAATTTGTCATTATCGTTATTTCTTGTTTTTGTCTGAGCGTCTGAGCGCTCAGACAAAAAGTCTGAGCCTAACGCGAATGCGCAAGATTAATATGGTACCATAATGTCCGGTACTATAATGTCCTATAACCTCGCTTTTCATCCGCCTGAGTTCGTCTTCGACCAATAACTTCAATTCCCGTGACCTGGGCAAAAATCGTTCTCATGTAAGCTGTTTTCCGCTTCTTTCGATGTTCGAATTATCAAGAAGCAGATTTCGCTTATTCTTATTCGGTTTCTAAACTTGGAAACGCGCCTTTTCCGTGACTTGAATTTGAAGTTTTCGGTGATTTCGCCATCTAAAGCGTTTCATCCAATATTTGGTCCCTTAATGATCATTTGTATCCTTTTCAGGCAGAAATCATTCTCCAGCACCCGTGTTTTTTGTCTTTAGCCATCACCGGCTGTTTTCCATGCCTCGCCTCGTGATTTGAACCAAAAACGACAATTGTGAGGAACAGCGCCGTACGATATGCAGATTAGGATGACCGTCGGCGTTACACTGGCACGGCGAATGTTTTGTTCGTCGGGTAAGATCGACCTTCGCCCTTATACATAATCATCCTCTTTTTCCCTTTCTGCGCATTTTCCGCCCAAACCTGTGCTCCTTAGCCGTCGATTCCTCCTTCCAATGAACATCGAAAAGTGGGCGTTGTCTCTTTTTTTGGACCTGACTTCGTTTTCACCGCCACAATCACCACTTCACTCCCTCGCCACAAGTCGAAAAAGCGCGTTCCGCCGCTTCTTTTCCTTTCTGTGCATAGCCCCATTGAATTTGCCGGTCACCCCGTTAGGTATCAAGCCCTCGCTTTCGTACTTATTCGCAGCTGTGTGCCGCTTGAATCGCGCTCCTCCACTTCGCTCACTTTCTGGCCGCGGCCGAGGCACAGCGTCGCCTCGTGAAAAGAAGCGCCCTCTCATTGACGTCCCTTATAACTACTTCGGCTCTGCGCGAGTTTCTATAGTAACCGATAACTTGTACGCGAGTTCTCTCTTTACGTCGTTGCTGCTTTTCCACTTTGGATCGGTTTATCGAATAGCTGCACTTGGGCGCTCGATGGCTCCGTGGTGGAGAGTTCGGCCTGAGCCGCCGGACGGTCACGGGTCTATTCAGCAGCAAAGCGCGCCTGATGCGTGGCTGCACTTTCAGCTGGCCGGGGAAGGAGTGTTACAACATTGGCCGTTTTTTTGTGCGATGCTGTCGCGACGGATTTGCAGATTCACGTGCCTGCAAAGGAGGAAGTCGCGCGAGGATTCTGGTGAATCACGCTGGTTTTTGGTCTTTTTTGCGTTTAGATGTTGATGTTATTTTGCAATATCCATGTTTTCCTGGATTAGGGAGACGTAGACGGCGCGACTACCGTAATCTGGTTGGGACAACACGGCCTCGGGTGTTTATTCCTTAAGCGGTGAGTGACGCGCCAACATAAACACGTCCTTCGAAACTAGCTTGAGGTCTCTGTTGATAGCCGAGGCCTTGTTTGTCGAGATGATGGGGTTACGGTAGCTAAGTTGGTATTTAGTGTTTGATGCTTGACTAAAGTCGAGAGAACGAAGGTTAACGCCTAGAAATTGAAGGCTTAGGGATTAATGACAATGCTAGCTTGGGTACTCTTTAAGTTTTGTTTATGCATTGAGCCATCTTTTTAAATTCTCGTGATCCGCGAGAGATTCTGGTGAGTAGCAATGGTTTTTGCTCACACTGCGTTTTGACCGTGATGTTGTTTCCGTGTTTTCATGGGTTCGCGAGACGTGAGGTGGATGGCGGAATGCTACCGTAATCTCCTCGATGCTAGCGACATATTCATAAGCGGTGGATGTAAACGCATGTTTTGTAACTTGCTTGATGACATCACTGATTGCTGAGGCCCCGATTGGCGCTGAGCGGAAGGATAGTAGCCAAGGTTACGTTTAGTAGTTGATCGTCAGTTGAAATGGATAGGAGAACGAGAATAAGCATATAGGGATTAAGGAGTGAGGAAATAACGTCAAAGCTAATGTGCGTAAGGTCGCTTAGAGTTTATGTTTATGAGTGCTTAGAGTTTATGATGGTCAGATTTTGGTTGGTTGTTTCCGTGGAATTAACGTGATTCGAACAGCGTTAAATGGCATCATTTCTAGCCTACTTTTGTGGTTTTACTGATTCTTTGCTTGTTAGCACGCGTCGCACGAACACCTCGAAAGGCCTCTACTGTCGCAGCTACCGTACCACAACCACCCGATCGAGCAACGAGGCGCCCTGTCTTCTAACCCGTGCACGCCCCGGAAATGGTTTGCCACACCCCTCACTTTAGCAGCGCTTAAAACAACGTGTTTTCGCTTGTCCTTGTCATTTCCTGCTTGGCACCTCTCTTCTTCAATTTCAGGGTGAGATGGATAAGGCAGTGCAAGCCGACTCGGATTTGAAGAAGGTCGATGAGGAAGACGACGACGAAAACGTACCGCGATGCCGCATCTGCTTCGCCGCGGAGGAAACACCGGAGAACCCGTTCGTGAAGCCGTGCCTCTGTTCCGGAACTCTGCAGGTCGTCCATAACGAGTGTGGCTTGCGTTGGATGATGACGCGCGGTGGTAAAGCTCGTTGCGAAGTGTGTACTGCGGTCATGGAGACCGAGGCGGACTACAAGAATGAAGTCCCCGTTCGCACCACTCTTCAAGGTACATGCTCTAAGTGTTCTTATTCCTAAGCTCATATTCCAGTCCTCGGTCTCCTGAACCTGTATTGGGCCGGAACTTGTTTGAAGTTCCTCCCGCTCTTCATCGTCATCCCCTTCCTCTTCGTTCCCTTCGCGTGGAGCGCCTGGACGGGCTTCATCGTCGCCATCCTCTCCGCGCAGTTCATCTTCTGCGTCACCTACAACATCCTCCACGAAATAGAATCTTCACCAAGCTTTTCGAACCCGTTCCCTTCTATTCACAGCTACTCGGACGCCAAATTTATCGACGTCACCCTCCGCCAGGTCCTCAAGAGCCTGAACGGTCACTTTGGATTCGCCCTGGTCAACGTCATGATCTGCGTGGTTCTGCTTCGCCTCAACGCCTGGTTTGGAGGTCGGGTTACGGTAAATTACGTGATAAAGTGAAGGATTTGTGCTTTCAGGCCCTGATTCGATCGACCCAGCTCAGGCCAACGCCACGACTCCTGTTCCAGATACCTCCGATTCCGCTGCGCGTATCCTCTTTCACGTCATCCTCTACTCTCTCTACTGGGGCTCCGGACCAATCCTTTTCCTAGCCTTGCTCTGCCGCTTTGGGTTTGTGCCCCTCTTTCATCAGATTTTGCTAAATTCAATGTTTAGGATTGAGTTCCTGAAGTTCTTCGGCTTTTCTCTGATCGCCATCGCCGTCTTCCTCTTCGAAGGATTCATCGTTTGCGTTGCTTTCCAGGTAAAAGCTTAATTTCAAGGTTTATATGAGGCGAGTATTAAAGGGGAACGCCGTGGGCTTCTTCAAGGGATACCAAATCACCTCGGATCTGCTCGTGATCTCCATCGAGGCGGAACTTATCAAGTACTCCTGCATCGGAGCGTTTTTCCACCTCAGCTGCGCTCGTCCCGCGCTCCGCGTCCTCCAAGCTGCCTCCAACGGACAATTCGACCACGGAATGTTCCACGGAAAATACGTCGAACTGGTCGGTTATCTAGGATCCAAAGCTTATCTCAACTCTCGATTTCAGGTCTTGAGTCCTGTCATCCTCATCGTTTCTTTCATCGTTCCTTTCGACATGCTCGGGCACAGCATCGGCTCATTCGAATTTGGCGAGCCATTGGAGCTCGTTGTTAATCTCACGGGCACCGAGGAAGGTATTGAAATTAGGTGCAACGACGGCATGAACATTCTGTATTTGATGTTTCACATCTTCCGAATGGTGGGTGATGTTTTCAGGAAACCGAAGTGATTGCTTGTTTCAGATTATCCTGTTCTATGACGTGATTTACGTGGCTCCCGTAACCTGCCTGACGCAATTCGTCCGTCGCATGCTCATCTCCCGCATGAAAGTCAATCGTAGTCAATCGTACCTTCCGATTCTCTCTTAAGCTTCCGTTTTCAGAGGGCAGTTCCACCTTCAAGAAAACCATCCACGTCGCCTTCATCTACAGCTTCTTCCCCATAATCATGATCACTTACGTTGGAGTCTTCGGCAAGATTCCGACTTTTACAGCTATCTAAAATTATCTATTTTCAGCGGTCTCCGGCTATATCATCGCTCGAAGCCACGACGACACGATCAACTTGGCCGTCGGCTTCTTCCTCGCGCGGGCGATCTTTTCCACTTTCAACGCATGGGTCCGTGGCGCCGTTGGACTCCTCAGAGGCTTTTTGTTCCTCTTCCCAATTGCTCTTAACAACACCATCTTCTATAAAGCGTTCAGCGATGATTCCGAAATCCAGAAAGTGAACCAGATCTTGCTCATCCCCATATTGGTCCGCTATGTGTTCCATCTCTGTCCTGAGGTAGGTTAGGGAAAGAGAGGGCCTGACTAACGTCACTTTTTTAGTCTAATCGCCTTGTTTCCTTCGTGCGCCTCGCCAGGGAGCTGAAGGGTTGGATGGGCTACATAGTCCTCTTGACTTTCTGTCGTCTTCCCGCTCACATCAACTTCTTCGTCAGCTGTAAGATTTTCATAACACCTTTCCTAAACCTTACTTCATGTCATTCAGTCCCCGTCCACTACGCGATCTTCTACTACGTATTTTTTGCGCACATCCTCCTCACCATTCTCGAATGCAATATCTTCTACGACCTCAGCCAGAAGCTGCGCCTTGAGATGTAAAGATACTGTAGCTGAGATTCAACAGCTTTGAAATTCGTTTTTAGGAACGAGTGCGCTCTGAAACTGAAGGACTACGAGGCGCCGAAGTTGAAGAAGCTCACCTACGCCCAGATTATGGATAAGAAGATGAAGACTGCGGCTCCTGTGAGCATTTTTCGCGCCCTCTACAAATTGGAGGAGAAGTTCATCAGGGACGTGAAGAGGGAATGGGAGAAGTTCCGTGCCACTTTGCCTCGTGAGGTCGTCCTGCTGGAAGCTGAAACTCCCGTCGGAGCTCCTGCAGCCGCTTGAGGCTTCAAACTTTGATCCAAAACCTGTACATGGATCTTATTGTTTTTTGATGAAGCTGAATAAAGCTCTTGTATGCTCACATGTTAGGATCACAAGACGCAGTTACACTTTGAGTTCGATCTTTCAAGTTTTAAAACTACGGCCTTCGCAGGACCAAAGAGGCCAGTTGTTTGTAGTGTTCTCTGATTCCTTGTGCATTCCAAGAAGCTCACGCCATCGTCGTCACGAGCCAATCGGATCCAAAACGTCACGCGTCATGGTTACATGCTGTTATGCAAGTTTGTTGTTATTTTACCTCGTGTTCTATTTTCGACCTTAAATGCACGAGTTCCGCGCTAATCCCGTAAATTTACTCAAAGCACTTACGCTTTTGCGATCAATGACGTCAGTTTTTCGAGCTGGTCTTGCGAAGAACGGAATTTCAAGGATTGGAATTTGCGGCATGCACCTCCGCCAACTTCTAAGTTAGATTTTTTGCCGACAAGTCAGTTTTAAACAAGCTTCCCAGATCAAGTTCCCATCTTCCCAGATCCTAGATCAATTTGATGTAGCAAGCTTTTGGTCTTACAAGGGGAGGGCTTAAAGTGTGACACAAAATCAAAAACTGAAATTTGGCAGGCAGATTGGCCTTGGGCTAGGAAGACGATTCCCAAAACATTTTTTGCGAACTCGCCAAAAATCTTACCACTTGATGCATTGTGAAATCCATGGTTTGCCTGCGTTTCCCTGCAAACCATGGATTTCACAATGCATCAAGTGGTGGAATGCTGCTCGAAAGTGCTCGAAAAAGAAAGTAAAGACTAGAACGTCACTCCAGTTAATACCTAATCGACCGATTCGATCGACCGTTCACAGACTGAATGACTCGCCGAATCCCGGTCATGTCTGGAATGGTGACGTCGTGTATGGACAGAAACGTCCAGTCTGCTGCGGCCATTCGGAGCAGCTATCTAAGAGTGAGCGGTTGCGTTTAGGAGCAACTTTGCGCATGCGTTTCCCTTGGATTTTTGGCGAGTTAGCAAAAAAATATTTTGGGAACCGTCTTCCAACCCCAAGGCCAATCTGCCTGCCAAGTTTCAGGTTTTTATTCGTGTCACACTTTAAGCCCTCCCTTGTTAGACCTAACCTAGCACAATGAGTTTCTATTCACTCTCATTTGATCTCTTCGGTGTTTGAAATCGTATCTTAATCGTTTTCCGGATCCTTCCCAGAAAACTATTTCTCTCTAGTTCTCACGGTGCCAAGGACTCGCTGGCCAAGGAGCGGAGTTCAGTTGTAGCGTATTCATTCTCTAATGAACGGAGTTAATTCTCTAATTTCTTATTTCTTCAACAAGAAGCGAGTGCTCGCCTTGTCACGTATCATTTGAAGCCTCATGTAATGTTGATATGCGGCAAATTTATTTTTATGACTCAGAAAGGAATATATATATACGGCACCTGACGCACGAATTCCACGAAAAGTCCGTAAATTTAGTTAATGTACTCATGTTCTGGCCGATGACGTCAATTCCTCGTGCTAGGAACGGAGTTGCGAATACTCTGGAGCGAGCGGCAAGTATCTCTCCGCTTACTCCTGATATACTTCTGCCTACGAATGATATTTCCATGACAACAATACGACCACGCTTCTTTCTTTGCTCTCGTTTTTGCCGCCGCCAGAACCCATGGCCGAGTATTGAAATCTTTGCGTTCCATGCGCCGTGAATGAACGCGTGTTCTCTTCGCGTTATTTTGCTTAACGCGCTCTCCTTCGATTCCAGATTTTGAGTTCTTTGCTCTCTAAACATGTCGACCAAACTGACCTCTTTTGAAACTGATTCATTGGCTTCCAATGCTCCGAAATGTAGAATTTGCTACATGCCAGACTTTCTCGCCTCTCCTTGCAAGTGCAAAGGAAGCTCGGGCTTTATCCATTGCCACTGCTTTCTACGATGGGTGCACAGTCGAAAAGATAAATCTCGTAAATGCGAAGTGTGCGGCGTCGAGTGCCATACGAAGTTGGAGAACAAAGGAAACGGAAAAGTCACCGCTGGAATTCTCTTTGAGTGTAAGTTCTGTTTACTGGGATTACGGTAGTAGCGTTTTCCATCTGCCTTCAACGTCAAACAGCAGCTGTTATTTTCGAAATTCGGGTTACGGTAGTTGGGTGCTTGTTCTGCATATTTGCTATTTCAGCCGTCTGGAAATATACTGCAGTTGTACTCTTGGTCCTTAGCGCGGCTCTTCCTCCTTTTGCCGCCCTTATGATCTACCTATCCATCGCCTGCCCGATTCGATACCTGACTTTCGGATTCTTCGTTCTCGAAATCGTCCTCTGCCTCTTCGTTATGACTTTTCATATCGACTATTTGCTCGAAAAGTTCAAGCTTCCCATGTTCGGACACCATCCAGATCAACTAAGAATCTTGGACGCTAAAATTAAGTTGACCAAAAGCACTGAAAACAAAAAGGGAGTCAAACGAATGGTTTTGCCGGTATTCTCCAGTTTCGGAGTGTTTTTGATTCACGTGGTCTGCACGATTCCCGCATTTGTTGTCGTCCCGGTTATGAGTAAGTTTTCATTTGAGTAAATGGATTGCAAAGCTCAATTTAGCTCATTTCGACACATGGGTTGAGTGTGGCAACTCCATGCACTCATGGATATCAGCCGACAAGTTTCTGTTTCTCTTGTTTGGCCTCCTGATTTTGCTGGGATTCTTAATTTGTTGGTTGGACTTCCTTATTAGTCTTGTGCTCAGCGAAATGCTGGAACTGCTTTTTGATGCAGCTCTGGGATTTTTGGTGTCACTAGGAGTTGATGTAAGTCAAAACACTTTTAAAGTGAGTCAGGACACTTTAAAAGAAAGACCAGTTTAGGCATTTACAACGGGTTTTGAAGACCTCATTCCTGGTTTGCCACCAGTTGTGGCATGGGGACTCGCAATCCTGAAATGTGTGATTCTGGGACACGTATCATATAACTTGGTGACCGTTCCTCTTTTTTATTATTGGGTTCAAGAAGCTCGCCGCGAAGAAGAGAAAGACTTTTTTGGATTTCTGTTGAACTCAGAGGACGCTTCACGGAACCTGAGAAAAGTGTGTGCTACGATACTGAGTGCCCTGGTTCTTATGCTCAACGTAGGAGGACCTTTATGGCTCCTTCAGGTCGCCTTTCCCGAAATGCTCCCGATTCGTCTTGGATTTCCGAAACCGGTTCACTCTCCTCTAAACGGAACTGACTTCTCTGACAAATTCTTCATTTTTGGAAGCAAAGCCATAGAACTCACAAGCATGATAGAACTATGGGTGAGTGCTACAAATACCACAGAAGACTTCATTCGTTTTCAGACATTCTTGTTCATGACAAAGTCCTTCATGGCCTGTGCAAAACCGACGAAAGCACTAAAAGAGTCTATAGAACGTTGGGTGAATGTCTCAGGTGAACCACCTTTAGTGCTTGTCAAAAATATCGCTTGCGCTTTAGGAGAGACTAAGAAATACGTCTTCCACTACCTGTTGTATCTTGTGGAAATCCCAACTTTCTTTGTCTTTTCAGTTCTTCATTTATGGGCACTAGGTTGGCTCAATTTTCGGATCAAGTTTCAAAATGCTTACTTCAGTTTTTCTGACACGATATGGATTGTCTTATATTCCGTGTTTGACGTTCTTCGCCGACCCAAGCTTCAACGACGCAGTGGGCATGATTCTCTCGCGCGTTATTCTCGGAACCGTCTTTTTGCGTTTCAAAGAACTCCTCTTCCGCTCATATTTTCTGCTATCGTCCATATTTAACTGTATTTTAGCCCTGATTCTGATACGTGCAGTCATTTTCTACGCTTGGAAGCAAGGCCTTGTAGCGGGCCTCAATTCCGAAGAGCAATATTATAGGATCGCCGGAGCGATCAGCTTTATTTGGTTCTGGAAAGACTTCAAACTCAGCTTAACGTATATTCCACAAGGCGTCTATCCAAACCACCTGGTTAATTTCCTCAAAAATAATGTCCTCGGCACTGTCTACTGGCTTCTGTGGGTCGGACCGCTCTCGATAGTCCTTGGATTAGAACGTAACGCTTCCACTCCGTGTTCATAATCTTAAACACATGCTTTAGAATTTCATGAATATGTTCCCAGCTTGGGATCGATTTACTTTATCGAGCTTCTCTCAACACACATTATCATTCTTCTGATCTTTTGCATCTGGTGCATATATCAGATTTACAGAAAGCTCCGTTTTGAAATGTAAGCTTTGCAAAACATCCGAAATGAATAGGAACTCTGTTCAAGGGAAGAGCTGGAGTTTGTGCTGTTGAATTACGACAGCGAGAGAAAACCGCCGTTGATACAAATAATAAGTGCCTGGTGCAAGACGAGACAGGAATGCTCAATTCAAGGGGTTTTCGTGAAATGGATAAAGAATATACGCTGTCAAAGAGGAGCTGTGGAGCCAACTGGCAATGTTGGTGATGTGGAGCTGCAGAATTTGTAATGAAAATGTGTCTTGGTGTCTCCTAGAAGTAAACATATTGGTATGACTCATAAGACTCAGTACCATTTGAACCGAGTTCGCCGAGAAAATGTTTAATTGCTTTAATTTGTACTCCTTCTAAAGGTGAGTTTATGCTTCTTTGCTTACGGTAGTCGCGTTCTTTGATCAACTCTACACCTCAAAAACATCTGTTGTTTTTTCATATTTTGGTTACGGTAGACCAACGCCTGTTTTCAGCCGTCGCGAAATACGCAGCGTGCCTCCATCTCTCCCTTCTCTCCACTCTCCCTTGCTCATCCTCTTCCTGCTCCTCTCGTCGTGGTGGGCCTACGCCAGACGACGTGAGGAATTGCATCATTTAAGGTGCTAAAAGAGATGTGTTTCAGCCTAGCGCGCCCATGGCTGTAATGGCTTCTCGATTCAAGAAGATCAAAGAAGTCGCCAGGATTTCCGGAAATGAATTCAACAGTGGTTGTGGGTGGCGGAGGAAGCGATGTAGCCCAGAATCCACAAGAGCTCCTCCCCTCCAATCATTATCCCTTTCCGAAGATCGGGACTCCAAAAATTGAGAAACACTCATAAAGCGAGTCGGCGCACGGAATTCTTTAGTAAAAGGCGAAAGAATTTCTCGGTCAACTGCGCCGACTCCAGAGACTGACGAGCAGCCGTCGACCGGAGAGGCGACCCGCGCCCGACCATCGCTTGGCATTGGTGCGGTGGGCCTGCGCCAGACGGCGTGAGGAATTGCATGATCTAAGGTGTTTAAAGCGATGCATGAACTCAAAAAGCGGACAGGATTCTCTCTCGTTTCTCTGCATTCACCCGACCACACCAAAGCGAAGATCACGTTGATCCCATGCCACTTTCCATCCCTAACCTTCCCTCGTCAGTCTCTGGAGTCGGCGCAGTTGACCGAGAAATTCTTTCGCCTTTTACTAAAGAATTCCGTGCGCCGACTCGCTTTATGAGTGTTTCTCAATTTTTGGAGTCCCGATCTTCGGAGAGGGATAAAAATATGTGTTGTTGTGGAGAAGATTGAGATGTAGAGAAGTTGTGTGAACCTTTGAATATTTGAACTATGGTTTAGCCCCAGAAGGTGATATAACCGTTAAGAGGGGCCCTGGGAGTCTCGGAGAAGTATCCTATGTAGCCTTCGAAGGAGTCCTGCTCACAAGGTTCCTAAGAGTAAACGTGCTTCTTTTCATCGTTTTTGAGGGAGGAGAGGATGCAGGAGAGGTCGGCGTTGTCGATCCGCATCTGGACCTTTTTCTTGGGTTCCTCGGGCTTGCCCAGAATCTTTTTGGACAGAGCGATTAAATGGGCGTACTCCTTCTGCTTCTCGAGGCGGATTCGCTTCTCCCAGAGGGTCTCCGGCTTGTCGGCATCGACCAAGCAAGCCTTAAGCTTGGAAGCCTTCTTCTTGCCCTCGACCTGTTGAGAGTGGAGTCGCTGGGTTGCTGATAGGGTGGGGTTGACTTGAATATACTCAAGACGGGCTTATACACAATCGTTAGCATTGCTTAAAGCAATGCTTATGCTTAAGCTTAAGCTTGTTCTAAGCATTGAACCTTACAATTACCATCTGTTCTTAAGCATCCCTTTTCCTCTATATAAGGCTTCTCAAACCCTTCTAAAGTACCCTATTCAGTTTGATCCTCAAACATGAAACTCCTCTCTGCCTTCAAATCATTCCTCTCCAAGATGACCTTTAAAACCAAAAGCCACGCCGAAACCCGTCTTCTTTGCGGGGAATCCGGCCTTAAACGGCGGCTTTCGAACTTTTTCCGCCGCCCTCGCCGTTCCGCGCCTCCCAGGCGGAAGCCCAAACTCGTCCGTCCTCCCACGGAGGATCCACTGCTGCATTGGCCGTTCTACCGACGCCAAAACCCGATTCGAACGACTCCTCGTATCTTCAACCGCATTTCAAAAATCCGAAACTACTCTTGCAGGCATTACAGCCGCAAAGCCATCCTTCAAGCATATCGGGCGCTTCCTAGGAACAAGAAGGTCGAACCGATGGAGCTTCCTAGGAATCTCCGTCAGCGATTCTTCGCAAAGGCGTTTGGATGGCCTGAGGATGAGCTGGATCTGTCCTCAACTCAGGAATTCGGTCATATAAATATCAACGAGGACCTGTCCCAAGCGATCGCAGATCTCCGCGATTTCGAGCAGCGGAAGAAGACGCAGGTCGACTTGGAATCTCTCTTCAAGCTGCTTAATTTTTGATGTTTCTAAATAAACCATTTTTCATTGTCCTTCTCATGCTCACACAGTTTTTTAAATGGCCCTTCTATGGCAACTACCGAAAGTCTACAAATCCATCCAACTATTTGCTTCTTCCCAGCAGATGTGGCTTCTTAACTCCAAGATGGAATCGTCACCACGGAGACGAAAGTAAACGAAACTTCGGAATTCTGAGGAGAAGAATTGGACTTCTGAATTGCGAAAGAAAAGAAATGCAAACGGCAAGTCAGTTTCGAAACGAAATGCAAGGGAGAATTAAGACTTCTACGGCGGGTCCCGCAGCGATTTTTAGATCCTAAGGTTTCCGATTTTGCGGTTACGTTTTGATGGCTTGCGGGTGTATTCTTCGCCGCATTAAGCGTGATTGTTCTGCACTAATTGAAACATCAAATTTCAGACTTTCCGAAGGATTCTGGAGATTTCCAACTCGCGCCTCCGACCGATGAAGAAGCCCATGAGCGCTGCTCTCGGAGGTCGAAGTCCTACTCCTGCATGATCTGGGCACGCCAGATGATCGAGTAGAAGGTTTCTTGGACGAGTTCCTGAAGCAGCTCAAGGAGATCTTCGACAGCATCACCTTCTTTGTGTACGTGCGAGATTCCCTTAGCAACCAAGCCACAAGAAGCGGAATTTCTGCTCACAACATTGATCACACATTTATCATCCCTTTCCGTAGATCCTGTAACCACTCGGACAAGCGACACGAGCTTCTCCCCTCCAATCATTATCCCTCTCCGAAAATCGGGACTCCAAAAATTGAGAAACACTCATAAAGCGAGTCGGCGCACGGAATTCTTTAGTAAAAGGCGAAAGAATTTCTCGGTCAACTGCGCCGACTCCAGAGACTGACGAGAAGCCGTCGACCGGAGAGGCGACCCGCGCCCGACCGTCGCGTCGCACTGGTGTGGTGTGTCTGTACCAGACGGCGAGAGAAAATATCTCGATGCAATGCGACAGGTTTGGTCTGTGTAGACTGAGAACGCACGCATCCAAGTGGGGCTGACTGAAGCTACTTTTAAAGGAGTGTTGGAGAGAACGAGACTCAGACTCTCTAACTGACAGAGTTCATCCTTCTCCGTCCATCCAGACACAGTAACCTTCGAGACAAGAAACGTCTAGCGTATCTCGACATTGATTTTCAGAGTGAGGAATGCTTCAGACCGGTCGGTTCTGAGAAGGTCACAACAAGGGAACCTTCAAAAGTGTCCCACGAGTTAAAATCTGAAATTTGGTAGGTACGGAAACGCATGCGCAAAGTTGCTCCTAAACGCAACCGCTCTCTAGTGGATGCTTCAAATGACTCGACGTGTTCTGTCCTGTTAACACAGACGACGTTACCGTTCCAGACATGGCCGGGTTTCGGCGAGTCATTCAGCCTGTGAGCGGTCGATCGAATCGGTTGGTCATGAAAAGTGTTTTCGATCACATTTTTGCTGGTTTGTTCACCAACGCTTAGTAAAAACACGGATGCCACAATAGATGAGGTAGCGGAACCTTCTAAGCTGCTCAAAAGTGCCGGAAACAGAGAGTAATGAGGCAAAAACATCACTTCAATTAATGCCTGACCAACCGATTCGATCGACTGCACAGGCTGAATGACCTACCTGAAACCCAGCCATGTCTGGAACAGCAACGTCGTTTGTCTGGACAGAACACGTGGAGTCATTTGATGCAGCCGACCACTAGAGAGCGGTTGCGCTTAGGAGCAACTTGCGCATGCGTTTGCCTTGAATTTTTGGCGAGTTAGCAAAAAATGTTTTGGGAATCGTCTTTCTAGCCCAAGGCCAATCTGCCAGCCAAATTTCAGATTCTAACTCGTGGGACACATGTGGCGGTTCCATTGTAAGGATACTCGCAATGATTGCCCTTTAACAACTTCAAAATTTGACACGCCAGTTCATCTTTCTTTTATTTCACTTTTAATTTGTGGTTCTCAAACAATTACATCGAAAGGCTTCTTAATAGTAAAGGACACGGTCTCGAATCCCATAAGCGCGTCAATTTCCTTCTGCTTCTTGATAACCTGGTTTCTTCGATGTTTCTTGATGGCCGTGATAGTCAATGTAGTGAACCTGAAAAAAGCGCTTGTGAGTACAGAAATCAAGGTTAACTTCACTAACGTGTAGATGAAAAAAACGGCTACAATTGCCAAAAAGACCCAGCAAGAGTATTTCTCGATTCCGGAGAGGTAGGTGATGTTCTGTTCCATGATCAGAGGTGGTATGATTAGAGTGGTTCTAGGATGCTTTATATGCTAAGAGTAGATTGGATGCTAATGCTACTTTTGGAGTGTGGCATGCTCACAGATTGCCTTTCCGGGTGGGAGTCTTCAGGGATCAAAGCATTGGTTCTTGCAGCATGTAGCATTGGTATCGAAACGTGTCGTGACCTCCATTGCTGGAATAACGATTACTGAATGCACGAAGATGAGTTTCAATCCATTCTGGAGACTTTCTGATAGCGGCCGTAGAAGAAACTCGAATGGGGACAGTTGAGAAGGAACAGGGCGAAGAGGAAGATGAGGTTGAACTGGGAGACGGCAGGAACCACGGGATGATCAAAGAACCAGTTGGCGAAGACTTCTTAACGCTTAAGAGTGAGAAGGTTTTCGAAAAATTGTTCACCATGAAGGCTCCAAAGACCTTCCAGTGAATTCACATGACCAAAGTGAAGCCGGATGAAAACCGCGGATCAAACTGAGAGTGCCACGGAATCCAGCCCTGGAGCGCTTCTCGCGAGACTTTTCTTCGGCGGTCTTGTAGCGCCTGACTAGGCCGAAGTCAACCAGGACGAGGCGGTGCTTGGACTGAAATGGCTAGTCATTAAATTTGCCCAAATTCAGAGTATCTCTTACCGCATCGGTAACTCCAAAGCACATATTTGAGGGTTCAATGAGCCAAAGAGCAACTCGGGTGCAAACGGAAGCGAAGACGCCAAAACCAAAACTGGCGTGACCCACCATGATCAACCATTGGTCCTTCAGCTGCTTACCGATCTGGAACAACAAACAACGCGCCGGGCGGATGTCACTGGATCCTGGTAGACATCCGCTTCTTCACGCTGGAATACAAACGGAAAATGGTTGGAAAGAGAACGAGAATCGACGCTTACTTGGGCGACAACGCGTTTCCAGCACTTGCGGCGGTCGGCGCTCCATCGGACGACGGTTCCTGGGACGTCGTGCGGGAGGGCGGGACGGTGGAGTTCATTCCGGTGGCGTCTTCGCTCTTGCTCCGTCCGAGGAGGCCTCCAAGCTCCTTGTGGGTCATGCTCGAACCGATCCTGTTGACCACTTGAAGTTCGACCGACTGAAGTGCGGTTTTCGTTCGGCGAAGCGCATTGAGTCCGACCGGTTCGCTCGGTGACAGCAGAATTCAATGGCGACCGCCACCCTTTGAATGGCTTTGCGGGTCGCCGGGGTCTAAACGTCTCGTTTCAGGTCTGACCGACCCATCCCAGACTGCTTTACTTCGCTTCCTTCAAGCTTCTCCCTTTCCTGTCCTTTTGGATTTAAACAGAAGAACTGGTCAAAATGTTCCCAAACTGTTCCTACAGGGTGGCCCAAAAAACCCTTTTACCAGACACCGCGCCGGCCGGACACCGTCTAGGCAGAGCGGGGTCATTTCAAGCTCATTCGTCGCGAACGACCGGTCGGTTTCGCTAACAAATGGCGCGAAACCGACCGGTCGTGTCTCTGGCCGGCGCAGTATCTGGAAAAAGTTTTTTTGGGCTACCTTGTATGTTTTTCTGACTCTGTCAGCCTTCCTCGAGCTCGGATCTTCAAATTTGTGAGTCGAAGCGTCTTGGAAAATGATGCGATAAATGCGATTTTAAACCAAAAATAAGCGGACAGAAAAGCATAAATGGAATCGACATCGCGGAAGCGAAGGTCAACGAAAATTGGGATTTATGGGGAGGGGACCTCAGCGGAAACCTTCGCACGGTGATTTTGATGCTCACGTATTAAGCGGATTCTGCGTTACGAGAGAGATGCGAACACAATTTTGTTTGCAAACGAAATTCGAGGGACAAGTTTGACTTCTACGGCGGGTCCTGCAACGATGTTTAGCTTCTGCATTTGTGATTTGATGGCTGCGTTTCGGAGCCGCAAGCGAACGTGTGCAAGCCAGTTGTTGGTCCGTTTGACACGAACACCTTATCTCTGCGAGGGAGATTTCAATACGGTCAGTTCTAATCTCTTCTTATCCTCTCGCAAATAAGCCCATTCAGGTTTTTCACCCCTGAACACCCACAAGATCCCTCAAACAACGTAGAATCACGTTTATTATATCAATTGGCTCACAAGACCTTCTCCATTTCCAGCGGCGTCAGCTTCTTCTTGTAGTCCTGAACGATCCCCCACATGTCGAACACGAGTTCGTCGGGGAATTCGAAGACTCCGACGGACGACTCGCGGAGCTTGCTGTCCATGTCGACGAAGCCGCTGCAGGTGGAGCCGATCTCCCAGACGGTCAGCGCCAAGTCGTCGTCGTGGAGTCCAAGGTACTCGTCAAAGACGACGTTCATCTTCTCCACGAGTTCGTTGCAGGGGGCTTCCTGGAAATGAGAGCACTCGAATGAGCGACATTTCCGAAAGCGACTCACCTGAAGGACAGCCTTGCCATTGGCTTTGAAGCGAAGGGTCTGATGGCCAGAACCCACACCATTGGGCGACGGGACACATGCGAGGGCATTCCGAGGAGCGATGAAGTTGAAACCGGACTTCTTCGGCGAGACGAGGCGAACGACGAATTCTTCCCCGACGGAAACGTTCCGGAACTCCTTGGCGACTTCGAAGTGACGCTTGCTTTCCATGGAGATGCCGTTGATCGCCAAGATGTGATCGCCGAGTTCGATGGCCGGCTGCGCGTGGTGTCCGACGGAGCCGTCCTTGATCTTCTTGATGAACGACTTGCCCACGCCGTTGTCCGAGACGGTCAGGCCGAGTTGCCTGAAATCGGAGTAATTAAGCAGGTTCTTCAATAGGAAGGAGCAACTTACGGATGAGTCTTGACCATGCGGACCTCCTTCTTCTGTCCTCGGACGTGGGCGAAGATGAACTTGTCCACGGGAAGGCTGTTGCCGACGATGTTGTCCATCTTCAGCTTGGGTGTGTCGAGGGTGCAGAAGAGGATGTCACCAGCTTCGACGTTATCGTAGCACCTGGCAATCGCGTCGTAAAACTCCGCGACGCTGTGCACTTTCTCCACGGTCTTTGTCGGGCTTCCGTGCGCGAGTTGAACCTGGAAAACGACCTTTGGGGCTTCGATGGCGAGTTGCTTCGGTGCGGGGAGGAGGGCTTCGGGCTTGTCTGTGACATCTTCGATGGTCAGTTGAAACTGCTGGCTTTCGGGCATCCCGCTGGACTGCGAAGGCAGCGGCTTCGCCCAAGAGCGGCGGCGGCGGTTCTTCGAACGGCGCTGCGAACGCGCGCGGCGGTTGTTGACGCAGAGGCGATTCATCGAAGAGCGGCGAAGATCAGTCGACCGACTTCCGGAGTGGAAGGACGGTTGAATGAGGTAGAAAGAGGGCGCCTTTAAAGCGTGAGGATGTCTGGACGAGACGTCTCTGGAGTTACTGCGAGACGGTTCCACGTGGCGGAGCGTCTATGACAGCCTGAAAATGTTTCGAATGAAACTTCAGACCGTCCATATAACTTATTACGCGGTGGTCATGTTGAAGTCTTCCAGCTTCATCTTCGGATTCTTCGAGCGTTCCTTCGAGTGAGACGCTTTCGTGAGTCGAAATGCCCTGAAATCGTGATTGAATGAAGGCGAGAACCAATGATACGCGGACGGGAAGGTGATCCAGGCTGGAATCGACATCGCGGAGACGAAGTTCAACGAAACTTTGGATCTCCGTGGAGAAGACCTCAGCGGAGACCCGCGCAAGGTCACTTTGATGCTCAGCGGATTGTGGGTTGCGGTGGAAAAGAAATGCGAATTCAAGGGAAGAAAATACGACTTCTACTTAGGGTCCCACAACGATCTGTTAGCTTTTGCAACCTACGATTTTGTGGCTGTGTTTTGGGGCTTCTGATCGTCTTGTTGAAGCCGCAAATCGTGCGCTACCGTATCGACCCTAAATGGCTCCTTTCAGAAAAGGCGAGAACGCTCCTGCCGATGATCTTGTCCGAGATCCTGGGCTACATCGCCTCCTCCGCCACCCACAAATCGGCGTTCAACACCCAAACCTCACGCGCCTCTTCGGGATGATCCAAGGCCGCAACACCGTCATCATGTACTCCGAACTCGCTCCCCACGGTGACCTCCTCCGCGTCGTCCAAATCATGGGCCGCGTGGGATACGTCCGCACGACGTTCTGGATGTCGCAGATCCTCAGAGCCCTCGACTACCTCCACACGCACGGAATCGCCCATCGGGATCTGAAGCTTGAAAATTGCCCAAAATACCCAGAAGCCACAAGATCTTCTTTCCTTCGATTTATTATCCCTCTCCGAAGATCGGGACTCCAAAAATTGAGAAACACTCATAAAGCGAGTCGGCGCACGGAATTCTTTAGTAAAAGGCGAAAGAATTTCTCGGTCAACTGCGCCGACTCCAGAGACTGACGAGCAGCCGTCGACCGGAGAGGCGACCCGCGCTCGACCATCGCTTGGCATTGGTGTGGTGGGCCTGCGCCAGACGGCGTGAGGAATTGCATGATCTAAGGTGCTGAAAACGACGCGGAAAATCCAAAAGCGGACGGGATTCTCTCTCGTTTCTCTGCATTAGACCGGTCACACGAAAGCCAACACCACATTTGTCCCAGGTACTTTCCATCCCTAGCCTTCCCTCGTCAGTCTCTGGATCGTTTGGTGTCCCGATCTTCGGAGAGGGATAATTAATACAAATCCACCTGGGGCTTTTGCGCCTTCTGCTTTGGTTCCTCGGGCTTTGCCAAGATCTTCTTAGCCAGAGCGATCAAGTGGGCGTCTTCCTTCTGCTTCTCGAGGCGGATTCGCTTCTCCCAGAGGGTCTCCGGCTCGTCGGCATCGACCAAGCAAGCCTTACGCTTAAGGGTCTTGGGAGCCTTTTTCTTACCCTCGACCTTCGAGAACTTAGTGGTGGCAGGGCGGACGAAGGGCCGTTGAAGGGTGTTTTTTCGATGGATTGGTTTTTGCAGAAAGTCGTGTTGAGAGTGGATTGCTTAAAGCAATACTTATGCTTCAACTAATGCTTGTTTTAAGCATTGCAAATGAAAGTCTTCGGTTGTGATGCTTACAAAACCGATTGTCTTCGCATCCCTGACGCGCGCAAGGACAACTCGTCGTCCAGCTCGTCTTCTAGCTCGTCCAGCGGATGGAGCTAGAGCACGGAGTCGGACTTCGAGAGCGGCAGCGGAGATTCAAACTTGGCGCGCGCGCGCGATAGTCGCGTCGAGACCAGGTGATTTAGGCGACGGTCGCCGAAGAAGGCCGCGCGAATTGCTCCAGGTCGTTGTTGTTGTTGAGCGTCGGTGTGACGTTTTGTTGATAACGCGAATAAACCACTCGTTTTCGTGTGTCGTCGTTTGGGATTCAAAACCGCGTGGCCGTCCTATCTAGGAGATGCGACGTTGGCGAGCAACCCATCGGAGCATCGTTTTTACTTCTTCACATCACATCAAACAGCTCTTAATTATCTATCAGATACTCTGGATGAATTCTCAGGAGCAATCGCAGGCGGCACATTGCGAACAAAAAAGGAAAGAACAGCCTGATCACATTCTTCGGTCCGTTCACCTTGTGGAACCTCTGAACTGCCTCTAACCAACTCCTGCGCTTCCGGTCTTCGAAGTTGACTAATCTAAAAGTCAGCTCCTCCCTAAAACGGAACTTTGAGATTTGGGAACTGCAATCTCTCTTACAACTCAAATTTCAGTCGACGGCGAAGGCGATTCAGCTTCCAAACCCCCAAAGCTGTGAGAACCGCAAAATAGGCGACCGGGATGTAGATGGCGTAGAAGGCAGGTAGTCTGGGCAGAGCTTGGTTCAGATCTGAAAATTCAGTGTAGGTTGGTTTCTCAAGCTGGCGACCTACTCTCAAAGCTAAGGACTATGGTTATCGGCGCAATCCATACAAAAGCGTAAAGCAGAATCCACGCAATGTCTTTGATCACCTCCTCGATCATAGCGAAATTTGCGCCAGCTGCCAAAAACATTTCCTGTGCACTCATTAGGAGAAGAAAGACCATGGAATAGAAGAGCTGATTGTAGTCTTCAGGTGTTTGGAGATAGGACAGTGCATTTTGCTTACAAGCATATAGAATAACTGAGTAAAAAAGGACGCCAATGGGAAGACATAAAATAACAGTTTTCAATGAGATGTACAGGAATGATAAAACATCAGTTAAGGAACAGTGAATAAGCTTCAACATGAGGCTGATTATCAAGAGAGGCACAAAATTGGCATGTTCCAGGTTATCAGAGCCAAGCCATGGGCTTACGTATTCCAAAAACCCGACTGAAGTTAGATCAGATTAGCTCTTTGAAGCAGCTACGGTTTCAAAGCTTACCTAGAATACACATGTGAATAATAGCGAAAAATAGGCAGGTTAAGATTTCGACCACAACCATCAGGATGAAAAATGGGAGCTCATCTAAAATAACGTATCGCTTTTGAATAATCTTGTCCTAGCTTACTCAGAATTGGAAACATGAGCTTCGTTCTCCCAACAAGGGCACCTGCGTAGTCAACCGAAAGACGGAACGTTCCACACTTGAAGACCAGAATCTACAAAAAGTATAAAAATCGAACAGTTATATAGAGGTACACCCACCCATCCTACAGCCACGCGGAGATAAGAGATAGTTTGGTGTAAGGTCCCACTAGATTCGTTGACCGCCGACTCAAAATCCACAATATTCGAGATGTTTATGGCTGGAGTCATGGGTAATTCTATCGTGATGGGAAAACCCTCAGGCAGAATTAGCTGCACGATTCTTATTGGCCCGGCGACTAAGAGAATGAAAATGAAGAGTCTGGATACCTAAATGAAAATTCAGCTTCTATAAACGTGTCTTTAGCCTTACTACTCCAGGGATCCAAATCAGAAGCATGGACGGAAGAGTCGCTGGTGGTCTCAGCAAAACTCCCAAGAACCATTTTAAGGATTTGCTCGCTGCATCGTTCTGGCGATCAAATATCAACTGGTGAAGAAGAAAATGATGAATCGAAAAACCTATGATTAGGTATTTGATCAGATCCTCCAATCTAGGCCACGTGAAAGTTTGCACAACTTCAAAAAGGCTGCCGTCAGGAGGAGCGCCAGGAATCGTCAGGAGCACAAGGAAACCCAGAAGTAGGTGGACGACAAATTGGGAAAAGGGTTGAGCAAGCAGCGACACAACTGGACGGTAGTTGTCCCTAAAACAACAAAAATTTATTTATTTCAGCTTTTAGTTTAATTTACAGGAAGAAGCAGAACACAGAAGTACCAACAGCTGCAAGCATTATGAGCCAAAGAGAGTGGGATACTGCAAACATATAGTAAATAGTTGAAGACACCGGTCGAAGGCAGTCCCATCGAAGACCTTAATTAAATTTTTAAACAGATTTCAAAAATTTTTTACCAAATATGACTAAGATTTCGATTCCAGCTCCAAGGCTCGCAAAGAAGATGGAGAAGGCAAAGTGTTTGCAAAGAACAAGCCGGGATTTAAGCGCCACATCGCCACGCTTCAAAGCTCCGATCTTACGGGTATCCTTAACAAGATCTTCAATATCCGGCAGCTCAAGCTCAGTCTTAAATATGTGCATGACTCTTGGAGTCCATAAAAGCGTTCCTCCAATGTACAACGCAATTTCCACAAGCGTTAAATACCGCTTTGGACTAGAGAAGCATATTAAGTAGCAAGAGAATAGAATTAGTGGAGTTACGGCGATGGAACCACAGAATAGAGCATAGG
Source organism: Steinernema carpocapsae (assembly GCA_000757645.3). Classification (NCBI taxonomy): domain Eukaryota; kingdom Metazoa; phylum Nematoda; class Chromadorea; order Rhabditida; family Steinernematidae; genus Steinernema; species Steinernema carpocapsae. The sequence continues at coordinate 158,627 of AZBU02000012.1, read as the reverse complement.
AGTACAATAAAACAGCTAAAATAGCTTTTGTTCTAAATACCGTAACTCAATCTTACCATTTCCAAAGACCCTCCAAGTCACCAGACCACTTCCGGTTTCTTCCTCTTTGAACTCACACTCAAAGTGGCATATCTCGCAAATTCGGGATTTTCCCACGCGCGTGTCGAACCACATTTTCAGGCACTTTTCGTGCACAGATTTATGCGACCCTTTGCACCTGCATGGAGAACAAAGAACACCACTCGAGCTTTTGCAGATGCGACATCTGTCGCGACTCGACGAGTAGGAAGAGAGCGAGCTTTCGGATGTTTCGGACATCTGTAAACAGCCACAATTTTTAGCTTCTTCGGAGTTCTCCTTAATAAGACCATGAAAGCGGGCGCAGTTGGCTCTGCTCAAGGACAAAATGCCCGAATAACTGCCGTTGGTTTGATTAGTTAATAGTTGTCATGGGAATGTGTGAAGCGAATTATGCGCTGTCAAGGATTGGAAGAGGTTGGGTGCGCTGTGGGTAGTTTTAAGTTTTCGAGGCCTCTTATACTCAGTTGGGCACTGGTCATGAGAACGCGGAGATATTGATGGAAGGTGCCGCGGACCACGAGGAGGTCACAAAGGAGTGAGGAACGAAGGCCAAGAGTATCTCGTGCCTTATAAACGTATTCAGAGGAGTTTCATGATAATCACATAATGACTTTAGTGCTGGCCTTATTGTAGGCGACGTCCTACAGAGTTTATTGACTTCCCAAGTGTCATTTCAAATCAAGCTGAAAATTGGTGAGTAGAAGATCTCGACACGCTGATTCCGAAAAATATGGGTTTTGTCGGCTAATGCGAGATCTAAAGTGCCTAAAAGGGCATGTCTACGACAGGAAAACTGACTGCTCATCAGCCGTACACCAGGTTGAAATGGCTACCGCCTGGGACTGAAATGGCTTCTGTCGCTGCAAGTTGCGTCTCGTCTGCAGTTCAGACGCGAAGACCTCATTTCGGCTGGAAGAGTCGGTTGTTTTGCGTGAAACAAGGCTATCCACGGTCGATCGAGCAAAATTGCAAAATTCTACATTTATTCACAAGCGTGAACTATGCTGTGGTCAATGCAACAATGATGCACACAATACGACCACCGAAAGGGCCATGGAGGCCAGGAAGAACCAGGCCTCCATGCTCAACCTCCTGGCCTTGCAGTTTCTGTTGTACGGCTGCTGAGCGGTCGATTTTCCCTTTCTAGACATGCCCTTTTAGGCACTTTAGATCTTGCATCGGCCGACAAAACCCATATTTTTCGGAATCAACGCATCGATATCTATCTACTCACCGAATCTCAGCTTGATTTGAGACACTTTGAAATGTTCTCTTGTGAGTGAATTTGACTTTACTTTGCATCCAAAAATCTTACAAACTAACATCCATTCAATCACCAGCATTCACTTCTCACGCATCAGAAGCTTCATTATATCATTCATCTGTCTTCGATGTTCCGCCAACGGAATATCCTGCGGAACTCCGAACAGCGCGAACTGACTGGCAAAGTACAGTAACCCAAGTTCTCTTTCCGGCCTCAGCTTCTTCTTGTAGGCTCGTAAACAAGCACTGATTTCGTCGATTTCCGAAAGGAGATCTTTCAGAATCTCCTCGAAATTAGTCGCGAAGAACTCCCCCGGCTCGTCTTCCTCGAGGAATACGTCCAACCGCTCCCGGACGAAGATAAACGCTTCGATCCATTGGCTGACCACCAATCGAGCTTCAATTTCCGTTCCACAGCAATCGGAGGCGTGGAAAACGACCTCCGTCGCGAGTTCCATGACCAAACCGGCGTCGATAGCGATCGAAATGACGCCGATTTCATCACGAATCCTAATCAACTCGTCGGTGGTCGCGTTCTTCAGGATTTCCAGCGTTTCTTTGGACATCGCGAAGGAGAGGAGGACGCCGAAGATTTCATCTACATCGAGAGTCACGGGTTTAGAGGAATCAGGGAGAGAATCGGGTTTGGATCGAAATCGGAAATACAGAGAATCGAGAAAGTAGAGTATTGAAAATAGGGTTGTCGAAATACACGCGAAGGCGATCATCGGCGATGGCAATCGATTGGCGAGCGAAAGGAGAGCGGAGAGGCAAGGAGATTGGTGCCAAGGTGGACGGCGCTTGTGTCATCAGCGTCCTTTGTCACTTCTGATAACAACAAAACAGCGTCGACTTTGAAAGCGCGAACGGGAGGCATTTACAAAAGGTCGCACTGGAATTTAGGATTTCTAAAGCAGTTTTTTTAGAGTTTCCTATGACTCAATCTGGTTTCCCCTTTCTGACCCTTTTTGACCCACTTTCCCTTCAAGTGAAAGTGACCCAAGTGGACACCTCAAAGCTATAAACCGCCTAAATCGCTCTAGTCACGCAATTACCAGAACTGGAACTTGCTCAGCACCTCAAATCTGAAGAAAACAACCAAATTGGCGAGTCCGAAATCAGCTTTGGCGCGTGAGAAAAGTGACCACCGGAAAGTGGGATAATTTCCGAGGCGGCCTCTCACGTCACGCCTAATTGAGGGTATAAATGCGGAGGATCGCTGTTTTGGGGCTGTTTTTCGGTTAACTATGAAAGTCCTATTTCTCCTGTGCGTTCTGCTGATCTCTGAGGTTTGGACGTGTCCAGGATTGTTCGGCGGAGGAGGCGGAGGCGGAGGATGTTGCTGTGGAGGCTGTGGAAGGAAGAAGCGGGCGATTTCGGAAGAGTCTGGAATATATGTGGGAGGAGGTGCTTTAAGCCTGGAAGCGCCCCTTAGGTCAGAAAACGAGATTCCGTGTCCTCAGAAGAAGTGGAAGTCTTTGATGAATCAGGTGAGAAGAGAGTTCTAGAAACGATCTAACTGATTTTTAAGCACATGAAAGACTCCGCGGACGGAATCCAGGCGAAATACAAGATTCAAAACGCGATGGAAGCGGAGTTTGGAGAACGACTGTTTGTCGCTTGTGGAGAGGGAAAACCGACGTTTTTGGCAAGTGGAGATGGATACTGTAGTCATGGAATTGAGGAGAAGAAGATATCCTGTTTGGTGGTTGCAATGTTGGCTTGAGTTGTTCTGGTTTGCACGATAAAAATAAGATCCCTTTTCGCGGACTTGATCTTCTTTCTATAAATTTCTATGTTTTCAAATCACGCGCTGTAATCTCCTGCTGGTGCAGACGGACAATGTTTTGTGGCCGGCGACTCCCGACTGCAGCGAGAACCGATTTGTAGCGGCTTCGTCCCGTCGAGCGTCTTACAACTCGTCTGCTCCGATTTAAGCGTCTGCCAACAGTCTGCAAGGATTCTCGATGAATCGCTCGCTTTTCTTCCTGGCAACCTTCGCCGGCGTCCTCGGATTTCCCCAACTCTCTTGCCGACCGACGCGCGATGAGTTGATGACTTATTTGGCCGCCAACGGCGGATACGACCCCTCCTCGATGGCCGTGACCGCTGAAGAGGTGTCCAGGAACTTCATTTCTGAAGTAGGAGAGCGTTATCATGCCCTAATCCTAATGAATGTGTTCTCTTCTTCCAGCTCTCGCCGCGGAGCTCCGGCTGCGGATTCCACTGCCAGAGGATAAAACGCGAAGTCGAAGCTGCTATGCGCCGCATCCAGCACGTCCGAAAGTCGACCTTCGAGGAGGCCTTGAGTGGGTTTATCTTTCGTCGAATCTCCTTAAATGCACATTTTCCAGATGAAAACATCACGATCGAGCTGCCGGCGCCGGTGGAGGCGCGGATGTTTTTGGACGACGGATTGGAAGACCTCTGCGGCTCGAGGAATCTAGCGACCATCTACCCTGGGCAATTCTTCCCACCTGTCATCCGTTCCCGCGAGTGCTTCCGCGGCCGCATCGAAAACCAGTGCCTCTTCGTCAATCCGACCGTCGTCCAATTCCTCCGTCTTCCCGTGACCAACTCGGAAACCAAAGAATACTGTGATTTCCTCGTTTCATCCACAAATTCTAACATAAGATTCTCTTGCAGCCGAGGGGGTTTGCGTCCCAGCGCACCACGGGCGAAGCGTTCTCTTCAACCGGAATATGGACGGGCGCGGATGCGACCAGTGGATCCTCCACCGCGCACAATATCCGAACAACTGCGTGTGCAGGTTGAAGCCCGGAGCGTGCGTGGTCAGCAGCGGCGGGGGACATCCGAAGCCGTGCGGTTACGGGAGGCTGCTGGAGGCAAAGAGAAGAGAGCAGGTCGAAGAAGAATTTGATGATAAGGTAGAAGAGAAGGTCGATTTCGTATGTCGTCCCTCAGAAGACGGAAAGCGCTTTCCTTGGGATCCGGTTGGGCCGTTCCTGTAAATAAAGCGTTTCTGAATGTGAGTATTACAAACCATGAAAGTCCCAATTTGTGTATCGCATTTAATAATCAATCAGATAAACACACCAAACGAGATTCAAAGATCCAAATGCCGCGATTCTTCGCTGTTTGCGCCGCTGCTTTCGACTTCCTTCTGGACGTTGTCGCTGAGCTGGGACACATTCAGCTGGCTGACCTTCGAAACTTTTGAGACGCGCGAAGCGCCGGCGGTTTGGGTGACGCAGTGCGAAACTCTGGAGACCTCCGAGGGGAGCAGTTTGCTGGGTCCGGCCGACGAATTGGGGCTCGCTCTGGCCTTCGCCTCCTGTTCTGCCATCCACAGCTTCTTCCGGTGGTCTCTGAGCGTCACTTCGCAGTACTGCTTCGTGAGGATCGGCTCGTGCTTGGCGACCTTCGCTGCGTCGTATCTAAACTTGAGATAGGCTTCGTAGACCATGCAGTAGATGAGGAGGCTGAAGGGGGAGAGCGTCAGGACGATCAGGAACCAGGCACCCTAAAAGCGCATTTTTAGGAAAAACGCAGATTAGGAGAACTTACAGCATGGTGGATTCCAACCTCCGGCAGGAAATCCAAGTCATTGGAGAAAAGGACAATTGGCGTGGAATCTGTCGTCACAGAAGGGGCTGAAATTGAGCAGAAATCAGTTGAATAAGAACATGAACACAGAGAAAGGATGAGAACATGACAGGAAAAGCGCAAAGAAAACGCACCGAAAGCATGGGAAAGTAAGGATGAGAGAGCCATGAAGCTTAGAAAGAGAAGACCAACCGTCCGCTTCAAATCGAAAAGACGAAAATAAAGTGGGAAGAGACGAGGAAGGTTACAAAAGCTGCTCCGACGAGAAACCGGAATAGTCCAATTCATTCTTAGAAATCACCACCTATCGAAGCGGTCGGTCGCCTAGACTCGAAGTACTGTAGCTCGCGATCGATCTTAAGATGGAACAACCGAATAACAACAAAATTTATATACATTATATAACTATTTACAGTATTTACATTATTTACATGGACGAAGAAGAAAGGACGATCGCTTCTACGGGATGCCGGCGAAGGAGTCCTTCAGCTTGTCGCAGTAGCCCGCGGGGACGAGTCGCCTTTCCGGGTGGTGGTGGAGGAGGCGCTGGAGAAGGCAATACTCGTCCCACCCCTGGAATCGGGCCCAGCCATCACTTCCGTGCCTGAAAATGAGCCCCTTGCGGAACCAGCCGTACTGGACATTCTCAGGCGATGTGGAGGTCCAGGGAATATCCGCAATGACCATGAAAACATAGGTCAAGGCGGCGCTCCAAAGGTCCTGCCACATGCCGTTGACTCTGTACTAAAAGAGGCATTATTTGGTGTTTAATAAAATGACTTACCGGCTGGCCGCGGTGCTCAGGGGCTGCCAGGCGCGGGTTCCGGCTGGGCCACAGAGCCCGTCCTCGGTCATCGGCGCCGAAACACCGAAGTCGGTGATACGGCAGTAATCTGAAAGAGGGAAGAGCTTAGGAACGGATAACCAGAACAAGAGACTTACCTTTGCTCATGACGAGGATGTTCTTGGGCTTGATGTCCAGGTGGGCCACGCGACGGCTGTGGAGGAAGTGGATTCCTCGCAACAGCTGCCCGTAGAAAGCTCGGGCCTCCTTCTTGTCCATGTAGTCTTCGCCCTCGAAGACGTACGACTCCAGGTCCCCGTGGCGTGCGTGCTCCAGCGCCAGGAGGAAGTTGTCCTCAACCGGGCCGAAGCCGTAGAGACGCACGATGTGCGGGTGGTCGCGGGCCTGGAGAGGAGGAGCATTTGAAGCTCGTTCTCGCCCTCACGCCGCTTCTGTTCCTTGAGGGCGAGATTCTGGGTTCTTCCAGACGGCAGCTTCCTGCGGATGTGGGAGACCGCGCCGTAGCCGCCGCGTCCCAGGAGTCCGACAACGGCATAGGTGGCTTCGTTGACCACGATGGTCGTGCGGAGAGGGATGAGGTCGGAGTCGTTACACATTTTGAGTTTTTGAGATTCTGTGAAGAAACAAACTGATTAGCTCAGCTAGTAGGACCAGAGGACACAAGCGCGTAGCCCGCGAAATTATCGTTGCAATTGCACATGATGCAAAATATACGTGGCAACAGTCAAGTCAGCGATTTCAGAACAATAAGAATCAGCAGAAACGTGTAGCATGCGACCAAGTATCCTAATTTGATCAAACACAACGCCAGTGTATGAAAAAGTGCGAGCGCGGCTATCCAAAAGCGCTTCGACGTCGACGCTGCGCGCAAACGAAATTTAATTTCGAAAGTCGATCGCTAGCGCAAAAGATCCGGCGGTGGTACGCTTGTTACCAGCTGTAGAACTCATTGAATGCAAGCGACCATGAATTTCATTCCGAAACGATCCTCAAAATTTGAATTCCGCCACATTCCAGATTCGCCTTAATTCGCTCTTCTCACCATACCGGATTTACAAAAGCGGCGTCGACAAACCGCGCGCCGCTCATGGACAAACCAGGATTCAAGCTCTGAGCACATATCGCACTCCCTCCTTCACGCACCGAACACGCAACTGGTTAGGGATTATCTTGCTGAACCACAATTAGCAGCTGTTCTTCAACAAGCCCAAACAACGATCTCATCCACGCCTGTAATCTTCCGTTTCACAATACAAACAAGAACAATAATAAATAGGGAATCAATAAATCTTGGACACAATGGGAAGACCATAGGCGACAACAGAGCTTCCGGTGAGGTAAGGCAGGCGGCAGGCCTTGCGGGCTTCAGATATTCCTCGTAGAAACGCTCGATATCCTGCTCTATAATGGGTTAGGGTCAGCTAAGAACCGATGAATACTGAAGGACTCGCCTTGTAGACAGGACTTCTTCCAACTCCTTCGTTTTCAAGTGGGCGTAGCAGTAGTCCAGGAGAGCGACGAGGAATTTGTCAATTTCGCCGTCCGTGACGAGCCACAGGCAGCCGATGACGCACGGGCATCTGGCCACCATGTAGTCGTACACGGTGCTCCGACCGTCGAAGCCATTGCCCTCCGAATAGACTTGTACACTAGGAACAGAAGCAAAATAAGAGACGAATCCTATGAGCAGTTCGTACCTGCTACATCCCATGAGCACCGAAACGGCGTTGCAGTTGCTTTGTCGTATCGTAGAGCGGCCGAAGTAGCGACCTCCACTTCCGTGACCGATATAACTGAAAGCGACAAGTAGTAAATTCAAGATCTAGGCAGAACAACTCACAGTAAAACGTCGTAATTGCTAAGAACTTCCTTGATCTTCTTGTGATCCGGTGCCACTCCGGTGATGCCTTCGAATCCGTAGCTAAAGAGTTCGTTCTTGACCCGCGCTTCAGTGTCATGCAGGTCGCCACCGGGGTTCAAGATATAGTAAGATTTCTTGCAGTTCACGGGTTTCGGCACCTGAATCATTAACCTATCAGAACTAGCTCCTTGAAACATGCTTACCTCGTCGGTTCTCTGGAGCAGCCGGCAGAACATTCGGAACGACAATGTCCGGCACACCAGCGGATGACGTTGGAAAAACGGCATCGATTCAAAGGGAATGTGTGTCAGGACCTGCAAAACTGGGACTCAGAAGAGAGGTAAAGGAAAAGGGAAGCTTACCGGGGATACGCTAAAGACCACCGTCGTCATTTTGTCCAGAGTACCAAGCAGCTCTTGCAGCTGCGCTCCAAACCACTTCTTCTCGACGGCCGCCACAATCTTCTCCAGCCTCGCGTTGAGCTCCTTCCGCTTGCTCCAGAACGCTGTCGATGGCTTCAGCTTCGTCGACTCGATGTTCTCTTCCCGGATTGCCTTCAGTTTGTAAAGGATCTTGTCACCCTAGTAACGAAGACAGTTGACACAAGCATAGGAACAGCCATACTAACCTTCAGAGATTTGAGTTTGACCGTGTAGGGATCTTGGTAGGCTTGTAGTCGGGTTAGCCATAGGGTCTCTTCTGGATCGACGAACAGCTGCACAACAGTTATATCTGAATCCTTACATTATCCTCAACGCTGATAAGGTTGTTAGCTGACCTGCAGGGAGCTGATTCAGGTCTTCTTTGAATTCGTCAACGTCCAGGTACGGCTGCGCAATTTCTTCGTCGATCTTCTTCGCCCTCACGGATTGCCTCAAGCCGCACAGGAAAGCTTCGGAGAAATAAAAGGCCCTCTCGTGGGGATCTTCCGTCGATCCACCGACGATCGAGCATATCTTTGGTCGCCAGTCCCTGCAACAAGAATCTATGTCCAACACGGAATAGTAGATCCAACCTGAGCAGTAAGTGCCCAAATGCTTTGAAGTATTCGCTGGGCGATCGCTTGGGATCTATTCCCAGTTTTTTTACTGCCTCCTGAAAGTGGGCGTGCAGCATGAGCCAATCTGACCTCAGCTGGACTCCATGCCGCAAGGCGCAACGGAGAGATCGTCGGATAATATGCGCGCCAACTTTGGAGCTTTCAACGGCCATCCGAACCACGGCTCCGACGAAATATTCGACTTGCTGGTAGCTGTATACCTGGAAATGTGGATTCGAGCGCTTTCATCCAATGATAGGCTTACCCCTGCGAACTTTGCCGGATTGAAGAATCGCTTCCGCATCTGGCGATTCATCTCATCGAACGGCGAGCAAGTCGCGTGCCATGAGCTGCAAAAGGCTTGCAGGGATGTGCTATTGTGTCCTTCGTAAACGAGATACGCGTGGTGGTGCTCCAGCGCGAAGACGGCCGACGCCTTCACGAGGCTGCACACCGCGGCGCACGAGCAGGACTCTTCGTGGACTTGATTCATCTATACGATCTATCACAAGTACAAAAGAGATAGGAGTGTTAACTCACAGCTAACACCGTTTCCAAGATCTGTTTGGCTCTGTTGTACCTCGGCGTATCCGAATCGACGTATTCGTAGCCCTTCGTCAGTAGGGCTGAAGCTCTCACGACACTGAAAGGAGCAACATGAGTTGAATAAGAAGCCGAGAATCCTCACTGGATCGGGATGCCGGAGCGAACGGCGTATGCCAGGTAGTGGAGAGAATGCGATTGGGCGTCCTTAAGCATCCCGGCGTCCGTGTACTCGTTGCAAATACTGCGTAGGCTCTCAAAGACGCTTGCAGTTGCGAGGGACACTTTCACTAAACACCGAACATCAAAATCCAAATCGAGTTTACATTGAAGAACTTACAGATTTCTTCCGGGTACGAAAACTTCCTGAGGAGCGAGCACGGCTCCTCGAAATTGAAAAATGCTGACTTCGTCCTCGACTTCAGGATCAAGAAGCGCTTGGCGAACTCCTTCTCCCGATTCGCTATTGGGTCGCCTATCTTAAATTAAGCGTTCAAATTATGATTGAGAAAGAGTATACTTACCAGTCGGAGATCAGCGTGAGCGAGTCTGGAAGCCATAATCCGTATCCTCAGCTCCAGGACTGATCCTTCGCACACCAGGAAGTCGTTTATCTTCTGTGGGTGGAACATTTTTGTGGCCTCGGCTATTTGCTCACTCGTTATGCTCTGAACAAGCCTCGTAAGAAACGATAATCAGAGCTGAAACCCACATTGTCCTGCTCGTGGACCTTCAGCATGAGTTGATAGAGCTTCACGAACGGCTCGTGGCGAGCTACGCCGGGCGGCGGAAGCGTCTCCTCGCGCTTCAGCAAGTGGGCCAGGAGGTGCCACTCGCCGATCTCCGCTGCCAGACGCATCATCGCTATCCTGGGGAGGCTGTTCTCCGGCTCCAGCGCGTGGATGTCGTTGAGGCAGGTGATGGCTCGTTGGAACTGAAAGGTAGCCCCTTATTACGGCTTACAAGTATCACACACATACCTCACAATGCAGGATAAAAATGGCGGCCAGGGTCTTGCCCAGCTGGCTTATTGACTGCAGCACTTCCGGAGAGAGGTCGTCCTTGTTCTCCTTGATGGTTGTGGATACGCTTCCATACCATACCACGTAAACCTTCTGGAAATGACAAATGTGATCTGATGAATAGGTGGACAAGCTTACCTCGATGACGGCTGTTCCTTGATAGCTCTGGAACTCTCTGGCGAGGACCTGCACAAGTTCGTTGTGCCTCTGGAGCTCTAGGTCTTCGAGAAAGTTGAATCCTTCTCCGATCATCGGGATCCATGCCTTCAGCACCTGGAAAGAAGCGATGTATAAGAATTGGGTTATAATAGCAACAAGCAACACCTCTAACGTTGATGCTCACAAATCCTATATAATAGCAACGCTTTTGTGTCCGTAACGCTCCGTCGCCGCGGGGCGGTCGGTTTTGCAACCGCGACAGCGCTGAAATCGATGCCGCAAACTCCAAATTTGCCACCGTTGCGGACGTTTTTTGGGCTCAAACGACTATGCACAAAAATCGTAACCAAATGATGTATAATTTTATGAATATGTGGAATGCTGCGCTCATGTCTCCTTGGAGGCGCGAAGCGCCGACTTGAAGCATATATGGTTTGAAACTGAAACCTCGCGCAATAGCGCGCTCAGCCCCTTTAATCCTTTTAAATAAAGAGAACGACTCAGACGTGTTCGTAACGCTTTTGTGTCCGTGAAGCTTCGCCCGTCGTCGCCATGGACCATGCACAAAAATTGGAACCGAATGATATGTGATTTGCGCTATTTGAAGAAAAAACCTAGAAAAGCGGCGCTAATGGTTCGCTTTTTGGAGGCGCGAAACGCCGATTTATTAGAACACATTTTGAAACTGAGACCTCGCGCAATAGCGCGCTCAGCCCCGTTAATTACAAATACATCGATCACTCAACAAGTCGACAATCAAATTACCTTTTCCTGGATGGCGCTCAGGTTGAAGGAGAGCGTGTCCAGAAGCTTCACGCAGGTTTCGATACGCCTCTTCACTTGGTTTAGGTCGAACCGCGGCATTCCTGGAATTGAATAATGTTGGTCAACCTGAAGCACGAAATAGGGACGCAAAACTCGGTAAATACGCACTATTATGAGCCCTTAATAGCAGCTTGATTTGAGGACGCGCAAATGCCTGCGGCGAAGGAAACCACGGAATCCCAGAAACGTGCGACGGTTCCTCCCACGTCGCCACAGCCGCCTGATCCAAGGCGACGCAAATCGAAGCGGCGAAGAAGCGAAATGGGGAAACGGTGGTGGCGGTACAAAGACGAACAAATTGGCGAAATACATCAGCGGAAAATCGTCGAAATGCCGGAGCAATCCTGAAATTTGAGCGTTGCGACCGATTGAATGTTCTGGAGCACCCTCTGCGGGAAGAGTGAGCGAAAATTCCTGAATTTCAAATGCAAACGCCTTCAGGCGACGGTGGCGTCGGAACGCTTCAGGATTTTCACGTTGAGAGCGCTTTGCGAAAGGGGATTTGTAGCTGATGCGAAGAGAAGAATCCCAAGCAGCCGAGATCGAAAGCCCGATCGTAGGATGAAAGCAGAAAATGGAAACGATGTACAGGGTGATTTAAAAAAACGGACTGGCCAGACAGCTCCGGCTCGCCGTTCGCTGGCCAGACGGAGCGGAGTCATTTCGAGCTCAGTCGCGAGGAATGACCGGTCGATTTCGCTAACAAATAACGTGAAACCGACCGGTCGTCTGCCCCGTGCACCCCCGGAATGGGGCTCTTCTGTCTGGCCAGCGAACGGCGAGCCGGAGCTGTCTAGCCAGTCCTTTTTTTTAATCACCCTGTAGACATAAATGTCTGCGGTGTATCTGTTTGTCTACGAATCGACCGGTTTTATGTAGCGGTTGTCTCGAATAAGCCGATTGAGACACCTAATTGTGGATACGAGTGTGTTTCAGACAAGGCTGGTCTCTAATTCGTCTGGATATGTCTCAAATACTCAAAATTCATTCATACGATAAGCGTTCCACTCGCATGACATATTAATGCTCAGATATAAAATTACTCATGTGACATCTCTGCCGATCGTCAGCACCTCCACAACTGCATTCAAAAGTCATAATATGAATTGTTCGGCTTACCACATTAGTGAGCGCTTCAATCGCGCGTTTCTCTTCTTTTTGGTGGAAAAGAAACCTCCCGTGGCTCAACCAAGGCACGATTTGACCAATCTGCTCCTCCGTGAGCTCTGTTTTGGCCGTTAAATCCACGCTTTTCCTGCCTTTTGACTTCCAGTTTTCGACGAATTTCCCAAGCGAGCTCATATCGAGTCGAATATCCGAGCTAGAAATGTCGACACTCACTTCGTGCTTGTTGTTCTTCATAAATTCGAGCAGATTCTTAATAATCGATTGTTTCCAGGAACCTCGAAGATCCACCGACCTCAAATGGGCGCTGTTGTCAAGCTGATCGATCAAAAAATGTTCGCTGGATACACCCGAATGCCGCAAATCGAGTTGCGAGAAATAGATCTGCTTGTGTAGGGCGATTAGAACCTTCCTCTGGCAATCGATATCGTCGTTGGACAAATGGAGAACATTATCAGCCCGAAGGAACTGACCAATGAAGTAGTGGAATGGGAACTCCAAAATCGCCTTCGAAGAACTCTTCTTTAAGGTCTTCATCAGCAGATGGGTTTTGGCAATCAACCGGACAGCGCTGATACGAACAAATTTCGAATCGAGGGAGAGAACCTCTCGCAAACTGAGAGCTCTTTTTCTGTTTTGAGACGAGAAAATGCACTTGATTCCAGCTTCGGTGGATTGCATTGGAATTTTAAAGGTTGTTCTGTTCTTAGAGTGGTCCTGGAACACGTTCTGCCATCGCAAGTCGGAAATTTGAAGGATTGAATCAGAATGAGAGAGATCGACAAAACTGCCGATGACAGAATCGATGAAGACGTAGGGGACGCAATCCATTGTTGCGCTTGGAATAGAATAAGAACTCAATTTGAGGAACGTATTTTTAATGCAGGTGTGAACTTTTGACACTTGTTTGTCACGCTAGAACGCTTAGACCGATAATCAATTCACCAACTTTTTACTGAGCTGTTTTATGTTCACGCAATGGTGCTGAAAATTCTTTGTCTTCTAGTATTTTCCATCCACAGTTGAACTGGGAAATATAGCCATGAGCCTTCTTTTTTAAGAAGTTTGTAGCGATCGGTGCTCATAAAGAATTTATTGATTACGTACAGTATGAAGTTTATGACAGTTTATGACTTGATTGTACTATTTAAGAGCATCATTGAGAAATGTAAGCGAGAAGAGTATGAAAGGGAAATATGAGTAGTATGGTGACAACATCACTTCTTCTTCTTTCCCCAGCATCCACATCCGTATCCTCCGTAGCCGTATCCGCCGCCCCAGCCTCCCCACCGTCGGAAGCCCCATCCGCCGCCCCAGCCTCCTCTCCAGCCGCCTCCCCAGCCTCCTCCCCAACCTCCGCCCCATCCACCACCCCATCCTCCGCCCCATCCTCCCCAGCCGCCGTATCTTCGAGAGCGATGCCTAAAATAAGGACCAGTAAATTAAGCTAAAGCTCGAAAGTACAGCCTTTGGTATGCTGACCAGCTGTGCCAAGTAATTTTGGCAAATTTCTGTTTAAAAACTGACTTCATACAAAAAGGAGAGTCTCTGTGGCAACTTTTAGTCCTTAACCATCTATCCTTATCAGACAAGGTTCCAGAATACCCTCTAACTTACACAGAAGCACCAGAATCCGCAAAGGATTTTCCCGTCATTATAGCCGACGTCGCCAACACCTTATCCAGCGTCACATCCTTAGCCACAGCAGGGCTTTCCAGGGCTTTCTCCTCCTCGGCATCGATTCCAAGCCACAGCAGGACGAAGAAAATACCGTAAGACAACAGCAGCAGTCGCATTAAGGCCGAAACTTGTCCACGCCTGTTTACCGTTTTCCTTTTATAGGCGGCGGCCGCGAGAAGTCAGTTTTGAAAATAATTCGCCGAGTTGAAATCTGTTTTGGGTTGAAATGGCGGTTGGGCGAATTCGAATGCAGAAGAGGGAGAAGTTGCCAGACGAACGCGATTTGGACTTTTCATTGGAAGAGGTTTTTAATGTGGACGTTGATTTATTGGCGCTTATGCTTAACTAAATCTATGGAAGCAAGACATAGATTATAAGATGACTCGATGGGTTACGGTAAGATCTTTCAAAAGTTGTAGTTGATCAGTTTTCAACACAAAGACCGCTTTTGAAGTTGGCCAAATGCTCTTTAACGGTGTCATGTTGACCATGTTGCTGGATAAGAACAGGTTCTGGGTTACGAAAATAGGAATTTTGCCATGATTAACAAGGTTTTAGAAATGGGATAGGGTAGAATAGGGTACTAAAGATGATTATAGAATTGATTTAATAGCGTTTTAAAACTGAACCTTAAAGTGGGCTATTTTGCCAAACTTGATTAGTCATTGATTTGTCATTTTGAGATTGAGGAAGTTTGGAATTCATTTGATGCTCTAGATTGCCTACATGCTATAAGTTTTATAGCTTCAAAGATCTCTTGACTCAACAAGAAAGGTCACCTACAATTATGCCTCCAATACCTACAATTCAAATCTACTCCCCTTAATTATTGCGTGGTTTCTGAACTCCAAGTGACCTTTGTTTGATTGCCGAGTCTTCTCTGACCTTCTTTCGCCCAACGCAATTTGGAAAACAGGATTGTAACCTGTTTTCACGACCTCGTCTGCTGCAAGGTGTTTTCCATTTTTTCAGCTGGACGTCTTCTGACCTTTTTCGAAATACCGAAAAAGCATCTGGACTCAAAACTGCACCTGTATGAGTTCTTAAATTTACGTATAATTTAGTTTTCCTCCTCGTTAAGCGAAGAGAGCCACAACAATATCATAAAGTTTTTGTCTTTTTAACTCCAGTAAAGCTTGAATTCCCAATATGCCCACCAATCCAGAATCTCGACATTGAGCCGCCAAGAAAAAGCCACATTTCAAGGGTCGCAAGTTCGAATCCCGCCTCAGCCAAAATTTTTCCTTTTGGTCTTTTCTATTTTTCATGCCTTTTGTCATTGTGTTGAACAATCATTACGCAAAAAGCAACACTTTTGTCACATTGTGCGAAAGCGAACTCGTCTATAGGGCAGAACATTTCATGTTTCCAGCTCTGAACCGTTTCACATACCTTTCGTGAACCAGAAAAGTGCCAAGAAACTTCGGCTTTGTTTAAGTCAAGATCGGTTACAAACGTAGCCAGCAAGTGCTCGAAACGGGCTCTCTCATGATGTGTCATGGTACGTGATTCCGGCTACAAACCGCTTTTTGTTCCTCGGAACCCAACTACAAACACTCAACTCCATCTGCATCCAGCCTTCTGCTGCTCCCATTACACTAATATGCTATTCTAAATTCCATTTTTGCCCTTTCCCGGCCCCTCCTCCAGACCACTTCAACTGCGCTTATAAAGCGTTTCCGCACCTAGTACGTTAATTTCATACCGTATATGCAAATCGGACGGTTTTGAGTGGGTGTAGGACCCTCCAAACTCCAGGATTGCGCAATGTCCACGTCGTCGTTGTCCTCGGTAGCGTGACGCATTCTTCGAAGCTGTCGCCTGTTTTGTTTACTTGCTGTAACGGTAAGCCAATCTTTTTCAATTCGACCTTAAATCTGAAAGTTCCTTGTTCGAAACTGAGTATCTTCCCCAGGCATTTTCTTCTTTTGTTCTCCACGCAGTCGAAAAATGGTCAGATTTGCATCGCTTTTCAAGGGTGCGCATTAATTTACTTTGTGTTTGTCACCATTTCAGCAACAAACTCTTGCTAATAGATTTGCTTGTTCCGGAGACCTGTGCTAACCAAAAAATGGATTGTCACGTAGACAGCTGGAAAGCTCTTTATGAAGTTTCCCAAAAAAAACCAAGAAGAAAGATAAACCACGCTGAGATAAAACTCAGACGAAAGTTGAAGTATGAGTCAGTGCCGAGGTTCACCTCGGCTGAGATTTTGAAGTTGGCTGATTCTGCGGCAGAAAGCCTTTGGAGGTAAGTCGCGGCAGTTTGAAATAAACAAGAAACTCCATTTTAGGTGCCACAACCAACTTGCAATTTTTGAAGAGATGCAGGATAAATTTGAAAAGGATTCGGTGCGCAGCGGGAGAACCAAGGAAAATCTGCAAAAACGAGCCAACGATATTGCATCCACATCTGACGCTTACGTCATCACTACTGACATGTCTCTAAAAAACAATATTCTATCTTATGGAATGCTTTTCGCTGGCAAAAAAAACCATATTAGAGGCATCCAGCTAGATCACAGAATAGTAGATCAAGTTAAGGTCGGAGACTTGGAACTTTTCGGTGATCTCGTGGCCCTGAAATTGCTGACGCTGGACCCAACCTTAGAATATACGTAGGTTTGGTTCCGGTGAATCCTTTTAACAGACTGAATTTTAGAAATCAAGAGCTTTTGATCGAAAGTGACGCCATGATTGGAATTGAGAGAATGGACAATCGTAGACGTTGGAGACCGATTCATTGGTGTATGGTCGCCACGCTCTCAAGCCTTCCCAACGGTGGGGCTATGGAATACGTCAGTGGCACGGAGAAGTTGGCTCTATGTCACGACATTGCCGGTGTTTTGAGTGGGTCGGTGGCTAAATACGATATAGAGAAAAAAAAGTATTATGCCGTACGTGTTGAAGTGCAACATGACCAGATGAACAAGCTTACGAATCTAACCAAAAGCATGACAGAAGTGGACGCTGAAAATAACTTTGATGAAGAAGAACGTTTTGCAAAGGAAAATACAGAAGATTCAAATTGAGTTTGTTTGGACGCGTCGAAGTCTTAATACCTTTAAATAAAGGATTGGAAGAAATTCGGAATTGTATTAAGGGTCTATTTCTGAAGAGCTGTCTTCAATTCACTAATGTCTCACAAACTCTTTCGGAAAGCGCTTGACATCGCTTTTCCTCGTTTTATGCATTGAACGTTTTAAAACTGTTCGATGTTTTGTCATCTTTGAAATTGTTCAAAACACGCTGCGGTTTGTTTCATAACTGTCGTTAAACGTTGGAACCAATGGCAAAGCCGAAAATTCAAGTCTACAGGAAAAAGCCCTTAAAATTGAGGACGGGTGTAAACACTAGCAGTAGCACCGGGATAACTAGTAGCAGTAGCAGTGTTAACTAGCCGAATCGCCGACTACGTCGGCTCTTCGCCTAGGGTGGCCTTCGGCCACCGTCGCTTTGGCCATTCTTCTTTTTTCAATCTTCAAATGCAGCCCAAACACGTCCCTGTAGCCATCTCACTTCCCTGTAATCATCTCACCTCACGAAATCCCGTTCCAGACAACAAAACCTATACCCAGACACTCACGTCCACAGAAGCCTGTCATTTCTAACAACACCGCAAACATCGGACCGGTCGGTCAAATCTCTGGTCAATCTCATCTTTTCGTGTGGGAATTTTCTATCCTCCTTGCGATTACATACTCCTCACCTTTTCCTCCCCTGAAAACTCAATTCCGACTCTCCCAACCGCAACATGTCCTGTGACTTTCTTCGCGTCTCCTGCGGAGCCGTCCTAACCTCACCTTCCCAATCTCACACCTACTGAACTGACCTGCCGCTCCTCTCATCTCCGCTCACCCGAAATGACCGACCGCTCCGCTACCCCGTCATCTCAGAATGACCGAACGGTCCCACGCACACCCTTTGACTTTCAAATGCCCATCCTAGACACTCCCCAAAACCGACCGCTCAACTCCCCCTTCCACAAATTCCACGTGTCATGTCTGAAACGCGCGCTACTGTCTCAAAAGGCTTCGTGGCGGGACCGAGAAGACACGTGGCACACGAAGACACCCACCAAACTTTGTTCCAGACACCTAACTCTTTCCCACACACTTCCACTCACCGACTGTCCTTTTTAACGACACCATAAACATTTTCGGGGTAGGCGTTTTTGGCCCACTTAGGAACTGGGTGACCAATTTCCTCCAATTTTTGTAAAATTTTATTAAAAAATTGCATTGAACCACTTATAATCGCAAAGATTCGAATGATAAGACTCTTACAGATCGGTGGTCTCCATCGCTGTCTCCAATGCGTTGTGTTGCTCCAATAAGCTACTATTGATTGCGACTATAGTCTTGTTGATCTCAGCAAGACTTGTGATCTCTTTTTCCAGCGAAGCGATCGTTTTCAACTTGTCGTTGAGTTCCTTCTTCCGGTCTTTGAGCTCGGACTCCAACTTCACGACCTAAAATGATATAATTAGGTGAAAAAGAGATCCCGAAATTTCCATTTGCGCTTTAACCGATTCGCTGGTGTCCTGGGATTCCAGGAAAAGCCGAACGAGATCATTGGAGGAGCATCGGGCTCGGCAAGTGGGGCAGGAAGAAGGAATGTGGTCAACTTCGAACCACTGCTGAACGCAATTAACATGGAAAACGTGGCCGCACGAAAGTACGCCAACATCTGACGATCCGTCATAGCTGACTTGGCAGATAGTGCACATGAAAGACATGGAATAGAAAAGTTGTTGTCACTCATGAACTGAATCAATACTGCGATAACTCACAGTCTCCCCGGAGAGCAAACTCAAAACCTCCATGTTTATCTCAGTGATGGATGGCGAGCCGGATTCGCGAGCCGAGCCGAGCCGAGCCGGCCGGCTCGCAAGCCGGCTCGCCCGAGCCGGATGCCGAGCCGGCCAGCTCGGCTCGCCAATTCGCGAGCCGGGTGAAAAGTGTTTGCGTGTTTCGCTGCAAGCCGGGTGTTTTCGCTAACGAGGGCATCTCGCAAGCACGTTCGTTTGCGTTTTTGGCTGCATTTGTGCAAAGAGCAGTGAAGAAGCAGAAAAGCAGAAGATATCTGCTGGCAAACATTTATGGAACTTTGTAATTCATCTTTTATAGCAATACACACATGAGGGCTTATCTGGAATTTGAATACCTTTAATGCGTTTATTAGGTTTGGGCTTTGACTTGCCCATGGGCAGAAAACCCGAATTCCCCCTTTAATAGGAAAGAGAGCTTATCTCTCTCCCAGTGCCAAGTTCAGGCTTAGGCTTACAAACGACCGGGGACGTTCTGAAGCTGGAATTTGGCTGCTTTGTCTGTTTTGCCAATGGAAACCGGGAGAATTTCGGCATGTTTGTCCTTCCAGCTCAGAATCGTTGGCATCCTCATGGCTACTGTGAGCTGCGCGAAAAAGTGCCGAAAAACTGTATTTGAAAAGATAAAACTGAATGCTACGTAAAATGGTGGTAATTTCCGATGTTTTGTACGATAATTTGTCAACTGGTAATAAAATGTGGTGATAAAATCAAAAATTGTTGAGCACCCATCGCACCCTTCACCCAAATTGTAGAGCGCCCATCGGGCCGGCCCGATTGCACATCACTGAACAAAAGTCGCTTTCTTCCCCTCTTCACATATGTCATATACCGAGCCGAGCCGAGCCGGCCGGCTCGGCATTTGGCTCGGGCGAGCCGGCTTGCGAGCCGGCCGGCTCGGCATTCGGCTCGGGCGAGCCGGCTCGCGAGCCGGCCGGCTCGGCTCGCTGGTTCGCGAACCGGCTCGCGTAAGCCGGCTCGCCATCCATCACTGGTTTATCTCATTTGCTCTCTCATTCTTTGAAGCCAAGATGGCCCTCTTTCCAAATTCATCAATATCACCATTTGCGATGCACTCGCCAAGCACCTCTTGCGCCAAACTGTTTCTGCAAAGGAAGTCATTTGGAACCACAATCTTATCTTCTTCAAACTGGAACAACTTGTTATCTCCCAAATTCAACAGCCAATCCTTGAATTGAATTTGATCTGGGCGGACTCGCATGTTCTGCAACAGCGAGTGAGTCTTAAACAGCGGCCACAGATCACAACTCTTCAAACAAAAGTCAATCAACTCTCCCTTTGACGCAAACCGTTTGACGGGCAAAACTTGGCGAAAATCTCCACCAAGAAGCATGATTTTGCCGCCAAAGGGGACGTCATTTCTCATGATTTCACGCAGTTTGCGATCCATCGCTTCCAAAACTTTTCTAGAGACCATAGAAGCCTCATCCACAATGATCAAACTCGCGTCTCTCAAGAGCAATCCTTCGCGTGTTCGGGGAATCACGTTTGCCACCGCATCGTTGCCAAGACTCAGCTTGAAATGAGCGTGAATGGTCTTTCCATTTGGCAACAGTTGCGCCGCGATTCCCGTATACGCCATTGCCGCAAACTTCAACCCTCTGCCGCGCAGAATATGGATCAACGTTCTGTAAATGAACGTTTTTCCGGATCCTCCGGGTCCATCAATGAAATGACAACGCGCCTGGGACGCGTCGCCACTCTCCAACTGCTCCAAAATCTCATCAACAACCGATTTCTGCTCAGAATTGAGCAAAGCACTCATTTCCTCACCCAATCGACGTTCTTCGGCCTCATTTATGACCTCAGAATCTCCCGTTATCTCTTCCAGAGACCTCCTCGGCAAAGCCATTCCGAAACTGGACAAAGACTTGCCGTTTTGGTTCAATCTGCGTTCTAAATCGGCATATCCGGCCTCAATTCCCAATTCTTCGTTATTGTCGAATCGGAAAATGAAGTCTTCGGACATTTCCCGCTTGAACCTTTCATACAGATCGCATGCGCTGCCAGGGGCACATTCGCACACGATCACAACAAACAAAGTCCGCAATTGGAACGGCATCTGATGGGCAGAAGCCTCCCGCATGCATTCCTCCCACTCTTCATCACCTCGCAGAAGACCTAAAGCCTTTGCTGCCTCACTATAAGTTCTAAAAGTAACTTCGGTTGTGACTCCAGAGTCGTCGACAACCCTCACAGTGCGCAGATTCTCGAAAGAAGTCGCGCCTTTCACATTCAACAGCATCAATCGGAGTCTGTATCGTTCTTGCTCCTTCGGAGAGACCGAATACATCCTTCCAATTGCATACCCTCTTTCACGCTTCTTCCACTCCTTATCCTTCTTATTCCAAGTGTAAAACTTGGGAATATCACAGTAACTGATCTGTCGCGCTTCAGGATCCACGCGATTCAACTCAAACCAAGCTGTCAACGTTGTCTCTGCCTCTTGAGCACGTTGAATCACTCTTTCATCATGATTATTCTCTCGAAAATACACCAGTTGTTCACCTTCAAGATGAACAGCCAATCTTTCGACATGATGACTCTTGTCCTGCATGTCATATTTCAAAATCCTCCAAGCGGCTTCTGGAGCTCCCACATAACGCGCATCCGTGTAATTTTTGATCTCATCGTGATCAAGAACCACCGGAATTTGCTGCTGCGGTTGCTGCTCCACCGCATTCGTTTCTATAACAAACAAATTTGCCTTGTCATGACCTTTGTAAACGTATTTGAACAAATACTTTACACACTTGATCGACGTGCAAACTTCCACATTGATATGAGCATTATACTTCGTTAGCAAGTAAGGATTGTATGGAACAACCCACTTGCTGTCCATACGCACCCCATTGCGTCCCACAAAGTGCGGTGCACTTTCTCTGCGGCGATATCGAGGTTTTTGGGCCTCTTCAAGCACCGTTTCTTCACTGTACCCCATAGGATACTTTTTCGCACACTTTGTCTTCAACTTTTCCATACACGGAGACCGGAGATTGTGATTTCCGCACGGCCCATGCATCATATGTCTTGTAACAATCTCGTGCAGGCGAGGGAATTCTGTCGGATCGGGAATTTCCGCCCAAACCAACGAATCCACCTGTTCTGGCGTCCTCAATTTGTCTTCCTCTCGGAGCATCAGAAGCATGTGAATGTGGGGCAAACCACGCTTCTGAAACTCCACAACCTTGACATAAGCTGTCACTTTCCCAAGCACTCCTTTCTTGCAAATATCATCCATAAATTCATTCATTTTCAACTTGAAAACTTTCGCGACCAGGTCAGGGCGATCATTCGCGGCCTGGCCCGGCTTCAAATTATCCACAATCTCACGCCACGCCGGGTTGCACGTGAAAGTCACAAACAAATCCGGCGTTCCAAACTCTCTCACAATCGCCATCGCATCTTGGTAGGCTTGGGTAAAATACCTGTCACCTCCATTGAAGCTTGACGCCAAAATCACAGTCTTTCCACGTGGAACGCCCTGCAACTCGGACTGACGATCCAAATAATCGTGCAGTCCAAGATAGCTGTCCGCTCTCAACGTGTCCTGGTTCTGTCTCTGCCATTCAAGCCTTTCCTGTTCAACTTTAACAAACCCATCAACCAAAAACTGCTGGAAGAGTCTTCCTCCATGCAGAATCGGACTAAACTCTCTTCTTTCTGCAATCAAAAACGCATAATACTCCAAGAGCGAAATGCGATTCCTTCTTCTACTTTCATTGACCATTTCGGTCTCATCCAATTGACCCTGTGGGTCCCAACCAAATCCTCCATTTGCGAAAAACAGCGGATAACTCATCGGAGTGCAGAACGGATTTGTGATTTCCAATTCACGCAACGCCATGCCTCTCGGGTGCATCATAAGTCTGGACGGAGGCGGAGTATCGTTTCCGTCCGGACTCACAAACACAGCCGCAACCTCATTCACTCTTGGGACGTTGAATCTGTTTTAATCTGGCGCCTCGGTGTTGAACAGCAAACGAATTCGCGGAACCGCACCATCATTGGCATCCACAAATTCTTGTTCCACTTCAAACATCATCTGATACGCTTGCACATACGGATTCACATTACGCAGAAGCGCTTCCAACTCAGCAGCCAAATTACGGTTGCAACTCGCCGAAGCGGGGTGCGCAAACCGACCTTCGATTGCGTCATTCGTGTCCACAATGAACAATTGACCGTATTTCGGTCTTTCGTTACGATTGTGGTCAACCATTGCAGCCAAATTCACCGTGTGGTGAATCTGTCCCTGGACCTTATAGCAATACGGCCCTCCCGCGGGAAACTGCAGTCTTTGCTTCCATAGAAGCCATTGCAAACATTCCATTGAACTTTCTAATGTTATCCCGGAAATTCCGGTTGAACGGGAAGAAAGCCATCGACTCGTGCATCCAAACTGGGAATTGAGAGCTGGAGTTCGCGGATTTAGCATGCTACATCTCCAGGTGTGGAGGAGTTCCCTGGCGGTACGTCTCCTCCCCCTCCCTCGAAAGAATCGAAGCCGATCGAGGGGAATCTAGGAAAAAGAAGGGGGCCGAGGAATCGTGGTCCGAAAGACCGAATGGTGTCATTCTTTATTTAAAAGAAAAACTTCCCGCATGACCGGGGTACAGGTTAGTGCTCACTTAGAGCCTTTCTTGAGCGCCTTCTTCTTTTTCTCTCCCTTGGACTTCTCGTCTTCGTTCTCGGTGCTGCCGCCGGAAGGAGGCGAAGTGGCGACGTCCTTTGGACTGGTCTTGGTGCTGGCGCCGGAAGGGGACGAAGTGGCGCCATCCTTTGGACTGGTCTTGGTGCTCTCGCTTGGGGAGAGTTCGTCGTCCTTGGTAGAGGTCGCGCTTTGTCTCGGGGATTTCTTTGGGGTCCTGGGGTCGTCGATTTCCATGAATTCCTCCTCGTCGAGGGTAACCACCTCCGGGTGTCGCATCATCCCGGCCTGGGGCATGTTGAAATTGGGCTGCTGAGGGGGCCAGGCCCATATCCAAGGCGCCGGCTGGGGGAATTGTTGTTGGTGTTGACGTTGACGTTAGGGCCTTCACGCGTCCTTCCAGAGCTTGGATGAGGCGCCAAAGGCGGCCGCGGTCTTCTTGCTTCTGGGGGCGTCTGGGCTCCACACGGCGGAGGTCCTTGCGAGGGGAGCGACTTCGACGCGGCGATCGGGGACGGGAACGGCTCATCTCGG
This sequence comes from Steinernema carpocapsae, assembly GCA_000757645.3. Classification (NCBI taxonomy): domain Eukaryota; kingdom Metazoa; phylum Nematoda; class Chromadorea; order Rhabditida; family Steinernematidae; genus Steinernema; species Steinernema carpocapsae. The sequence goes on along the minus strand of AZBU02000012.1, from coordinate 134,624 downwards.
TTGGGGTACGGACGGCGGAGGTCTCGCACCGTTCGAGATCCTCGCAGGCCTTAAAAGGACCGCAAGTTGTAGTAGACTCATTGGGTAGACTGAAATTGTCTGAATTCGGCTCGTCGCGGTTGTTTCCAGACACGCGGGAACATCCCGGGGCGATCGCTCTCACTTGTCTCCGTCTGGGGAAAAGCGGGGGCGTGTATCGCACCGGTGGCCGCCGATTTCGGGGGGAGAGCTTGTTCTTGAGGAACGTTTGGCGCGCTCCGTTCGTCGCCCGTGGGCGGAAGTTGTATTGGCTCTCCGGCCGTCGTTTCAGTTGGGCTGTTTCCCATCGTTGGGACATCCCTTTCCTCCAACGGAAAACGCGATTTGAGCTGGTTGAAGTGCCGTTTTTCGGTTCCGTGGTGCGTCTGCACCTCGCACATGACGTTGCCCGATCTGTGGAGGACCACACCCGGTATCCACTTATCATCGCCGACGCGGAAACTACGGACCCAAACTAGGTCGGCAGGGTGGAATTCTCGGGGTTTTGTGCGCTTGTTGAACTGGCCGTTCATCTGTTCACGGTAAGTCAGGGAGTTCAGTTCTCCAGTCATCGTGAATTTTGTCCTGATGTTCCTTCCGAACATGGCTTCCGCGGGTGATTTTCCAATCGCTGCGTGGGGCATGGAACGATAGTTCAGGAGGAGCAGGTCGACCGCTTCTTCCGTTCTTCGCTCTTTCGAATTTTTCTCCAATGATTTCTTGAACGTTTGGACAAAACGCTCCGCTTCACCGTTCGATTGGGGGTGGTATGGCGCTGTCGTAATGTGCTGGATTCCATTCGAAACACAATAATCTGAGAATTCGGAGCTCGAAAATTGTGGACCGTTGTCTGACACAATCTGCTCCGGAATCCCGAACATACAAAATACGCCTTGGAGAACCTTGATGGTGGATAGCGTCGTGGTTTTGCTCATTTTGATGGCTTCTGGCCACTTGCTCTTGGCGTCAACGAGAATGAACCACATTGTTCCGTTCGTCGGGCCGCAGAAATCTATGTGAACTCGTTGCCACACGTTCTTGGGTTCTTCGCATTGGTGTAGGGGTACTTTGATTGGTTCTGGACCGGAGATGGCGCAACGCTCGCATTGGCGTGCGCGATCTTCGATCATCCGGTCCATTCCGGGAAACCAAACCGTAGTTCTGGCGAGAGATTGCCTACATGCTATAAGTTTTACAGCTTCAAAGATCTCTTGACTCAACAAGAAAGGTCACCCACAATTATACCTCCAATACCTACAATTCAAATCTACTCCCCTTAATTATTGCGTGGTTTCTGAACTCCAAGTGACCTTTGTTTGATTGCCGAGTCTTCTCTGACCTTCTTTCGCCCAACGCAATTTGGAAAACAGGATTGTAACCTGTTTTCACGACCTCGTCTGCTGCAAGGTGTTTTCCATTTTTTCAGCTGGACGTCTTCTGACCTTTTTCGAAATACCGAAAAAGCATCTGGACTCAAAACTGCACCTGTATGAGTTCTTAAATTTACATATAATTTAGTTTTCCTCCTCGTTAAGCACCCAGGAATTCCTAGATCGTCTCGGCTTTCTCTCTAGATTCCCGAAATCCTTCCGCCAACCGCCGCGTTTCAATGACGCGGAAACAATTTTCTCCTTAATCGGAAATTGCACCCTTGAGATAGCAGAGAAATGCATGCGCTCGAGCGGTGAAATGCGCCTAACCTTTAATCGCATTAGGATGTTACGCTTCTCGGTCTTTGATGGCATTTAAGAAGGGCGGAGTTTAGACACTTAGGAAATGTGAAGTTGGTGGGAGTGGCAGTTTAGAATTGTTCTGGGATTGGATTTTAGGTCTAGCGGAATTGTAGAATTAACCATAAAGTCTGATGACGTTAAGCATCCTTAACAGCCGCAGTATGACACTTAGGCGCCCCTACACGACAATCACGGCACACATGAATCCACTTTTCCCCTTTCTCGCGCCTCTTTTCCCTTTTCAACACATGAATCTTTCAAATATTCCCAGAATTCTCGCCATAATCGACTATTTCTACTAAATAATTAAGTTGTCTTTTAGAAACGTTTAAGGTGTTCAGGACGCTTTTATGTCGCTTGAGTCCCTAGGATTATTCATTCTTAAGGAAGCGGAAAACAGCCTAATGCAGTTCCAGATGATTGAGTTATCTGAGAACGCATGTGGTCCAATTGAAGACGATTTGAGTGCTTCAATGAATAAAGAAACGCTGATGAAACTCTACTTAGGCGACTCCGTGGATTTAAGTGCATTCTGGTGAAGCCAAGTGAGGCTATGCGTGTGGGGGATTAAACGCTGTCGTTAGAGTTCCTGAGCGAGAAACGCTTGAAGTGTTATCGCTTCCGACTTAAGCTCCTGCGTCATGAGTTGACGCGGTTTTTCCGATTTTGGATTCATTCAAGCGCTGTTGGTCCCGCAAGATATCTACGTTTTATCAAACCAATAGGAGTCATGTCGAGGCTCTTATCCCCATGACGAACCTAATAATCACGCGTCATATGACGTTGCTGAGGTTTCCCTCTTACTAAGATCACAATTTCCTTCCTCTTCCTCATTTTTCTGTATTCCTTTCGCTCAATTATGCAAACGTCCTTGCCACTAAGGACGTACATTTCCCACGTTCTCGTTTTTGTGCCTAATTTAATTAAAAAACTAGTTTTCCTCGTTTTCGGCGTTTTCGCTCCCAAGGGACTTAATGTTTGCTTTAATTTTGCCCTCTTCACAACCACGACATTATCGTTTATTGCTAACAATATGGCTTGGGCTTAAAATTCCGAAGAGACGACATTTGTTCAATGCTAATGTGGCGTTGGGAATTAGAACCAAAAGTTCCAACTCAATCGCCCTCGTCATTGCGCTTGAACGCTTTAGAGTTCATGTTTTCACGTTTGGAATTCCTCATCTCGTATTAATTTCTCGGCGACAAACAACAGGAACTTCGTCTGCACCTAACAACTTAATCCGAAATGTAGGTTGAATTAGCAAATCAAGACTCACCTCTGAACATCTTCCAAAGATTCTTACTTCTTAATCATTAAGATTAAAAGTGGCTAGCATATTTCTTAGTTTTCAAAACAAAGCATGTTTGTTTTTGTGGCTAAGAATGAGGTGAAGCGTGAACCGAGCCGGCTTCAACTTCTTAACATGACGTTATAAGGGATACAACGCCCAAATTCTTCGTCCTAATTCCGGCTACAAACCGCTTTTTGTTCCTCGGAACCCAACTACAAACACTCAACTCCATCTGCATCCAGCCTTCTGCTGCTCCCATTACACCAATATACTATTCTAAATTCCGTTTTTGCCCTTTCCCGGCCCCTCCCCCAGACCACAACAAACGTCCAAAAGAGTTTTCATCTCCTCGAAATTCAACTGCGCAATCAATCTTGAGCGGCGCTCATCTCTTCTCTTCTTCTCCGCTACTTACGCGTCCTCGGCGGTTAGGTGACGCACAGGCGAAATGTCCACCGTTCGGCCACGTTTGCTCTTCTCGCGGCTGCCGGTGACCTTTGCCTTCTTCCTCCGTCCGCCTCTCGCTCGCGTCTTCCGTGTTCTGGCGTCGATTTGCAAATTAAATCGCGTTGTTTCCTTCCCGCGTCATGTCAAACAGCTGAATTATCGATCGCGGCTGCCTGGCAGCGAGCACGCTTAACGAATATTACTTACGCGGTGAGGTATTTATTCAGATCCAGGAGGAAGGAAGCCTTCTCTCGACCCAAGAAGGCGCGATGTCCGATGAGGCGGCCGAAGTCGTGAGTCTCATCAGCGATCCGGGCTCCCCGAACTGCCGGATCTGCTACTGCTCCAGCGAAGAGCCGCTCTGCACGCCCTGCAAATGCAACGGAACCGTCCTCTACGTGCACCAGTCCTGTATGGACCGCTGGGTGGAACTCAGGCCGAAGGATTGGGACGGAAAATGCGATGTGTGCCAGTACAAGTTGGTGTACGAGGAGCACGAGATCAGCCAAGGCGCCGTCACGTGGAGTGTTTACTTCGAAGGTGGGTGATTTTGGAGTTGAACTGATTTGTGATTTTTGTATTTCAGCTCTGGGAAAATACCTTCTAAGCCTGTTCAGCTTCCTGCTCCCCATGCTCAGCATCTGCGCCTCGTTCCTGTTGAATCTGAAAATTATCGCCGACCATGAAGATTCCATGGTTTACCTAACCATCAGCTCCACCGTTGTTAATCTGCAGATGGCGTTCTTCCTGATGAAATTCCTGAAACTCCCCTTCATCCAGCGCCATCTCCAGTGGGCGAAATGTCCGCTTCCGAAGGTCGGCCAAGTGAAGAACCCGAAGAAGATCCGCGAAACGAGCTACATGGACGTCTTCAAGAGTGACACCTACTACGCGTTATGTGTGGTCGGATTCGTGATTGTCTCGTCCGGAGCGGTCCAGGGATTCGCGGCTTTGTGTAAGTGAATTTGGGAGAAATCGGATGTGTTATTTAGCGAATGCTAGCTTGTTTTTGCCTTTTTTAGGAGATTTTATGAGCTATGTTTGAGAATGAAATTCAAGACGTCATTTTGGCCCGGTTCTCGAGGATTTTTGACATTTTTTGTCATTAACTTAATCCTAATTTTTCTCATTTCAGTGCCCAAGCCTGAAGCAACGAATGCCACGGCCGAAATTCGGCCCATCGCCAACGAATCCACGGAAGCGACGCCCACGACCTACACGAAGAAGCAGGTGGAGATGGAAGCCCTCGCGTTCTTCCTCCTCTGCATCTTCTTCCTGCTGGAAATCTCAAGCCTCGTAATTTTGTGAGTTCATCTCGGACCTTTTTATCTTGATATTCCTACTTTCAGGCCGTTCTACGAATTTGTCAATCGCTGTATCAGGAACGCGTTGGCTCTCATCTTCGGAAAGGTTTTTAACCATCTTGTAACGGTTGGTTTTGTTCTTAAAAAGGGTCTTAAATAAGGATTTTCAGAGCTTCTTTGTCGGATGGTATGTGGAGGGCTACAACTCGGCGCTCTTTGCCGGTTCGCTCTTTTTGGACGTCGCTGCGGGTCAACTTATCGTCATGGAACTCGTCGAGATGTACATCCTCGGCTACGGGAGGGTCATAAACGTAGCCGTGAACACGAGCCTTCTGCGATACCCGATCCAGAATGTGGAGAACAAGTATCGAAATGGGTTGACAAGAATTAAAAATGCTGTTGTAAGAATACAGGACACTTAAATGAGGCTCAAAAACGTGCTTGCAGCTCTATATCGTCCTCTGCATGGTCATCTTCATGATCGCGCCGCTCTACTTGACCCGCTGGGTGGTTCCGGAGGCGCTGCCGCTAAATATCGGCAATTTTGACAGCCGGAATATCTCGGAGAAGATCTTCGGAGCTGACCACAACAAGTCAGACACGCTGATCAAGGTCTTCGAAGGGATGAACAGATCTGTACAAGCGGTGGGTTACGGTAGCCGAAAGCAGTCCGTTGCAACCTCGATTGTTTAGCTCTTCGTGTTCAACGTCGTCAGCTACGCGTTCCCGGTGTGGCATCTCGTTTTCAGCATTTTCGGACAAGTTCTTAAGATTATTGGAGCTAAAAGTAAGTTTCTAGGGTTCTCGAAAGCTCGAATTTTGCTGTTTCCAGAAGACTCGAAGATCTCGGCTCTCCTCAACTTCTGCATGCTCGTCTTTACCACCGTCTTCTTCACCGCGTCCGCCCTTACTGCTCGTAAGTATCACGTTCCTTAACTCCATCTCTTCCAATTCTACAGTAACCCTCGGTCGTCTCGTCCTCAGCCTCTTCCCCGGTCTCTCCGACTACGAACACGACATCACCGCCTTCGGAATCGGTTGGCTCCTTCTGCGCCTACTTGGCACCACCGTCATCGACGCCATCCGCTCCTCAGGGATCATCCTGACTTGCGCGTGCTACGCGGTTCTCTACCTGATCGTCATCCGCCTCCTCGTGGAATCCTACAACCCAGTCCGCGTGGAAACGATCTTCTACGTGTGCTGGATAGTCATCTACTTGAAGCATCACAAATCACTGAAAGATATCTTTTTGAACGCGACCACAGCTGCGCAGAGGCTCGGAGTTGCGGCTGCTTTTTTGATGCCGCTATATATTGGAATCTGGACGGGTATGTGTGTTTGTAAGGAACGCTAAGAAACGCTCATTAGTCTAGGCATGCAAAAAAGATACAGGGTGGCCCAAAAAAAACCTAGACCAGACAGGGGGACGGGGGGCATGTCTGGAAATCGCAGAGCGGAGTCATTACAAGTTAACAAATAACGCGAAACCGACCGGTCGTTCTGCGATTTCCAGACATGCCCCCGTCCCCCTGTCTGGTCTAGGTTTTTTTTGGGCCACCCTGTAGACGCTACGTAAGATGCTGGTGTCTGAAATGAGAATTTTTATTTTGGGAGATCGGGCAGGCGATGAGCGGTTGGAAAAAAACGACCGCTAACCGATGCCTGACAGCCTCAAAATGACGTTTTTGATACACTGATTCCAGACATTCATTGTTATTTTTGTCTGGACAGATTTATCCCTCTGCCTACGTGCGGATTTGAATTAAGGTTTGGCATATCGAATTCTATTTTTGCATCTTTCAGGAATCCTTCCCTCTAGCTTGGAAACGGTCAAATCGTTCTCATCCTTCAAGTGGTTCTTCCTCGGCTACACTCTCGGCGTCCTTGTCATCTGCCTTTCCATCTACTCTATCTATCTCCTCTGGAGGCTCCACTACCACCTTCGCTTCGAATAGTACTCATTCATCTCATCTTCCTTCCGTAATCTCCCTTTTTAGCGAGGAAATCGCCTCGGTGCTGCTTAACTACGACCCTGCAGCCGAGAACGCACCGCCGAAAAACAAAATCTACGCGAAACTGAAACCCTACGGGAGCTACAGCATCTGCGGCTACATCTGGCTCTCGCTGAAGAGACTCAAACTGAAGAAGAAACACATCGGTACGAACGAGGAGGAAATGCTGCAAAACGTGTCGTGATCACTCACAGAATTCCAAAAGGGGCTATGTATAGGAATCTGCAAATCAATCAACATATTCAATAAAAAGCTTTAATCTGAAACCTGAACACATGCATGCTTACATGCTTGTTAGAGGCCGATTTGTCATAAGCAAAACAAGCAGTCACAAACCGAACATTCAAATCGTCAGTTCACCTTGCGCAATCGCGCAAAATGTGTAGTTCCAGGTAACTTGCCACACTGCATTTATAGAAGTCCCTGCAAAACAACGTAGACCGCGTGGACGTTGACGGGAAATGCGAGTTCTACTCGTGACTTATCCGATGACATCTTAGTGAGTTCAGATTTTGAAGTTCGAGGGCTATGTTTGAACAGAAGAACAGTTGTATCAACGCATGTTATTGGACACATTGCGTTTCTTATTCAAAATCGGATGTTGACAAATCGTCTTTATCGTATTGACTTAAGGTAAGTTACATTAAACCTGTTATAGTCAATTTGTAGAACAAACCGGACAATGAAAGACTTGGCGTTTTGTGGCTATAAGCTATATTTTGTCGACGGAACACCTGAGACCTTGCGGGCCATTGACCTGCCGTCCTATATCCCTGTTCCCAATTCAAAAGTTTCTCCATCCACAGGATTTGAGTGTCCGGTTTGTCTTGAAGATGCGTCTAAGCCAAAAGTGTTTCCGTGTGGGCATTCGATCTGCAGCGCTTGCGAGTTCCAAGTTTCAGTTTTGAATATTTTTGACAACATCAAAACTCTGACCTGTCCCATATGCCGAGCTTCTGTGAACCTTCCACTGGCGAAGGAGCGTCCCGTCAATTAGGACTTGAAATCGGGCGCCTTCGCCGTCTTGGACTGCTACCTTCCGAGGTGGACCCTTCTTGTTCGTCTGGTCCTTGGAAACTGTAATGAGCATCCCTTCTGGGTCCACGGATATGGCTTCACGGGTGAGGCGCAGTCCCTCTGATGGACGTAGGTACGCGACGTAGAGAAGGCCGACCAAAGCTATGATGCGATGGTCCCTGAGCTTGCGTCGATCTGTGGTCAGGACCGTCATCAGCTGCGCCCGGGACATCTTCTCGCGATGCACTGTCACCGGTTTCGTTCGCCGGAGTCCCTCTAGGAATGCTCTAACGAGCGGCGAGTAGCACGGATTGGGCATATGTCCAACAGATTACATGAAGAACAAAAAGGCGAATTTGTGTCAACAACTTTTCAGAAGATGACACAACTTGGTGTGTGGAAGAACACGATGCTCCAGAACATCGATCAGCTTGATTAGTATTTGTAGTGATTCTGTTGTGATAACAAACTTGCCGTTATTACGTAAAAACTCTAAAGTTCAATTTATTAAAATTTGTATTTTCAATCTTATGTTTAAAATGGTCGCCCTGATTCATCCTTAGTACTCCTTTTCCAACATCAAATATGGGACCGCCTTTTGTGTGGTCCTAGACCACACACACAAATTAGTATGGCGTTAGCTCGCGTCCAAAACGCGCGCGTCTGAACTATACTTTGGGCTTAAGGCATTCACATATTGTTGGCCATCGCTAAGCGTAGAATCCCTTCCATTCAACCGCAAAGTCAACGCTTATGCGTTTTCGGACTCTCATCTCTATTACACCACGTCGGAAGCCTTGTGGGCACTCGACCTGACGCCTTAAGTCGACGAAGCTGAAACCATAGAGTTAAAGTTATTAATCTTCTTCCAATGCCTTGAAGACGCTGTCAATCCAAAGTTTTTCCCAAATGCGGTCATTCGATTTGTACCATTGCGAAACGAAAATTTAGTTGTTGGATACGATTCAGGAACACAGAACGCTCGCTTGTCCCGAATGTCGCCAGTCCGTTACTCTTAAATCCATCGACGAGCTGCCCACAAATTGGGCTCTAAAGTGTAAGCCGAAATCAGAATCAGTTACAGACTGCGATTTCCACTTCAGAACTGCTTCAAAAGCTGCTCTGCTACCCTTATCCAGTGCTGTTTTTCGACTTCCGGGGTGTGTTTAATAATGTCATAGAAAGCTGACTAATGGAAAATTAGAACCTCGCTTATGCTTGCTGCATCCTAAAAGATCACCGTTCTCATATGGAAAGCGTTAAAGAGGTAGTTTTGTGAAAGCCAACGAGAAAATGGAGAAACTCGGACCTTTTCTTTTCGATCTGGGAGAGTTAGAGGAGGAGCAGGATTGCAGAGAAAGGAGGCAGATTTAATCAAGAGCGTTAAGGAGAAGTGCAATGCTAATTTTGACCACTTGAAGAAGTATTACATGGCTGTCACGCATTGACTGGTTGAGATCGAGAAAATTCAGTTCATGTAAGGACGCTCGAAAAGGATTTAGGATTATTGGAAGATCAAAATAAGATCATCAAGGAATAACGCTTCGGTTTCAACGCTAAATTGCGTTTTTCAGATGGAGGGATACTTCAGCTAATGGAAGAACGCCCTCGTTCGACCAGATTAACAAGATGGGCTGATGCCTTCTGGTCCACGTACCTCCTAAAGCGCTGAAACGGTTAAAAGGCAGTAAAGTTTAATGTTACAGCTAGTATTTTACACAGAATCATAAGTAAATTGAAGAATATAAAGTGGAACCCGTCGCAAGATATTAAATACAGTATGAACAAAGATTATCGATAAAATGGCGGTGGAGGTAGCGGCATGGAAAGATCCTGCGTAGAAGAGGTTCTGGAGTTGTTTGTTGAGGATATGGCGCTACGTATGTCGGCTATCGAAGGTGCCGCTGTGCTCGCAGCTGAAATCATCAAGTATGCAAAAGTGCACATGAGCAATCGCTCAAACCAACCTTGGATTGTAGAATTTCGCCTTTCCGGCGGCGGAGGTCTGTAGGAACACGGCGGCCCCTGATTGCAGTGTCCATTTCTGATGCGGACCGTGCCGCCGCCGCGGAGTGTGGAGTCCACTGAAGCGACGGAAAGCATCGAAGCGTTGAGATCCATGTTGATCATCGGTCGGTATTGGACGTAACCTTGCGCCGCAGCCATTTGGGCTTGCTGGAGATGCTGCGGCTGGGTGTACACGTCGTAGCTGTTCAGCTCAGCACCCAGTTTTCGTATTTCTTTTAGTGTTTCCAGGAATTCTTAAGATACAAAAACATGTTATCGAAATTTAACAAGGATAATCCCACCTTTGTCGTTCGATGGTGTCGTCATACCACTTCCATCGATCGCTTCTTGGCCATTCAAACTCATGGGTCGTTGAGGGCCTGAGCATGCTTGAGGCGGATTAAGTGTGCTATTGTTGCACACGACGCCAGCGATTCCTTGGGGCGCTGAAGGGGCACGCGGCAGCGGCGGCTTGCCAGCGGTAGCCACAGGCCCGTAATTGAACTGCGTGATGCTCGCACGCTTGGGTCCATCTCCCATGGCCGCCGCCGAGATTGTGTGCGGTCTCGCATAGATGTCCACCGCATCGGAAACGGTTGTGTTCCAGGTGGCCAGCGACGACGTGGGAGAAGGCGTTTGTTGGCTTGAACGGCGTGTAGGCGATCCAAGACGCTGATGCCAGGCGGATCCATCGGCGAAGGACGAGTGGAGGGAGAGGTCATCGAGCAGGTTTGTGATGACGTTGTCGGTGACCGCGTCCCTCGACAGCTCCAGCGCATCTCGGACTTGACGCACGTTGGTGGCCTCCTCGAACAGAGTCAACTGCGCATTCTGGAAGCAATACATCGAACATCTTCAAAAGGACTTGAAACACACCAGCACAGGCACAAGAAGCGAATTGAACCAGAGAAATTGGCTTCGCTGAGCTCGCAGCAGCTCGGTGCAGATTTCACGGTACTCGAGGATTTCGGCATCACGAAACTCCTCCGTCGAGTTCTTCTTCGACACGTGTCGACGCTTCTTGGCGACCTTCTGATGGCGGCGGTCCAAGTCGTGGAGAACTTGCTTGACGTCAGCTCTGCGCCGGTCGTGGTTAACGACCGCTCCGAACTGGTCGCTCAGCGATTTCGCGAGCTGGCGGAAGTATTCTTCGACGCCTCGTTGTCGCATGGAGAATCGGGTCAGGCTTGCGCCGATATCCCGGCTGGCACCTGGAAATGGGAGAATTAGGCAAATCACATTATCGCCAAACGCACCTTTCAAGTTGTTGGCTAAATCAGAAATCGATTGTACGGCCTCAATAAATCCGTTGAACGCAGTCAACATCGTGTTGATCTGCACTGAGAGCTTCAGCGCCTTGTTGTGAACTACGTCGAACGCTCCTGGAAGCGCCTGAAACGAGGAAGGAGTAAACAATTATTGCTCCTCCAAATCGCACCCAAAACTAACCTTCATATCGTGCATGATGATTTGGATTAAAGAGGCCATCGAGGCGACATCCGAGTCGAGGTTCATGATTCCTATATTACTGGTTTTGGTGGTGAACGCCAAGTAACATTCTGAATCGTACAAAAAATCGGTCACCGTTAGCGGAAATTAAACAAAGAGCACGCATGATCATCGATGCAAATCACAACAGGCGGGCAGCGCACGTCGCCCCTCGTTTTTCTGGCTTTCAAATAACCAGGCACACACGTCGGCGAAGGTCCTCCTCGACACGTTGACACGTCTGCCAGGATCAAAGAAAAGCGATTCGTTAAAAGGACACTTGAGGCGCGAGCGCGCCCGAAGGCGGACCTCCAGGACAGCGCGATGAGGTTCTCGGAAAGCGGGATCGGCTCGTAAAAAATTAATCGACGAGCACGAACGTCTGGGCTTTACGGATGCGTTCAAATCACGCGCGGCACTAAAGAGCAGGCGATTTCCTAACGCCGCAAGGCGGATTCGCAGCTTGCAAGCGAGCGAGAGGCGACTTTGCAGCGAAGAGGCGTTTGACCCGTTCTCGTTCGCGCCTGGTTTGCGCTCGGTGCGAGAGCGCTGAGTTTGCGATTTGTCCGGGGAATATACCGTAGCCTTGATTCGTTGGCAGCGGTCGCCTGACTCCGCCCCGGCCGATCTGATCGCGTTGCGCTGCAGAGAGGAGCAGAAGGGTGACGTGGACCGTTCGGCCTTCTCTGAATGGACTGTTTGGCTTAAGAGAGGTCGGTTGTTAGAGTCTCCAACGTGGCCATCTGGAAGACGTCTCGTCTCGGAGACGCCGAACTCATTTTGCCCGGTTTTGTGGCGGTGCGCGGTTGCGACGGCGGTCAGCGGCGTCTGCTTAGTTCGTCTGGTCTGCATCTGTTCTTCGAATCCGCGCCGCTTTCCATTTTCGCTCGTGTTTCTAGTGCTTAGCGGTCGGAATTCGATGCTTTTATTCCAGGAAATTTAAAATGGACGCGCTGAAGTGAAAGCGAAACTGCGAAATGTTGCGATGGAGCGTGCAAGTAAGAAAGCTGCTGACGTGGACGTCTTGTTCGAACAGGAATTCTCTGCGGATTGTGAAAGAAAGCTGACTCCTTGCGCATTCCTTCGATCGAATTTTTGGTTGCGCTGACGGGGCTTCAAGAGTTTCGGTTGGCAAGTGCAAGTGCGAAAACTGCTGACGTGTACTTTTGTAAAACCGAAACCCGTCGCGCATTGAGATTCTAAAAAGAGTGAGCGCCGCTGCTTGCAAAGTGATTCCGCTTGGTTTCAAACCTACATAAAGCTGACGTGGACTTGCTGCGCGCGATCCACCGGTCAGAACCTTTGCCGATCGCATAAATAACCGCATATCCAGACGTGGCTGTTGTCTGGAATGCACTGTTCTGTCTAGAATAACGCTATCCCAAAGACATTTCCGACCGCAACCATTTCGATCAGTTTTCCGGTGACGTGCGGTCGTTTCAAAGACTCGGGGCGGCTATTGCCCACGTGTCCCGCGTTTAGTGGAGCGCTCCTTCGCATATAAGCCGTTTTAGTAAGATTCGATCGGTCTAAAAAGCAGTTCCGAAATTCGGAAGGGTCAAATGCAAATCGCGATAGGTGTGGGCGTCAGGGAGCAGCGAGGAAATCGATGACGTGGGCACCTTTTTCTGCAACGCGCGAGTTATTTCGTGGCGACGGACTGCGTTTTGCGGCAATCGCGCGTTTGCAGAGGTGGCAAATTCGAAATTCGAACCGGCGACTTTTCATGGTTCTGCAAATTCGTTTGGGTTTCGCCACGACGATATTGCAGAACAAACGGTGCGACCACGAGAGAATTTAGTTTTTGTCGTCTGCTCGATCGACTTCCAGTACGTTCATGCTTCTTTCAAGCTCATGCGCGGCAGCGACAATCTCACGCCGAGGTTGTCGCCGGGTGACACGATAATTTTTGGGCAGTTTCTGAGTCGTTTTTGACGGGTTTTCGGGCTGTTTTGCAGCTTCAATCATGATTTCTCATGTTTTTGAAATTTTTGGAGGTGTTTTACATAAGCCGGGGGTGTTCAAATTCAAATTTTGCCTTGTCGCTGTCGTTGTCTTTGTCGCTGTCGTCGCCTAAGTTTGAACACGAGTGTTCAAACTCGTGTCGCCGTCGCCGACGTTGTCGCTGTAGCGCATCAGTTTGAACGAGGCATTCGAAAGCATCTCACTCTTGGATACCATTGCGAGTGTTTGTTTTAGTGCCGTGCTGTCAGCGATGGAAGTGTCGCTCATTTGTGCCACGACACTGCGCGATCACTGTATCTGAATCCTGAGTTTAATTGTGGCAAATTGCTTTCAGATGGTCCGGGTAGACGAAGACGCGATTGCTCTCATTGAGCGAGAGCTCGTTGACCTTCGTGAGCGCGCTGAGCGCGAATACCACGAAACGAGCGACAAGATCACCGGAGTTCTCAACATGCTCCAGTCGCTGAAGCTCGCAGCGGAGAATTGCGAGCTCATCCCGCCGAGGGAGCCGTCGTTCGGAATTGTGGGAGAGGAGCACTCCCACATCGAGAACTCCAACGCCCATGCGGGTCTTCCGCCCTTCAACCACGAGCAGGTATGTATTTATCGTTGTTCTTCTGCTCTAATTAATCCTGCTTCTTCAGAACAACAGTGGTTTCGTCGAGCCGATCCCTCCCATGGAACCGTCCATTGATAATGGCGGAGAAGATCATTCTCAGATTGAGAATTCGACTACTGAGCACGTCGCGACCATCCAGCCTTTGAGTCACGACCAGGTGAGTCTCGAGTGTTTTCAATTTGTGGATAATTGTTGCTCGTCTAGATCAACTACGGATATGGGGAACCTGTGCCCCCGAAGGAACCGTCGGTTGCCAGCGAGCACTCATTCGCCGAGCTCGCTGATGCCCATCACATGGCGGCTTATCCTACTCAGAGCCACGAGCAGGTAAGCATCACTCATATCTGTACTTACAGTTACCCACTGACTTTAGATCAACAATGGCTTCGCCGAGCCCGTGCCGCCCATGGAACCCGTCGACAAGAGCGGAGAGGAACATTCTCAGATTGAGAATTCGATTGCGGAACACGTTGCGACAATCCAGCCTCTCAGTCACGATCAGGTAAGATTTCAGTGTGTGAACGTGCGATTTAACTCGTCCCTTCTTCAGATTAACAATGGCGTCGTCGAAGCTCCCATGCCACCACCACAAGAGTCGCAGAACCCCTCGTTCCAGCAACAGTTCGAAGCGCCTCCCACGTCGCAGCAGCAGCAGCAGCAGTATGGAGCGCCACCAGCCATGCAGCAGCAGCCGCAGGGACTTCCTCCACAATTCGGAGCACCCTGGATGCCTCCGACGTCGCAAGAGCAGGCCGGTACTCCACCTGTGCCACCTCAGCAGCATGGAGCGCCGCCCATGCCTGGCCAGCAGCAGTGCGGAACGTCTCCTCTTATGCAGCCGCAGTCGCAAGGACTTGCTCTCCAGTTCGGAGCGCCACCGATGCCTTCGATGTCCCAGCAACAGGCCGGTGTGCCTTCCATGTTGGCTCCATCCCAGCCATTCGGAGCGCCCCCAATGCCTCCCCAGCAGTTCGGAGCGCCGCCTATGCCGGGACAACAGCAGTTCGGAGGACCTCAAGCGATGCAGCAACCTCCGCAGGGTCTTCCTCCCCAATTTGGAGCGCCCCACATGCCTCCGACGTCGCAGCAGCAGCCCGGTCCACCTCCAACGGCGTCCGCTTCCCAGCAGTACCGAGCTACTCCAATGCCCGCTCAGCAGCAGTTCGGAGCGCCACCGATGCCTCCCACGTCGCAGCAGCAACCTGGCCCACCTCCATCGGCGTCTCCATCTCAGCAGTTCGGAGGACCTCCGATGCCTCACCAGCAGTTCGGAGCGCCGCCAATGCCAGGGCAGCAGCAGTTCGGAGGACCTCCAGCAATGCAACAACCTCCGCAGGGACTTCCTCCTCAGTTCGGAGCGCCGCCGATGCCAGGCCATCAGCAGTTTGGAGCGCCTCCTCCGATGCAACACCAGCAGCCGCAGGGACCTCCTCAGTTCGGAGCGCCGTCGATGCCACCGACGTCTCAGCAACAGGCGCCTCCCATGACGCCTCTTTCCCATCAATACCGAGCATCTCCAGTGCCCGGCCAGCAGCAGCAGTTTGGAGCGCCGCCAATGCCTGGTCAGCAGCAGTTCGGTGGACCTCAAACGATGCAGCAACCGCCGCAGGGACTTCCTCCTCAGTTCGGAGCGCCTCCCATGGCTCCGACGTCGCAGCAGCAGCCCGGCCCACCTTCATCGGCGACTCCTACTCCCCAGCAGTACCGAGCATCCCCAATGCCCGGTCAGCAGCAGTTCGGCATGCCAGGACAGCAGCAGTTCGGAGGCCCCCAGCGATGCAGCAGCAGGGACTTCCTCCCCAGTTCGCGCCGCCTCCAATGATGCCTGCTCCGAAGGGAAGCGGTAACCCCTTCGCCAGACCCCGTTAATCGCTGGCCAGGAGTCAAGTTCATTAAATATAACTTATTGTCCTCTTTATGCAAATGTTAAGGTAAAATTTTTAATGTGTGTAACGTAATAATAACAACAATGCAGATCAACAATCAAAAATCTAGCCATTTTTGAAAATACTCACAGGTTTCGGGGGAGACAACGTGGTTGGGGCGACATTCGGCGATGAGCGGGCAGTGGATGCAGGGCGAGTTCGCGAGGAACGTGAGGGGCTTCGCGGCGTAGATGGCGCGGTAGCTGCCGTCGGTACGCCGCTCCAGATGACCGTCGAGGACGGCGACGTTCAGGACGGATTCGACGTCTAGGACGGTCAACTCCACCTTGCTGACGCCCTTCGAGCGGATGTAGGTGGCGATCTCTTCCGATCGAACGAAGGAGGCCTCGCGTTGCGCTAGCGGATCTCCGGGGTGCTTGTCTTCCGCCATCTTCCGCCGTGCCTGAAATCGAGATATTTTAGGATCGTAGGAGCGTAGAAAATCGACCTTGAGAAAGGATGAGGAGACTTGCACGAGCATCTCGACGAATTGCGAGTCGATCTGCTGATCTGAGAAGAACGCGCCGCCGGTCAGCGATTCGTCCGGCTGGATGTCGAACAGCATGTAACATTTCCTCGTGTTTCCGACGGTTTTCACGGATTTGATCGACTTCTGCTTCTCCATGGCCTTCAGCAGCCGCGTCAGCTGCATCTGCGGCAATCCCGTCCGTTCTCTGAGATCGCGGATCCAGATTCCGGCGCTATCCGCATCTGCGATCGCTTCATAAACCTAGAATTCAGAACTCTAGCACCAATCTTTGCTGCTTATCGCCTACCGCCTGTTCTTCTGCACTTTGGAACCGCTGGGACGTTTGCTTCTTGAGTCGTAGAATAAACTTCCCTCTGAGGCCGTTGATCATGTCGATCTTGTGTGCCGCGAGGAGTCGATTGATGCCCTGAACGCGTTCCTCCGAGGTGTAAACGCCCTCTGTAAGCTTCGCCAGTTCTACGTCGCTGATGCTCTCTGAGCGCTGGACGAGCGTCAGGATTTCGATGTCCGGCTGACGGTCGATGCCTTCGGTAACGATTTCCATCGGCGCGATCTCTTCATCCTGTATTTCTTGTTTAATGAAGCCTTCTGAATACATAGCCACGACCTGGAAAGAGAAGCGAATCAGAATATATAGGCACTAGCAGCTCGAAATTGCCATGACACGCTCAAATCAGCAAGGCAAATCAAGAAAGCCCTGAAAGCATCAGCAACAGATAATGACGCTTAAACGATTGCTCTCAATGACGAGGCAATTTATCTGAGAAGAAGCGCTAAAATCACTCGAAACTAAGCAAAACATGACCCAAAACAGTCAGAATGAGCTGGACGGCGTGGTATTACACAGCTGGTCATCGATTTTCTAACTCGAAAACGCCAAATTCCACTTTGCAAAAATGGCAAAAACAGAACAAAGCCACAAAGCAATTTCTCGTCGCATCGCTTCCGAACTTTCCCACTGGTCCCGTCACGGAGTTTGAAAATTTGCTTTCGATGTTGCACAACGTTTGGCTGACGGACGCGTCTGTCACCAAGTTTTCAAATCACGCTTTCGAAATGCTGAAGAACGTTTTCCGCCTCAATTCGCGTCGGCTGCTGCGCCTCTCCGGTCCGGATACGGAGAATTTCCTTCAGGGTATCATTTCTAAGGATATCAGGTATGTTGGGATGTGATTCGCGGGTTTTAAGGGGTCCAAGAAGTTGCTGAAAAGTTTCTCGCCGCTTTCCGGCTTTTTCACGGGTTTCCTTTAATTCTTGCTCACCCTCTGAATTTTAGAACGTGCGAGCCGAACAACGCCGTGTACTCCTTCCTCTTTTCTAACAAAGGCCGAATCCAGCACGATCTCTTCATCTACAAGGAACCCTCGTGTTCGTTCCTCATCGAATGCGACGCCGAGTCGATCCCGAAACTGAAGAAAACGTTCCTGTTCTACAGACTCCGCAAGAAGGTTCAAATCGACGAAATCGACGACAAAATCTACTTCTCCACGCCGTCCATCGATTCTCCGAGCAAATCTCTGCTCACCGTCGAAGACCCCCGCGTTCCTGGGTTCGGATTCCGGAGTATCGTCCCAGCTGAAGCCGATCTCGTCCCCAGCCACGAAGACGGATACCTGAAACGCCGCTTGGAGTGGGGCCTTGCGGAAGGATCGAGCGAATGTGGCGACCAGCTGCCGTTCAACATGAACGGAGATCTCGTGAACGCCGTGAGCCTGGACAAGGGCTGCTACGTAGGCCAGGAGCTCACGGCGAGGACGTTCCACACCGGAATCATCCGCCGTCGTGTTTTGCCCTTTAAGGCGAACGAGAATGTGCCGGAAGAGGGGCCGAAGGAGATTTTGGATACCGAAGGAGTACGAAGAGGAAAGGTGATCGCCACCCACGAGAATCTCGGATTGGCGCTGTGTTCCTTGGACAACGTCGATTCGAAGCTCTTCATCGACAACGCGGAGATCAAGCTCTCCGTCCCGAGCTGGTGGCCCCAAAATCGCAGATAGATGTATAGCGTAGTGACTTATAGGGATATTTAATAAATATGTCGGTATTGGACAGTTTATGCTGTATTCTGTGGTTCTATCCACACTATTCTTACCTTCTTTGTACGTTATTTCCGTGTTGAAGGATACGACCGCGTCAGTTTTCAGATGTCGAGCAAACATCTTCGCAAGCTGCTTCAAGAGAAGGAAGAGAACGAGCTTCCTGGAGCTGGCGAATCCGTAAGCGCTTAAAGTCTCAATTTCGATTCTTCATATGATCAATTTAGGCTTCCGAAAGCGAGGAGGAAGACGAGAAGCCGGTTCGCTCGGCGCCCGTGAATCGCTTTGCGGCTCTCGGCTTGGTCCACGACGACGAAGACGAGGAAGAGGACGAGCCACAAGAGGTCGTCCCGAAGCCCAGCGCTCCGTCGAACCCGTCGAAAACGGACAAAAAGAAGAAGAAAAAGGCGAACAAGAAGAACCGCAAGAAGGAAAGTGATAAGAAGGTTGAAGAGGACGTTGAAGAGAATGCGGAAGAAGCCTCAGCGGAGGTCGGAAGGCAGCAGTTGTACGCGAAGTACCTCGTCGTGGACGCCAAGGATGTGAATCCGGAGAACGAGATGAAGCGGCTACTCGGAAAGGCGTTCGGAGCAGCGCCGACCGCGAATTCAAAGCGCAGGAACGCCACCTTTGTCCCCGGAAGGATCGTCAAGGCGAAGCCGACATGGCCTCCGGTCGGCTCCGGACTGAGCTCGGAGATCGTGAAGAAGGAGGGCGACGTGACGTGGTTCAAGTTCACCCATAACGCCGCGTATCGCAACCTCCAGCAGCTGTTCTGGGCCGGCGAGAAGTCCTACGATCACGGACTCATTCAGGTACGGACAGGACAATCCTCTTATGAAATTCATGTGAATTGTGTAGACGATCATGGAGCAAAACCCATATCACTTGGATTCGCTCCTCGTGATGGCCAACATGATGCGAGTTCAAGAAGATGTCCAAGTGGCACGCGACCTCATCGGTAAGCGATTTATTATATTATATACACACCCTATATGCTTATTCGGACTTGGGCGCGGCTTCCTTGGTGTCGCGGAGCAATTCTTGGTCGTAGAGGTGCTCGCCGAGTCCTTCTCCGACGCGACGAAGTTGGTTATAGCGTCGCGCCATCTGCTCGATCTCTTCCACCTGCTCACGGAGGTAGAATTCTTCCAGGAAGTTGGTGCAATCGGGGTCGTTCTTCTCTCCGGCGACCTGATGAAGCTCCAGAAGCGCCTTGTTGTTGGCGCGTTCGAGCTCCAGCGCGGACTTGAACGCCGACTGAAGGTTCTTCCACTCGTCCTGGGCGGGTTTCTGCAAGAGCAAATTTTGGATATCCATTACACATTTATGCTGCCTACCGTGACGTTGTTGAGGACGACACGACCTCCGCGCTTCAACTGGTAGTCCATCAGCTTCTGGGCATGTTGGCGCTCCTCATAGGACTGCTTGAGGAAGAACGCGTGGGCTCCTTGCATTGCGACCTCGACGCGACCGAAATGGTTGGCCTAAAGCTGAATTAAGATCGAAATTGGGCAGGGAATCAGCTTACCATGGCGAGATAAGTGTAGCTGGCGAGGAGCTCGTTGTTGATCTGGCTGTTAATGGCGTCTTCGAGCTCTGGCTGGAAGTTCTGGCGGGCACTTGCGGGAGCCATCTTGGGAGCACAACCGGTCGCGGTCAGTGTCGGGTGGCAAGTGGCGGATTTATAGACAAGGTGGCTTTAGAAAGCACGGAATAGACGTAGACGTGAACGGCGGTCTGAGTCTGAAAGGAGAACGTCTAAAAGCACGAGGATTCAGAGACCGAAAATTGACGTGATGGGGAAACCTTGTGATCAAAGTTGTTTACCAAAAATCCAAGGCGCCCGTTGTTTTTCCTCCCTCGCCGCGCTGCTGTTTACGATGCTGTAAGAGATCTAACTGCAAAGTACACGTTTCCTAATGTGCCTATTTTTAGAACGGGGCGTTTACGCTTGCGACATGTCCACGAATGCTCCGTTTTTCGTGTTCGAACCGAACCATCGCCTCTCCTACTACCAGCGCGAGAACCGCTCGTTCTTCCTGCTCCTCCACCGGCATATGCGAAATGCTGCCGATCGCCGGTGCTTCTTCACGGCGTTGCAGCTCTGCAAGTTGATCCTGATGAAGGATCCCGACAGCGACTGCCTTGGAACTCTGCTGGAGATTGACACTCGAGCTCTGAGGGCGAAGGAGTACGAGTATCTTGTGGACTTGTACTGTAATTTGAAGGTGAGCATCGGGTTCTGGTTGTCAGAGTTCAATAATCATGTTCTAGCACAAGAACTTGGACTTGCTGCCGAACTTTGTTTACTCGGTGGCTCTGGCGTACTTCAAGATGGGCGAAGGATTCGAGGAGTTGGCTTCCACAGCGGTGAGTTCTAAGGAGAGGCCTTGTAGAGTGTATGGGCGACCGATTTTAATCTTGGCTTGAGCTGTTGGTGCTCAGCTTCCCAGATTCTAAGCGTTACGGTGTGTTTTAACCCCCATTTTCCAGCTCCAAAACGCTCTTCTACGCTTCCCGACGGTCCTGATGCAGATCTTGGACAAGATCAGCGTGCAGCCCGACAAGAGTATCGACAACAACATGGAGATGAACGCCTTCGCCCACGACAAAACGTCACTAGGATTCCAGATGCTCACGCAGATTTACGTCCACCACAGCCACGAGCTCTGGAAGGAGCCCGAAGTTCTCCAGTGGCTCGAAAAGGAGACCTCGGCATTTGTGCCGAAGCTAATGGGCGAGCTCAAGAAGGAGTTCTTGGCGGAGAAGGAAGCGTAGGTGATTCTTTTAAGTGTGCTCTCTAAGATTGACCCTTAAGGTGCCTCAAGCGGTACGCCGGCACTCCCCGAACGTCCTCCGTCACGCCGTGATCTACGAGATCGTGGCCAGCGGAGAACGAATCATCACTGATCCCGTTTCGCCCTCTCCGAAGCTGACTCTCGAGGATTATTCGATGGAGATCATGCCCCAAGAATTGGAGGTCCCGGGGGTCCACGAGGGAGTCGTTGCAGGATTCCTCAACTCTCTGCTACCCAACTACGATGGGGTAAGGATTGTTTATTCCACCCGTATTCACGTAACACAGATCGTCGTGGGTCCGCTAGAACGGCATGATACTCGGCTTCACAAATTCGAACATCAACACGAGAGCGCTCATCGTGAGGCAGTAGAGGAACACGGCTAGAACGGCGTGAGGCCTAAATCGGAAAATATTAGGTCGTTCTAAGGTTCATGGAATGGATTCGATGTCCTGTAAAGGCAGAGATCTTAACTTACGTTTTGAGCGTAACAGATTCCGTCACCATCAAGTGACTTTTGGCCTCAGCGTGGTCCTCGGAGAATTCTAAAACGCGATTTTAAGTTATAAAGTTGATCAATAGAGATTTCCTTACCTACAGTACGCCTCGAATTGAACATGTTTCAGACCGAATCGCTCGCGGATCAGCTGGACGCTCTGCTGGCGCTCGGAAACGAAGCGTTCGTGGATGTGCTGCGAGGAATCGGACGCGCCGTGGGAAATATCACGCCAGGATCCGGCCAAGCGGGAGGTGAACAGGGCGAAGGCGAGGACGGTCGACAAGAGGAACAACGCGACAATTAACAACGGCCGCTTTGCGCAAGTACAAGTGAGTTTATTTGTTTGAATTTGACGGCGATGTGGAGGACTCGTGCACCGGCGAAGACGGGAAAGGTGGAGACATCACATTGAGCACATCTACAAACTTAGCGCTAGGAATCCTCGCCTGAAATAGGTTTAATGGAAGGAAGCAGAGGAGAGAAGCTAAGAGGTTACGTAGCGGGGCACACGAGACCCGAATAATTTGTGTCGGAGCAGTTTTGTGTCTAAGAACGACCATCGAGACATGAGTTGTTGTCGCGCTTCAAATGAAGCAGAAACTCATGTCTGGAATGAAATTGACCACGTGCAAAATCCAAAATTCCATGAGCACAGCTGGATATTGACTTATTAACCACGAATATGTGTCCTAGACGTAGACACGTCCCTTCCAGACGTCTTAAAACGCTTTCTGCCGCACTTCGTTAGGGAAGCGCTATGAAGTTATGGACGGTGATGTCCTCGCACTCCCACTTTAGCCTAAAAAACTCGAAGTCTTCTACTGTCCCAATTTAACGATCTTCCATGAATGCTTAATCACGTGCAATCTTATTTCAGGAGTTTCAGAGAAGAATTTATTCCGCGTCACTTTGACTTATCCGGGTTTATTTCGTTAAATAAATAAGAAGACACCTAAGGAGAATGGAGCAGAAACGAGTTGTCCTACAATGTTTGTCCAAGTTTTAAAGGGGATTCCAGGAAAAAAGAAGGCGAAGAACAGAGGAGAGAGGATTAGGGAGTGAGCGAAGACGGCTGCTTAGCCGGCGGAACGATTCGTCTCTAGGGGCGGCGTTGCGCAGACGGCAGAGGGAGGCGTGGCGCGGGCCGAATACGCGCCTTTGGACAGGTAATCAATTAGCCGCTCTTGTTCCAACGACACCTCCACGCCGGGGACATTAAACGGCGCTGGCACGTCAGAGGGCAAATAGAAGCTGGGAAAGGGCCGAGGGCTAATTGAGGGTGCGGGGCTCTAATCGAGGGTTTCAGATCGATTATAGATTGAAGCAATATTGTTTGCTCTGCTCAGAAGAAACGGGCGAATTGGGGTTATTGGTGATGGTGGGCGACGGCTTCTTCTCCTCGCTACTTAACAGCGTCTTCCCTGAGTGAATATTCATGCAAGGTGATGTCACAATATGCAGGAAATTCTCGCGGAGGCTTAATGGGGTTCATTTTGCGGATTCATGAAAAATCTTGACGGATACGATATGTTTCTTGCTTAGGAATGTGAGAGATTCCATCATGATTCAGAACCGACCGATTCGAGTTTCAGAGAACGAAAAATGGAAATTCGAGACGCAGGTGAATCCATCGTCTGGCAAACCTTGTTTACCGTCTCTAGACACATCAGGAGGCTTTGTCTATGTCTTCAAAGAACCGCTTTGTAAGGTGAACCAACAACAGTACACGAATCTGAGGATTCGCACGGAGTTAATTACGGTAGCTTGGTATTGTGCTGTTTTTCGCACGCTGCTGGTCTTCAATTTTAATCTTCTTAGCACGGGAATCCCACGCTTCAGACGGCGTCGGGATTCGCGGTGATTATTCCGCATTTAGAGCGAAAACAAGGAAAACAGGGGTCGCAGATTTACCCGAAAGCCGGATTTGAAAGATAATCGAGTTTCGAGGGCGCTTCAAAGCACTTAACCACTTAACTTGAGCAGACGGAGGAGATGACACGAGGAGACGTGCTTCTGAAGTTTTTTTGCTGAGAAAACTGAATTATGCGTCATAAAGGATCTGCAAGACTTAAGAGGCGGCCTCACTCTGTGCTCCTGACAAATTCTGTGACCGCTCTGGACTGCTCATGACCTAACGCTGACTCAGGCTCCCGCCCCACATCCCTTGAACGCAGATAAAACGGATCACTGTATCGTCGTTCTTGCAAAACGCGATTTTTGAAAATGGGCGGAGCGGCGATTTTGGAGAGATCTTCGCCTCTTTTGCTTTCTGTTTCGCTTTCTCCTAGCTTCTGTCGATGTTTCTCTTGTTCTGGACGTTTGCCTCCTCTTTAACATTATCTAAACCTCTTCTTTAGGTCTTTTATTCGGACTTGCTCGACCATACACAAACTCCTTCGTTTACCGTAACCCTTTGCGACGATCCCGACTTCGCCATCATTTGATTCAAGGCAGGGCCGCCTTATGAGGACATCGCGTTCAAGATAGTGAATCGCGAGTGGGACACAATTCCGAAGAGTGGCTACAAGTGCCAGTTCCATAATGGGGTCTTCGAGTTTTGGTTCTATTTCAAGCGTCTTCGTTATCGCCTTTAGGCCAATGTAAATAAAGTATTGCTTACTGTAACTGTTCTGGCTGTTGAAGATGAAGCCATAAATTAAAAAGGACAGAAAAAGATCACATGCCCAAGGAAATTGCGGAAGGCGTGGCGAGCACCTTTGGACAGGTACAACTCAATAAGCCACTGGTTCCCATGACACCTACACGCTAAGGAAAGGGCAAATGGAAGCCGAGAAAGGGCCGAGGGCTAATTGAGGGTGCGGGGCTCTAATCAAGGGATTCAGATCGATTGGATTGGAGCAAGGTTGTTTGCTCTGCGCGAAAGAAGCGGGCGAATTGGGGTTATTGGTGGTGGTGGGTGACGGCTTCCTCCCCTCGCTACTTAACGGCGTCTTCCCTGAGTGAATATTCATGCGAGGTGATGTCACAATATGCAGGAAATTCTCGCGGAGGCTTAATGGAAGGCTGTTGTTTTGTCGTTCATGGAATAGCATTTCAGTGGATACGGTATTTATGTTATGGCTGCTTAGAACTTGTCTTTAGGCTTTTAATTGTGGTCGTTTCCGTTTTGCGGTCTGGTCACACCTGTTCCAAACAAAGCTCACTCGTTCGTGCTGCCACTCTCTTTGTCCGTGATCCGCTCGTTGATTCATTTCCCTAAAGAGAATCCATTATTCAGGCGTGAAGAACAGCAAAGTTACCCGAACGCTAGATTTATATCCAGACCGGTTAATCAGCTTTAGAATACGCGTTTGGGATCAACGCGGACGTGTTTTTGTCCAGAGGATTAGTCCCTATTCTTGGTTACCTTGTCAAACCTTGTTTTTGTCAAACTCGGCGGGTGTCTTTGTGTTAGATAAGAGAAGAGTGACCTGTGTATACGGTATGTCACTGTCTTTTAACGCTTACCTATAGAAGAAGCTTGGAGGTCTTGTATAATCTTACTCGGCCACTTGACTCTGTTGATGTGTTGTTCTCCGATCCTTCTTGTCTTATCTTAGCAAGGTTTCGAGATTACTAGCATCTAACACTTTCTATTGGCACGTTCCTTATCTCCGCGTTCTCCTGTCGCCCTATTAGGAGTATTCTAATTCACTCATGGCACCAACGGTCGGTAATCCCTCCTTCCCTCCTCTTGGCGAGTTCATCGAATCGATTCCGCGATGAGTCAACCTCGTTCTGCGGCTGCACAGTCACTAGTGGTCGTCGGTCGGTCGGTCGGCTGTCGTCGTCGCTTGTCACTCGGGTGGCAGCGACCGCTTCTCCTCCTCCTTAGCTCAACTAGTGCCATCCGCGTCCTGCCGAATTGACCTTTCGCGTGGTCCCGCGAAGAATTCTTCTCTCTCCCGCATCCATCCGCCGTCCATCGGCGCCCACAAACCGGCGAACCGCCCGGGGTCGCCGGTGTTTGGGCGACCAAAAAACACGATGCGAAGCTTCGCATCGGAAGGAGAAACGCTTCTCGTAGTTCAGATCCGCGTCGACGCAGTCGACTTCGTTGTCGTTGGCCTGCACGCCGTTGCGGCGCTGCGAGAGGACCGCGCCGACAAAAATGCGACTGCACAGCGGCCGACGCCTCTCTTCTTTGTCGTCGAGTTATTTTGCATCTCTACCGACCGACCGAAAGACGTGGTGCCGACGCCTAACCGAACAACAGAACCCATTCCGCTGCTTTTTCCAGCGTTTTTCCGAGCACTGAATAATCTATTTATAGCGCGAGTTGAACTTTGCATTCAATATTCACGTGGAATAAACCGGAAATGATTTCAGAGATCTAAAAGGCTCCGAACTATGGCGGACGAGGAGAAGAAGCCCGCCGAGGAAGAAACTCCGGTCGCGCCCGTCGACGAGGCGCCGAAGCCGGAAACTTCGACCGAGGAGGCGAAGAACGAGGAAGCGGAGGAGCAGAAACCCGTAGAAGAAGAGGAGAAGGCTGTAGAAAAAGAACAGAAGGCGCAGGAGCCGGCGAAAGCTGAAGAATCCGAAGCCAAAGAACCTTTACCCACTCTTCCCCAAGCGTCCCAATCTTCGAAGGCTCCTGAACCTTCAAAAGAAGCCGAACCTGAAGCCGAGAAGCCAGCTGAAACTCCGGCCGTCGCAGCAAAACTCGAGGAAACCCCGAAGTGCAACCCGAGGAGCCCATGGAGGCAGCGGCAACGTCTTCGAGCAACGAAGTCGAAAAGCTAGCCGAAGAAGTCGCGGAGAAGGTCGAAGTTTCGGAATCCAAGGCCGAAGCTGAAAATGATGACGAAGGAGCCAACGAAGCCGTAGAAGACGAAGGCGACAAGGACGAAGACGAGATTGAGTCCAGTCCTGCGTATATTCCCAAATCTGGCAATTACTACATGCACGACTCCCGAAGCATGGAAGCGGACGACGAGGAGGACGATAAGAAGGGAAAAAGCCGGGCAGATGGCGCGTGGAGCCACGATCGCTTTAACGAGAAGTTCCAGAGGCCGAAGACTTCGCAGGTATCTTGATTTGCATACTGAAATCCGAATAATCTCTGGCATGCTGATTTGCATATATCAAAGTCTGGAAGACATTTATTCTGATTTGAATTGTTCTGTTATCTGAAATTCTTAATTATGAGTCATGCGGAGGTGGATCGCTGTCTCCCGTTTTGTTAGACCAAAGGCTTCCCTCAACCCATTCCCAACCTTACTTAAACGATTCTTTATCCCAAATCGTTCCAGGAACTGATCAGCAAGTACGGTTTCAACATCCGAGGCGAAGGCGACGCCGTCGAGAACAGCAAACCCGCCAAAGAGTCGAAAACCGCCGCCGTTCCGAGGAAAGCCCGCGGGGTTCCCGTCGCCACTCGGGGAACCCCCGCAGCCACCAGAGGCGCCGCTCGCCGCGGCGCTGCCGTCCCGAAGCGCGTCACCCCCACTACGCGGGGAAACGCTCCACGTGAACGAGGTAAGAATACAACAACAATTTTCAATGAACATTTAACACATACTACGTCGAAGATAAAGAGTAATAGATCAGAAAGATGAGTAAAACGAATGTAATATTGCTGAGTTTCAGTTTCACAGCAAGATGAAACGACAAGAGTACCAGCGGAAAAGACGAGTCCTCGACCAAGCGGAAGAGGAGGTAGAATTGCGACTGGTCGTGGATCCATCACCAGCGGACGTCAACAGCACCATCGGGAAGAGCAGCAGCGTCCAGCGGAGACCTATAACAACAATGGTCGTCAGTTTGTCAATTCAAGGCGCGGTCGAGGTTCTACTGTAGCTCCAGCGAACACTCGTGAAGCGCCTCGCCGATTCCCTAACCCTCAAGCGCCACCTTTCAACGCCTCTGTGCCTAGCGGCCGTGGACGTGGCAACTTCCGAACCACGTACACGAACTCGATGAACGGCCGGAACGGAGGCTCGGAAGGTCGCGGAGGTCGAGGCGGCCGGGGAGGCGGAAATCGCCGCTCCGACTACCACAACTCCAACTACCAGCAGGCGGGAGGCAACCAGCGCTACCAGCAAGCCCATCCTCGCCAGCCAACCGATATCGTTTACTTCGATCCCAACCAGCAAGTGCATTCGCAAAGACAACCTCCTCCACAACGCGAGAAGAAGCGTTTGGAAATCGTATCTCCCGAACAATCACAAGATTGATTTTGTTTTGTTTTCGTTTTGTTTCCGTCGTGAATATTTCCTAATTAATAATAAATTAATTTAAGCAACTCACACTAAAGCTCAAGTCCCAACATATGATCGTTCGCGGGGCTTCCTCCGGTGGGGGTCAGGAGCTGCGGGGTTCCGGGCTCCTCGCTGTGCGGACCCTCGAGCATCATCAGTCGGTTGTGTCGATCAATCGGTTCGAATTGATTGTTTCCGTCAAAATCATAGTCGTAGTCCAACGAGTTCCAGGTGTTCCCGATCTGATCCCGGCAATTGTCGATTTGCCTGTCTATCCCAGTGAGGTATTCGTTCAGATCGTCGATATCGGCCAAGTTCGAGAGGTTTGGATCACCGTTCGTGTAGGTCACGAGGCCGTTGTTGTCTTGAGCCGGGAGTCCCTGACGGATCTCCTGAGGTACGATGACTTCAGTGAACTGTTGGGGCTGTTGCTGTTGGTACTGCGCAGGAGCCTGGTACTGGGCCGCTGAAGGCATCTGAGGTGGCATTTGGTTGACGACGGCGCTAGGAGGTCGAGTGCGCACGGGATTCACCACTTGAGGGTTTACGCAATTCACCGACGTGACAGGAATCTCCTCGACGGCGGGTCCGAAGTCCTGGCAGGTGTTCTGAAGTTCCTCCGGGATCGCGACTTGCGGGAAGTTAGATCGGTAGAATCCGTACTGATTGTTGTTCCCTTGCCTTGAGGATGAAGGCCAGGGAGGACTGCTTGGGGACATAGGGCACTCCTTCTGCAATCGCTCCAAAATCTGAAGTTTCTTAAGCCAAATTAATCACTGCTCCAGGGCGTGGGTTTAGCTTACATCGGTGATACTGGAGCTGTCCATCGAAGAGCTGCTGCTGCTAGGTCCCATGCTGGACGTCCTGCGCTGCTTCGGAGGAGTCGTTTCTTCGATGGCCAGCAGCGGGCGCTTCGCCAGGCGCTTTCCGGGGTTCGAAGGGTTCACCAGGGCGACGAGGAATTGGACTAGTTTGTTGACGATCTGCTCTTGCTTCTGGTGCTTCTTTCTAATCGTCGCGACTTCGGTCCAAAGAGTTTCGTTTTGCCTGAATGTAATTCAATTAAGAAATGCAAATATATTTAGGCGCTTACTCGTTCAAAATCGACATCCGCTCATTCATCTTGTTCTGCTTGTCGCGCAGCTGTCGGACTTCTTGAAGTACCGCGCTCAGATCGCGCGCCGGCACCTTCACCATGGCCGAACCCGAGGTCGAGCCCTTGTTGACGACTTCTTCTGGAGGAGCTTGCTCCTTCTGCTTTCCCGACGACTTGCGTTTGATGAATCTTAAATATTCTGGCTTTCCCCGGATGAAGTATGGATGGGAGAATTCCAGCTGGTCTTCGTAGTTGCGGCCGGTGACTCCGGACCGTTCCAGCGGCGTCATCTTGCGGAACCCATACATGTTGAGTTGTCGCACGAGGCTGTTCAGGTTGCTATGCTTGAAATAGCGTGGGAGCACGTTCTTCGAGAACTGGAATTGGTCCAGGATGTGGAAAGAGAATCCACTCTGCAAACAAAAGAATAAGATCAATTTGACAGAATTCCAAGACTTACATCGTCCCAGCAGACCACGCCGCTGTTCTCCGGGTTCTCGAGGATCGTCCACATCTTGCTCAGAAAGACCGGGATGCGATCTTCCGTGTACGTCACCTGATTCTCGTCCATATTTAAGCTTCTCTGAAAAACAGTGAACACAATGAGAATACGGAAATGTTTAGAAGGAAGCGAAAGCGCACGAAACGAAGCAACGACAATTCTAAAACGATGATTTCGTCAGCCAATCGTCCCCGCAATTCAAATAAGCAAGCAAAAGACGTTGTTCTGATCGAAAATTGATTCAATCGCACACCTGATGCTTCAGATATCACAGATGACAGATCCAAGATCCACATAAGCAGATTCAAATAGCGGCTCAGAAAGAACTGTGCGGGAAATCATTAAGACGCGGTGACTTAAAAACGGGGAATCCTTTGTTTGATTACAGTCGGCCACGCCCACCTCGGGAAGGGACGTCGTGTAAAGAGTCGAACCTCAGCTAAAAGAACGCCGTTTGTAGGAGAAAGGCCGTCGTTAGCGTCGACGAAGCAGGCGAGAAGCGTGGAAACACGCCGTGAATCGATGAATTACGGCTGCGAAATGGCGTCGAAGCATGATTTCTGGTCGCGGGATCTTCAAGGATAATCTGGAGATTCGCATAGTTGCCTTGAAGGAACGTTAAGCAATGATTGGCGTGGGAAGTAGACTCGAAGACCTGGAATGGAGCGAAAGAAGAATAAAGAATAATAAAGTAGAGAAATCGACCCGTTCTGACGCAAATTTCGCGGGATTGATTCAAAATATCGCTGGAGATGACGTCAGAGAATTTCCCTGCTTTTCGGAGTCACGATGTCCCAAAGTAGCCGAGGAACGCTGCTTATCGCCGATCCCCCGCAGCCACCCGAAGATCGACTGATCGGAGCCGCGCTGCAGACTGAAAACAACTTTTAAATCGCGGCCGCCGTCTGCGCGACGACTTTCAAAGTCTGTCTGGGTCTCGAAGCGACAACATTGCAGATGTGAACGGCGGCAAGCGAAATTTGCAAATCGCCGGGAGCGAGAGACGCGTTTGCAACTTGCGGGGGGCGGGAGACGCCCCGATTCGGGTTTTGTCATCTCCTGAGAGCGCAGCGTAGGACGGAGATGTTCTGTGCGCCAAGGACGCCGATTTGGAACGAAAGCGGAATTTTGATTTCGAAGGAGCGACGAATTGGCTGCGAATTTCGGCGCCAAATACGCGATGTTTTGATGTCCTAAAGGTGGTATTGGATGTGTTTTAGATCGCGTCTCTGATTGATTTCAAAGCTCGTTGCACGTCTGCTTGTATAGGTGTCACGAACCCTTTGCAGAGAAGCCAGGGCAAACTCTCGCTGGCACATCGTTCGGACAGATTTATGCTGAAGAAGGATGTCTGGACGCTCTGGTGTCGCGACTTTATCACAAAGAAGTCGGAGCGATCGACTTCGTTGACTTCACTCACTTGGGTGTCGTGTAATCCTATCTAATCGCATCAACCTAACTTGACTCATGTCGTGTCTATTTTCGCGCTCTTATTCATAGCCTCATCCTTATCATATCCCCTTTTCCAGAGCGGCATGGCACAGGACAGCGCCCAACGTCATTCGATAACCCTGAAGGGGTCCGCCGTTGCAGTGAAAGAGTTCTTCTGTAAGTCTCTCTTCCATCTGATTCGCATTAATCGCCTCTATTTGCAGTCTACGGGATCAATAGTATCCTCTTCCAGCGCGGCATCTACCCGTCGGACACGTTCAAGCGAGAGAAGAAGTACGGCTTAACGTGCCTGGTCACAAGCGACCCTCGCGTGGACTCCTTCTTAGCGCCGATGCTGGCGCAGGTCGAAAGTAAGTCGATTCCATTTTCCTGTATGTTTTCTAAGCGTGCTTTTGGACAGAATGGCTGGCCAACAAACAGCTGAAGAAGCTGGTCTTGGTTATCTTCGAAGTGGACACCAAGGAGGTCCTGGAGCGGTGGCAGTTCGACATTTCCACGGACGCGGAGGCGGAGAACACCGTGCCGACGGGCGACCGGCAGACCGACCAAGAGAAGGTGCGCAAGGGGATGGCGGACGTCATCCGGCAGATCACCGCATCGGTGACGTTCCTGCCCCTCCTGGAGAAGGCCTGCTCCTTCGACGTGCTCATCTACACCTTCAAGGACACCGACATCCCGCAGCACTGGAACGAATCGGACGCCTGCCTCGTCAAGGGAGGCGAAGAGGTCCAGCTGCGCTCGTTCAACACCGGAGTCCACGACGTGAAGGCCAAAGTCTCGTACAAGACGGACTTTTAGGCCGAGAAGAGGCCCCAACGAAGTTCCTGGCGGGTATGTCCTTGAGGACCACATATTTGTAACATTTTGTAATATCTTGTCCATATTGTGTGAATGCTTTGACGAATAAAAAATCGTGCATTATTGTTGTACTGTGCGGGTCGGGCGGCGGGAGAGCGACGTTTGTAACAGCGTTGGACGACGGCTCGTCTGATATTGATTAGATCGACAGGGAATGCACGGTAAAGCTGTCCTTAGGAGGACAGGGAGATTTCGTAATCGGAGGCTTGTCTGTGGGACACAGAACCGTCGGAAACAAAGGTCTGGATTGGCGGTCATTTAGCTTTCGAGCGAACGATCTAGTCGGCAGGGTTTCGCACATACTCTGAAAACGTTCTAAGCGTCACAAATGCACTCAAGGATCATAGATCAATCGCTGACTTTCTTGGAATGGTTCCTGACTAACCCCTTTTCCCACTTACAGATATCCTGGCCATGAGAACGGCGCAAATCGGCGCAATTTACAGCAGCACCCGCGGACGTAAGTGCACCCATGATTCACGCAATCACCGAAGGAAAACGGTCTACGGTATTAGCAGCAAGCGAATGGCGGATTTGGACGAAAACGCGCGTGAAGGTGTTGCAGCGAGCGCAGGGGAGGAGCGTCCGGAGGCGACAACAGCAACGATCCCCTCGCAGAGCAGCCAAAGGCGCAACCGATCGGGGCCGCGCACGCCGAAGACTGATCGGACGTGATTGAGACATGTCTGCCCCGCCGGCAGACGCCGACCCCGCCGAGTCTAGACCGACTTCGAGCGGCGAAGGTGAGTTTGGAGGTTCTGGGAGGTTTGCAAACGTTCAAGAATCGTTTTTAGAATTCAAAGTGTGTCGATTCTGCAAGAAGCCGGAGACGGAGACCCAGAAACTCTTCTACCCGTGCCTGTGCGAAGGAGCGCTGAAGTACGCGCACGAAAAGTGCCTGAAGCGCAAGATTCGGGCGACGAACAGCACGGATTGTCCCGACTGTGGTTCTAAAATCGACTTTTCGATTGTTTACGGAGAGAATTTGTACATCGACAGCCGGCAGCTGTTTTTGGAGACCCTGAGGAGTGAGTGGCTAGTAGAGAGGTGTTCTTAGGGTTAAAACGTGTGATTTTAGAGACGATTCCCTTGGTCTTATTCACGATTCTCACCTTTGGTTACGTCATCGCCTGTGTGTTTCTCTGGTCCGAGGTTATCCCGTACCACTTTGGAAATGGCGATTTGGTCATGGGAACCTTCGTCTTTCTCTCCTTCGTCACGACGATCCGCGCCGTCTTCCACGTCCTCGGCCTCGAACTCCCCTCCTGGCTGACGATGCGCACGTTCTGCACCCTCACGAGGGTCGAACCACTCGGCTACGGGCCGATTCTCTTCAAAACGGAACTCTTCGCTCCACTCCTCGACTGGCAACGTTTGGGGATCCGGAGCTACGCTTTCCTAAAGCTTTGCTTAATCCAGATTGGATTCTTCGTCATTGCCGCTCCCATCTGTGCAATGTTCGCAAGATTCTTTATGTGTAGGTCATTGATACGTGGCTTCAATCACTTTTGTCCATTTCAGTCAAGATTCCAGAGCAGCTCACCATCGTGGAAAGCGTATCGA
This sequence comes from Steinernema carpocapsae, assembly GCA_000757645.3. Classification (NCBI taxonomy): domain Eukaryota; kingdom Metazoa; phylum Nematoda; class Chromadorea; order Rhabditida; family Steinernematidae; genus Steinernema; species Steinernema carpocapsae. The sequence continues at coordinate 101,298 of AZBU02000012.1, read as the reverse complement.
ACTCGACGGACGTGGGCGAAATGTTCTTCGTCCTCGCCGTTGACGAATTCCTCGGCCACGTCGCTCTTTTCCTCATATGCATCTCGGGATTCTCCCTCGCGTGCCTGCCTCGAGAGATGGGATTCTTCAAGTTTATCCTGCGTGTCTTCAAGGTGCTCTTCCTGTTCTTGTTTACACCCTGGTGTTATGGATACGTCATTTCTCAAATTGTCCATGTAAGCATAGTGTTTTTTGGATTTAAACCTGCGTTATCCTTTCAGCAATATTCATCTACTCAACACCACTTCGAGGACGGCTTGACACGCTTTTACACCCATCTGATCCTCGGATATTTCTTCTGCTGGATCACTTTGAAGCTCACGAAACAGTGCGTGGCGAAGATCTCCAACCGCGACCTGGTCGAAGTGTCGGAGGAGTTTGACGAGGTAAAGCGCGTATTAGAACTTATCTTTAATGCATTTTTAGATCGTGTATAAGCCTGATATCGACCATGTCAGCGAACTCTTCGTCGTTGTTGTAAGAGCACCTCGATCTACATGAAGCTTCTGATAAACCCGGTTTCAGAACATTCTCTGCCTCGGATCCCTCGCGACGATAATCCTCCCAGGATATTACCGCCACACCGTCGTCACATCGATGTACTCTGATAAGCAAGAAGTGGCCGGAAACGTTTGGCTCCCGATCATTGTTACGGTAAGCCTGATTTCGAGGCTGAAAGGTTTAAGCAAGAATTTCAGTTCCTAATCAACGGCCTCATGTACATATCGCCAGTCTTCGATTACGGTTGCATTTTGGTCAAGTTCTTGACCGGCTTGCAGGTGATTTATTGACGATTTAAGCGTTCTTAACAGAATAGTTCAGTGCTGCGATACGTTTTCTTCCACCACACTGACTTGGATGCGTTATATCCTTTTCTTCCACTTCACTTCTGTCATCTTCGGAGTGCTTTGGAGCCTTCCAGGTAAACGCATCTTCGAAAAATATTTCATTCGTAAGCGTTTAGAACTCTTCGCCCGCTGGTTCTTTGATCCTTCCGTGGTTCCTGCCGTCTCCCAGGGCTACCTCATCTTCCTCTACGCTCTCTTCCTTCTCAACTGCATCCATTCGAGTTTCTTCTACGGCCGCTACGGCAAGGATCTCCAGAACGGATTGAAACTCATCTGCATCCTTACGCCTACAGTAATCTTCATTCCAACAATGGTGGCCTTGTATCTCCGCCTCGTCTTCAACCGCGAGAAGCGTCCCTATGTCGAAGTCCGCGATCTGCTCATGGCCTCGCACGTCGGCGTTTGCGCCTGGATCGCATTCTCAACGAATTCGCTGACCTTCGAGAAGTCGAAACTCGTGAAAATGAAGGAGTGTTTCCTGAACCGGAAGACGCACTTCCGCGAGCTGATGGGCCACATTAGGGATGTCTTGGCCGTTGTCGCGGTGCTCCTCCTCGCGAGTTATGGATTTGAAAACACTTTGGGACCTGTTTTCGGTGAGCTGGCTGTGACAGCAACGAAATGTAAAAGTCGATTTTCAGATAAGGACGGTTTCCAAACTTCAACCTTCCACTTCGTCCTCTTTGGCCTCCTTTTCTTCTACTTCTACATCGTTCCATGCTTTAAGCAGTGTCATGAGTTCGCTCGTCAGAAGAATCGGTAAAAACGAAGCGCTTTAATCATGTAACTGACCACAATTATTTAGCCAAGTTCTCTCGGTGCTCCCGAAGAACCACTACAACGAGGTTTGACCACCACTTTATTACTCCTTCTGCTGCTCTATTTCGACGACCTCATTCTTGCTGGTCTCCTCTAATTGAAGGATCGTTTGCAGCTGTACCTATAATCGCGATGTTCTTATTTATGCTTGGAAAGTACCTTTAATCTGACCTTCAGAGCCTTGTTCGACTCCGCGAGGCGAGAATTCTCGTCGTTCATTCTCTGCTCTAGCAAAACGAGTTCCTCTTCGTTCGCGAGGCGCTGCGAGGCGATCCTCTGCTCGAGTTCCTCCAGCTTCTGGTGGAGGATTTTGTTCCGGGCGACCTCCTCGTCGAGTTCCACAACGGCGCGCGTTTGCTGCCGCTCCACGCCAATCGCCTTGCGGACGCCGTAGGCGATGGCGCTTTCCAGTAGGCTCTGGTAGGAGAGCAGCGAGAGGCGGAGTTCGTCCCTCACGCGGAGCAGCAGAACGCCCCGCTCCGCGCAATTCACCGTCACTTCTCGAATTAGTTCATCTGCAAAAGAATTGATTTAGGGAATCTACAGCTTTAATGCATACCGAACAGCTGATCGTACACACATCTCCTAATGGGACATATTCCGAAGGGTTTGGCCCCTCTCGCCTCCAGCGTCTTCTCGAATTTTTCCTTTAAAGCGAGTACGTCCAAACGCGTTGCCGGAAGCGTCGACGCGCGCTCGACCCACGTCTTCTCGTACTCCTCGAAGCGTCTGAAAGGAGATTTGATAAGATATTCAAGCTTCGTTCTAAATACCTCGGAGGCAAAATACAGTCGAGGATGGTCTGCAGCTGGACCTCCGGGTCAACGTCCTCTGGCGGAGACTCGCTGACGAGTTTCTCGATTTCCGAAGCTTCGCGGGCGTCGGCGGCGCCGTCTTCTTCCTCGCGATCGCCGTATTCCACAATTCCGAAATCTTCGGTTTTCTCTGCGGTCATTTCGGACGGAGTGGCGCGTTGAAAGTGGCCATTGGCCTCTGCATTAAGCGCCTGAAACAGCGAAGAACGCATTAGGGGCGGAGGAAATGTGGATTTATGCTTTGTGGAGCGCGAGATGTGGCAAAGTGGATAAGTAATGTAAAGCGAAAGCGGTTAAAAATTGAACCCAAGCAATACAGACTAAGAAAACACTGTAATCCACATTCAAGGTACTCATTACAGAGACATTTCTTCTCGTCGTCTGGCGCAGGCCCACCACACCAATGCCAAGCGACGGTCGGGCGCGGGTCGCCTCTCCGGTCGACGGCTGCTCGTCAGTCTCTGGAGTCGGCGCAGTTGACCGAGAAATTCTTTCGCCTTTTACTAAAGAATTCCGTGCGCCGACTCGCTTTATGAGTGTTTCTCAATTTTTGGAGTCCCGATCTTCGGAGAGGGATAATCAAAGAGCTTCATAGTCCACAGATACTTAAGCTCTGTTCTGGTTCGCACAGTCGGTCTTGGTTTCGCAGAATTTCGACGTGATTCCCGACGCGGAATCAAAGAACTTCATGAACTGCTCCGAGAAGTCATCCGAGAAGACCTTCCCGTCAATCATCTGTCGAGCTCATATCATGCAGAAGTAGGACGTCTTGTTAGATTCGACCTTCAAAAACAGCGCTCCCTTGACTTCCTTTTCGCTCGGAGGGGCGACTTGGAAATCATCTGAATTCTTCGGAAGTCGCTGGAATTCGACAAGTTTGTAGCTGGAATTCGAGTTGAAGCCGGAGACGATTTCTTAGATGAAAGGGGAGCATTTCGAGTACTCACAGGTGCCGTATTCGTCTTCGTGCATTCCGTTTCGTGCCATTTCGTGCTCTGGGCTGGAATGCGAGGATCGTTCCTTGTCGGAACGGATCTGAAAGGAACAAAAGGGTCAATGCAATGCGTGGGACATGTGATGATGCTTTTAAAACTGCAACACCCAATCATCTAGCTTACATGCCTGAAATTTGAAACTCATTTTGCGGCTTCAAGAAGACGCCCGCAAGCCCCAAAGCGCAACCCAAAAATCGCAAATAGTAGAAGATAAGCATCGCTGCGGGACCTACCGTAGAAGTCGTACTGCTCCCTTCGAATTTCGAAATTCGCTCGCGTTCACATCTCTACATAATATTCCAGCTCTCTCCCGCGATCCAGAAACTTATGCGTCCTTGCGAAGAACTTCGCTCAAGTTCTGCGCCTTCTGCAGCCTGGCGAGGGTCGAACCACTCGGCAACGGGCCGATTCTGTTCAAAACGGCTCTTCGCCCCGCTTCTCGTCTGGGAACGTCTGGGAATCCGGAAAAAAAGTAATTTCCAAGCGTGTCTATATTTCAAAGTATTCCAAGTATCTCAAGTGCTCAATATTTCCGAGCTTTTCCAGGTTTTAAATTACGTAATTGGAATTTCAAATCCGTAAGATTCTTGCAATTGTTAAATTGTCTGTTAGATTGCCATTTCTTCGTTTTAGATCCGATAGCTCCTGGAAGGGAGAAGTTTGTAGAAAGAGAAAGAAGTAAAGTGCAGTCTGAGAAGGGTCGATGAGACCTGAAACGAGACGTCTAGACCCAGGGTGACCCGCACAGCCCTTAAAAGGGATCGCGATGGGCGGCGGTCGCCATTGAATCCCGCTGTCACCGAGGTCGGACTCAACGCGCTTCGCCGAACGAAAACCGCATTTCAGTCGGTCGAGCTTCAAGTGGTCAACAGGATTGTTTCGAACATGACCCACAAGGAGCTTGGAGGCCTCCTCGGACGGAGCAAGAGCGAAGACGCCACCGGAATGAACTCCACCGTCCCGTCCTCCCGCAAAACGTCCCAGGAACCGTCGTCCGATGGAGCGCCGACCGCCGCAAGTGCTGGAAACGCGTTGTCGCCCAAGTAAGCGTCGATTCTCGTTCTCTTTTCAACCATTTTCCGTTTGTATTCCAGCGTGAAGAAGCGGATGTATCCCAGGATCCAGCGGCATCCGCCCGGTGAGTTGTGGTTCCAGATCGGCGAGCAGCTGAAGGACCGATGGTTGATCAAGGTGAGCCACGCAAGTTTTGGCTTTGGCGTTTTCGCTTCTGTTTGGTCCGAGCTGCTCTTTCGCTTCGTTTTGTAACGCTTGTTGAAGCTCGTTCTTCAGGGGCTGATCGGAAGCGGCGGTTACGGCCAGATCTACTTTGCCGTTGACCAAAAAAATAATGAAGGCGTCGCTATCAAAGTGGAACCGACGAAACGCCGCGGCAAGACCGTCCGACGGATGATCCTGGAGCAGCGCGTCCTTCTTCGCCTCCAAGGACGTCCCCACGTGCCGCTGATGTACGGGTCCGGCGTGGAGCGCGAGAAGGACATCAACTACATTGTCATGCAGCTCCTCTCCGTCAACGTGGGCGACTTGCGGAAACAGAGTATCCTGAAACGCCTCTCCGTGAACACGACGGCTAGGATTATGCAGCAGGCGAGTGCTTTCTAGAGTTTTAAGGCTCTAAACCTCGGTTTTCTAGGCAATCGCAGCTCTCCGGGACGTTCACCACATCGGATTCCTTCACCGCGACGTGAAACCCGCAAATATGTGCTTTGGAGTTACCGATGCGGTAAGAGAAACTCTGAATTTGGGCAGATTTAATGGCTAATCGTTTCAGTCCAAGCACCGCCTCGTTCTGGTTGACTTCGGCCTGGTCAGGCGCTACAAGAACGCCGAAGGGAAGCCTCGCGAGAAGCGCTCTAGGGCTGGATTCCGTGGCACTCTCCGCTACGTGTCGCCCAGAGTCCACGATAGGGAGGAACAAGGCCCCTCAGACGACCTCATCGCCTTGCTGTACGCAGCGATTGAGCTGATCCGAGGTGAGCTACCGTGGAAGAACATGAATCACCAGAGGGAGATCAAGGACGCCAAGGATGAGATGGTAAGGGCTTGGATTTCAGGACTAGGCATTATCTCATCTATTCAGAAAAACGACGAACTCCAGAAGATCTCAGAGTGCATTGGCGAGCCTTTTCGGGAGTACGGCAAGGCGGTCCTCGTGATGACGGCCGACGACGAGCCGAACTATTCCGCGCTGCAGGACTTCATGAAGGTAAGGTACGTGTTTTCTGGATTCGGAGAAAAATATAAATTTTAAGGAGCTTGCTGGCGGAAAGCAGTTAAACGACCCCTACGACTGGGAGAACGACTTCGTGGATGTCCTCGCCGAAACCGACCTCAACAAGCTCCTGAAGCTCAATGGATAAGTAAGGTCTCCAATAAGGACAAATTGAAATAAACGAACCACATTAATCGGACTATCGTTATATCCTTGGGGGTAAAAAAACCACATTAATCGGACTATCGTTATATCCTTGGGGAAGAAAAGAAGCACGTTTACTCCCAGAAACCTTGTGAAGAGTACCCCTTTGGAGGCTACATCGGATACTTATCCGAGAGTCCCAGGGCTCCTCTTAACGGTTACATCGCCTTTTGGGGCTAAACCTGCCTGTTTTAAAAAATGTACACAATAAAATTGTTTAAATTTCGGTACCATAACTTCCCTACATCTCCATGTTCTCGACAATCACAAGCATTTTCTCCCTTCTCTGTGAGAAACGGGAATCTTGTCCGTTCTTGGAATTTCACGTATCGCATTCGGCATCTTGCAGATCATGTAATTCCTCTCGCTGTCTGGCGCAGGCCCACCACACCAATGCCAAGCGATGGTCGGGCGCGGGTCGCCTCTCCGGTCGACGGCTGCTCGTCAGTCTCTGGAGTCGGCGCAGTTGACCGAGAAATTCTTTCGCCTTTTACTAAAGAATTCCGTGCGCCGACTCGCTTTATGAGTGTTTCTCAATTTTTGGAGTCCCGATCTTCGGAAAGGGATAATCAACGTTGGATGAGCGTGAAGCATTGCTACTTTTTACAAGTTTGTCCACTGTTGATTGGCTGATTGTAGAGCTTCATAGTCCACAGATACTTGAGCTCTGTTCTGGTTCGCACAGTCGGTCTTGGTTTCGCAGGATTCCGACGTGATTCCCGACGCGGAATCAAAGAACTCCATGAGCTGCTCCAAGAAGTCAGCCGAGAAGACCTTCCCGTCGATCATCTGTCGAGCTCATATCATGCAGAAGTAGGACGTCTTGTTAGATTCGACTTTAAAAAACAGCGCTCCCTTGACTTCCTTTTCAATCGGAGGGGCGACTTGGAAATCATCTGAATTCTTCGGAAGTCGCTGGAATTTGACGAGTTTGTAGCTGGAATTCGAGTTGAAGCCGGAGACGATTTCTTAGATGAAAGGGGAGCATTTCGAGTACTCACAGGTGCCGTATTCGTCTTCGTGCATTCCGTTTCGTGCCATTTCGTGCTCTCGGCTGGAATGCGAGGACCGTTCCTTGTCGGATCGGATCTGAAAGGAACAAAAGGGTCAATGCAATGCGTGGGACATGTGATGATGCTTTTAAAACTGCAACACCCAATCATCTAGCTTACATGCCTGAAATTTGAAACTCATTTTGCGGCTTCAAGAAGACGCCCGCAAGCCCCAAAGCGCAACCCAAAAATCGCAAATAGTAGAAGATAAGCATCGCTGCGGGACCTGCCGTAGAAGTCGTACTGCTCCCTTCGAATTTCGAATTCCATTTGCGTTTTTTTTCTAACCCAGAATACGCTTATCAAAAGGGTCTCGGTTCCAGTCGTTCGAACGGGAGCGTCTGACCTCACCTACTCGTCTAAACACCGTGCAGATCTGTCTGCAGATTCCCTCGATTTCATTGTCACCCTCACTGCGTCCAGCGAGCGGCCGCTCTGTTCCACTCCTGCAATGCCAACCTCTGCCATGTCCGCCCGATCCACCAGATCCGAGAAGTCCGTCAGGAGCTCCAGAAAGAACCGTTCTCTTTCCGTCCAATCAAGCGTTCCCGGTCCCTACTACGGACCTCAGCAGTATTATGGCCCACCGCAACTCCTCGGTAAGCTAGTTTGCTTCTTTTGTGAATCAGCTTGTACAAAACGTTGTACATATCGTCAATGTTGGTTGCGGAATGTGTTATTCCACGCTTGTGGTTGGTTTCCCAGCCTGCTTTGAGTGTTGAAACGTTTCAGGCTTTGATTCAACTTTAAAAATTTCCTCTTTTCAGTGCAGCAAACCTTCGTCAATGACAACATGTGCGGCTGCACCGCCAAGGTAAGAAGAGCCTCGAAATCCGTTTTTAATTCGGTGTTCAGACCTACAGTATTGTCGTGGCCGTACTTACCGTCGTCTTTGCGGTGCTAGGACTCATCGGTGGCGTTTTTCAGTGTGTTGTTTATGTGGAGCACTGGTCGATTCCCGTAATCGGGATCATTCAATCCGTAATCCTTCTTACGGCCGGAATATTCGCCTTCTTCAACGTTGGCATCCTCATCTACGTCATCCTAGTCGTGAGTTTTGCCTCAATTTAGCCTTACAGGTTTGAAATCCTCATTTTTAGAGCATCCTCGCTGTAGCTGACCTTCTCATAGGCGTTGCGATCATTGCACTGACCATTAACCTTCAGCAGACTGATGTAAAGCTTGCCTGTGAGTTTCTGCTCTGGTTTTCTGGCTTACTTTTGATCTTTTCAGTCCTTCCGCGTTACGACCCTCTGTACAACTACATGTACGGATTCGGCTATCTCCTGCTGATGCTGGCCGAGCTGGTCTTCGCTTTCTGCATGTTCAAGGCGTCGAGGATCGTGAAGGCAACCGAACCCGAGCGAGATGTCCGTCGGATGAACCCTGGAGTGGTCTACCAGCCCGTGTATTATAGAGGAGTGCCGCCGCCGACCGCTGAGTTTCCGAGAAGCACTGAAACGTCCGCGAGAACACAGCGCTCTTCTCACACCTAAATCTCAATGTGAGATGCGATTAAGGGAGCGAATGGATTGAAAACGACCGGTTCGAAGTGAGCGCATGGAAATGAGAATTCGGCGGACATTTTTAGACACCGGTTGTCTAGGATTTCGGCAGAAGTAAGATCGGTTGTGTTCAGAAACGTTTGAGAGTTTCCAAATTTACCCCTTTCGAAAAACTTAAATCAAGTTTTGTGACGTTTCGTAGGGTCGACCATCACCATTTTTCCTTAGATTGGGACGTTGCTAGCACGCATATCGTGGATGTCCCGTGTTTGGCTTCATGTATGTGAGCGTGAACTAACGAGAAACGGAATGCGTTAGAAGAGGATGACCACGAGCATCAAATCGGAGAGTCCATGCCAATGGGTCGTTCGGGGCTTCTCGTTAATGAAGATAAATGATTTGTGATAGGGTAAGTTTATTTAGTCTTGAATTAGATACATAAAAATCAAAATGTACAGACAAAAATCATACAAACGATTTCAAAGCTTCAGAGCTTGTTAGCAGCAACGTCCGACCATCAGAGGCATGACTGAAATGGGTTCCGGGAGTAGAAATACGAGTGAAGAAAACTTACAAGGTCCAAAGCAGGGAATGCAGGCTGGATGAGGTTAAGGAGCCACGAAGACCGGCGGAGGAGATGGCGCGCAAGCGACTCGACGCAAGGCGGAAGCGGCGGAGGATCACACGCGATTCCGACGCAGGGAGGAGGAGGGGGAGCCTGGATGAAGGCCGGAGGAGGGCGAACGAAGACCATGGGGGAGGAGGAGGCGGGAGAGGAGGACATCCGAGCACTCCACAGAGGCACGGAGCCGGAGTGGGAGGCGAAAGGAAGACCGGAGGAGGCGGACAGGCGACTCCGAAGCAGGGACCTAGCGGAGAACGGCCGCAGTTGAAACCAACGCATGGCAGACGACCGAAAAACTGGGCTGAGGCCGAAACCAAGAGAGCCAAGAAGGTTAGAAGCTTGAGAGCCATCTTACTAGAGAGAGGCTCAAAAGAACTCATGCTTCTTTCTTTAGATTCTCTCCTTAAATCTATCGGCTCTGTCCAGTTCCAGTGGTCGAAAATCAAGTGCTTCTGGGTGCAAGCTTTCCTCTCGATTGACCAGTGCACTTGTGGAGATCTGTTTGTTCAGAGATGTAGCTGATGAAAGAGGAGTTCGTGGTTGACACAAACGCGGCAGAGGTGGATTCTGTGGACCTCAGCGTAAGTGATGGGATCTTATGGGAACGGTTGATGAAGTCCACGAGATCGGAAAAAGTTGATGAAGTCCACGAGATCCTCGGTGACCTCGGAAGGATATCCCTGTAGATGCATGGTTTATAGGAAAGATGAACGGGAAAGATGGACTACCTTAATAATAAAGCAAACCAAGCCGAGCTCCCGTTTTCCCACGATTTCCAGGCGATCGTCCGCTCGGATGAGCCTCTCGAAGGTGGCAGCGTGGGCTACAAGGCGCCTAATGCACGCTTTGAGGTTGCTGATTCCGTACATACGGAGAGGGAACCAAAGTCGGAGGCCGTTGAAGCGGCGATCCAGAGGAACGCCCTAATTGCGAGGATCGCGAGCATTGGCGTGGGAGTTGACTTGAATGACGTTGCCGAGTCGAGTCCCTTGGCGAGATGGCGGAATTCCGGACAGATAAGGGGGCGGACCCGGCGTAACCGCCGTCCACGTGGAACCAGAAGCCGTATCTGAATAAGGAGATCTTAAAGATGTAGTTAGCTCATGACAAATTACATCTTGGCGACTTCTCCGATCTCCTTGAGATTGTCAAAAGCACGAATCGTGGTTCCAAGAGTGCAATGTACGTGGAAGGGGTTAAGGCTGTTCTTGATGTCCTGCTTTATCTGCCTCTTCAAGGCGCTTCCTCGCAAAGTGAAATTCTCGTCACTTTGGACGACGTGAAAACGCACCATCGCCATGTTGCATGCCTTCTCAAAAGAGGAACGCGCTTCCGGAGAAGAGTAGGCGACGAGTTTCTAGAGCACTTCCGCCTGCTTCTCCACAATAACATCTTTGGATTCGTTTCCGGAAATCCTGACGACTTCTTTGATCTTCTTGAATCGAGAAGCCATTACAGCCGTGTAGATGCTATCGGACCGGTCGCTAGATGACATTAAGGTGCGTGTGGAAGCAGTCTGAAGCAATGTGGCAAGCGTTCTATTCAGACTCATTTTGTGGAGGAATCGCCATGCTTTCTGTCTCGAACTGTCTAGACAACATGCTTTCTGTCTTGTTGTGTAACTTGCTTACCAAATAACCAAACTTTATTTTATTCAACAAATTATTTCAGCCTCATTTCGCCGCTTAGCAGCCACACGTGAGCGGAGGAGTGACGGAGCACACGTGGCTGTGGTTGCGTTTGCTTCCTTTCTTCTTCAGCGCGCAGCAGTCTTGGCCCTTCTTCCCTGAATTTGACACGTAAGCTTAATTTAACGCCACGACTTGCTCTTTTCCAGGTACTCCGCGATCAAGCAGCTTAGAATTTCGTAAGATTCGTGGATGTCCGACGTGGTCGTTCGTTCCGCGATGATGCAGATTCGACAGATGTGGCGCTTCTTTATTTCGGCGTGGGTGACGAAGATCTTGTGGGATTTGTTGATGTGCTCCACCAAGCATTCGGTGGCCTCTGTGGGTAAGTCCTGGAACGAGATGGGTGAGATCTATGTATTATCCAATTCCTTTCAGGTTCACCTTCAACTCGAAGCAAACAAGTCCCAACTTGCGCTCTCCGACGATCCTTAAACGATCGTCCATTCTAAGGCGACTCTCAAAGGTGGCCGCTTGGTCCGTTAAGCGGCGGATGTACGCCTGGAGGTTCTTGATTCCGTAGAGCCTGAAGAGGAACCACATGCGGAGGCCGTTGAAGCGACGACTGAGCGCAACTCCCCAATCGCGAGGATCCATGTTACGATCGTGCTGGGCGCCGTAGTAGGAGGCATCTATCAGGAAGGGATCCTTCATCGCACGTTGGTTTTGGGTCCTGTAAAAGCCACAATTTAATAATACATGTGAAAGAGGATCGATACCAGATGAAGGATTGCGTGGCCGACTGGAGCATCATCTTGTGCGGGTTCACGTTGAAGGAATCCGCCATATTGAGCGCATCGTGCATAAGGAATTCGCGGTTCTCAGGGCAGATCATCGCAGAGCCGGCGTAGGCGCCGTCGACGTGGAACCAACACTCGTATTTCCGGGCGACTTCGCCGGCCTCGCAGAGGTTGTCAAACGAGCAAATCGAGGTGGTTCCCATGGTGCAATGGATGTGGAAGGGAATAAGACCCTTTTTCTTGTCCTCCATGATTTTCTGCTCGAGCGCGGGTCCTCGGAGGGAGAAGGCGTCGTCGGATTCGACGAGGTGCAAGCGCACCATGGCCATGTTGCACCCCTTCTTGAGCGAAGAATGCGCCTCGGGGGACGAGTAGGCGACCAGTTTCTTCATAATGTCCATCTCGGCCGACTTTCTCTGACATTCCGTGGCTTTCTTGTCATCGAAGCCTTGCTTCTTCAAGATTTCCTTGATTTTCTTGAATCTCGCCGCGACGATCGCCATGTAGATACAATCCGAGGCCGATGACTGAAATCTAGGGGTTACGGTAGGTTCACGGCTTCCATCCTTGCCTGGATCGATCCTCCTCCGCCTTCGTTCTTATCTCCGTTGAAGAGGAAACTCTCGGGAAGTCCAAGAGCCCTTCCGAGCCAGTTCACCATATGGCGCTCCATCTCGGCGAGCGAAGGACACGCGTCGTAGGTAAATCCGACGACGCCCAAGGCGGCGACGATCGCGTCGGAGATGATGTCCGGGAAGGAGCAGCCGACAGGGAAGAACGCGTGGAAACGTTTATGCTGCCAGTGGGTCATGCCAGGGATCACGAGCCTCTTCAGATCGTCCATGATCTCGTGGAAGCTGTGGGGCATGCAAGGCGCGTGGGAGGGAAGAACCTTGGTCAGGAAGCCGGGCTTAAGATCTGAAATCGAGTCATTAGTCAAGCCAACCCTAGCGAAATACCTGTAGTGACGGGTAATTTGTGGTTGTTCTCCAGGTAATCCACAATGAATTCAGTAGTATCGTTCATGTATTTGGCAAAGTTCTCGCCCGAAATCGGCATCTGCGCGTCGTATTTCTTGCACTGACGAGTCGTGAATGGTGGAGAGCAGGAGGTGTTGTAAACTGGGGTCACCTCGTAGCAGGGAGGAGCGTCCGCGGGCCGGGAGGGAGGACATTTCTCGTGGATCCACGTGGATTTCTGCTCATTGGACATGGCGACAGTCGAGGACTCATTCTTCTTGCACTTGAAAAGACCGCAGATGTCGATGAGGTAAATTATTACAACAAAGACGAGCACGTACAGGACCAAGTACTTCATGTCGAAATTTAGCTGTAATATGATCGGATTTGATGGTTTCTTGATTGAAATTCGCTACCTCAGGCATGGACATCTTAGGCATGGAGAATTCGATCGGCATCATCGATCCATGGAATCCTTGGAGCATTTTCATGATAACCATCAACGTTTCCGCGACGTCCTGTGCCGAGGGCGCCTCGAAGCTTATCTGTTTTCCGTTGATCAGCGTCTGCAGGACGTGGTTTTGACGGGAGCGGAAGATCTGGATCACGTTTTCCGTGAGCATGCAGGCGGTTCTGGCATCCCTAAAAGTGAATCTCTTAAACTATATATCTCAAGAACCATCGACGTACGTGAACTGAACGACGACTTCGCCATCCTCGGCTCTGTCAAAAAAATTGCAGATGTTCGGGATTTCGGAGACGTTGGAAGATCGGATCTTGATTCCTTCGAGCGGCCCGTTTTCGATGATGTAGTCGTTCGCCTGAATGATAAGAATTAGTCTAGAAATGCATCCTCAACACCTACATAAGCAGCTATTCCCTGGTCGACACTCGGTTCTCGGACGAAGGAGAGCTTACGGATGTCGATGTCGTGGAAGAACGCCGAATTGTGGGTGGCGGAGGAAGCGATGTATCCCAGGATCACGGAGATGATAACCGTCAGGAGCGTCCTCGCCTTCTCTGAAAAGGAGCAATTGAGGGACGAAGATACGGTAGGACAGAACTCACCGGGCATGCGATCGCGGATCTTATTGAACAGTTTCATTTTTCGAAGCGAATGAGCGAAACGCTGTAAGTTGGAAGGCTAAGACGGCGCCGGCGGAAACGGGAAATTAATTCCCAGACGGTCGTCAGGGCAGAATTCATTTTGGCTCTGAAGGGACGCCGACGATTGGAAGCTGACGACGGAGAGGATGGATTCGGCTTAGGAGACAAATTTGATCTGCAATGAAGCCAAAAATCCGTTTTTATTTCTGGAATTTTTATTTCCCGTGTAACGCGTGCGAACATAAAAGGAGTGAAAGCCGTGACGGGACCACTGCTGAAAGACGTCTTTGCATATTGTCCGATTCCACTGGAAAAGAGACGGTTTTGAAAAGTGGACGGTTCGGTCAGGCGACGCGAACAGACGCGCGCCGGCGGCGGAGGGTCGATTTAGTATGGAAAATGGCGATTTCGGCCTGGATTCGAGCGTAAATTGGCGGCGAAGTTGAGTTTCATGCGCGCTTTTCGCAAAATAAAATTATGGAACGCTTAAGGAGACTTTCCGCCACGTTTTGCGCCCGAGATCGCCGCGATTGGTTGCGTCGCGAAAAATCCTTTACGTTTTGAAATTTTCGCACGCGAATTTTCGGCTTTGCGGCATGAAACGAGGCCGTTTTCCGCGTTTTCGGGTTGTTTTCTGCCGCGGTCGCTGTTCTGGCGCATAGAGCTTTGTGTTCTACCCAGTTCGCGCCTGAAATATCGTGAAATTCGTGGATTTTCGGCCGTTTCCACCCTTACAACGCTACTCAAACAGGTGAAACTATTTATCATTGCACAAATTGAAGCGTAGAAGGATCGCCCGTAGTTTGTCCATATTTGCCGTAGCAAGACTATTCAGAGCCTCGGCCAACCGCGATTTCAAATCGGTTACTTCGGCGGTTAGAGTGGCACTGATTTCCTTCCAGAGCTCTTTTCGTGACTCTACATGAGCCAGGCCGAAATCCAGGCCGAAATCGCCATTTTCCATACTAAATCGACCCTCCGCCGCCGGCGCGCGTCTGTTCGCGTCGCCTGACCGAACCGTCGACTTTTCAAAACCGTCTCTTTTCCAGTGGAATCGGACATCGGATATCTGTTTTGGCTTGGTTTTGATAAGCTGCTCTCAAATGCGATGAACGAAGTGAGACACGTGGTCTAGATTTCTCGCGTGTCTAAACGGTCGAATCCTCTCTAGATATGTTCTGAGTTGTGTTTTGCACGTAACCCTCATTTCCATGATTCTGTGAATCTCACCGGTCGCTATTCTTAACCCAGAAACGTTTCAGACAAACACTAATTAGTTTATGCAGACAGACAGCCGAACACAGACAGACAGACAGACATAGACACAAGCCGAAAACAGGCAGAGAAACCAGAAACCTATCACAATCCGCTCGAGTTCTAGCTGTAAACCATGAGAGTTCCAGTGTAGCACACCATCTATAAATCTCTTTATGTCCATTTTAATATTGGCATCAAACATAACAAAAACTGAGCTCGAAAGCTCCAAACCCGTTCGCTGAAATCTCCTACTGGACACACCAATTTACATCATAAATCATCCTACAGTGACCTCGGATCGCTGATCCATTTGTTGGGGCGGCAGTTCGTCGAGAGGAGTCTCCTCGGAGGGTTCAATATTCTCCTCCCCGAGGGATTCAGGCGCCTCTTCGCTCCTCTCTCCAGTCTCTTCTTCCTTATCTTCGTTTCCCACAAACTCAGCTCCACTCTCAGAATCGGCTTCTTCTTCCTTCTCTTCCTTCTTGTTCCCATAGGGAATAATCATAGGGTCCTCGTCGCATTCTTCCGAATAGTAACTCTGCTCTTCGGAACTGTATCTCTCGCGGTATTTGTAGTAAACCGAGTCGGGGAGCGTCGATTCGTAAATTTCCTTCGCGTTGTTGTAGCTGCCGACGGCTTCCTGAAACGCCGAAATGCATTATTACATGCGGAAGATTGTGTGGCTTCGCAAATGGGGAAAATGAACGCATGTGGATGAGTCGCGATTTGAGCGAAGTGGGCGGTTGTAAACAAATCAAAAACCATTTTCTTAGGGTACTTTGGGTCGCAGGTCACATTCTTGCACTCTGTAGAGTGGCTTCGGAGAATATGTTAGATTTGCACTCTTAACTATTTTCTCTCGATAGGACCCGTGATTTGGAACACCTGATGCCTACATATTTTGTGAAATTCTGTGAAGCCAACAAAAACCCGAAAACTGAAAAAGTTTCACAGGCGAACTAAAGAGAGATGAGTTTTAAAGATAAACAAGGCTGTTTACCTATTGGTTTAAGACGGGCTTTAGGGTTATCAATTCATCATTCACTTTGTCTGCACAAACAAGAAATAGGAAAAGCGAAAAGTGTCTGTTAACAAAAATCTGTTAACTCGTTTGGAAACTGGTCTTAGGAACAAGGAAAGGAAGTAATCAAATGCTTAAAAATTGCTGTCAAGGTTGTTCTGAGTTTTAAGACGTTCTAAAAGCGTCGAAAGGAGTTCAGTTTGTTTAGTCACCAGGGTTTCTGGGCACGTTTTTTGCTCAAACAGGTTTTTGACAATCGATTGACCCCCGAACGTAAACTGTTTTTCTTCTTCTCTCACATCTTTGACCTTTTTCTTGTTACATCAATCTTACATCAATATATTGTTGAGATACAAAATCTCCTAACATCCACTCACCGACACGTCCCACCCAGCGTTGTCCAAATAGAGTTCTGCGGTCCACTCGTCCGTAGCCACCGAGTCCAGGAACTGGTTAATCGCATTTATCCTTTCCACGAAAGTCGCCATGGCGGCCCGGGTTCTGCTCGAGAAGTAACTGCCAAAAGCTTCGGCGAAGATCAGCTGACGTCGCTCTTCGCCGCGAGTAAACAAACGTACCTGGGGTCCCTCAGCGGCCGCGTTTAAACAACACCCGAAACTCCGCCCCTTGTGCAACGTTGGGCACAAGCGAGAATGACTCAATTGGGGGAAAGAGTTGTGATATCACCAGAATTTGCAATTTCGAAAACACGCGAGACTTTCGCAATAGGTCGATGAACAAAGGAAGCGGGAAACCCCAAAAGAGCAGAGAACGGATCGATGGGAGAGGGAAGAGGACTGCAGGACGTGCATTTTGGATGCCTGAACTCTTGAGTGGCAAGACACACGCAAAACAAGATTGTTTGTGGTAGAACGTGGACACGCAGGCAGCGGGGGTTCTGTTTTTCAGGATTAATATAGGCAGTGTGCAGCGTTGATTTAGGCAGAAAAGGTCATCAGAAATTTTATTTGAGACCTGCGAGCTGTAAATTGAACAATGCAACTTATGACCATAGATTAGAATTGGAGAGGTAGGCTTCCTTACGCATTTACGTTTACCAAGGTTTACAAATAGCGAATAATCAAACGCACCATTTCCGCTCATCTGCCCCATTGCTTGTCCCATTCCAGATTTTTACTAACCAATTTTCTTTATTTCAAGTTTGATCTTTTCGATCTACTCTTGTTCCCCCTCTCCCACTCTTTAATCCACAAGACGCGGCCTCAGAACCACATTCACGTTTTCCGGGGCCATAATCACAAGACCCTTTCGGATCAATTTCGTTTCTGCGCTCTGCTCTATGAAGAAATTCCTCAAAAGTTGGACGACGGCGATCTTTTCTTCGAGCAGCGCGAAACGCATTCCGATGCAGGTTCGAGGACCAGAGCCGAACGCTTGGAACGCGATTGGATTGCGGGTGGCGGCTTCTTCGTTCAAGGGGTTGAATCTAAAATGCTGTTTTTGAAAATTCCCGATCTAGCGGGTAACACCTTTCAGGATCGAATTCGTTCGCGTTCTCGCCCCACACCTGCTTGTTCAGATGCACCGAGAGCACATTCGAGCGAATGTTGACGCCCTTTTCGACCAACAATCCCCGTTCTCCCACGCGGCACGTCTTCACACACTTCCGGGCACAAACAGTCGCTCCAAGCGGATTCAACCTGAGCGCTTCCTTGATGCACCACTCGAGGTACGGAATCTTGTTCACTCCCTCCAGGTTCACATCCGCATCCGTGGGGCAAACGGCCATTATCTCGTCGTAAAGACGCTCTTGGATCTTAGGATTCGTGGCCAAGTGATAGGTGAGATAGGCGAGGGAGTTCGCGGTGGTGTCGTAGCCGGCGAGGAGGAACGTGGTACACTGTCCCTTGATCTCGTCCTCGGTAAGCTTGCGGCTCACTTTAATTGTCGAACGCTCCAGCTCGCTGTGCATCTCGTGCGAGAGCTTCTCGAGCTCCGAAGGGTCCGCTTGAGCGTCAAGGAAAATCTGGATGAAGTCCATTGGCGGTACTTCGCCTCGGGCGAGAAGTTTCTTGCGCTCGGCGACGACTTCGCCGAGGCGATCGCGGAGAGCCGGAAAAGTGTCGCCGGTGAAGCGGATGAGGAACGAGAAGATGTGCTTCGTGATGGGCAGAAAGTCGTACGTGCCGGCTGAAACTCGACGCTAAATTGCAGAATTAAAAGAGAGAACTCACTGAAGAAAGCAGCGATTTTGTTTGTGGCAATCGGATCCGGGTTAAACGACTTTTGCGCGATATTAATCATCGGCTCGGGCTCGTCCCCATGAAGCACGGAATCTTGGCGTCCAAAAGCGACCCGCTGAATCACATCCATCGTCAGTCGGTTGTATAACCTACCATCAGAAATTCAGACAAATTTCAACAAACACTCGACTCACGGATGGATATTGTAAACCTTCTCGCTGTTGTTCCTGCAAATCGCGACGAATTTCTCGACGGAATCCTGGATGGTAGGCTCGAGAGCCTTCAGCTTGCTGGTGGTGAACGAAGGATTTGAGATGGCGCGGAGGCGTTTCCAGCGCAGGCCCTGAGAGCCGAAGACGTCGTTGTTGAGGGAAGAAGTGTCCTGGTCGATGGCCATCGGAAGAGGCAGTTTTCGACCGTGGAAACATTCGAATTTCTTGACGAAAACATCCTGGAGGATGCTGAGGTCGCTGGTGACAATCGTCTTGTGCCCGCCTTCGATGATCCCGTAGGTTTCGCCGAGTTCCTTTTCCCACTGGTACATTTTCTCCTAAGCAGAATACTTTTATCAACAAAAAACGCCGAAAATTTTATACCTGCGGCTGAAGATCCTCTTGCAGTTCCTTAATACTTCCCAGAAACAGCGACGTCACCTTGGGATAAGGCAATCCAAGCCTTTGGAAATACGTGCTCCGCCATAGAAGGTTGAGGTAGTAGGCGACGCAGAGTCCCAGAAGAACCGCCAGGAAGAAGAGCATTTTGTGGAGTGGCTAGAATAGTGACGCGAAGGGAGAGGCGGCCGAGATAAGGCGTGGGAACGCGATCAGATGGCTGTGACGGTGCCTGAAATCACAAACGCGTTATCTGCTGCATCCGGATTAAAAAAGGGAGTAGCGTCAAAGAGCTAAAGGAAGCAGATCAACGTATTAGGATTACAGGTGGTATTTAAGAGAATAAGACAAATTGGGAAAGTATCCAATTATCCTGCAATGTGAAAAAGTGCGGGAGAGTACAGCGGAATAGATAGGAGCGATAAGAACCGAAAAATTGCCAAGAGCAAAACACAAAAACGAAAAGTCGAGCAAAAGCAAGCAGCCCTAACCACTCCTTAACTATGCCACCTTAAATCGCAACATTAACAAACAAAATTCTGGCGACGACTCCTTGCACTTTTAGAGGTAGAGCATTCGATCACCACAGTATGAAAACTTTGTGTTTAAAGAACAAAGACTACGTGAAGAAACAATGGCAAAAAGGCCTGAGGAACGATATTCACAACTACCAGACCCTGTAGGGCATGTGCCTAAAGTAAATTCCTTAATACCAAAAGTACGGTCAGCTGACAAAGAATGTTGATATCTATAACGACCATTTTATCTCCAAAACCAACGATTAAATTCCGTTGCTCGGATCACTTTTGAGAGCAAGAAGTAACAGGCAGGCTAGCGTCATGAAAGAAAGACAACCGGGAACATGACAAGTTTATTGCAAGAACCGCCAAACAGAAAACGACCGGAGATGGAAAGAAGTCGAAGAACGTCAAGATAAGAAGCAGCGGCCGGTGACGGACATTCACAGGTGTTTATCTCGATCCGTTTCGGGAGATGACGTCTTCGATCTGGTGCAGGGAGGTTTTTTGATGGTGACGGAAGACGTGACCGGAAGAAAAAAGTCCTTTGTTGGAGTGTATTCAAAAGTTTTCGGAAGTGAAAGTATCTAAAACCGATGATGCTACTTTGGCACCTCTCTTCACACATTTCTTGCGTTCTTTCAAATCCACAGATATACGCTCCCATTGCTAAACCATCGGGATCATCAACGATGTTCTCTCGACTCGTTTTGTTATCTCGCTTGCTCTTCCTATAAAGTCGAGATTCAATTGTTCTACGGTCCTTCACCCTCTAGAAAGCTTTCGAAGAGATGCTCCTAAACAAAAAATGATCGTTTCTGTCCAAGATAATGTTGCGGTTGTCAGCATCAACGACACTTCTCTGAAGATCAACAGTTTTGGAGGAACCTTGAGCGATGAACTGAAGGTGGCCCTTGAGAAAATTGAGAATGACTAGTTTTGGAAGCGTTGTGCTGATCTCGGGAAACCGACTGTTTCCTTGCCGGACCTGCTGTTAAGAACCTTGTGAAACTGAAATCTTCGGACGAGGCAATCAAAGTTTTAAAATCACACTCGAAAACATCGAAAAATTCAAGAAACCCGTGGTCGCCCTATTGGCTTCCGGACGATTGGAACATTGGACGATTGGAACAGGACCACAAGATCGTCGCTTCCAGCAGCGTCAACTTCACCGAAGACAAGCAGCTCCGCGTCATCTCCCGCTTTATCAACGAGGCACTCATCTGCCTTCAGAATGACGTCATCGGCTCACCGGTGAGCCGTAAGTTTTATGATTTTGCGAACTTATTCTTATCTATCACAGTCGGACGGAGACATCGCCAGCGTGTTCGGAGTCGGCTTCCCTCCATTCTGGGGAGGTCCCTTCCGCTTCGTCGACCTGTACGGCGCTGGTAAGCTGGTCAGCGCGATGGAGCGCTACGCCAACGCCTACAAGGTCGAGCAGTTCGAGCCTTGCCAGCTTCTCAAGGACCACGCTAAATCGGCAAGAACTTTTACCCTAAGCATTAATAGCTAAGGAAATATAGCTTCAAAACCTGAGCCCGACTGATTACACGTGTTTCGTTTGATAGTGATTTTAAGGAATTCCTTGTGAATAAAGTTGTGCCGTAGAAATGTTGCTTTTGCAGACGGCAGTTAAGCCATTTCCAAGAATTCTCACTGCCTTTACACCTGGAGTGGTTTTTAAAGAACTGGACAGCTGGCCACAGAAACTGAAACAAACACCTTTTCCTTTCAATTTATTCTAATCCACTGATTCTCCTTTACAACCCGTTGTATCTACATAAATAGGAATATTCACAATAAAGCATTCGACACTTCGCTAACGACTTTCGCGTCAGAGGTTCTCGTATTTGCGGGGTTCGACCGCGTTTTGAGGTGGAGGCTGCTGCTGTGCTTGGGCCATGGAGTAGGGATGGAAGAGGTTGGCGAAGGGAGGCAGCATCCCGAATGGAGAGAACTGGGGCATCTGGGCCATCGGGTGAGGCATCTGAGGCTGAGGATGCTGGAGAGGAACCTGAGGCGAAGCCTGGTTCTGGCTCAGGTTCTCGGGTTCAGTGAGGGTCTCGTCGCCCTCGCCGTCGCTCATCTCCTCGTCGTCCTCCGAGTCGTCGTGGACTTCGCTGTGGACGCTGTTCGGGTGGCTCAGGCTTCCTGTGGCGCTCGAAGTGGCGCTCGTGACGCTTCGGGAACTCATCGGACTCTCCGTGGGTTGCCTGTGGAGGTTCATCGCGTGGAGAGGGTTCAGAAGACCCTCATGGTGGGTCGTCGAGGACACCAGAGGCGAGGTTTGGTCTCGGCGGCCGACGAAAAGACAGCGTTTCTTCCGGAGGCAGTGCTTGCACCACTCCTTCTGGTTGTCCATTCCGAAGCGGGCGCGACATTTCTTTGTGTCGCTGCTGTTATCTGAAAATACCGATATTTAGCATGTTTATATCGAACAACCTATGTATATTCCTGCTTCCTGTGTAACAACAATCTAACTAATACGCATTTACTACTTGTCGCATAGATAAGAATCCAAATGTTGAACAGGGTGTTTAAGACTCTAATCAGAGGTTCTGATACTCGCGATATTCTGCAGGATTTTGAGGTGGAGGCTGGTGTTGACCCAGATGAGGATAGTGAGGGAACAGCTGAGCAAAAGGGGAAGCAACCCAAGACCCATAGGGTTGGCAAACTGCGGAAAGTGAGGCATCTGAGGGATCTGCGGCATTGGATGCGACATCTGGAGAGGGACGTTCTGAGAGCCCAGTTTCTGAGAACCCGTGATCGTTTCATCGGCTTCTCTATCGCTCATCTCTTCGTCCACATCGGAATTGTCTTCTGAATCTCCAGCTTCACTTCTAACGCTGTTAGGCTGGTTAAAATGCCCTGAAGCACTTGAAGTAGCGCTTATCCCACTTTGGGAGCTCATCGGGCTAGGAGATTCATGGAGATTCATCGGATTCAGAAGATTTTCCTGGTGAGTGGAGGAGGAAACCAGAGGCGGCGTAGGGCCCCGCTGCTGACAGCGCTTCTTCCTCTGACAGGCTTTGCACCAGAGAGATCTGTTGTCTTTTCCTAATCGAGCCCGGCAGCATTTTTTGAAGTCGATATCTGAAGGTTTAGATTGTACCTTCTGGGCACGCGAAACAACGCTCTCCCTATAAGGTTTTTAACCACTCGCGCCTATAATCGTGATCCCCCAAATTAAAGCTCTCCTCACCTTCAACTCGGTCTCTTCTTGTTCTCCTCTTGTGCACGGCGTAGTTGTCTCTGGCGGTCCAATTCGGGTACTTCAGCTTGTGGTTCTCTTGCTCCTTCTTTGCCATATCCTCGTAAACGTTCCTTTCCTCCGGTGTCAGCTTCTGCCAATTCTCGCCCATCACTTTGTTCAGCTCGGCCGACTGCATCTTCCGGTACTCCGCGTTTTCCTCAAGCATCTTTTTCCGGTTACACTTCATGTAGAGCATGAACGAGTTCAGCGGCTTTTTGATGCGCTCCTCCGCCCGACGAGCTTGTCTCCGAGGGGTGTTTTGGGCTGAGGGAGTGAGCGGATTACGGCATTGCAATAGGTGTTGAGGGTACTGGCCGAAGGGAATATGGGGCGCTATTCCTTGGAGCAGCTGAGGAGCGTAGCCGAAGCTCGGCGAGGCGGCCGCTGCGAGCACCGGGGACATCATGCCATAAGGGTTCTGGATCTAAAAGAACACGAGATTAAGTCAACTGTTCTAGTATTCAAATCCTTTCTATTCTCCGTGTATCCCTTAATATTTCCCACGCTGATCGCAAACCGGCTTCTCCTTTCATCCGGGTTTGAATTCTCTCCCTTCATCGCCTTCCAATTATGCAAATGAAGCGTTTTGTGCCTCGACTGTCCTCCTCTCCCCTCAATTATTCATTCGCCTTCGCGCAAATTCAAATGTTTGACCTGAGCTCGCGGTCGCGCAGATGCTCCCATCGGCCCCTACTGTGCGTAGATCGGCACTGCGACATGCAAATTACCGAACCTTAGCCGCCTTCGCAGCGGCCGCCGACCTAAGCCTAATGTAACGTTGCGCGATCGCGCGAGAAGAGCGCCATCTGCGTGCTCGCCGCTGTTGTGTGCATGCCTAAATCAGCGCCGGAAAGAGGCTGCAATTAACCCTCGACCTTTGGGAAGGTAATGGAGTAGGTGGGGGAGCTGGTACATGCCGAAGGTGTGGCCAGGCAGCTAGGGTAAGCTAAAGATATCCTTTTAAAGCCAAATTTTGAGCCATACAAGAAAGGAAGGACATAAGGAAGGGTAATTAAAGTGAAGGTCAACGAAGGGAACCAAAGGAATCCCAAAGGGTCTTCAAAAGCACTTGAACCGAGCAGTTTAAAAGCTTAGAATCGACAGTAGAGTTCAAACTTACAGGCATGAACATTGGAGATATCATTGCTTGGGTTCTCATCGCTTGGTAGACGGGCGAATTCATTAGATTTGCCATGTTCGCCATGGCCGCGGCGAAGTTCGGAGGCATGAAGGAGCGTCCGAGGTGCTCGGTCTCCTTGGCCACTTCTTGGTTGTCCGAGTTGACGGTGTCCGCCTCGAGCGTGGAGACCTCATCCTCGACCTCGTCGTCCTCTTCCTCCTTGAACACCTTTGTTTCGTCCTCGTCCCGAATCTCGTCGTCATCCTCGCGGAAAACCTTCGTTTCGTCTTCGTCGACAGTTCCCTGAGGATCCGGTGAGAGACTCATCTTCATCTGAAACAAATGAAAATAAGGAAAACGGAGCGACGTTTCCCTCTTCCACGAATCACTTTCCCCGAAAAACGCGCCAAAACGGCCGCCGATCGCGGACTACTCGCAACGGTGCGCGCTTTTGGGTTTGGCGCGGCCAAGACCGTCGCCGCCAAGGGTCAAAGGTAGGCGCCGCCCCCGAAGAGGCTCTCGGCCGCGCAGATGGACGCAAGTGGGCGCTTGGACTGAGCATATGCCCATATCCCAATTTTTGGGATTACGAGAGCTCCCCGGCCACCGACCGGCGAAGGAAACCGTAACAATGCGAGAAGCGGCGGCCGGCGATCGATGTGTTCGCAGAACTGCGCCTTCGAAGCGGCTCCGAGATCGTAAAAAGTGTCAAGTCTTGGCACGTGGGAACTTCCAAAGCAGCGCGCGTTTACGGCCGGAAGAACACACGTTTTAGGGGCCTAAGATTTGCGACTACCTGCGCTTGTCGGCCCTAAACCGCTTCCGGGAAAGTTCGTAAATTGGCTACAGAAGATTAAGAAGAATTAGGTCAGAAAATGCAAATAAAAGAAGAAGATCCCCAGGACCCGAAAAGAACTCCACGAGGCCAAAGATATTTAATGACCACAGGTATCCCTTTGACGCTTACAAATCCAAAAAGAATGCGCGGGAAGATCAAAGGCGCCCAAGTTCGCAGCAAACAAACAAAGTTGCATACTATAACGCATTTACAAAAGACAAAGGTGGATGCTTCTGTGAACTCCGAGGCGGGCAACGCGGCCTTTGATGACCGCGGCGTTTGTTTTTGGTTGCGCAAAAGTTGCTTTTGGGTATTTGGCTTTTGATAAGATTTGAAGGGGAAAGGCGCGATAGGAGAGCAGCCTTGAATATGCAAATCAACATAAACGGAGATAATTAACAAATGGGCGGTTTGCCTTTTGTTTAGATACCGCTTGAAAAGCGCGGCCAAACGTCATTTTGAAGCTGCGAGACTTCAACGACCGGTCGGTTTTCAGTATATGTAGACAGATTTTAAGCGCCACATTCAGACAGCGAGTCTGAAAATCAGCGCCTTGTTCATTTTCAGGTCCAGTTCGACTGGTGGGCGGTCGGTTCTAAAAACGCTCTTTTTGCCTCAAATTCTGTTCCTCCACAAGCCTCTAAAATCCACCCTTCCAATTCCTCTAAAACCACATCGCCTGATGCCCTCTTGTCCCAGGTTGGCCCCAATTAGTCGCCCTCGCCAACCTCTTCTGATCCTATGAAAACACCTTCTTCCGTTGTTTCATTAGCCCAACGGAAACCCCTCTTTACGCGGTCGTTATCCAAACAGAGCGAACAAAGCGAAGAACTCTGGTCATTTCTTTGTTCCCGGGTTGCGAAGGGACCATTTAGCACCCGGGCCGGATCAATCGGGTCGCACTTCGGCCGATCGCGTGCGATTAACAAAACAAAACTTATCGATTGCGGAGCGCAAACTCTCAATTGAGTCATCGAGGGTCCTCCAAGATTCAAAAAACCCTCTGCCGCCGTTCAAATACAAAAGGGTCAACTTTTGGCCTCCGCATAATTATACAAACGCAAATTATCGTCTGCGCGCGCACGAGATAAGATCAAAGGTTGCGCCGGGATATATGATCTCCTCGGGCCAGAGCAGAAAATTCCTTCTGTTCTGCGCACTGTTTACGGGGTACAGGCCACGCAAGAGGTCAACGGATGCGCAGGAAACTTTTGCGTATGGAAGAAGGAAAAGCGGCAGCAGCGTAAACACTTGCCAGCGCGGTTTAAGTTACCCTAAGCGGACAAGTTTGGCCAGATAAAGAGGGTTTAGGGAGAATCGCCCCGATTGCGCAATTAGGGGAGATTAATACGTTCGTGTGAGGCGCGCGAGGATCAAAGACGCCGCTACGGTGGACAGCTCGGATTAATTGGACCAAGTTACATGAGAAACAAGAGAACAAGAACTTCTAAAAGCGTGATTAGAAAGAGGAACACGAGCAGGAGAGCGAGGGATCTTTATAAATAACATGACAGAAATTGAGATTAATAAAGTGAATATATACATGATAATAACAAGGATCTGGGTCGTCGGTTTCTTCTATCCACGCTTCTTCATCGTCGGGGGCTTCGGGACTTCAGGGATTTGCATCTTCTTCCGCGCTGCTTCCCTTATCTTTTCGTACATACAGGTGCAGGAGTAAGGGTCGTAGTCGTGCTCCTAGAATTGACGGCTCGAATAAAGAGTTTGAAAGAAAAAAAGAATACCTGGAGAACCCGCTGCAGCTCGCAATGGACGTGGAAGGCGGAGGGTCGAAAGTCGGGATCCGCGCCCCAGCAGCTCTGCATCAGAGCGGCCACGGACGGAGGCATCGCCGGAGGCACGGCGGGCCGCGCGCCCTCGATCACCATCCGCCTCACCTGGCTGGCGTCGAAGTTGCAGAACGGCCGCGTGTGGGGAATCGTGAAAATCTCCCACAGCAACACGGCGAAGGCGTAGATGTCCGAGGCGAAGGACACCTGGGCCGTTATCCAGACCTGTAAATTTGGGCACAAATAAGGGTTATTAGGGGAGATCGCAGCTTACCTCAGGCGCTGTCCAGCGAACATTCATTGGCAGGCGGATGTTGACGTGGGGCTCAGCCGTGGTGCAGCTGATTCCAAAGTCGCAGAGCTTCAGGACGCCGTCGGAGATGAGGCAGTTTCGAGCGGCGAGGTCGCGGTGGATGACGCCCTTCTTGTGCATCCATTCGAGGCCCTGGATGGCTTGCATCACCAGCTCGATCCGCATCTGGGTGCCCATGGTCTCCCCCATGTGCTGGAGCGTATGCACGAGGGATCCTTGAGGGCAGAACTCCATGACCAGCATCATTGGGCAGTCCACGACGCCGACGAGCTTCACGACATGGTCGTGGCCGTCGAGGCGCGCCAGCAGTCGGGCTTCGTGGAGCATGTCCTCGTGAAGGCGATGTGCGGTCTTCCCCGTCTTTTCCACGATCACCTTCACGGCGAAGGTCGTGGGGTTGTCGGCGAGGCGGGCCTTGTAAACCTCGCCGAATGATCCTTTCCCGATCTGAGCAATAAGCACAATAAAACATCGAAATCCGAAATAAAACCACTCACCATTTTATCCTTTTCGACATCCCTTGCGTCCAAGAAGTTGAGCTGGACCTCGTCCGACGTGGACGGCGACGAGGGGAGTTCCGACAACATCGCGGTTGGAGAAACGACGGAAAACACAGACAAGCGCAGTCGCCGGCCGCCGCGAGGAATTCTTAGGCCGTGAGGAGTACGGTATCAGAATCCAGACAAGACCCAGCTGCAAAATTCAAATTCTCGTCGTCGCAACGTTTGCAGACGAATTTCGAGAAATTTCAAACGATTTTGCGTCTGAACGGCGGACAACGCGTATGGGAGACCCGAAAAGGGACGTCTGGAACGACGGCTGGATTCTCTGACGCTCAAGAACGGTCGGTCGAGCTCTTCTCTGTGTTTTGGGTAAAACGCAATGTCATACACGTTTTTGTGCCCTGATTATAGGCACCAATCAACTTTATTAAATTCTCACAACAAAGTTGGGTTCATCAACGCCAAATAATTTGCTTTGTGCATGATAAGGTATCGCCCTGCAAGGTCCAGCAATCCTTAACGGAGTCGCCTTCGAAATACCGCTGATGTAAGGATGTCTTTGGATTTGCGCCAAACCCGGCCTCTTCTTCGGATCTTTCTGAAGTACGAACTGGACGAATCCCCATTGGCTTCGGCTCTCCATTTTTGCAGTGCTTATCAGCCGAATAAACTTCGTGAAGTCTTCATCGGTCTTCTGTGGGCTCTTCCAGAGATATCTCCCATTTAACATCTCTATGAAGAGGATGCCAAGGGCCCAAACGTCGTTTTTCTTCCCGTCGTAGTATCCGGAGAAGAAAGCCTCGGGAGCGCAGATTTGATGTGTTCCGACGGGTCCGCGCATCGCTTTCGAACCGACGTGTGATAATCCGAAATCCGCGATTTTCAGTTTTCTTTCGAAACCGTAGATGATGTTCCCTGATTTCAGGTCGCAGTGGACGAGATTCCGCGAGTGGATAAATTTGAGTCCTTCGACTACTTGCAGGAAGAACCGCACCACCCGTCTCTCCGAGAAAGGCTCCTGAGGGTTCCGGATCATGTCGAAGAGATTCCCGCAGCCCAATTCCAGCATCACGGAGTCGCAGAGGTCCTCATTTTTGTGCAGCACGTGGTCCAGATACCTTACCACGTTCGGATGGCCTCCTTTGGCGTTCAGAATTCTGAGGAATTCGATCTGAAAATGCTGATTTAGGACCAGGTAAGGGGGGTGAAAGAGATCTGTTTAGAATAAGGAGGTTTGTTTAGAATCGGAAGGCACCACATCTTGGAAAGCTTCGGAAGCCCTGAACAAGAACTCCGTCAAGACCTCTAAATCGCCTGGACTCACCTCTTTCCGGATCTCCTTTTTGTAAATCGATGACTTCACTGCCACTGCATGCCCATAATTGTTCCTGACCATATCCACGCGGCCATAAGTTCCCTTTCCTAGTGACGTGATCAGCTGCCACTTCTGCTGAGGATCGCGGAACAGAGGCGTTTGGACCTGCGACGCTCCGTTGCTGAATTGACTTGCCATTGTCTTCAAGTCGAATGATCTTAATATCTTACGAGCTGTTATATATGCGCCGGATGAGCACGAATTTACACATTTAGTTGAACAACAGCTGGGAACGGAAAAGTAAGCTTTGGATGCAATTCTTTGTGAAGGCGTGAAGCAATGCACGCGATTAAGGTATGGTAGAAGTCGCTGTGAGGGGTATTAATAGCTTGAAGTCTTTCAGGATCATTGAAGCCTTCAAGCCGAATGGATCCCTAGGCGGAAGGAATATAAAAACGAATTTATTTGAAGTTTGACGACGGTAGGTATCAATTCGGTGTTATTTATGAATCGGAGGGAAAGCACTTCATAAAGTAATGTTCGGTCTTTTAGAGTCTTACGCGGAATTTGAGATTTGGTTCAAAGTTTGGGTCATTGTGATTGGGTTTAGGATGCAATTTCTCATGCTGGATGAATGCGACCTTAACTCGACGAAGGTGTTATTTTCAAGCTTTTGGTTGAAGCAAGTTCTGAGATAGGGTTATCTACGTGGAGAGGAGAAAGTTAGAGGTGATCAGCTTGAGTTGGATTTGAGTTCTGATCTATGCTTGAAAAGTGGGACCGCGGGTTAGGATGCTCTTTTGGGTTCCAATTTGTGTGACAAAATTTTAGCTTTCGAGATTTTGTGTGCTTTGCCTTGTAGTCATAACAAGCGAATACATCTTTATTCCTCCCATCCCCAAACTCTTCCAGGTATCCAACAATTCTATCGGGGCAGATACTGCCTATTCTTACGCTTCTTCAAGAAAAGGACAAACAAGCAAGCGACCGCGAGGGCCATCGCCGAAGACATTCCGACGAAGTAAACCAAATGGAGCGCTTGGGAGCTGCCTGTCGTCGAGTGCTGGCAGTCTTGGCCTACGGGAACCATGGACGCAGAAGAAGCCGGGATCATTGTCGCCAGAAGTCCGAGAACCAAAAAAGCAATCATCTTTAGCTCTTTTGGCGTTTCCAGATCGTATATGCGTAGGAGATCAATGAAGCAATGCGTGTATTAGCATCAGATCTAGTGAAAACGCCACTGGAGTCCCCGATCTCTTCCAAAAACGCGGGATTTCGGCTCTTCGATCAAATCTCGATTTCTCTTGCGCTTCTTCCCTGGACTGCGCAATCTGGTTATGCCTTCGTGAACACACAATCTGGTCGCTGCGCGGGAGATGATGCTGCCGATGATGACCAACCATTGTGATGACACCATCGCGGACGCCTCTTCGAGATATGAGCGATAGACGTCGTTGCCACTTGGATCGGTCGTGAAGCCGCCGAGAAGCTTCAGCATCCGCATTCCGCCTCTGCTTTCGTTTTCCTAATCGTCGAAGATTGTCGTCGACGACGAAAACGACGCCCCATAAGTGACCCCCATGTGTCCGACGACGCCTAAGTGGTGTGTGGATGAGCCGTCAGTCAGTTTTAGCACAAATCCTCATCCATAAATTCGGGGAATTGGCGGAGGCGTCCGCCGCGGGAAGAAGGGTCAGAAACCAGTCCTCGCGTCCACCCCACGTCAAGGTCGCGCGGGGTCAGAGGCGCCTGCTGTTAAAAGAACATCGCCGCAGGAGGAAAACGTGTCTTCCGAGCTTGTCCGGGATCTCCGCTGCACTATCGGCCAACAACACTTAGGACGCTTTTTCGGGAATTCGAGCGACCTTGGATAAACTGTTTGTACCTGAAACAAACCTTTAGAGCTTTGCTAAAGTTCAGAGTGACCATGTGAAGGTTCGAATAGCTAACAGCCTTGAATGGCCATGGATTTAAGCTTATCTCAGATTTGAGATTTGACTCTTGCCTGTATCGCTTCAAGCTTTACAAATTCAAATACAGCAGTTTCAAAGACCGAAATCTTACAAGTATTTCAATCCTTATTTCTATTCCATAATTGCCTTATTACGCTTACAACAACTACTTCTTTCCATCCGTTAAACGAAACCTTGAAACCAAATCCTTAAATTCTTTCAAAAGACTGTCCCACCAGCTTTTCAAAGACCGGGACCTGCGATTTTTTCGCTGCTCTACCTTCACGAGATCCGCTACTCAACTCGACTCAAAAAACCCTTCGATCTCCCAAATTGATCGCGGGTGTCGCAACTTCTTCTGCGATTCTAGTCGTCGGCTAAAAGTGAGAAATCTCGCGCTTTCTCGTTGTTTATCCGGACGCGCGTAATCTTCGTCTTCGAGCGGGCGCAGACCTAAACCGGCCCTCGAAGCTGGCGACTCCGAGCGTGGTCGTCGCTGGCGAGGGAGGGACCCCCTCGGGCGCTCTCGGGTGGTCACCACGATGGTTCCGCACGCCGCGGATCATTTCGGAGCATACAAGAGGCGACGTTCGGCGCTTCGGCCCTCTTTAGTCTTCTCGTGGAACTCATCTCGAAACCTTAATGGCATCGTTTTGCTCGTTAGCGCTAGCTGCGCTGCTCTTCATGTATTCCAACGCTATTCCTATTCCCAACGGTCAAATCGGTGAGT
Organism: Steinernema carpocapsae; assembly: GCA_000757645.3. Classification (NCBI taxonomy): domain Eukaryota; kingdom Metazoa; phylum Nematoda; class Chromadorea; order Rhabditida; family Steinernematidae; genus Steinernema; species Steinernema carpocapsae. The sequence continues at coordinate 70,241 of AZBU02000012.1, read as the reverse complement.
TTTGTGGTCTTTAAGAGGTCTGAGTGCTTGAAGGGTTGTTTGAGAGTTTGTATGGGTTACGTTTGAAGGTTTGATGGTTTCGGTTTAATGGTTTCTGACTGCCTTAAATTATGTTTAATTCCTACCGTTTACTTTCTTCCTAACCAGTGTTCTCACTTTTTGGTGGACTTTATAAATGAAGCCTCGAGGATCAGCTAGAACACGTTGCTGCTGTCGTCCATATTCTAAGCGTTTAGTTTATGATGATCTTGGAGCCCATTAAAAAAAGTTTATGATGATCTTGGAGCCCTTACGAGAGAGTCCAACATTTTGTCAATTATGACAAGCTTCAAACGCTTGGACAAAAATGGAGATTAACAGATCTCCAACGGTTCTTTGACCCTTTTTTGTTTCTGGAACGTTGTTTTGTATGTTTGCAAAATTACAAATCGAAGCTATTTTTTGTCCAAACTGCCTGAAAACATTATCGTTAAAGCGAACTCCACTTTTCCCATGAGAACCGTTATCAGCCTGATTTCAATAAACACATCTCTTTTTATCGAGGCATCTAAAAATGTATGTTTTCGCTGCCAAACACAATCGTCCTTATCTAAATTGGTCTTTCTCTAATTACTCCTTAATCGCTTTTTTGCGCCAAATCGAACAAAAAGAGTGAAATCAAAAACAATGCGGTCAACGAGGACGATAGCGATCAGCCTGCACGCGTTTCCCTCGGCGGCAACGAAAAGGAAACGTGGCGATAGAATCGCTCCTCGAAAAAAGTTAATTATGCAGCAGTGAAAACAGCGGCAGCCAGCGAGGAGTTCTCCTCTAATTGTGTCATCTCTTCTTCGAGCGCTCCGCGAAGCTCCGCTCGAGGCGATTTCGGTCGATCGGCCGATGGCCGATGCTGCAACGGGCGGCGAAGCTCGTCTTCCGCGCTTTGACAATGAAAACGACCGAAGAATCCGGTGTCACTTTTCCGATACAATTCTCGGGAAGCACATCGCTCGTTTGTCATTCGCTGCAGCGGTTTTTGACGCGCGCCTTATATCCACTGGAGAAGCAGAACCCGGAATCGCTTTGATCGGGATTCGGGGGCGGGGTTGGGTTCTCGATTTGTGCCTAAGGAACAGAGAAAAGGGAAAGCTTGGTTGCTGATCCTTTCGTGTTTCAGGCAAAGCCGAGGTCGAATGCGGCGAAGACACGATCGACGTCGTCTTCCTCACCGAAGACTTCTTCAAAGGTCGCGTTTACGTCGTCGGCCACTCAGACGACGAGCACTGCGTTTCCCGCGAAGTCGGCCGGAAAACGACGTCGATTTCAGTCAGGAAAGACCAGTGCGGAGTCGTCACCACCCGATCTGCAAGTGGCACTAGTTCTTTCAATTCTAAACGCCTCCTTTCAGACGAATCCTCCAGGACTCTTCGTCAACGTCAAGGTTATGATCTCCTTCCACGAGGAATTCATCACCAAGATCGATAGAGTATGGAAGAAAAAAGAAAATAATGTATTTTTGAAACCGAAATCTCCATTTAGGGCTACGAAATCAGCTGTTTCTACATGCAAGCGGACAAGACCGTCACGTATCCGCTCACGGTGTCGATGCGCAGCTTGGAACCCTTCACGGAATTGGCCGAAATGCCGCGATGCCGGTACGAAGTCGTCGACCCGAACACGATGGAGCCGCTTTCTGTGGTTTCGGTCGGAAACAAGCTGCTTCACAAGTGGATCTGTGATTCCACGGCGCCGAATTTGTGGTGCATGACGGTCCACTCGTGCTTCGTTGAAGATGGATCTGGAACCGAGTTTGTGATTTTGAATGATGATGGGTGAGTCTTATTCAGGTTACTGTTTACGTATGCTTGTGTTTCAGCTGCGCTATTGACCGCTACCTGCTGGACAACTTGGAATACGGACCCGGCGACCTTATGGCCCAGAAAGAAGCCCACGCGTTCAAATTTGCCGATCGAGTCGTCGTCAACTTTCAATGCAGCATTAGGCTCGATATCCGAGATGGCGAATGCCCTGTAAGATAAGCTAAAAGAATTAGTTGACTCTATTTGCTCTCTTCAGGTCCCCACATGCCCGGATCTCTCAAAGCAGCCTCGCAAAAAAGTTTCCCGCAGATCCCCCGTCGCTCAGCTCACCGCCGAATCCAACGGAATCGCGGACATCGACGTCCGCGCCCAGCAGCTCGATATTTTGGACCCTCAAATCGGTAAGAGGAGATCTTGAGCTATTATATCAGTTTAGGCTAATTCCAGGCATGGCGAGCCGAGAAGAACTCTCCCGGGATGCGGTCTTCTACGCGCGCGACTGCGTGAGCCGCGAACTCTTCGTGATGTTCGCGAGCTTCACGGCTACCGTAATCTTCGTCATGTTCGGCATGATCGTCTACCTCTCGAGGACGTCCTCCTCGTTGCCCTCGAAGGAATAATTCTATCCTCCTCGCTCCTTCACTCTTCCTAGGTCTCAGCACACCCCCTCGACAAAGCGGTTAGGTCGTACGGAGGCGTCGCGTGCACTCCTGACGATCTCTCGAGATTCAGCGTCCACGACTTCTCTTTGCACTCATTCTTGTGCCCTCATATCCTAATTCTCAGTATTTCCTACCTTTAACGTTCCCCTCTCCTTAGATTAGGCCGATCGGTGTTTCTCATTGGTTCCCCGTGCAATCCAACGACGTGCAATATTTTCTTGAAGTTTTATCACCGTTTTGTGTGTACATTTTATTAAGTATAAACTATGACGTTGTTTTAATCCCGCGTGTCTTGATGTGCATGATAGAAGGTGATCTCTTATCTACTACGTCTCACGATCGGCCGGTCAGATGCCGATTTCTGGTTCTCACTGGACAGTCAGACTGACTGTCCAGAAGGGCGTTCTTGATGCTGCGGACGTCCAACATCTTCGAAAACGGACCGCCAATGTTGTTTAGTAAAGGTGATCCGTTGTGTCAGTAAATTGCACCGTCAACTAGTGGAAAGTCGAAGAATGGAACAAACAGTCCAAGATATGCTTGAATTCGGGGTTGATGACATTTTTAGAGCCGTTACAGAGAAATTGATATGCCAAGCTTTTTAAGCGACCAAACTGAAGCTGGAATTTCATAATCTGACAACTTGTTGCAACTCTCAAATGTCCTACGTTGTGTTTCTTCAGTTGCGCGAGAAGTTCTTTGTGATAAAAAACAAATTTCCCTCTTTTTTACCGAAATTGAAAAAGTTCACAACTGGAAACTGACTAAAAGCTCGGAAAAGCGTTTGCAGAAGTGGATCTTCTAAGGCATTCCGTTTGTTTGACGGGAAGCTTACCCTTACACAGATTCTAAGTTTAGAGTAGTGCTTAGATAAGCTCAGTAGCTGCGTTGGCTCCATTTGGTTTACCTACTCTCCTTGTAGCCTGCCACTAATCTTCAACTCGTATCTTTCTATTGTTCGATTCCACTGGAAAAGTGACGGTTTTGAAAAGTCGACGGTTCGGTCAGGCGACGCGAACGAACGCGCGCCGGCGGCGGAGGGCCGATTTAGTATGGAAAATGGCGAATTCGGCCTGGATTCGAGCGTAAATTGGCGGCGAAGTTGAGTTTCAGTATATGGGGAGAGGATTCAAAGCAAAACGTGGCTGTTATATCTACGCTCTTCTGTCTTGAGTCGATGACTTGGGTATAGCTGGGAGGGATTTCGAGGTTTGTGAGTTCGTCGAGAGAAGCGAGAGAGCTGAGCTCTTGGATAAAAACAGCAGGAAGACAATCCATCGCAGCAATTCTTAATGTTTTGAGGTCAGGTTTATATGGATGTGGAACACACTGCTAACAATCAATAGCAATGCTCCTCTAAGAACTTTCTGGCCTTGGTCAAATTAAGTGTATACACCGTGTGAAATTATCACATTTTGGAGAAGAGTTCAGGGTTGATCTGAAGATGCTCAAATGCAGCTGCGAGCTTGTCACGGCCGTAGAGGTCCAAAAACTTGAGCGGACCTCCCCAGTGGGCAGGGAACCCAAAATAGGCCACTCCGAGGATGTCCATGTCAACCTGAAATAGAGAAACAAGTCATTGCGAGAGGAGATAAATAGAACTCACCTGAGCTTTCTCGTTCCGACTACAATACTCCAAAGCGTCCTTCGCCATCGCGGCCGCCAAGCGAACCGGGACGTCCTCCGCACCTTCCAACTGCTTCTTGGCCTCTTCGATGTTGTATCCCTCTCTCCTGGCATCTTCGACCACGTCGCTGAGGAATCCAAACTCCTCACAAAGAGCGCTGACAGGATTTCCCTGGCTAGCGAGCTTCGCGACCTCCTCGTAGAATCCCTGGCAGTCAAACTGCGCCTTCACGACCATAAACTCCTTCATCATTCCAAAGAAATCGGCGACCGTGGCTACAGCTGCGTCCTTAGTTCCAGAGAAAGGAACGATTTGGGCGATCTTCGTCTTTGTGTTGTAGCGCAGAGCAAGGACGTTCTCGTTTTCCGAATCGGACTGGTCCTTCGAGCGTGGCACGACCACAGCTGAGATTGGGAACTCAGGTACCTAAGTGAAGCTACCGTAATCCAGTTATATGTTTATACGCATACCTCTTTCCAATCTCGGCAGAACACAATCGAGCACTGGGTCATCTCAGCCTCCTTTAGAGCAAAGTGCCTCGCGAGAAGCTCCTTAACAGGTTTAGACAGGCGACGTCGAGCGAGGCGCTTCTCGGCCTCTTTGACCAATTTCTCGAATCTCGTTTCGTCGATTTTGGCCATGTGAACCTTAATTCCAGCTTCGAAGGAAGCGATAATCAAATCGACCCAGCATTCGTCGAAGATAAACGCGATTTCCTGGATCTTCGCCTTCTTTCCGTAGCGATTCCTCTTGCAAACGTTCCGAGCGTGGAAGAGGTTGATTAGCGCTTTGCTTTGGTAGGATTGGCACAGTTTCCCGAATCCCTGGAAAAGAGTTTTTAGAATACATTCGCCAGATTGAAACACCTCGGCTTCCTTCTCATAAGCAACGATGGAGTCTTCCATAATCCCACTTCGGATCACTTTTAGGATCTCAAAGGGCGCCGGGAAATGGCCCTTGGTCAAGCGCTTAGTGGATTCCTCGGCCGTTTGCATGATCCAGCGATCGAAGATAAATCTCGTGGTTAGCAGGTAGTTCTTCACGGCTCCAAAAAGAGATTTCTGGTGGTTGACTCGCAAGGTGCCCGCTGCTAACTCCTTGGATACCGTAATCGCAGTCTGAACGCAAATAAATTTACCTACAGTATCCTGCTCTCCTCACCTCCTCCAAACTCTTCAAAGTCTCCGCTTCGCTCTCCTTCTCCGGGATCAATTGATCCGTCAATCCGATTTCTGCGGCCTTTTGCGCATTCACACTCCTCCCAGTCAAGATCATATCCAGCGCATTCTCAATCGGCACCAACTTCGGCAATCGCTGGGTGCCTCCAGCTCCCGGCAACAATCCTATCTTCACTTCTGGGAAGGCAAACACCGTGCCGGAAGTGTCCACGGCCAGGCGATAGTGGCACGCGAGGGCCAATTCCACGCCTCCTCCCATACACGTTCCCATAATCGCGGCCACGACAGGTTTCCGGCTTCTTTCGATCCGCTCAAAGTTCTGCTGCGCTTCTCGCGAAAGATTCGTCGCCTCTTCAGCCGACGTCACCTTCGCCAGCATGTTGATATCCGCGCCGGCGAAGAAGCATCTCGGCTTCTCTGAGATCACCACGACGCTCTTCACCGCGTTGTTCTTCTCGATATCGTCGAACGCCTTCTTCAGCTCCGCCGAGAGCACCGATCCTAACGCGTTCACCGGCGAGTTCGGGCTGTTGACGCGGATAACGGCGACTTCTTGGTCATAGGAGACCGCGATAAACTCTGAATTCGCATTTAAACACCTTTCCTAAGCCCGATACCTACGATTGGCGGCGCCTTCCATGGCTCCACAGGCAATTAAGACCTGAAAACAAGGAATCGTCAGAACTAAGAAAGACTACAAACTACGACAACTACACGATACACGAAACATCAAAGAGATGCGCAGAGAGGTTAACTTTGATCGATTGAAAGGTACAAAGAACACATCGGTTTCATTTTATCCCGCTCACATGGCAGCCTCCTTTCCTATACAATAATCGTCAAAATTAACAAACAATAAATATCGACTCAGTTGTTCGCGTAAAACTTCTTGCCCGATTTGGCGTGGTCCTTGAGGAGCTGGCAAGGCTCGAACTGCTCGACCTTGTAGGCGTTGGCGTAGCGCTCCATCGCGCTAACCAGCTTACCAGCGCCGTACAGGTCGACGAAGCGGAAGGGACCTCCCCAGAATGGAGGGAAGCCGACTCCGAACACGCTGGCGATGTCTCCGTCCGACTGTAATAGATAAGATTAAGTTCGCGAATTCATAAAAGTTAAGGCTCACCGGCGAGCGGATGACGTCCTCTTGGAGGCAGATGAGCGCTTCGTTGATAAAGCGGGAGACGACGCGGAGCTGCTGGTCTTCGGTGGAGTTGACGCTGGTGGGAGCGACGATCTTGTGGCCCTCGATGATCTTCTTAGCGGCCTCGTTGACCTAAAGCGCAAAGATAAGAATTGAAGGCAATCGATCTAACATACCGTCTTGGCTCCCTTCTTGCCCTTTCCGTACACGTAGATTCCGGAGGAGGTCTTGCGTCCCTTGTGTCCAGCGTTCACAAGCTCGGACAGAAGTTCCGCAGAGCCTCCGTGGACGCGGGGACCGAGAGCTTGTCCAAGGAACGTGGCAACGTGCTGGGCGACATCAAGTCCGACCTCGTCGGCGAGGGTGGCGGCTCCAACGGGGAATCCGTAAGCCTTGGTGAGCTTGTCCAGGGCTTCAGGAGCGACTCCTTCCTGGAGAAGGCGGACGACCTCGCTCATCATAGGTCCAAGGCAGCGGACGACGAAAAAGCCGGGGCAGTCCCTGACGACCACGACGGCCTTCTTCTGGGCGAGGCCAAGCTTGGCGGCTGCGGCGAGAGCTTCCTTCGAGGTCTTGTCGGTGACGATAATCTCCAGTAACTCCATCTTGTCGACGGGGGAGAAGTAGTGCATTCCAATAATGCGTTCGGGGCGAGAGCTGACGGAAGCGATTTCTCCAATTGGGAGGGCGGAAGTGTTCGAGGCGATGATGCAGTGCTCGGGGACGACCGACTCAAGCTGCTTAACGATTTTGTGCTTGAGAGACATGTCTTCGAACACGGCTTCGACGACGACGTCGGCGTTTTTCAAGGCGGAGTAGTCGGTGGTCGTCTGCAGCTTAGAAAGGTGGCGATCTCGATCGGCCTTCGAGTACTTCTTGCGCCTCACGGCTCCGTCCATCTGGGTGGTGATCTGGGCGCGACCACGAGCCAGGCCTTCGTCGTTCATGTCGATAAGGACGGTGTTGATGCCCTTGTCGATGGAGACGTTGGCGATTCCGGCGCCCATGAGGCCAGCGCCGATCACACCAATGTTCTCGATGGGACGAGATTCGCCATACTTGTTCTTCTTGGCGTCAGTGCGGCCGTGATAGAGACCGATCAGGGCACGCGACTGGTGCGTCTGGGACAGCTTTCCGAATTCCTAGAAACTAAAGATTTGAGTACTTTGTAACAATGTGATGAAATTACCTGAGCCTCGAATTCATATCCCTTGTTACCGCTGGAAAGGAGTCCGGTCTTCACGCACTCCATAATGGCCAGAGGAGCAGGGTAGTTTCCTTGGGTCATCTTCATGACCTGGTCGCGGGCCTTCTTGAGGACGACTCCGTCAAGGACCGGGCGACGGGTCATGAAGTAGTTGCTGACGCGCTCGACAAGGGGACGAGTGCGGTCGATCTTCAGAGATCCAGAGCTGAGATCCTTGGCAGCTTGGACAGCGATCTACAATTTGCAGTTGTTATAGCGTGGACATGCGGGGACAACCCTACCTCCTCAAGGTATTTGTGAGTGTTGATCGACGCGGAGTTGACTCCGACTCCCAAGGGCTGGACAACGCGGTCGACGAGGCCGACGGACTTGGCTTTCGAGGCGCGGAGGGTCTTGCCAGTGAGCATCATGTCGAGGGCGGTTGGCAAAGCGATCAGCTTGGGCAATCGCTGGGTGCCTCCAGCTCCAGGCAAGAGGCCGAGCATGACCTCAGGAACGGCCAGCTGTGTCTTGGAGTCGTTTACCGCGATGCGGTACTTGCAGGCGAGGGCCAGCTCGAGGCCTCCTCCCATGCAGCTTCCCATGATGGCGGCGACGACGGGTTTCTTGCTGTTCTCGATCCTGGCGAACTGGGCTTGACCGTCCTTGGAGAGCTTCGTGGCTTCGGCTGCCGACTTGGTCTTCTCGAGCATCTTGATGTCTGCGCCCGCGACGAAGCACTCGGGCTTTCCGGAAATCAGGACGGCGCTCTTCACGGCATCATCCCTCTCGATCTGATCGAACGCCTGCTTCAGCTCCTCGTTGAGGGCCGTTCCTAGGCTGTTGACCTTCGAAGTGGAGTCGTTGATCTTGATCACGGCGACTCCGTCTTGAACAGAGACCGAGACTTTCTCTGCAAATGAAGCTAGTTAAGATCATTTGATGAAGAAGCTTGCTTACTCTCGTGGAGCAGGCGAACGGCGGAGGCCCCTGACGAGCGGGCACGTGCAGACAGGCACACCATTCGGGATGTACGTGAGAGCATTCTGAAATCAATAAAGCCTTTAGAAACGTCATTTCACTCCAAAAATCAACGTTATCGCGGTACACGCCAGACAGGAGACGACAAACAGAACAACAAACCACCGCATCGCAAAACCGATCATCGAATCAATAAACACAAAGACTATCAGCAGTTCCCAAGTCATTTATCAAAGTGTTTTTGATAAATAAACGGGTATGCGACATTGATAGCGCCTCGTGATCCACCCGTTGACCCCGCTGTGAGTCGGAAAACAACAAAATAGGAGACGCAGAAATAAAAAGATCTCCGCTTGGTCAATTTGACTGACTAAAATCGACTGAAATTGGTGAGTTTGAGATTCGCAAGCTCCTCTCGTCAACAAATCCGTCAGCGATAAGCACTCAGAGAGCCAAGAAATCAATAACGCGACCAGGAAAAACCCTGCAAAAAATGCAAAATAGAAATACTTTTCCACATGGCGATTTTCGAGCGCAAATCTTGGGTGGATCGAAACGGCACTATAGAGTGGAGCGGCAAAGCCTTAGAGTGGAGCGGCAACGCTAAATATGGAAACACGAAATGTTCAAATTTTGCACTATCGGAACTCAAAAATTTAGCTGGGACGTGCACCTCTCTCCAATGCAATACATAACGCGACGTTGCCTTGTTTTTTTAGGAAGAATTCGCGCCCCAGGAAGCCCCAAAAACATCCCAAAAGAAGCCAACAGAACGATTAAACCCATCACAAAAGCGATGCGACGGATTGGGTTCAAAGGAGAAGACGAACCGACACGAAAAAGAGCAACGTCGCGAATGTTTCCAAAGAGGGCAGCGAGGGGCGACGTGTCGGACTTCGTACCCAAGATCAAAGTACGAAGTCGTGCCCTCAACGCTGACGCCAAAAATCACACATGCGGTCGTCGCAATCCACGGGCTACACAGTCTCGGTGCACTTTCAACTCCGAGCCGCGCGCTTCCGAGGCGACCTGTCGGCGCTTCTGGATGAGTGGTAATAGAAGCAACCGGAGGCGAAGAAGGCGAGTGTGAGGCGACCTCTCGCTCGGAAGCCATCGAGCGACTGTTTGCAGTGGGTCAAAGTCCGAGACGAGAGGCGGTCTGCAAAAAACACGACTTGGCTGTCAGGGTCTTGAAACGACAGACGTGAACGTGGTCTGGATTACGGCTATTTTTGAATTTGCATTTCTGCACCTAAATGGAAGAAGGAGCGGTCGGTTTTTGGAGAATCCGTGAGGCTGCAAGAGCCTTTGAATCGCGAATCCTGGTAATCCCTGCTGCAACGAAGCGAAGCTCTGCTGATTTCGGATGCGACGGACGATCTCTGGATTTGAAGAAGCGATGAAGACGCGAAATGCCTTGCTTATGTTGCAGAATCGCTGAATTTATGCGTACTATTCACACCCTCAACGCAACGATATTAAGCCACAACACGCTTAGGATCTAAATGAGGTGCTAATCGCTATCTGGAATCCGCGAAACTTGAGTGAGTGTTTATTGTTGAAGTGTGCTTGCCGACTCGACAATGCCGAGTCGCTGTAATCGCTGTTATGGACAGAATTTCGATGCGAAAGGAGCATTTTGAGGTGTTCATTGAAGCCAGATTACTTCCACGTTGCTTATGTGATTTTATTTACAGGTATTTATGAGTATTAGGAACGATGTGTGTGTGCTCAGCGATTTTAATGATGTATCTGCCTTGCAGTAGCCTTGTGTCCGTGTTATAATTCGCGCTCGATTAGTGTACATATTCCGAATACCTGTAAATCTTGAATCAACACTAACGATGTCTCTCTTTCCAGATGACCCAAACCAAGGGCGACCTCGATATCGAGGCTGAGCACAAGCGATGGAGGCAGTTTGAGATCGCCCCGATCCGCAGCGCCGAAGACGCCAAGCTCGAAGGCTACGACTTCCGGTGCATCCAGCAGCGGACAAGCTCGCAGAACGTGGAATGCATGCCGTTCCACTACTACTGCGAGCTGAAGAGCGTCCGCTTCGATAGCGTCTTCTTTCGGTCCACCTCAAGCGCTCCAGAGTACACCAGCAACCCGGCCGCGGACGAAGAACTGGACGACGACGAAATCGAAATCGAGGACTTCCCGATCTACGACCAAGCGATTTTTGAGGACCAAGGCTTTCTGACAGACTTCCCCAGCGGCGAAGAGGTCCTCGACATCCTGGAGACTTGCACAAGGACCGGATGCATGCTGTCAATGACCGAGTTCGAAGAAGAGATCCTGGAGATGATGCCGATGCTCAAAAGCATCGAGAAGCGCATCAAGAAGGTCGACATCTGCAAGATCCGCTTTGGCCACCTGGACCCCGAAAAGAGGAAGCCGCTGCAATCGACCTTCGAAGCCTGGCTCCGCGGCCTGATCGAGGACAACGGCCTGCTGCAGCTACGACTCGAAGAAGTTAGCCTGGGCGGAAGAGCAAGGCCGGATAAAAGCCTCGAAGACGTTCCAGAAGAAGACGAAGAAGCAGAGCCGCCAGAGAACGAAGAAGAACCCGAAGAAACCCTGCTGGACTGGAAGGCCTATCTGGGGAGAAGATCCAACGCTGCCAAATCCCGAGGATCGACGTCGGCTTCGCGGACGGAAGAAGGATGCTGTATGACCTTGACTTCATGAAGACACACCTCGAGATTCTCCTGAAGACCGAGGTGGACGGCGAGTACGCCTACCGCGTAGCCGAAACCGAGGTCGATAAGGAGAAGTTCGTCGAGGTGTGCAGCAGCCTTGGATTCAAGAAGGCCGAAGCCGAAGAAGACGTCATCGAATTCCGCCTCAGCCAAGACGGATACAGGACGTCCGTCCGTTTGTACGCTTTTATTGTTACTATTCAGCGATATTCACTTCAATAAATTGTTAATTTTAAATGTTGAAAAGGATTGGGAATAGGATAACCATGGAATATGTATTTGGATTTGGAGATGCGACAGATTTCGGCGTTGTCGAGTTCAGAAAATCCAGTTCGAAAAGAATTTAGGCTCCCACCACGACTTGCTTGATGGCTGACTGGTTACGGGACCTCATCTGGGAATTTAGTTTCGTCGTTGCAATTTGCGTTTTTCCGCTTTCGGTCGATTTCCTCGATGTTTTGCACATTTCAGGCTACTCACGCTTCGTTGCCTGTCGTCGATCTAAGTCTCGCCTCCGTTTATAGCATTTTTGTGAAGTTAAACCGTGTTGCCTCGTGTCCTATAGCCGCGATGGTCGTTTTTTCCGTCGCATGGGTCGATAAGATGCTCAATTCAGTTCTAAAATTCGCTATTTCCAGGTCAATTTGGGAAAATGAGAATAGAGAAGTGCTACTTCTGTTCATCGCCAATCTACCCTGGCCACGGCACGCAGTTCGTCCGCAACGACTGCCAGGTAAGCACCCATCTCCACCTCCAAAAAGCTAATTTCGCACATTTCCAGATTTTCCGATTCTGCCGGAAGAAGTGCAACGTCGCATTCAAGAAGAAGCGCAACCCACGCAAGGTCCAGTGGACGAAGGCCTCACGTATGGCCCGTGGCAAGGAATTGAAGAACGACACCACCGCCGCCATGGAGCAAAGGCGCAACGAGCCCACGAAGTACGAGCGCTCTCTCTGGAAGGATGCCAGTAAGTTCCTCCTATTCTTGTCGTCGATTCTAATTCGCTGTTTCCAGTCGAGGTGATGAAGGACGTCCACAACATCAAGCACAAGCGCTACGCGGATCTGATCAAGAAGACGCTGATCCCGGGCCACAAGGTGAAGAAGGCCAACATGATCACGAAGACCAAGAAGCAGATTCACCTCATCCGGGCGCCCGTGGCCGACGACGTGCCAACGAAGGTCGGAGCAAAGTCGAAGGCGAAGAAGATGGAAGAAGCCATGGAGACGAATTAAGAATCATATTCTTTTCGTTACTTGTTGTTATATTTGTTGTTGTGTTTGTTACAGAGTTACCTTCGATGAAATTCTTCGCCTTCGATTGATCTATAAGAAGCGGTCTACAAAGGAAAGCGAAGGGAACCGGAAGAAGCGGAAGCGATGTGAGAAACGCTTTGTTGATCCGCGCGCGAAGTTTGCAGTTTCCTTGCTTCCGAGCATCGCTTAACATTCACAGCCAATGATCGACAGGGTGAGCGACCTGTCAAGCTTTCTCCTCTCGTCTCTTGCTGCTCGGCGCTTATAAGGCGGTTGCATGTCGCTGGAGCAAACGTACGACCGCCCCGAACGTCGACGCACACGCGAATGACCGCTTTGTCCCGGTGGCCCAAAAAAGGGTCTGGTATGAGCGGGTGCCAGGGTGTCTGGAGCGACCCATTGGGAGCGCATGCGCTGCAAGCGAACCGGTCGGAATTCCGTCCGGATTTGGGCGGAAAACGGGAAATTCAGCGCTTTTTTTCTGATTCTTCACACAATTCCTACTAGGCTCGTCTCTTACACTTTTGGCAAAATTTCGCGCTATTCTTGACAATTTTTTGGTGTTTTTTTTTTGGTCTGCCAGCTTGGTTCATTTTTGGCTTCGCATCCGGAGGAGTCGGTTGGTTCTTCGGTTTTTACTAATAACTGCTTTGGCTGTTGCTAATGTTCATAATAACTTAATAATCTCTTCCTTTTAAACTCTCGCCATGAATCAGCGAAAGACGAGCGAAACTCTCCAAATTGGTACCAGTTAGGTGACAATTAGCCGGCATTCTTTGTGCGTCGGCGGCGACTGTTCCGGCACGGACAAGGTTACATGTGTCAGTCACAACAGTAATCAGCAGAACAATTACCGGTTCACCGTCCCTCAAGGTTGCGCCGCATCTTTGGCGGCCGGCTGGCAGGTTAGGGATGCATGCACTCGAAAACGGCGTTTCAATTGGTTCAAGAGTGCGCGTTGCCCCCGAGTTGACTCTCCAACTCCAACTGATTGCGTATCAATTTGCCCCCTGGCCTGTATTTAATCCACAATTAGTTTGCGCTGTTTTGCGGAAACTAACGACGTCAATGTAGGCTAACGGCGGCTACTGCTGGTTAGGTGGTTCGGTTGATCGGCGCTGCCCCATCTTCAAAGTCGCTGCGCGGTTCTTCGTGGGGCGGCGCTTGCGCGGACGCGCGGTGATCAAACAAACGAGCGCGAGCGATCGGAAAGTCCGAGGAGCGGGCAGCCGAGCAGTCCGAGCGAGCCCGTTGAATGAGTATTCCACCCTTTGTATACAACAGTTTTCAGAAGATCAACCTGTGTTCGCCTATGGCCCTTTGAAGAGGGCAGCAGAAGTTTCTTCTTCCTCCCGGTTCCTGGAAACGACCGCAGAAGAGCCGAAATGGGCGCGTGCTTCGGGAAGAAGCCCTCGAAGGCGTCCCCCGTGGTCACCAACTCCTGGGCCCCCAAAGACGGCAGCGGGGCGCCGCCGTTTCCGGCTACGTTTCACCCCGTCGAGAAGCACTCGCTGACCATCTCCTCCGGCTCGGGCGGAATTGCCCCCACGCCGACCCCTCAAGTGAATCCGAATCAGCAGCAGGCGGCGCCCTCAGGGGCTCCAGTCTTTGTCGCGCTTTTCGACTACGACGCCCGCACGGACGAAGATCTGAGCTTCAAGAAGAACGAACTGCTGGAGGTCCTGAACGGTATGCAGGGTGACTGGTGGTACGCGAGGAGCAAATCCACCGGCAAGACCGGCTACATTCCCTCGAATTACGTCGCTAAGGAGAAATCCATCGATGCACAACCGTAAGTGCTTTCCGATGCTGATGTGCATCGTTAGTTCTGACCACGCGCTCGGGAACGTTTAAAGCGCCGTTTCCAAAGAGCTCTCGGGGAGGAGAAGAAGAAGACGACGGGATACGCATTAACGGTTTCGAACTGTATTCGAGTTTGGGATTTCGGAGAGGCGAATTGGACAAGTGAGGAGCGGAGGAGAGGAGCGACCGCACAAGACAGGAATGGTAGGGAGAAATGATCCAGACATTTCCGTTTTGGTGTCTGGACTCGTCGGAGGTTCTCATTGTTGCTTGTCGACATGACGAGAACGGTTGATCGGAGCTCGGAGCTCTGCAGCTGTTACAACCGACCGACCACTCGTAATGATGAGGACGTAATGAACTGCTCTAGACAAAGCGAGGAGTGCGCCCTGTCTAAACAGCTGATTATACGTTAGGACCTTTTAGAAATACCAATACCACTTTTTTCAGTACCTTTCGTAACCTAACCGTTCTAATCCGAATTTCCTGTCTGCGAACAAAGAAATCACAGACTCATTCCAAGCGATCATACGGTAATTAACCCACTTTTCCGCGCTGTCCTTCTTGTGAATCATAGCCGTTTTTTGCATCTCCTAGCGCTGCTCCATGACTTCCAGAATTCTCCGCGGTATCTCCGAAAGTACTCGTAACTGCAAACTCGCAAAGCGGTTCGAATATCTTCCGTAAGTGGCGCTGCAGTCGATCCAAGGTGAATCGCATTTATCTGCAACGCTTCGACGCCGGAATTTCGTTTTTATCTCCCGGGCGATCTCGCAATCTATCACAACGAACCCATTCCGACGTTTCTTCACTCAATTTCACCTTCTTCTCCTCCCCAAAAGGCCGATTAACCTCTCCTTTCGCACCTTGTCCTTCCTCCTCCCTACTCCTCCAAATCTTCGTTTTTCGGGGGTTTCGAGCGTTCCGCATGCGGGACCATCCCCGGAATCCTCTTCTGAATCCCTTTCTGGAGCTCTCTCCCTCTGCGTTTCGCCCTCCGGCTATCGCCACGATTAACTGCCGCCGCCGCGGTTTCCCCTGTCCAATTCATCACCGCAGTCATCGGTCAGTCGCCCTCCGCTGCTCCAACACACTTCTTCTCTTTCTTCTTCAGCGCGATTCGTGATTGGAAATAATGGGGCATCTCTCTCGCGCGCACTTGCGCGAGGAACACCCTCTGTTGACACTTTGATGAAGGCGATCCAGCGCAAAAAACGATTTGTTTGCGCTAGAGCGCAACGAAACTCCAAAAGTTTGCAGCTGAGGGAAAAGCCGTGGGTTCTAGATGGTTTTTGGGTTTCGGTTCAAGGGCTTATGTTCGAGTGTAGGTTAAGAGGGACATAAGTACCTGAGATTCGCTTCTTATGCAACTGGTTTCTGAAGTTTAAATTTAAGTTTTTGAATGTGCTGACCTTCCCATGGCTTCTTTCCACACTTTCACTCTTAACAAACCTCCTAAAACCAACACAAATCACCACCCTCACCCGTCGCATCCGGCCTTTAAGCAATTTACAAACGGACTTTCCTCTCCGCCTCCCAACAAAGCGGATTAGAAACCGAACGGAGGGAAAACGGACGTCAAGGCCGAGTGCCACTTTCATCACACGCACTCGTTTGACGAATCGTTTTCTCGCCTTCGGATCGGCGGCGCAAATCGTCGCCGTCGAAGATTTGATCGATTGGGGAGTTCTTCTCCCCGTTAGGGTCAAGATTGGATGGGCGAGCAGGGTTGGTGGTCGCGCACAGCTGGAAGTAAATAGGGCCGACCGAGATTAGGGCGATGACCACGACGTAAAGCGTATTAGCAAACTGGGGAGGCTAAGGTGGCTGGGGAGGTGAGATGGGATTAACATGGGAAGCGAGAGGTGCAGGCAGGCGTGGTAAAATGGTGTATTGCAGATGGTATTTCGGGAAAATGCGAAGGATCGAGGCGGAGAAGCTGCTGCTGATGACAATGAACGAGCACGGGAACTTCCTAGTGAGAGACTCCGAGAGCCGCGAGAACGACTTTTCGCTATCTGGTGAGTTATTATATGTCTTCCTTATTGAATGCCTTTCGAACCTCTGACCCAGAGGCTCTCTTCCCAACCAAAACACATAAATCGTTTTCCACTCAACGCATATTTTAAACGCATAAACGCATTTCAGTCAGTAACTCTCGATTAAGGCCGAGTTTGTTGACCTTCGGTTTCAACGCTCCCGCTCACGCGTTCCACTTTTTGATTTCAAAAGAACGACGCACAAAAAGGTTAAATTGATGTCATCGCCGTGAATTTTCGACCAATCCAAACAAACGACGATTTCACCTTTGTCACCTTCTTTCCGCCGCAGAAGCCGTGGAAACGGGAGAACAATTGAGTTCTGGAATGGAAGAAAATGGGTTTGGATGGGAGAGAAACTGTTTTGCGTGGAAAAACAAGACACACTTTAATGAGCGCACCAAAAATGCATCTTTAAAGTCGACTGTTTAAGCAGCATAGATTGCCATAGGGTTTTGAAACCCAAAGTCTAAAAGTTAAAGCTTCCTTTTATGCCTAGCCTCCACGTGTTCCTAAACGACCTTATCCTATAAATACTTTTTTCCAGTCCGTGATGGCGCCTCCGTAAAGCACTACCGAATCCGGCAAATGGACCACGGCGGCTACTTCATCGCTCGCCGAACGCCCTTCGCGACTCTCCCAGAACTTATCGAACATTACCACCACGCGGCGGACGGCCTCTGTGTGGCCCTCAACCAACCCGCCGCCAAAATCGAAAACCCCGAAACGGCGACGTTCACCTACGACGACCAATGGGAGGTGGACAGGCGCGCTCTGAGGCTCCTCCGCCAGATCGGCGCAGGCCAGTTCGGTGAAGTTTGGGAAGGCCGCTGGAACAACGCGGCAGTGGCAGTTAAAAAACTGAAGCCCGGATCTGCTGACGCGGGAGATTTCCTGGCTGAAGCCCAGATCATGAAACGCCTTCGCCACAAGCGGCTTCTTCAGCTCTACGCCGTTTGTACGAAGGATGAACCGCTGCTGATTGTGACCGAATTGATGGAGGAGAATCTGGTGCAGTTCTTGCAGGGACGCGGAAGGGACACGCCGCTCCCGGGCCTCTCGGAAGTCGGAGCGCAGATTGCGGCCGGAATGAGTTATCTCGAGGAGAAGAACTTCATTCACCGCGATTTGGCCGCCCGGAACATTCTTGTATCGAGGAATTGCACCGTCAAGATAGCCGATTTCGGACTCGCAAGGGTGATAAAGGAGCATGAGTACGAGGCGAGGTTGGGAGCGAGGTTCCCGATCAAGTGGACCGCGCCGGAAGCCGCGAATTACAACCGGTTTACAATCAAATCCGACGTTTGGAGTTTTGGAATTCTGCTCACAGAATTGGTCACTTACGGAAGGTTGCCATATCCAGGTAGGATCTTAATACTAAAACTGCTCCTCTATTTAAATTTCAGGTATGACCAACGCCGAAGTCCTGCATCAAGTCGAACAAGGCTACCGTATGCCATGTCCTCAAGGATGTCCCCAAGTTTTGTAAGAGTAAAACCTTTAATTCACTCCTTAAATCTCAATTTAGATACTGCATAATGCTGGAATGCTGGCACAAAGAACCGGATCGGAGGCCGACGTTCGAAACGCTGCAATGGAAACTTGAAGACCTCTTCTCGCAGGATGGCTCCGACTACAAAGAAGCTGCCATGTCCTATTAGCCATCTCCCTTCTGTATATACAACTTTTGCCCGCCACCTCGTCCTTTTCTTACTTTTCTTGTTGCTCTTTGATGAAGAAAACACAAATGAATATTTATTACTTGTTAGTAGTAATTCAGTAACCATCTGTTGCCACTGAAAGGGCGAGGCGGTCAAGGAAACCGCTTACAAAAATCATTTTCGGTTATTATCCACCTCTGTGCAGAGCTCACCTCATGATTATTTTTCGTCTCATGATAGTTAGAGTGACAATTAACATAGAGGATGACACACTGACTACTGGTGAAACGTCGTCGATGTTGTGTTCGCACCCTATAAAAGCTAAACTCCGTTAATATTTACAGCTGATCCCATTTGAGGTTATCGGATATGTCAGTTCAGAGCCAATAAAAATGTGAACCAGGGAAAACCAGCCGAAACCAGGTTGATAAAGCGGGTTCGAGTGATAAGGAAGACTCTTAAAGACTCTGCCTTGATGATCCTGCGTTCCTCTTCACCATCTATTTCAGTCCTTTGCGAACTGCTTACGGCGATGCTCGTATGTTTTAGATTAACCGTTAACTAACTAAAAATGTGCTTATTAAGTTTCAATTGGGTAATATGGTGGACAGCAAAGAGTTTTACTGTGGGGACGGCATCGACAATCGAATGCAGTATCTATTACTATTGTCGTGCGCCAGGCGAAACGGATGTTTCGGGGCGAAAGCGATGCGGCCACCGGATCGGTATTTTTGGACTGCTCGTGAGGCAACGCTGATCTGATGGGTGCTTTGGAGGAAATTCGTTTAACGCGTTGACGTAAAAATTTCAATGATTATCCTAAATCTAAGAATGAGTTTTTCAGGGGCATCGCGAACTGGGAAGGCTAACAAACCGAAGAATCGTACAAATACATCAAAAACGAAGGAATCTGCCTCATGAAGAAAGCCAAAGCCGTGGTCAGCATTGACGGCTACATAAACTTTTCTAGGGACGAAGAGGAAATTATGCGATTCCTGATTAAACACGGAACCGTTGGAACAGGTAAGCCCAATTTTTCTATCTTTGTAATGTCAGTTGCTTCAGTGATGGATGGTGCTGTACAAAGGAGGGATTGTGGACTCTCACGTGACCTACTGCGACCCTCATCATCCCGGTCACGCGGTTCTAATCACGGGATGGGGAACCGAGAACGGAATCCCGTATTTCGATATTAAGAACAGCTGGGGAACGGATTGGGTTGAAGCGGGATATTTCCGGATTGATCGGTAAAAACCTGCGTGGAATTACTGAGACGGCGTACTCTGCATATCTGAGTGAAGACTGATGCTCTACTTAAGCCATTTTTTGAACAAACAACTTTGCTCAACAGAACCTAATATTTACAAAACCTAGAACATGTTGTTGGCGAATCCGATCCTCTTGTTGTCGTAGTCGTATGAGGAGCAGTAGCTCTGCATGAAGGGAAGTCCGAAGGTCCAATCGGCGCCGAACGCCTTCCTCGAGTTCTTCAGGTTCACAACGCACATCTTCGTTCCTCCAACGTTCTGAGGGTTTCTGCGGTCAACATAAGCCGAAGGGAAAATCTTGTGGACGCGACCTCCAATAGTCAATTCAAGGATGGGAAGAGAGAGGGCACGACGGCAGTCGACGGTGTAGGCGCTCAAGTTCTGGTCGTAGGTGATGTCATTCCGGTTCATCATGTCCATAAGATAGGTTCCAGGAAGTCCGAGCCACCCGCTGCCGGTGTCCATGATCGCGTGCTGGTTGAAGCTCCTTTTGTAGCCGCCGAAGTTGAATCCGGAGATCGGAGTTTGCCAGTACTTGTCGGAGGAAAGAGAAAACCATTGGAGGCTGGAGAGGTCGCATTGGGAGGCGAGCAGAGGACCCCCGAAGCGGAGGAAGCTGTTCTGGCCGTCATGGGAAACGAAGATTCCGAACTGGTTCTTAGGTTCGTTGTCCTTGAGCGCGTTGAGCCAAAAGGAGTGATTCCGTAGGAGGCGAGCGGGGACGGCGAGGCGCCCACGACGCCGAAGAAACCGCGTTCGTTGACGCCCTTTGAGGTGGACAGGAATTCTTGCCGGCTCACGTTCCAGTATTCGCCGAACTGAAAAAGAGAACAATTTCCATATTGAAGCGAACGTTAATCCTACCGAAACAAAGTCGCTGCCGACTTCCATGCTCACATTCTGGTAGGACGTCGAAAGCAGGGAATCGAAGCAGGATGCGGGATCGGCGGCAGGGTGTTCGTTGCAAAAGTTGATCACGAGATCCGAGGTTGTCGTCGAGAAGTCCATGAGGAAAGTTTGGACTGGAATTACATCGGTAGCCTACGAATTACAACAAATCCACTTACGGGTAGATCCGAAGGAGATATCGGCGGTGACATATTCGTACCAGGGATGCTTGTAGCCCTCGGAACTGCGGCCGGCGGGCGGAAGCGGCGATCGGACGATGCGCAGAGGAATCGACTTCCCGGCTTCAGTAAGCGGCGACACCGCGGAGAGGAGAAGCGAGGTGAGGAGCACAAATCGACGCATCGCAAGATGCTTGTGTGATGGAGATAAGCAGCTCCGATCCTTTAAAACTGCTGCTCTTGGTAGCTACTGCGTGGCGTGGTTTGTGATTTTGCCGAGTTTCTTATCATTGGAACTAATCCTGACCACATTTCACTTTTCGATTGCATGCAAAAGAAGAAATTCGTTTGGGTGTACTTTGAAGGATTAAAACAAAGCTACGTGAAAAGCTATGCTAGAATTTAAAGGACACTAATTAGCAGTGCAAATTGCAACACTTCCTATGACAAGTTGAGCTTCAGTTCAAACTTCTAATCTAAAATGGATCCTACTGGAGGATCCACTTACCTATTGCACTAACAACATTTGGAAAAATGAAAACGACAGAAGGGGGTAAATTTATCGAAATTCCTTGACCTTAGAAATGCTTCCAGTACCGAGGCTTCGAGCTTTCCAATGGGTTCAAAGTTTTTCTCGTTTTTAAACCAAATTTAGCGACCAATGCGGCAGCTATGAGCATCAAAGTTGGTTCTCTAATGGACCCGAAATACTACCAGGGTCTCGCCCACTTTTGTGAGCACATGTTTCATGCAGAAGTGTCCAAAATTCACCCCACTGAGGACGGGTTTATGAACTTTGTTACCAGAAATTCAGGCCTACGAAATGCTTTTACTAGTTCTGATAGGACTTCTTGTGTTTTTCAGGTTTCCTCAGATTGTTTTGAGGTAAGCATCGCTTTGCCCAAATCTTCGTTTCTGCTGTGTTTACCGAGAGTCTCGTGAAACGCGAGGTTCAAGCTGGATTCCGAGTTTTCTTGAAAGCTTCGGCTTGGAGACTCGTTAGTTTGAAAAGTACATTCTCGAAAAAAGGAAATGTCAGCTTGGACACTCAAACATTGAAAGTCGACATAGAAAAGCGTCACTGAAAGAAGTTAAAAGATGCTTTACAACCGTTCTACGACACTCACTACTCCTCCAACTTGTAAGACTTTAGAAACCCCAAATTAAATGTTTCTTTTAAAATGACTCTCTGTATCATCGACAGCAGATCTTTGGACGACGTGGAGAAGCTGATCAAAGCTTGGATTTCCTATCCAACAAACGCAGAGAAACGAAAACGTGGACCAAGCATCCCTACGGCGCCAACGAGTTTGGCTACGCTATTAACGTTGCGTCAATTTTTGCGACCAAACTGATTTCCATTCAGTTCCCCATCAATGACTACAGGGAATTCCACAAATCTAAGCCTGTGAAATATATCGGTAGGCCTTATAATATTTGTAACTCAGACTTATAAGTGTCTTTCCAGTACCTCCTAAAGCATCAAGGCCAAGGTTCTCTTTCTTCCGCTCTTAAACGCAACAGTTGGAGCGAAAGCCTGACAGCATAATGCGAGTGCTCGAGGATTTGGTTTCTTGTACATCAACATTTATTTAACAAAACTGAGGCCGGAAAATGTTTCTGATGTGGTGGAACTCACCTTCAGTTACATGGGTCACTTAAAGAGATTCGAAGGCTTTAGGCCAAGTTCCTCTTGAAGACGTGCGAAATTCGTAGCAAGCTCACAAATTCAACTCCGATCTTATCCACCGATTTTTGGACCAGCTAAATCCGAGCAACATGAACTATTTCGTGGTTCACAAAAAAGCAATTGACGAAAAATTGCCATTTTAAGGTCAAATAGTCAAATACGGAAAGACAGAGCTGTTCGGGAAGACGATTTCTAAGCTTCGACAGGCGATGTTCGCTGCCAGCGATGGCTGGGCTCTCTCAAGAAAAAACGGATTTATTCCCGATCCGCTGAGTTCTCAGAATACTCAAAATGAAAAGTAAAAACGGTGGATGCAACAGAATCATTTAGCGCATTTCAGGACCGATGTTAAGAAAATTCGGGACGATGAGTTTATCATTGCAAAGCATCAACAATGGAGGTCGCGGACGTTCGAAATCGGCGTTTCAGTCGTTCTTCCGGGCCTCACCGACGACAACCAAAAATTTACATTGGCCACGACATACTAGGAGTGCTTTAAGGTGAGTGATAAGTTACGATACGGTGTAGGCGCCTGTTTGGCGGTCGAAAGTAACGTTGTTATGGTTCATCATGTCGAGGAGATAAGTGCCGGGGAGGCCGATCCAGCCGAGGCCGGTGTTGATGACCGCTTGCTGCGGCGCTGCTTCGCGATCTTCCCGTATTTGAAGCCGTCGACGGGGAGCTGCCAATAGCTGGGCGAGGAGAGTTCGTGCCACTGGATCGAGGAAAGGTTACATAACGTGGAGTTGAAGGCGCCGCCCACGCGGAGGTAGCGCGTGAGAACGTCGTGGGACATGAAGATTCCGAACATCTTCTCCTCGTTTCCGAGCGCGTTCATCCAGAATGAGGAATCATGAATTTCGAGAGTGAGGGCCACCCGGTGCCGACCACTCCAGTCATTCCGTTTTCGCCGATCTTCGCGGGATACCTGGTAAACTCGGTTTGTTCCCAGTAAGCGTTGAATTGAAACAAGCCGAATACGAACACATTTGGAGTCGGAAGGTCTATTTTCGGGACAGAAGTTGATGATGATATTCGAGGTGATCGTGGAGAGTTCGTACCAGAAGTTTTGCACTGAAATGGGCATGAGTGGAGGATTAAAAAGTTCGAAACTTACAGTTAGATCCCATAAACAACCCGACGGACAAGAATCCGTACCATGGATGGCTGTAGAGCTTCGCACTCACTCCCCTAAGCGACAAAAATCACTTTTTTCATCACCAAACGGCGTCTTACGCACGTGTTTTTGTCCTCGCCACACGCAGTGGGATTCGATTCTTCTTCATTTCTTTAAAGCGGAAGCGCAGAAGAGCGAAGAAGAACGACCAGAACGCGAAGCGCATCGTGGCTTTGTGGAGGAGATAAGCGGCAGTCGGAAATTTGAAGGCTTCTTCGTGGCTTTGATCTCTTGGATCGCATCTTATCAGCAGCCCTGAAAAGAGAATCACCTTTAGAGGCGGATGATGGATTACGGAGATTAGAAAAAGCGTCATTCGGATCGGAAAAAGGAAAACACCCTTTTCATATTGCAAAATGCAGGTACAAGTGCAAACCACAAATCAAACCGTTTGATCACATTTCAATCTTAACACAGTGAAATAAACGACATCACTCATCCACAAAGCAAGCCGCCAACGCCTCCGAGAACGCCGTTCTTCGAATTTCCAAGAAGGCCTCCCACGGTGCCTCCCAAGCTTCCCAAAAGTCCACCGGTGTTGGTTTCAAATCCAGTTCCTCCCAAGAGCGCCCCGACGCCACCGATAACTCCTTGATCACCTCCCAACGCCACCCAAGAGGCCAGTTTCGGGGTTGCTCAGCCCGCCAGAGCCTCCGAGAAGCTGGGCTTCGGAAGCCTAAAAAACATGGCTTTAAAATAAGCCTAAATTTGCAATTAACGCTCACAAAAGCAAGGAAAGCGACGAGGAAGAGAGCAAGAGAGATTTTAGAAAACATGTTTGTACTTGAAAACCCACTTGCAAGGCTTCTTTTGAAGGCCCCCAAACGACCGATCAGAAGAACAAATTGGCATTTCAAAACAATCACCCACCCAGTTTTCGTGCATTTGCACAATCGGCAAAAACAGCAAAAATATGCCGCTGACCTTTTGCATAATTCAAAACGGAAAATTCGAAACCCGATTGTTCGCTTACAAACGAGGCCATATGGATATGAGTTCATGCGATGGTTTTGTTGTTTTCACATTAGCCTCTCTTCGCTCGAATCCGATCTGGGAGTGGGCGTTCAGCTGTACTTGGAAATATCTATTCTGTCCTCGGCTACGACTTGTGCTACCTTTCAAATCCAAATCGACGTTTTCTCCTCTTTGGCCATGGAATCAGCAGCGCTTTTGGTGCACTCAATTCTGGTCCAAGAATTCATTCTTCTAGCGACGGTGTTCTTCTTATCAGATCCTTTTGACCATGTTCCTGTCACGCTTCTGGCTGTGTTGACGAGATCGTTGTGCTTTTGAAGCAAATAAAGGACTTGGAATCCCTGTTCAATATCTAAAATGCTAAGAGAGAATTTCTCCCGTACGTTACATGCTGTGATGACCCCGTCTTTTGTTGATATTAAACGCAACGGATAAGAAAAGCGACTTCTTGCCTATTTCAAGCAATTACAGTGTGAACAAGTGGAAAAGTTTAGAACAATTATCAGATGACAGAAACTTTGGGAGGAGAAACTTTAGCAGAAACGACCGGGATGCTGACGGGGGCATCGTGCTCTCCGATGATGCTAACACTTCCACCGGCGGCTCCCGCGGCATCAGCAGCGCCGCCAATCGCTCCGCCGACCGTTCCTGAGCTTCCGAACGTGCCAGTTGATGCACCACTTCCTAAAAATACGGCTTAAGATTTGTAAAAAACTTCTCAAAGTACCTGTCCCGATGCCGGAAGAGATTACATATCCGCCTTGAATCGATGGTTGAATGAGAGGCAGTTCTCCAGCGGAGATTCCATAAACGTGAGGTTGACTGGAGGCTGAACCAAAACGACTCCACCAGGAGAGATTCCCGATCCTCCCTGAATCGAAGGCTGAACGAATGGGATTTTGTTGGTCGAAATTCCAGAAACGTAAGTGTTCACAGGAGGTTGGACAACCACAAGTTCTTTGGGAGAAATTCCAGATCCTCCTTGGATCGATGGTTGGACGAAAGGAACTTTACTGGTGGTATTTTAGATACAGAAACGTGATTGTTCACAGGTGCCTTCCTAAAACCTTACATTTTTTGTATCGGATGTACCTACCAAAGCAACGCATACGGTCAAGACTCCAAAGGCACTCATCATTTACTGAAACCAATTCTTCACTGAATATTTAGTCATTTTAAGTATTTTATAGGATTCAAATTTTTGAGATTAAAAGGTCTTTGGCCCAGATGTAAAGCTTGTTTACGACAGTTGACAACCTGTAGTCGGTGCTTAAGAAACGTTTATTGACTGGTACAAGGGAACTTTGTTGAACTTGGGGGAAAACAAGCGTGAAGACTGGATTGGATTAGTCTTAACACGTTGATAAAAGTTCAGTTTAACAGGAGAGGAGCCCTTTAAGGTTGATTTAACAAACAAGAATTTGCGAATCATTTGTGCAAGCTTTCAAGTCTAATTCTTCAATCATCTTTTGTTCCCTCGATACATTTATGAGATTCTCTGCGCAATTCTGCAGTTCTTCAAACGTATTTTTGGATTTTTTATGTTTTCTAAGCAAACTCACAATTGCGGTAACCCCAAATGAATCATATTTTAGATACGGTAGTACTTGACGTTGTTAACATGGTCGACCACATCCATCCTAACTCCTTTATTCTCGTTCTCTCCGTTTTCCTTAGATTCTCCAGCTCCTTCTTCCTTAGAATAATCGCTCTTTTCGCTTCCACCGCTAATAAAATTCCCGGCCACCTCGAACGGCTTTCCGATTACATGAGCCACGGCTCCGAAGAAATCTTGCACTTTGTCGATTCCAGCGTGCATGTACTCCGACATCGTGTCCAAAACGCCTCCGGAAGTTTCATTAACGCGGAACTGATCCAAATCGAGGGTCCTACCCGAGATAGGAGCTGGTCGGAACGAGTCGCTAAAGCCTCCGAAGCTGCTGATTCCGCTGATTCCGCCGCCTCCGGTTTGGATTATCGGCGCCCAGTCGTCCGGCGTGTCTTTCGGGAGATTCTGCATAGGACTGGGAAAGTGGTTCTTGAATGGCTCCGCGAAGGCAAAGTTAGGTGGCCCAGGAATCATCGTAGGAGGCTGATTCTGGGGGAAATTCTTGACAGGTGGCTGAAGAGCCAGGTGCTGGAGGGAAACGGATTCAGCGTCAGGAGGACTTGCAGGAAAGCCATGGGCCATCTAAACATGTATATGCAATAGCATTAAGAAATCAGCTTACGACTCATCAACTTTAAAAAACCAACTCACGAAAGCAAAGAAAGCGACGAGGAACAGCGGAAGTCCTCTGAAAATCATGTCGGACGAATGCGAGAGCAGATCAATCCGGGGTTGATACGCTCGGAGCGAGGCTCATTTGCAATTCTGATACGGCGTGACCTAGTTTTTGCCTATTTTGAGCAAAAATATTGTTGGGTATTTCTCGGCCTTGGATGGTCGTACTTTGGGTGTGGCGTTATTACCGCGCCGTTGTGACATTTACCGCGCCATCACGTTCCTCGTTGTTTATTTGCTGATGTTAATGGCCTTCACATTGAAAAATGTTTATGCTTACGCATAAACATTTTTCAATGTGGTTTTTGTGCCGAAGACGCCTGGATAGGCTGGGAGCGGCAGCGCCACAGACAGCAAGCTGTGCTGGCTGGGAACAATTTGAATCTGAACTCAAAAAGCATCTTAGAAACCAAATTTTTGTGTTTAACGTGTCACCTGAAATAGCGGTTGAGTGGAAAAAAATGCCAAGAAAAGCAATGGAAATCGGCGGAATACGCACTAACATGCGGAAATATATAGATGAACTGAAAAATTCAAAAAGCGCACCAGAATCGCAAAACTGCGGGAAAGCGGCGAAGGCGAGGAAGACGATGAAAAACGGCGGAAAATGGCTTCGCATCTTCTCGTGGAGGGGCGGCGGAGAGGACGACCGCTCTCCGGCGTTTCAGAAAAACGAATTAATGCCATCGCTGTCTAGACAGCCGGTGGCCACGTGTCACGTTTGCTGTTAAGATGGGCAATGTCGGCTTCATTCTGGCAATCCACGGAGCGGTTGGTTATTGTCGGGGAACGTCGCACGTTCGGTCAGTCGAATTTCGCAGTGCCTGTTTCTGGGTTCATCAGCTGATTTTGGTGGTTAGATTTATCTTCGGCAAATATTTGGGTTGTCGACATTGCTGGAAGCAGCGATTTTCAGCACCGTGACTGTTTATGCCTATTTTGAACTTTCTAACTCCAATTTTGTCAAACTTCTGTATGTCTACAATTCATCTCAAATACTCATATGTACATTGCAAATCTCAAACGGGTTCTGGTCGCACCACCTGTCTTCTCTTGATTTTCCTGTTGTGCACGCCAACGGCTGCGTATGAAAGGAACAAGGTAATAATCTGAAAAAGGCCGATAAGAAATCAGTTAACTTGGAACTTTGCTCACGAAGATAACGATTAACGCAGAAAGCATCGTTGTCGTCCAAGGAAAGCCGATGTAATCGACGGAAACGCCTCCCAAAGTTGGACCCAGGAAGCCGCCAAACGCGACCGCAGCAGAATAGATTCCAGAGACGCCTCCATAGGTTTGTGCGTTATCTGGAAACCCGTATTTCCTAAAGAGATGGTTTACTGAAGAGCTTGATAAAAGTAAAGCCTACTTGACAGTTAAGAGGCATTGCTGGAAAATTGGAATGTGCACGGCGCCCATGGAAACGCCGAGGATGGATATGCCGATTGTGATAGAAATTATGCTTCTGAAATGAAATAATTTAAGCGAGATTAGCTGAGATAGTCTACTTGGAAAGCGGCAGGATAGGACTGGGTCCGAGCAGAAGCATGGCCGGGACGACGCAGATGGATCCGGCAAAGATGAAGTGAGTGGTACACTTGAATTTGTCGATAGCATAGCCCCAAATGGGTGCTGTTACGGTGTAGGCGAGACTGGAGAGGAGGAAAATTGCTCCCATAGCCGTCGGGGAGATGTCCATCTAGAACAAGAACTCAAATAAGGTCATGAAGGCTTGACTCACCGATTGGATATGAGGTCCCAACGTAGGATCCAAGAAGGACAACAACACCGCCGACGTGATCATCGCGTAAACCATCACCCACATCATCGGAAGCTTCATCATCGCCTTCATCCCCTTGTTCTCGTCTACACCGGTGTCTTTGACTTCACTAATGAGCCAATACGAGATAATGGCTCCGCCGAGAATAATCGATCCCATGAGCAAGAACGGCAGTTCAAAACCGCCTTTTTCCAAAAGGAATCCTCCCAGAAGAGGTCCTATCATCCCTCCCAGCCCACCAATGGTTTCGAAAAGACCCATTAAGGTCGCAAGGCGGCCTGGGAAGCGTTCGGCCAAAATTGCCAGCGAGGCGGTGGAATTCGCGGTGTCCCCAAGAGCTTCAATGATATTGACAGCTATGGCAATGATAAAGAAGGGCCTTCCTGCGGGCCAATGGGGCATGAACCCGAGGGTTATGGTAGTGCAGCCGACTATCGAAATTCCGGCGATGAACATTCGCTTGGTGCCGATGTTGGCCATCTGAAATTTGGTCAGTTAAGCGAGCTGCTTAAAACCGAACTTACAAATCGTCCCATGACAGGCGAGAAAATAAGGATAATCAACTGCCTGGCGCCCATAATCACGCCGATCTCGCTGCTGCTCATTCCCTTCTTTTCGGCTTCAGTTGGGAAAAACGGCGAAATGCAGGAATTCTCGACAGTGTCGGCAAAGGTGATCACAGAAAGGAGAATCAGAGTCACCCACTCGATCCTGCTCATGGAGGCAAATGATATCGCAGAGTCTCCTTCGGCGTTGTTGGGATCTTCATTTTGAGTCGGGAGAGGTTCAGAAGACGGAGTTTCAGGAGCTTTTTTGGTCGAGGTGGAAGAGACTCTCCGAAAACTGAAACTGAAGAACGTACTTTAAGACTTGAGCAATTTGAACTTAATGTTCAAGAATTAGGCACTTACAACTCATCGCTGTTCTTATCCAACTCTTTTAGGGCAATCATAGAACGCTCAGACTAATTTCCAGCAGCGAAATAAACAACATCTGCGCAAAAAATAAACTGAAATCCCGCCGTCATCTTGATAGCGTGTCGAGTTCACTCCTCCCTTCTCTTCCCAAAACAGGATTTCCGCGAATTTTGCTCACAGGGAACAATTGAGTGGGCAATTACCCACCTGTGTGATGTTCCCGACGGGTGGCAGTTTTGGTCGCATTCTGCGTCATCCGAATCGCTCTCGACTGCTTTTATCGACTGCGTGGGAATCGCTGACATCCGCTGAGAAATGTGTAATAGAAAGGTTGTGGGTAAGAATAGGTGAGGTGAGAAGTAGCGCAGAGCACAAATAGAGCGCGAACACACAAAAATGACGTATAAGCGCGTGAACGTCCTTTCGCTCGATAATTTTACCTCTTGGCTAAGGAGTGAACTAACTAACGCTAGTTCAGTCGTAGGGCTCATATCCTTTAATTTACATTAGGATTCATTATCACTGACCACACTGATCCCGACTTAAATTAAGAACTGACGGCATTAAGGAAATGAATTCTGTAAGCGTCATATCTCTTGGGCGTGTAGTTGATGAGTAGAGTGGGTGATCACATGTGCTGGCTGCGGTAAAAACGTTTGTGGTGTGTATGTGACTTGAATCGACACAAAATTACTACAAGTCGAGTCCAAAATGAGAAATGCAATCGATTGTATTGTGGCCAGCTGAGCTTAAACAAAAAAACCATGAAGTCAAAGACCACATAATGTAAAAAACCCTCAAAGCCGTGAAGTTTGAAAACAGAATTTATATCATGTCGATGAGTTGGCGCCAAAGCGTGACACAAAATCGAATTTGAAAACGCGGCTTAACTACGGCAACCCGCTGACCCGATAGGAACGTGCCAGGTCCAAATGGACCAAATGAGATTGAAATAACAAGCACAGAGGGCGGCTGACGGTTTTCAGAGGGGCGTAGACTTCCAGACGAAAAAATTATCAGTTTGTTTGTGTTTCCTCGGTATGGGTAAACATGATAACTGTTTGTTTGAGAGCCATCACAGCCAAACAGTGGCACAACCGAGGAGGCACAAAATGGCTATTCAGGTCCAGATTGCAGACTAATTTTGGCTACGGTGTTCAGATCCCAAACATGTTGTTTTGATGATCCTATCTCGCACACTTCAACTTTATGAGTCACACAAAAAAGGTTTTAATCCGAAAGCATTGTCACCATCATGCGGATCTCAAAAAGAGCTCGATCGCAATTTTGATTTTCTTGCCACTCACATCACTATCACAGGGCTCTAAACAGAACTACAAACAGGTGAGACCTTCAGTGATCGATGGACGGTCGCAACAGATACAAAGTTTTGCGAACGACGGCTTTTTTCGACTCCACTGGGCGAAACTATCGACACGTAATCTGAGGGTTCGATACCACTCTGAATGAACCGTTTTTGAAACAATGGAGTCGGTAGGAAAATCGGAATCTGAGAGAAGGATCAGCTTAAAAGCGCCCCTCGGCCAAACATCACCGATGACGCACAAAGAGTCCCCACTTGACCACAGTAACATCACTTGCAGATTACGGTGTCCAACCCAAAAACCGGTTGTTTTGATAATCCGCTCTCGCTCATCCAAATTCTATGAGTCACACGCTTTTTAATCCTAACAACATTATCGCCGCTATGCTGACCTCACAAACAGTTAAAGCCGCAGCTGTCAAATCGCTTCACCAACCAAAACGATTCTAAACATAGGTCTGGCCTTTTGTAAATTCACGATCAGCGGTGGCAGCAAACAGTTAGCGAACTAATCAATATTACATGGCGGTTCCTTTCCGCCGAACCCCACTGTCCGAAACGCGTGATCTTTGATAGCCTTGATGATGATAAACCGTTTTTGAAACGATGGAGCCGGTAAGGAAGAGAAACTTTACAAAGCAAGCTTAAGGATCAGCTTAAGAGTGCCTCTCGACCTTAGAAGATATCCCTTAAGTGGTGTTTTTTGGGGTGTGAGGTCGATTTGAATCTATAAAAAGTCAAAAACGAGCCGATCACGTCTTGTCGATCACTTCCTTGAGCAAATAATAGAGCTTCAAAACGGGAAGAGCGAGCGCTTCGGCAAATACAGGAGCACTACCGAACACAACTGCGCACAACGCGGTCCGAAACCGTCGACAATGTTGACGAGTTGTTGACCGAAGTGAGCGACGGCAGATTACACAGATTGCCTTTCGAAGATACTGTGCAACGTCGCTTTACTTCGGTTTGTGAAACGTTTCAGACGACCGTCCTCGCCTTTTGTTAATTATGATTCCTACAGGGTGGGCCAAACAAAACCCTTTTTCCAGACACCGCGCCGGCTAGACACGCGCGTCGGATCAACTGTCTGAAATCGACCATTTGCAGCGATTTAACCGACCGCTCTCACACACAGATTCGACCAGAATGCCCCATTACAGACAGTAAATCTGGCGGCGCGGTGTCTGGCCGGCGCGGTGTCTGATAAAAGGTTTTTTTCGGCCCACCCTGTAGTCGCTAACACTTGACCGTCTAAAATCATCCGAAACGTAGACATAAACCATCCAAACATAGACGAATCCCTAATAGACCAGACGCGACTTGTAATTCAACACGTTTTATAAAAACAAAACAATAACAACATAAGGGTCCGCCGTATATTTTACTTCTTGCCGCCCCCAACGCTGGCCTTCTTGGTTCCACGGAACTTCTTCTGACGGTTCTTGCGTTCCTTGCGCTGCTTGCGGCCGCTCTTGTCGACCTTGACGCCGTTCAGCTGAAACCAGGGCCAGATAATCTAAGCAAAGACGAGAAAAGAGACTTACGCGGTTAAGGCGGTACTTGGGTTCGAACTTCTTGGCGCTGTCGAGGGTTTCGTAGATCAGGGCGAAGCCGGAGCTCTTTCCGCCTCCGAACTGGCAGCGGAATCCGAAGGGCACGACGACGTCAGAGGTGGTCTTGTACATCTTTGCCAGGCGCTCGCGCAGGTCCGACTTGGGGACGGAGGCGCGGCCGGGGTGCGCGATGTCGACGACCTGGAAGAGGATGGATTAAGAACTGAAGACCGATTCTGCGACATACCATTTGCTTGCGGGCCAGGAGGCGGTTGTTCAAGACTTTGCGGGTACGGATGGTCACGACGCCTTCGCTCATTATTGTTGACAACCACTGAAACACGAGAAACTCAGAAGCGGTCACTTAGAATCGGTTACACGCAAAATACGACCACAAAAACACTCGAAATTAGCGTAAAAATGATCGATTCATAGACACAACCACCCGTTGCAGTCTGAAAAAAGCGACACGCAACGTGGAACGTGTTTTGACAGCTCATTTAAAACTTTCCGGGCGGCAATTCACGCCGGATTCATTCGCAGTTGGTCTAAAAGCGTTGAGCGGTTGGATTCCACATAAAATCTAATTTGAACAGAAAACGCCTGAAACAAACGCAGCAAAACTCACGAAAACCCTAATTTCGACGTGAACACGCATCAAATTCTCCGAATTTTCCAAAACGCACCGCCGACTCTTGCATGGACGTCCCTGTCGCCGCAAATCAACCGATCACCCCAATCGCCGATCACTCGAGCGCCCGCAGCTGTTTCGCCGCTTACTACGGAATTCTGTAGGCCAAATTCAAATCTCGCGGCGAGGATTACTTTTCCGCGCGGGAGCCTCGTCGCGCGCGAATTCAACCGCGAGCGAATCGTGTTTGAAATGATTGTTTATCTTGAATCGACGGCGCGATTTCGGCGATTTTCGCTTGTTTTGTTGTTCATTTTTGCGCCCAAATGGATCCGCAATGCGGACAAATGTTTTACGGGCACTTTCAGATCAAATTTGGCGTAAAAACCTTATTTTCCATAGTATGTTATGACGCGAATAAGCGATTTTGCGTTAAAACCGAAACCGACCGCTTTCGAATGATCGAAGATGAAGCTTCGAAATATTTAAATCTGTCTAAACTCGCGAAATTCTGAAAATAAAGTGTTGAAACTCATTGAGATCAACATACTAACTGTTGTCTTCATTCCAGGTAGCTTAACGATCTCAGGCTTGTCGCCATGCGGATCAAAAAGATTGACATCGATGGCTTTAAGTCCTACGCACAGCGGCAGACGATCGTCGGATTCGACCCACAATTCAACGCGATCACGGGCCTCAACGGATCCGGCAAGTCGAACATCCTCGACTCGATCTGCTTCGTCCTGGGAATTTCCAATCTGAGCCAGGTTCGAGCGCTCAGCCTCGCCGATCTCGTCTACAAGCACGGCCAAGCAGGTATAACGAAGGCTACCGTGACGATCACCTTCGACAACAGCAACCCGGATCTTCGGCCGCTCGGATATGAGGACTGCAAAGAGATCGTCGTCAGGCGACAGGTAAACTTGATCGATCTATCCTATCAAACTATAAGAATTCGTTTCTTAGGTCATTGTGAACGGCAGGAACAACTACACGATCAACGGATACCCGGCGACCAACCAGCGCGCCGCAGATCTCTTTCGCTCCGTGGGCCTCAACATCAACAACCCACATTTCCTCATCATGCAAGGTAGAATCACGAAAGTCCTTAATATGAAGCCCATGGAAGTGAGTCGATATAGCTCCAAATCAAGTTCAAACAAATTGTTCTAGATTCTGGGAATGATCGAAGAGGCAGCCGGCGTCCGTCTTCTCGACGCCAAGAAGCTCAACTGCCAGAAAACGATCGAGAAGAAGGACACGACGATGGCTGAAATCCGGCGCGTGATGACCGAAGACATCGAGCCGAAGATCGCGACTCTCAAGGACGACAAGAAGAATTACGTCGAATTCGAGAAACTCACGCGTGACAACGAAATTCTGAACAGACGAGTAGTTGCCGCAGAGTACGTCGAATGCGAGGAAAATCGCAACATTCTGCTGCAGAAGAAGGAGCCGCTGTTAGAGGAGATCAAGCAGATCAGCGCTACGATCGAGGCGAATAACGAGCGCATCGAAGAAGTCGCCCGGCGCCAGCAAGAAGTGGACCTGGAGCGCGCCAAGATGCAGCAAGAAGTCCTCGGCGGTCTCCAGGATAAGGTACAGGAAACGGCGAAATACTACACGACAATGCAAGCCGAGAAGAAGGAGAAGACGGAGAACATCAAGGGCATTGAAACAAGCATCAACCGCAAACATAAGGATATCGAATCGGACCAGAAGTACTTGGATCAGAAGAAGAAAGAACTCGAGAAGACCGAAGAGCAGCTGGGAGGCGAGCAGCAGAAGGGAGAAGACGCGGAGGAGGCGGTGAACCTCGCGAGAAAGAAGATCGAAACGCTGGCAAAAGGAATGATGCTCGATGACCAGGGCCAGGCGGTGACGCTCGAAGGACAGTTGACGGCCACTCGGACTGCAATTTCGGAGGCCGAAACGAAGATCAAGACGAGCGAGATGCGCCTGAAGCAGATCGAGCCGATGTTGACAAAGAAGCAGAAGGAGTTGTCGGCGTTCTCGAGCGAAGAAAAGTCGGCGAACGAGGAGATGGTGAAGCTCGAGAAGCACTTGACTGATGCTCAGGTAGGAGAGCTTGATCTTAAGGGGTTTATTGACAGCTTCCCTCTTAGAAATCTCTCGATAGCGTTAGCTACACCGAAGGCACTTGGGAGCAGATCGACGACGAGCGGCGAAACCTCGTGAATGAGCGTCGCCAGGTCGCCCACGACTATGACAGCCTCGAAAGTCGTCACCAAAATCTCGCCGGAAACTACAGAGACCCGTATCCTAACTTCGATCGAAACAAGGTTAAGGGCACAATCGCGAAGCTGATCAGAGTGAAGGACATGAAATACGCTACGGCCTTGGAAGTTGTTGCCGGTGGATCTGTAGGCCTTATCTTCAATGTTCCGTAGCACAGCAAATGATTTTAGTTTTCCAATCTTGTGGTCGAAGACGCCGAAACCGCGAAAGAACTCCTGAAGAGGAGCTGCTTGCAGCGCAGAACCACGATCATGCCTCTGGATAAGCTCGTGAACAGAGATGTCCAGAGAAACAAGATCTCCGCTGCTCAGAGGGTGGTCGGAAACAAGGGCGAAGTTTGCCTCGCTTACGACCTGATCGAGTTTGACCGCGAAGTCGAGCCTGCGATTAGGAACGTCTTCGCCAACACCCTTGTTTGCTCCGATATGAACACTGCCAAAACTGTGGCGTTCCACAGAGATGTGCAGATGCGCTGCGTCACCTTGGAAGGAGAAGATTACCGTCCTTCTGGTACCCTTACTGGAGGTGAGCTAGATCGATTCTTAGAGGTTTAATCAACCTTTTGTGCACCAGGTTCTCGTCAGAACAAGACCTCCGTCCTAACTGACCTGGAAACGCTCCGCACCCTCGAGGAGCGCATAGCGGAGATGGACGACCGCGGCCGCCACCTCGAAGAAGCGCTCCGCGACGCTGCCAACCAGCAGGCGCGCTACAACCAGGCTAAGAGCAACTTTACTGCAATGCAAGGACGTCTGGAAAGCCTCCGGGAACGCATGAAGACCAGCCGCGTACAGATGCTGAAGAACGACATCGAGCAGTTGGAAGCAGAGATTCCCTCGTGCCGAGCGGAGCGCGACGAGGCGAAGTCGAAGGTCGCGGAGCTGAAGGCGAAGCTAACCGACCTGGAGCGAAACAAGAAGAACGAGAAGGAATTTCGAGAGCGCGAGAAGAAGAACGCGCAGAAGGATTTGAAAGAGGCCGAAGAGCGCTTCAAGAATATGCGAACCGCTTATGAGAACGCGAGGGTCACGCTGGACACGTTGAGGTGGGTGTCCCAAGAGATATCGGAATTCAGTTCTTTTCACTTTCAGAAACGAAGTCGCGCAGTGCGAGAAAGAACTCGAAGCCGGCGCCGAAGAGCTTAAGAAGCTCAACGAAGACCTGACAGCTGCCAAGGAACAGTTCGAGATCTTTGTCGAACAGCTCGAAGAAGCGAAGAAATCCTCCGCCGAGGCCAAGAAGGAGCACGAAGAGATAATGTCCGGATTCCGTCAAATGGAGGTGAAGATGCGCGAGTTCAACAAGGAAAGCGACCAGCTCAGGAAGAAAAACGCCGAGTTGCGCCAGAAGACCGAAGCGCTTGAGGACGAAGCGAAACGCATTACCGAACAAGCCGAGTTGTGGCTGAAGAAACGCGTCTCGCTGGAGAAGAAAAATCCCTGGATCGAAGAGGACAAAGCCTACTTTGGCCGTTCGGACAGTCGCTACGACTTTGGCGGAATGAAGTTTGACGAACTGAGGAAGGAGTACGATAGGCGCCAGGAGCGAATCGAGGCGCTAAAGAAGATCGTGAAGCCCCAGGCGATGCAGACCTTGAGTTTGGCCGAGGAACACCACGCAGCACTGCAGAAGCAGATCGAGATGCTGCAGCGTGACCGAGAGAAGCTCCGCAAGGCGCTGGTCACGATGGATACCAGGAAGGAGAACGAGATCTTGAGAGCGCATCGGCAGATCAACCTGGACTTCGGATCGATCTACTCAACGCTCCTCCCGGGCGCCACAGCGAAGCTGGATCCTCCTTCGGGCTTCAAGAACGCTCTCGGCGGCCTCGAGGTCAAAGTGGCCTTCAACAACAAGTGGAAGGAGTCCCTACAGGAGCTCTCCGGGGGCCAGCGTTCTCTTGTGGCCCTGTCGCTCGTCCTGGCCATGCTCAAATTCAGTCCAGCCCCACTCTACATTCTGGACGAAGTCGATGCCGCCTTGGACATGTCGCACACCCAGAACATCGGTCGGATGATCAAGGAGCACTTCAACCAATCTCAGGTAGGCTGTTCCCTTAAATAGCTAAGCTTAGCCTTATTTTCCAGTTCGTTGTCGTTTCCCTGAAAGAAGGAATGTTCAACCACGCCAACGTGCTCTTCAGAACCAAGTTCGTCGATGGAACTTCGACTGTCGTCCGTACGACCAACGTCGCTTGAAGTCGGTCGAGCGCTTTTCTGTACATACGCTACCTTCAGATGCCGGTATTTTTGTTCCACTTACTTTCAGTCTTCTCCTGTATTGTTGTCGCCTATATCGGATTAAAATAATTTGTCCCGATGTATAATTGATTAATGCGGGCTGGTGATTTGGATCTTTCGGCTGTCGACGACGGAAAGGTGGGGCTTGATGAGGCTGAATGGGATGGCGACAACGGTGAGGGGGCCGAGAAGTGGAAGGAATCATACAGGACGAAGGCTGGGAAGTTCGGACCCTCGTGCTACCCGACTTATTAGAGGGTCGACGCTGAACTCAAATTCAGGTAATCGGAAATTTCGACCTTAGAAACCAAATCCAAGCTCTTATTGACGGCGACGAAGAATATTAAGGCTACAATGCGTACATCCGACTACATTTATTGGCGCCGACCACGATGCACGAGGTTGTCCCGGTGCGAGCGGATCAGCAGCTGCCCAATCCCATTCATCACGCGTTGTCGAATCGGGAGACCCCGCGTACGGGGCGTCTCCGGCGTCTTCCCCGTCCGCCGCGTCTGTCGACCCCCATTGATAACAAGGTCGTTGTCCCCGTCGTTGCCTTGAAGGGCTGCCGTTGTCCTCGCCGTTGTTTCCGCTGATCTCGATTCCGTTCAAGTCGATATCGTCGAAGTCGAAAGCATAAGGTTGCTCGCCGACTTGCGTTGTCCTGGTTGACGTTGTTCTGGTTGTTCCCGTTGAAGTGGTTCTGGCCTCTGTTGATGTTGACGTTTCGCCTCGGAGTCTTCCTAATAACAGGCCTGCTGTGAATCACCAGCTCCAGCTTCACGCCTTCTTTCGGCCATTTTCCAATCTTTTTTCGGGAGAGACGCCGATGCGTCCACGTGAAGAACGAAGCTTTCCCCGACCCCGAAGCTCCTCGCGATTTCGCTTTCGTCCCTCGCGCTCATTGTCAGCTTGACAACGTGGCGCTGCTCCGCCATCTCCGCTTCCGGTGATTCCTTCCCTCCCGACGGTCCCTCGGCTCTGAACGACTCCTCCCGCCCGGATGGTTCTGCCTCGGCTGACTCCGTTCGCATCCCGCAACAAATAAATGAACCATGCTTCCGTTCTTTTTAATGCTACCTGCAGACATCTACGTTTGGACTTGGTGCCTGTGTCTGAACTCATAACGCAAAGTACAGGGTTGTAGACGGTGTGTAGACGGTTGTAGACGGTCTCCATTGTAGACGGTTGTAGACGGTCTCCATTGTAGACGGAGAAAGTTTTCAGTTATGTATCTGTCACTGATGTGTCCAATTCTACATAAATCTTGGTTTTCTTGAATCAGGAGAACGATGCAATTATATTTATCTAAAAATCTATGCGTTTTGGCGCAATTTTAGGAAAAACCGACCGGTGCACGTCTAATGAGTTGTCAAAATGAAGAATTCGCTTGCTCTTTCATGTCTCAAGCGTCTCAGACACCCTATAACCGCGCTGTCAGGAAAAGCTTTATTCTGTAGAGGGATTTTCTGCAGACCGATTGTGCTGTTGGAATTTTGTAGCGCAGATTTTAAGCGCTTGCTGGCTTAAAAGTGACTTGAAATATGATGAGCAGATGGTGAGTTGAGACCTTTTCTGTAATGTACAATTTTGTCCAAAAATTAGTCAAAGGAAAGCAAGACCTCTTGGGTGACCAATAAGCGGCAAATAAATCAGCAAATGCAAATAAATCAATGCTTTTAACGGCTGTTACCAGAAACCAAAAAGCTTACTCGATTTATTGAACTTCGTTCGTTTGAACGTTTTTCAAGTCGAATTGAAAGTTGCCGCTTCATATTTTTGTGTTCTATCAGGAAAAGATAAAATTGCTTAACTTCAATCTCCGTAAAATAACAGCGACAATACAACGCTTTAATACGTTCTTGGTAAAACGCGTTGAGAAGATCTGCTTCGGCGTCGCTTGAGAATTGTTGCGTTCATAGAAGAAGTCGATTCTCTGTGGTCGTTCTGCACGAATCGGATAAACGAAGGACAATGCGCGTCTAAGTCAACCATTTTTGGAAGCTCGAGTATTATTTGATTAATTGTAGTAAACATAGGAAAATCTTGAAAAAGGGCTTCGAGTCGTTCTGCGTCAAGCTGGGTCAAACATCTCACTCGCAACTATTTAAACCAACGTTTTAAAGCTAATCGAATTGTCGTCAATTTCTTCAAAGTAGGCAGACCTTTTCCACGAGTTGTATTCTAGAAAATGGAGAAAACTTGCAGTCCGTTTAGCTAATGAAGTTCCGTAAAATTGAAATTTCTCGGCTTAAGGACTGATGGATATGGTTCAATCATATATGCGCCGCAGTACGTCACTTCCATGCAAAAGTTGATACCACCAAGTTTTCGGAGAAGCCCTTTGGGAACGCATTCTTCATTTTAATAAGAAGAAGCAGCATCTTTCAACTCGAATTGAAAAGCGTTCAAATGAACGACGTAAGATTTTTCGGCACCACCAACCGTTAAAAGCATTTCATGCATGTGGTGATTTATTTGTTGCTCATTGGTGGCATAAAGCAAAGGTTTAATGAGGATCCGGAGAATCCGTCTGTTTCTTATAGTACACATACATCGACGCCGGCTCCTGTTGGGACTTCCTTGAAACCGTCGTTAAACTCGTTGACTCTTGCTGGTTTTGTAGCATTGTCGAAATTCTCCTCAACCTTTGTGATAAGCACTTAAGAAATGAGTATTCCGAGGTTTTAAGTGACCGGCGTGCTCATCGCTCGTCAGCACCATTAGCAGCTTCGTCGGTGGAATCCTCAATGGAATCGACAACATTTTCGGACGTTAAAGTCATGGAAGTTCTTTTCTTTACTATGTCGCGAGGTCAACATCCAAATGAGTTTTTCGTTTCCCAACCTTTATTTGCACCCAAAATGAACAATTCAAGCTTTATCGAAAAACAAGAGAACTTTTAAGAGGGCGAGAACGGTAAAAGTGCACCTTCACCAGGAACTGGCTAAACGTTACCTTGAATGAAATAACGAAATTAGCAAAAGTGAAGAAAGAGATTAGTGGCGGAGGTTGTGGCGGGCGTAGTAGCGACCTCCTCCGGCGCCCACGGCGATCGGCAACGCTCTTCCGCCGAGGCCTCCGAGTCCTCCCACGGCTCTTCCGACGCCTCCAGTCAAGCCAGTAACCGCGCTTCCAGTTCCTCCGAGGGCTCCTCCGCCTCCGATTTCGTCTCCGAGGGCGCTTCCAAGGTTTCCGACTTCGCTGCCGACTCCCGCTCCGAAGTTGGCCGAGAAGGGGACGAATTGGACGCCGACGCCTCTTGTCATCTGGAAGAGGCCGTCCATAATGTCCGCGGGCGCTTTTCCGGTTGCGGCGCTTAGAGATTCGACGTCCAGAGATCCGTCCTTTATGTTGCTCTCAATGGTTGCCTCGGGAACACTAAGCGCCTGAGAGATTTGCGCGGCGCCGATTCCGATCGGGATATTGATTAGGCTGCCCATCGTCTTGGCCGCGTTGCCGAACATGTTCATTCCAGCGCCAAACATGTTGGCGCCCATTCCGATGAGGGCTCCCATGCCAGAGATGCCGGCCTTGAGTGCTCCCACTCCGATTCCGGTGGCCAGGTTCAGAGCGGCCAGGTCGAGTTTGCCCTTGGCGACGAGGCACTTCATGACGACGTCGACGGGAACCTTGAGGGCGGCAGCGATGTCGGGGATCTTGGATTCGTCGATGTCGACAGTCGTGGATCCTCCAGCTCCTCCCGCTCCGCCTTCCATTCCACCTTCGAATCCGAACACTCCTCCCAAGCCTTTGTTAGCTTCAGCTCCACCCACTCCTCCAGCGCCTCCAGATCCTCCCATTCCAAATCCGAAAGAACCTCCAAGATTGAGAATTCCGCTTAGCGCACCCACAATCGTAGGCATGCTCTTTCCGGTCTTATCGGCAAGTTTTCCTAGATCGAGTCCACCATCAGAGGTCATCGCATCCTTGACGTCGTCTTCATCTACGTCGAGGTCCTTGCTAATGTCAGTCACTTGAGAATCCGACACCTTCGGGATAATGTTGCCCATCATGTCTCCTATTCCTCCGCCCACTCCGCCCATCATCTTTCCGAAGACTCCACTCAAAACTCCCTTAATCGCGGACATGCTTTTACCGGTCTTGTCGGCCAGTTTTCCGAGATCGAGCCCGCCATCGGAGGTCATCGCATCCTTAACGTCGTCATCAGAAACGTCGAGGTCCTTGCTGATATCCGTCACTTGGGAATCGGAGACCTTAGGAACAATGTTGCCGATCATTCCTGTGAATCCCTTCATGGCGTTTCCGAACATGTTCATTCCTGCGCCGAACATGTTAGCTCCAATCCCGATGAGGGCTCCAGCGCCTCCGATGATGGTCTTGAGAGCTCCCATTCCGAGTCCAGTGGCCAGATTAAGCGCAGCCAAATCGAGTTTGCCCTTAGCGATAAGGCATTTTATGACAACGTCGACGGGAACCTTCAGGGCAGCAGCGATGCTTGGAATTTTGGATTCGTCGATATCGACCACGAATCCTTCGATTCCTCCAGCTCCTCCTCCCATTCGACCTCCAGGTCCGAACATTTGTCCCATGTTGCCAGAAGCTGCACCAGTAGCTCCACCAGCTCCTCCGGTTCCTCCAGGTCCACCCATTCCGAATCCGAAAGATCCTTTCTTGTTGCCGAAAATGCCGCTCATAACACCCATAATCGCCGACATGCTCTTTCCGGTCTTGTCAGCCAGTTTTCCCATGTCCAAACCGCCATCGGAAGTCATCGCGTCCTTGACGTCGTCGTCGTCCACATCGAGGTCTTTGCTGATATCAGTGACTTGGGAGTCCGAAACCTTCGGGATGATATTTCCCAGCATGTTGCCAGTCATGCCGCCCATCATCTTTCCAAAAATTCCTCCAATCGCGTCCATGATCGAAGTCTTGCTCTTTCCGGTCTTGTCAGCCAATTTTCCGAGATCGAGGCCGCCATCCGAGGTCATCGCGTCTTTTACGTCGTCTTCGTTAACGTCGAGTTTCTTCGTAATGTCGTCAACTTGAGAATCCGAGACCTTGGGAATGATGCTGCCAAACATTCCGCCGCTGCCTCCAAATCCGAATTCACCTCCCATGTTTCCGAATCCCTGCACGGCGTTGTTGAACATGTTCATTCCAGCGCCAAACATATTGGCGCCCATTCCAATGAGAGCTCCTATGCCAGAGATGCCCGTTTTCAGGGCGCCTACGGAGATTCCAGTGGCAAGGTTCAGGGCGGCCAGGTCGAGTTTACCCTTGGCAATGAGGCACTTCATGACGACGTCGACGGGGACCTTGAGGGCGGCGGCAATGTCGGGGATTTTAGATTCGTCGATGTCAACAGTGGCCGATCCACCGGCTCCTCCTGCACCTCCAGCTCCGCTTCCAAGTTCGAACAGTCCTCCCATGCCTTCAGTGGCACCAGCGCTTCCAGCTCCGCCAGCTCCTTTGGCGCCTCCAGCGCTTTCAGATCCTCCCTTTCCAAACCCAAAGTTTTCTCCGAACATGCCTCCAAGAGCTCCCATTAGTGACGACATGCTCTTTCCGGTGCTCGAAGCCAGCTTGCCCATATCGAGGCCGCCATCCAAGGTCATCGCTCCCTTCACTTTGGATTCCGGAACTTCCAAGGTCTTGCTGATGTCGCCGACTTCCATGTCGGTCACTTTAGGAGCAACGGAGCCGCCTCCCATGTTTCCGAATCCTTTCACGGCGTTTCCGAACATGTTAATTCCGGCACCAAGCATGTTAGTTCCCATTCCAATGAGGGCTCCAGCGCTTCCGATGGCGGTCTTGAGGGCTCCAACTCCGAGTCCGGTGGCCAAGTTGAGGGCGGCAAGGTCGAGTTTGCCTTTAGCAATGACACACGTCATGACGACGTCGACGGGAACCTTAAGAGCGGCCGCAATGCTTGGAATCTTCGATTCGTCGATGTCGACCACAAATCCACCAGCGTCGCCTCCAGATGCTCCTGCACTTGCTCCTCCGCCTGCACCTCCGCCTCCTCCTCCACCCATAAATCCACCGAAGCTGAATCCATTGGAAGCCTGAACGTAGGAGATTACAGTAACCAAAATTTTTAGAATGAGCAAAAAAACCCACCGAAGCGAAGAAAACCACCAGGAGTAGTGGAACTAAAGTTCTCCGAATCATCTCTTGTTGTGAAGCTGATGCTCCAATGCTCAATACGGTTCCGGCCTCCGCTTTTATGCCAACAGCGGCCCTCATTTGCATCTAGAAGAGCGAACGACCTGAATCCAGGTCAGAAAACAACAAGATTTGGTGTGCCGACCGATATGCAGATGAGATGATAATCGTTTTCCAGCTTTGTTTAGTACTGGAACGAGTTTGAAGCGCTTTGTGTTGAGCGGAGAGAAGTTAAAAAAGCTATTTAGAGGTTTATTTTTAGAATTGGCATTTGGACGTGCGGCTTCGACCACATGGTGGTATGTGTAAAAATTCAGTTTAGAGTCTTTAGTTACCTTTCGGCGGTTTCTCTTGTTTTAAATGCTTCATGCTTCCTAATCTTGTCCCAACAACCCATCAGGAAAGATCCATCTCCGAACCAGCTATCAGGACAACACGAGCCAATTGTCGTCAAGTGGCGGTCATCCGAAGTTGTGTAACGAGCGAAGAGCTCTTCATCAACTACAATTGTAAGCAAACAAACCCCCACAAGTGCACTGGTCAGTCGAGAAGAAAACATTGCACCCAGAAACACTCAAGGAGGATCTCTAAGACAAGAGTTGGAGGCGGAGATTTTTTGGAGCGCTGGAACTGGAAGAATTCGAAGGATTTAAGGAGCGGATCTGGAGGCAGAATC
Source organism: Steinernema carpocapsae (assembly GCA_000757645.3). NCBI lineage: Eukaryota > Metazoa > Nematoda > Chromadorea > Rhabditida > Steinernematidae > Steinernema > Steinernema carpocapsae. The sequence goes on along the minus strand of AZBU02000012.1, from coordinate 26,235 downwards.
ATCAGCTCATTCGAGTCTCTTTCTAGTAAGATGGATCTCAAGTTTGTAACCTTCTTGGCTCTGTTTGTTTCGGCCTCGGCCCAATTCTTCGGACCTTCGTCGTGTGTTGGCTTCAACTGCGGCCCTCCTCCGCTAGGTCCCTGCTTTGGAGTCGCCTGTCCGCCTCCTTCGGTCTTCCTTCCGCCTCCCGCTCCCGCTCCGTGCCTCTTCGGAGTAATAGGAGTCGCCTGCGCCCCTTCTCCGCCTCCTTCGGTCTTCATTCAGGCTCCCCTCCTCCTCCCTGCGTCGGAATCGCCTGTGCTCCTCTGCCTCCTCAGCCTTGCGTCGGAGTCGCCTGCGCCCCTCCTCCGCCGGTCTTCGTGGCTCCCCCACCTCCTACAGCCTGCATTCCCTGCTTCGGACCTCGTAAGTTTCCATCACTGTTATTTAAGCTAATAAGACCCATTTCAGCCATGCCCTTGATGGTAGGACGTTGCTGCTAAGCACAACAGAAGAGGAAGCATATGATTGTTGTCTGTACATTTCGGTTTTGAAGTAAATTAAGACTAAATAAATCACTATCAGTCTACTACCCTTTGGCTTCAAATGCCTAAGAACTGCGGAATCGTCTTCAGATTACTTTTTGACATGAGCTTCCAAGGCGTATGTCCAAAGAACCCGCCAAGACGAGACTCGTTTTCCTTCTCGTATTCAGACTTTTAAAAAGCGCTAATACGGCTACATGACATTAGCGCGCCGACAATTAGCGCGCCGGGACAATAGCGCGCCGCGACATTAGCGCGCCAACGACAATAGCGCGCCGCGACATTAGCGCTCCGTGCACGACATTAGCGCGCCACGATTTTAGCGCGCCGCAACAATAGCACGCCGTTTGTCACTGTTTTGCTGGTGTTCAAAATGTTTGGATTATTAAATGTTTATGTCGCCAGTCCCCGTATCATTTTAAAAGTAGACTACTTTATCTTCAACATTTTCAACGTAGACATGACATGTTAAGAAGAGGGGAGCCTAAGAAGAGATGAGACCGATTGCATAATCCCCAATCAGGAGATTCTTCGTGTGGAAATCGAAGGCAACCTTTGTGCCACGCGGCAACTTAGAGAGACAGTCAGTGCCTAGCAACAGTTCGCAATGGTAATTTTGGAGATCAGCAACAAAAACGGTCATCTTGATCCTCGCGGGCCCCAAAGTAACGACTCCTTCGAACTTCGAGTCAAATCGAAATTTAGACCCGTTGGCCGTATAGGCTTCTCGGTTAGCCTTCTTTAACTTTGCGCTTTGGGGAACCGCGAATCGTAAGACAAACGTTATCATGGACCCAGTGTCTACCAAGCATTTCAAAAAGTCACCGTGGCAGGCATTCGAGTGGGTCTCTGCTTGTACCATTTGGGACCGATTTCACGAACCTCCAAAGCAACCCCGTCCGTTATCTACACCGTTTATCTTATCATGTTGCTAACTGAGCTAGCCTAATAAAGCTTATTGTTGTTTACGGCTCACACAGTCATTCGCTTAAATGTCCTGCACACCAATCAAAATAGGTTTTCTAAAACCAGAACGGCGCGCTAATGTCACCCCTTAAGCGCGCTATTGTCGTTTCGCGCTAATTGTCGGCGCGCTATTGTCGCGGCGCGCTAATGTCGTTTCGCGCTATTGTCGTTTCGCGCTATTGTCGCGGCGCGCTAATGTCGTTTCGCGTATTATCAGTCCTAACCTCTCATCCCATCTCCCCTAACTTTCCTTCAACCCAACTCAGAACTTTGGTACTATACCAGCAGGCCTCCTCCCGAGGACCTTCCTTCCCCCCTTCATTCCGTCGCTCCCGCCGCACCGACCGGTCGCTGTCTGCTCCAAGCCTGGTGCGACCCATTTTGGGCAGCGCTCTCGCGTTTGTTGGGTCGGTTTTGCAATACCACCACACGCTTTGGTTTCCGCGCCGAAAGCGGCTGGAAGCGGGGTGTGTAGGTCCAAGGCGGCCTCTTTCAAACAGCGGGGATAGTAGGCTAGGGCTGGCTTCCTGGAGCATCTTAGGCTTAGGCTTGGACATTTTTATTATGGTTTTTGCGCCAAAGGCGCCTGGGAGCGGGGTGTGTAGGCTGGTAGCGACTGCTCTCCTGGCAGCGAGGTGAGTACGCTGCACAAAAACGTTCGAATTTTTCTTCTTGCACCGACGATGACCGTGATTATGGAAGGTATTCGAGTGGTGGTATTGCAAAACCAACCGATCAAACGCGAGAGCGCTCCCCAAAATGACCGGGGTCGCTCTATGTTTGGAACAGATTCAGAGCAGACAGCGACCGGTCGGCGCGGCGGGAGCGACGGAATGAATGGGGAGAGGGGTCCTCGGGAGGAGGGGGGGGGCTGCTGGGGCGCGTCCAGTTTTGTCAACTGAATGGATCCGCAAAGTTCATGCTCTCACAAGTTCGGCCGTGGATCCATCGCGCGCGCGATGGATCCAAAACCGAACCTGTGAGAGCATGAACTTTTAACGACCAGCGGAATCCCCTCGGGACCTTGGATCCGCAAAGTTCGGACGCGTGTGGGTTCGGCCATAGATCCATTTTTTAATCCTTGGACATGTAAACGTCCTAGTCGTGTGGAACTGGTTCGGTTTAGGGTCGAAAACAGCGGCAAACACGCATGAGCGTCTTTCAGAAAGGGTTTTCAGTGGCGTTTCTGTGAATTTGGCTGTTTGGAGTGTGCCGTTTCGGTTTTGATAAGGGTTGCGACCAATCTCTAAATCATTTCAGGAATTTCAAGCCTCTCCGGCCTTTTTAACGATGCCAGCCCGAATCGATTGGGAGAACGCCGGCGTCAAGAAGATCATCAACGAAGCCCGCTCAAAGAAATTGAGCCACCGCGATGCTGCCCAACTGCTCAGTCCCATCGTCGGCTACCACGTGAGCCATGCCACAATTGGCAAATTTCTTCGACGCAAGGTAAGTGGTCTTTTTATGAAAAATTATCAGCACACGTAAAACTGAAACGTGCCCATATTTTTGTTGCTTTTCGTAAACAAGTGGTCTTCGCTGACGAGTCCAGCCACTTGTCATATATTTTATCGAATTTCGGTCCGTAGTTAGCTCCGAAGATATGGACGAAAGTTGACTACGTTTTGATACAAAAGTGCTAATTGTTTTGTTTCAAATTTAACTAAAGAATAACAACCGATTTGGCGTCCACGCCAAGCCTTCTGTTGTGGGTCGCGTCAGAGGTGACGGACACTGTGGGTTCCGGTCACTCGCGCAGTGCATCTTCGGACCCGGCAACGATGAACACATCTACCTCGCTCTTCGCAAGCACATTTGCGACTATTTGAGTGCACTGAAAGCACCATACCCAATATGGTACGAGATCTTTAAACCAAGAATCTCAATGATCATGCATCTGGAAAAAATGCGGACAAACGCTTGGATGACGTCTCTGGAACTTCAGGCTGCTGCCACCCTCTTGGATATCAACATTTCGGTCTTCGCCGCCGACCAGCGTAGCCCATGTTGGGTGATTTATCGGTCGGATCATAGCGGCGAGTCTTCGAATGTTCATTGCCTCATGCGCAACATTCCTGACCACTTCGATCCGGTGTTTCGTGTTTGAATCCGCATAGTTGAATTGTTTTGTGTTGTTGATAAAAAGTTACACAATGGTTTTCTGCACATACCCTCAGAATTTCCTCAAGCAATCTGTGTAAGCTACAACTGGATCCAAGATCAAACCTGCGCGCCTGTGAACTTTGCGGATCCATGCGTTCGTGGATACAAAATTGCCCGCGTGGATCCAAACCGAACCTGTGGGAGGATGAACTTTGCGGATCCATTGACAAACCTGGCATCACCGGCTGCTGGTATACATACATATTACCGAAAATTGTCCCCGATCTTACCTTTGGAATGGAGGCGTCCGTTAAGAACGCTTCCTTTATGGCTGCCAGCGTTAGTTGCGTTCCCTTGGCGCATTGCAACGTGTCCGGGCTCGTTCCATGTCCACGCAGGACCAGCATCAGTTCAGACGGTCGTTCAGGCTTGTTCAGTTTGGAGAGTGTATACTCCTTAAACTTTTTGATCGCATCCTGAAAATGCACAGATTAGTATTCAGTAGGACTCGATTGGTAAATTTAAATTTGTGCGATCTATTATTTCAGAGTCACTAATAAAATGAGGTTTTTTGCGTTCTTCTACCAACTCTAACCACATGGAATTTCAATGAATATGAGGGACTCACCTCAGCCGTTTTATCCCACCTGATCGTGGGTCGTTCATATTCCATCATCTCTGCCATGTCTTGCAATAGTTCTTCGTCTTTTCTACAGGCTTTTTCGATGATTTTGTCGTCGCCCGGCTGCATCAAAACGAGCATATACTTCTTCCCTTTTGATGGGAAGCACTCCGGCTGAAACACAAACTTATTAACCATTTTCTACAGTGTGATGCTTCCCTTGCTCAGGTCCTTATTCCTCTTCTTACTACTCATCTTCTTTTTCATTTTCGCTTCGCTTTCCTCACTGCTCTGTGTCTCCTCTTCTTGCTGAGGCTTCAGCGGGCTGAGGACGCCGAGAGCCTCCAGCTTTCGGGCCGGTATTTCCGTCCTCAGCGTCTTCGGGATTGCTCTTCATCGTCTGCGCAGTCTTGAAGCAGCTGATCTTGCGTCGCGGATTCCAGCGTTACGCCCTTCAATGGGATCCCAAATCTGTATCCCAGGAGGCCTGAAAATGGACATTTTGGACGCTTGTTTTTGTGCTAAATTGCTCACCATGTGGGTTCAGAAGTGGAAAAAAGGTCGGAAACGTGATGGCGTTGATGTTGTGTCCGGCAATTGTAACGATTTTGCCCTCGCGGCCATCGAGCCGGATCCCGCTGTACTCCGGTGGCGTGCCTTCCGCAGAGATCCAGATCATGCCGACGTGCTCGACACCTTGCGGCATGTCAGTTCGGTGAGGATGGACGTAAGGGTCGGCAATTCCCGGGGCTTGCGGTTGTTGAGGAGCGTGAGCTGGAACTTGGGGATGGTGGCGTTTTCGTCCTTAGCTTTCTGCTCCGCCTCTTTCCATTGGTCGTGCGCCGTTTTGAAGAGCCCTGCGTAAGGATGCGTCAGCCTCAGGGTGTCTTCGATCTTCTGGATTAGATCCTGCGCGGTTGCCAAGTTCTTCCGGCATTTCATGTCCGGGAAAGCTTGTGCGCATCGGTGGTCGGCGGAGGTCGCTGCTGTGACGACGTAGGCTTGCGCGAACCGTGGAGTCTTTCCGGCCGGGAGGAGCAAGTCAGAGTAATTCATCGACAGCTCCCCATTGAGCTTGCACACTTGCGGTCCTCCGGGAACGGCTTCGCTGTTCGTGTATAGCGTCCCGAAGGCGAAAACCCTGTTCAGGGCGAGGTCCTTTTCCAGGTACATCTTCCCCGGGTACATCTTTGACTCATTTTGTGCTGTTTTTGGGCAGAAAAGGGCATAGCTCCCCCTCCTTCTCCCTGCGTCGGAATCACCTGTGCTCTTCTGCCCCCTCAGCCTTGCGTCGGAGTCGCTCGCGCCCCTTCTCCGCCTCCTTCGGTCTTCATCCAGGCTCCCCCTCTTCCTCCCTGCGTCGGAATCGCCTGCGCCCCTCCTCCGCCGGTCTTCGTGGCTCCCCCACCTCCTACAGCCTGCATTCCCTGCTTCGGACCTCGTAAGTTTCCATCACTCTTATTTAAGCTAATAAGACCCATTTCAGCCATGCCCTTGATGGTAGGACGTTGCTGCTAAGCACAACAGAAGAGGAAGCATATGATTGTTGTCTGTACATTTCGGTTTTGAAGTAAATTAAGGCTAAATAAATCACTATCAGTCTACTACCCTTTGGCTTCAAATGCCTAAGAACTGCGGAATCGTCTTCAGATTACTTTCTAAGCAATTGTCGTGAGTTTCAAAAGTTCGAGAAAGATTGCAAGAAGTCACTTTACAAACGTGATTCGTTCATTACCCGGCCCACTGAAGACAACGTTCAGTACAAACCGCCGTGATAAGCAGCAAAAGCTCCCGACACTTCAACATCACCCTCCATTTATTATCCCTTTCCAAAGATCGGGACTCCAAAAATTGAGAAACACTCATAAAGCGAGTCGGCGCACGGAATTCTTTAGTAAAAGGCGAAAGAGTTTCTCGGTCAACTGCGCCGACTCCAGAGACTGACGAGCAGCCGTCCACCGGAGAGCCGACCCGCGCCCGACCATCGCTTGGCATTGGTGTGGTGGCGCTCCACCAGACAACGAGAGGAAATGTCTTGTTGCGGTAAGGTTAGACAAGCTCTAAAACACGCTCACCTGCAAGCGGCGAATCGCTTTGAAGATTCGCGTCCAAAAATAAATTTCGAAACGTTTCAAATTTATCTATTTTTCTAAAAATACCCATCTATTCATTGTCTCGGTCTACATTCGAGCATTCTTACATGTCCTGCGCATTGTTTTGACCCTTTTGTTCCTTTCAGATCCGTTCCAGCAAAGAACGATCCTCGAATTCTAGCCAAGAGCACAAAATGGCGTCTTCTCGAGCCACTTCGAGCTTCAGCGACTTTGAAGATGGCCGTTTTCGCCAGATTCTGGATTCCTCTACTTCTTCTCGTCTCCGTTTGCCTCTCACAGGAGAAAGACGCCGGGGACACGTTTGCCTTCCCTCAGCTGTTCTCCACGAAGGTGAAACCATGCAAGGATCTCAACAAATTCGTGTGCAACCCAATGGACAATTCCGCCACGGATCTCTTCGAAACGGAGCGATTCAAGTCGATGCAAGGGATCATCGATGGATTCTTCTTGAAGAGCGACGATGTGTTTGTGAAGAAGTTCAAGGAGGTGAGCGAGGATATGGGATTGGAACTGACCTGATAGGTTTTAGGTGATTAAGCGCAACTTAATCGAGAAGAACACGTTCAAGAAGGGAGAAAAGGTCGGAAAGGAAGCTCGCTATGGCCGCATCCAGTCGTTCATCCCGATTCCAACGATCTCGGAAGCAAATGGATCGTTGACCCTGAAATTTCATGGTGCTTAAGCTCTGTAAAGCCATATAACACAGTTATTGCTATTTTCAGGAACGCACGAAGACGAATACGGGACCTGCGAGTACTCTCAATGCTCCTCTCTCATTCAAGGGATCGCATCCGGTTTCAATTTGAATTCAAGCTACAAACTTGTCGAATTCCAGCGACTTCCGAAGGATTCCGAAGATTTCCAAGTCGCTCCTCCGATCGAAAAGGAAATTGAGAAAGCGCTGCTCTTGGAGATCAAATCCAACAAGGCGTCCTACTTCTACATGATCTGGGCTCGCCAGATGATTGAGGAGAAGGTTTTCTCGGATGAGTTTTTGAAGCAACTCAAGGAGATCTTCGACAGTATCCTCGAGGAAGCGATTTCGATGATCCAGGAATGTCACTACCTCAAATCTGACGAGAAGAGCAGGATCGATGGATATCTAAAGAACGGCTTGGGGAAAGTTTTAGGATTTCCCGATGTGTTTTACAATCGAACTGCTCTCGATGAAGCGATCGAGTTCACGAGGAGTCGGTTTAAGGATAATGTGAGGAGGTTGCATAGGGAAGAGTGAGTTAACGTTGCCAATCGGGGGTTAACGGACCGTTTACAGGGGAAGCTGTGTTGAGCATCCAATGGAGTGTGGGTCGTGCATCCTGAAGAGATACACGGAGGCGCTATTGGTGAGCGAGAAAAGCCACAGAAGTGCGAATCCAGAATTTGACGACGGCCTGGACAGGGCGAACGAGAAGGCGTCGTTGCTTGGATACAACGCGCTGAACAAGTTTACGCATCTGGTAGGGAGGAGCATAAAAAAGCACATCAGATTCGTTTCAGATCCTGCTCCCGGCCTACATCCACATCTTCCAAAACCGATATCCACTCGGCTTCCTCTACGGCTCCCTCGGAGGCACCATCGCCCATGAAATCTTCCACTCGCTCGGCCTCCGCCGTACTCCCTTCATGGAGACGTTCCAACACCATAACCACAAGGAATTCGTCCACGCAATGACTTGCTACGACAACTACTACTCTTCATTCACTCTAAAACACGCCAAGGAGCCCGCTTTGCGTCCGAACGGCGAAGTCAAATCTGAAGAAGGCTTCGCGGACGTCGAAGGCGCGAGGATTGCGTTCCGAGCGCTCCAGAAAGTCGCCGGAGAAAAGAAAATCGAAAAGCGAGCGGAGGAGCGCGGTTTGAGGTTCGATCGGTTCTCCGACTCTCAATGGTTCTTTGTGGGAATCGCGTCGAAATTCTGCAATACGAAGACCGACTACGCGAGCCAGAAGACAGAACTGCTCCAATATCGCCATCCGAGGACCGGCATCAGGGTTAATGCGCTCGTGGGTCAGATGGATGAGTTCACGGAGACGTTCGAATGCCAGTTCTCCGAAAAGCTGTATACTGTAGGAAAGCCTTGTCGCTTGTATCCGAGCAAGGCTGACCTTTAACACGTGAAATCAGGCATAAATCAATCCACTTTATCCCGTCATCATCAGACAAATCAAGTACAACACCCACACTCCCAGAGCCTTAGGGGTTCTGGAGAGGCTGCAACTGGCTCTGGTCGAGTGTCATCTCCACTGGCTGCTCTGCTAGTCGCTTTATCGCCTCCCGCTCCACTTGGAGATCACGTCTTCTTCCCCGCATGTACACGAGAAACGTGTCCAGCGCCGCTTCTTCCTCCTTCAGCTTCTTGAAATCCTTGTGCAGCTTCTCCGTTTCAGATTCGACTGGACCGTCGGAGCTTTCGGGTCGTGAAGACTTCATCTGAAGAGAAATGAGGAGTTCAACCTTATTAAGAAACCCAAGAGATACGCAGAAGCGGCAGGAAACCGCGAATCCAACAAAAATCTTTTATAGGATTGAAAACAATCGAGCGATGCATCTCTTCGACAATGTAACAACAAACAACAGCGGTAACAGATAACAATTCCAGGTAACATCAAAGCAGTCGCAGCTCATTTCCTCTTGGGAACCTGCTTGAAGGTCTTTCCGGGAGCTTTGCGATATCCAGCTCCGCTGAGCTTGGACCGCACTTCGACCTTCTTCTTTCCGCTGACGGGGAGATCGACAAACGGAGGAGTGTCGAATCCGAACGACTTATCGCCTCCCGCTCCACTTGGAGATCACGTCTTCTTCCCCGCATGTACACGAGAAACGTGTCCAGCGCCGCTTCTTCCTCCTTCAGCTTCTTGAAATCCTTGTGCAGCTTCTCCGTTTCAGATTCGACCGGATCGTCGGAGCTTTCGGGTCGTGAAGACTTCATCTGAAGAGAAATGAGGAGTTCAACCTTATTAAGAAACCCAAGAGATACGCAGAAGCGGCAGGAAACCGCGAATCCAACAAAAATCTTTTATAGGATTGAAAACAATCGAGCGATGCATCTCTTCGACAATGTAACAACAAACAACAGCGGTAACAGATAACAATTCCAGGTAACATCAAAGCAGTCGCAGCTCATTTCCTCTTGGGAACCTGCTTGAAGGTCTTTCCTGGAGTTTTGCGATATCCAGCTCCGCTGAGCTTGGACCGCACCTCGACCTTCTTCTTTCCGCTGACGGGGAGATCGACAAACGGAGGAGCGTCGAATCCGAACGACTTCGCGACTGAGACCAGATCAAGCGTGTTGATGTCGAAGATCTGCTTCAGGGAGTGAGAGTCGTAGGCTCGGATGTAGCTCTTGTACGCTTCCTTCGATGAGGTGTGCAGGTAGTAGTTTTGGTTGATGAGTTTCTCAAGTTGAGGTTGAATGTTCGCAACCTGAAGAATTTAAGATAAGCTAAAAATTCAGCTGGGGAGTCTTTACCTTATTCCAGGAAAACTCAAACTCGTTCAACGCCACCCTGGCCTGCTTCAAGTAGCGCAGAAATCCGAGCTCCTCAGGCCTCAGAATAAGGAGAGCCTGGCCGTTTCCGTTCTCTCCACGCGCGGTACGACCCACGCGGTGGATGTACTCGCGGGGCTCATCTGGAGGGTCGAACTGGACGATCCAATCGACCTCAGGAATATCCAAACCACGGGCGGCAACGTCCGTGCACAGTAGAATGCCGGTCTTCGCCTGGCAGAACGAAAAGAACGTGCAAGTGCGCTTCTGTTGCTTTTGCTTTCCCTGTAATGGGTTGTTTAGATCTCAGAACATCAAGATAAGCACTTACGTGGATGCACTGAACTGGCAGATCAATGTAGTTCAGGAGCTCGTGGTGGAATCGGACGGAGTGGCACGAGGAGAAGAAGACCATAATCTTCTTGTTGCGGTTCTTCTTCAGGAAGGTGAACAGCAGCAGGAAGCGCTTCTCGGAGGGACAAACAACGTATCCCTGGTGCAGGCCGGACACGGTGGCTTGATGGTCAGGGTCCACGTGCTCTTCGATTCCGACGCGGACGGGATTCGCGTTGAAAGACGACTTGATGAGCTCGTCAACCTTGGGGGTTTGCGTGGCTGAGAAGAGCATCGTTTGACGCTTCTTGGGCAAGATCCGCATGATCTGCTGCATCTCCTGCTCGAATCCAATGTCGAGGATACGATCGGCTTCATCGATGATCAAACACTTCAGGTTTCGGACCATGAAGCATTCGGTGTTCTATATCGATATCGAATGTTAATCCAGCCTTCAACTCAAGATTCTTACCTGCAAGTGATCAAGAAGACGTCCTGGAGTGGCGACGAGGAAGTTTATTCCCTTCTGGAGCTTCTCGACTTCGGAGTTTCGGTTCGTTCCTCCCATCACGAGGCCGTGGGTGAAGGCGGGGTGCTTCTCAAGGAGCTCGCTGAGGACTCCGTAGATCTGCATACTCAGTTCGCGGGTCGGTGAGATGACGATGCATCCGGTGCCTTGGAACTGCTTGAATTCCAACTTCACGAGCAGCTCGATGGCGGGAATCAGGAAGGCGAGGGTCTTTCCACTTCCGGTCTTGGCGGCTCCGAGGACGTCTTTGCCCTATAAGATCAGCATTTATATAAGAGTCGGTTTGAAGTGTTAGAGGCTAAGCGCTTAATCAGTAGTTAGGTTAGTCGGTCCTCATCTATAATTCAAAAAGTTAAAACTACCTCAAGTAGAGGATCCACAGTGCGCGACTGTATCTCGGTCATGGTGGTGAATCCCATGCTCTTGACGGCCTCCAAAGTCCTGTCGCTGACTTTTCCCTTCAGCGAGTCGAAGCGGCGCTTACTCAAGATGGAGACGACCTCGTTGGCTTCCATGACTTCATCGTCCTTCTGCTCCTCGGCTTCCTCGCTCGACGGCTGCTCCTCGGCGGCGACTTGCTCCTTCGGCTGCTCCTCGACCTGCTCAGGCTCTTCGACATCTTCTTCCTTCTTGGGCTTCTTCTTTCCCTTGTCTTTCATCTTCCGGAGCTTGCGCTTCAGCACCTTCTCCTCGACGTTGACCATGATTGGTCAAAGGAACCCTGAAACGAATAACTTCGCTTAGAACTTTCGTCACGGAATTAAATAGCAAAGCGATTGCGCGGAGATAAACACAAACGACACGGAATATTAGAGATCTTCATCTTTACAGCAACGTAACAAAAATACGATTAGATATCCACGATAACATAGATATGGAATGTTCCGTCTTCGGAATTTCGAATCTGCATATTCGAATAAGTGATTGCCTTGATTTCGGTTCCCACGGGATGGCGGCGCTTATCGAAGGATTCGCCCCAGGCGCGCACTTTAAGGCTGTTGCTGGCGGAGTCGTAGTTGAGGACTCGCACGACGCGTCCGATAAAAAAGGGCTCCGAGCTGAAGAGAAAGAGCATCTCGTCGAGGATTCGGAAGACCATCGCTTCCGTGTCGGCGCAGTCGGCGACCGATGCATCCATCGAGTAAACCGTTTCCACGGTGGCGATGTCGTCCGTCAGGTAGCCGTACATCGCGGTGATCAAATGCTCCAGGGCTTCAGGAAGAGTGTTCCCCCAGGCGTGAAGTTGCACGTCGGCCGGGTGGTCCAAATACTCGTACTGCTTCGCGGGGATCGGGGGGCAATCATCGGTCATCGCTTCTGGAAACAACGAAAGCGGCGATTATCGAAAATAGAAACATACGGAGACGAAAACGCGAGGAAAGCGCGAACAATCGATCGTTTGAACATTACCATCCGCCGAAGCGAAGAGTTTTCGTGGCGGGAGCCCGAGCGCGATTCGAAACGCAATTTGGGAGCGACGGTTTCGATTCTAAACACTAGGACTGCTTATCAACGCTCTAGACAGGTCAAAAGTGTCGTTAATGTCTAAGAGGACGTTTTCAGGTGCAATATCAATGCGAATTTGGATAAAAGAAGTCATTTCGAAGTCGTTCCAGACGTTTGGCGGCGCGTTCTTTGTCTAAAAACACCATAAACATGCCAGTCTGATACTGAAATTCAGATATCTGAGCTATCAAATAGCCTGTCTAAAGTGCACAATGCTGTCCAGAATTGTTTTTAGACGTCATTCAGACGTCTAATCCATTGAACATTGTCTAAAATCAGACGTCTAGACTACCAACCGTTACTGACTGAAAGCCGATGTCTAGACATCTGCGTATAGACACGAGCGTCTGGAGCCAACTTAGACTGCCTGCAGTCTAGACTAAATAGTCATCGGTAGACGTCTTCTGGAGGTACTTGTCTAGAACTGAAAGTCTAGGCCGGCGATGGCTAGTGCAGACGCTAGTGGATGGATACCTAGACTTGTGCCTTTGGACTGTCTGGTCAAAGTCATTGACTTTCCAGACAGTAGCCTTCGCCCAAGCTGCCCCAACCCGTTGTACTCCTTGTCTGAAAAACCAATTTAGATCTGTATCGTGTCTGTAGTTGAAGACACTGTCTGAAACCGACGAGCATCATCCCGTGGAACCATCAAAATCACACTATCCACATAGCCGAATTTCCTGCGTTTTCTCATCGACGCGTGAAAAATTCTTTTAATCGGAAGTGGAAAAGCGCTCTCAAGAGGCCACAGCAACACGTAAAATATTGCAAAAGTTACGTTACACAACTGAGGAAAATAAGGAGGAGAGAGGAACAATGAAGGTGAGATTGTGAGTAGACGAGAGAGTGGCGCAGCCACGCTAACATTGTGACCTGGAGAAGATAATCGAGTATGTACAAAGCGGTGGAAAGTGAGATGAGAGTATAAATGCTGGATGTCGAAGGGGAGAGATGATCAGAAATGCTAGAAACTAGCGGCAAACTAAGGTGGGGAAAAGATAAGGCATCCTAAGGCTCCATGACCCAGAGCTGCTCGGCGGACACGTCGAGATCGTGCATGTCATCGGACATGTTCAGCGAACGACACGCCATAAAGAGAATGCGCTTGAGATTCTTGTTCACGAAGATGTAGTTGAAGGACCATACGCACCCGTCCTCCGAGAAAGGATCGGTTTTATAGTCCGGGATGTAGCTGGAATCTCTTGAGTGAAGCTGAAGAATCGATCCAAGCTCACCTGTACACCACGCATTCGTTCAAGAGGATCTGAAGATCGATTTCAGTCCACAAATCGTCCCGGATCTCTTGGTAACCCGTAACCGTCGCCATGAAGTTCCCGTCGATCGCTGCTTTGGCGATCTGCAGAGAATCGATTAGCTTACGAACGGAGTCAAGATCCATACGTCGATGGTTTCTATATGAGTGAAGGATTCACTCGTAACGCCGCTGAAGTCGTAGTCGGAGTAGCTGTTGTTCAGCACGTTCACGAGGTCGAACAACGTCCTTTTCGATATGGAGTCCAGGAGCATCGGCGATCCGTTCTCGTCCAGCATGTATCCTCCGAATCCCTCGTTGTCCGATATCGAGCTGGCCGTTCCGGCCGGCTCGGAGATGTGCCTTAAGCGGCGGGGTTGGCCGTTCATTGGCATGCATCCGTTCGGCCATCCGCTGTAGTCCGGGGGCGAAAGAGGCTGCAGTTGGTGAGCTTCGCACGGCGTTTTCAGGCTTTTCTTCCATTCGCGTTTGTCGTTGGTGCACATCTTGCACGAGTAAGCCTCCGCCCTAAAATTAAATCACGCTTTAGCTCTTGAAACCCTCAACTCTTGCTACAATTTAAATGCAAATTTAATCATTGCTCATCTGAGCCCTTCCCGCTAATGCAAATCAGTCAATTTCCGAGTGACCTTGCCCACCCCACCGCATTCAGCTGTTTACCAGCACATGTACAGTTCGTGCTCGATGATCTTTTAGGACTCCAGCAAGAAAAACCTGTTCCGCGCCCTCCTCAGTTTTCGTAAAACGAAATTCAAATACAAACCTGACTTCCAAGAAGCAATTCTGCGCATTTTGCGACAGAAACGACGCCACGGATTCCAACGTTCTGTTCTCCAACAACTTCATAAGATTCTGAAAAAAACGAAGAAGATTATATTAATCGAATACGTAACCGTCGACCCTATCGCACTCGCAAATCACGCACGCCGTTCGACAAAACAAGTAGTGTAACACACGCGACCCGCGCACAGCAAAAAATTCGCCTTTTCTCTAGCCATTGACACCCATGTCGATGTGGGTGCCGGGAACCTAAAAGGTCAGTTTTTGGCAAAATAGGAGGGCGACACTTGAAAGAGGAGCGCGGGGATGCAAACAACTTCGCACAACCGTCTCCTTCACGCCGGCAAACATGAAATGGAGCCCACGTGCGAAAAGACTTTTTGTGGTGTCTATACAATGTCTGAAACGTAAAGTGCATTTCATTTTCGTATCTCTGCCCAGACGAGTCTCGTCTGATCAGCCGCACAACTAACGAAAGCTGTCTGACAAGATAGGAAGCAGTTGAACCTGGCAATGGCAAGGAAAAAGCAGTAAAACATAAGTGAAATTTCCGAATTAACGCACTAAAAATCAATTTTTTCCCGTTTTGTGCCTCCGGCGAAACAAAAAGTTCGTTTTTTTCGGCGATAAGAACGGGGGAAACCTTGACGCGAACAGAAGCGCCACCAAACCGCGAAATTCCCCCGCGAAACGCGAAAAATGAATCAACTACTGGTGCACAATTTGCCGCCGTGCTCGTCGCCAAACCGAAAGCGCGCAAACCCGCCGCCGTGAGGCCTCCTAGCAGCAGCGGGGAGCACAATCAGCAGCCGAACTACGCGCACTCGCTCGCGCTCTTTCTTTCCATTCATCGACCAGCGATCGAAGCGAGAATGGGCGACGCCGCCGTCCGAGAGAACGTCGTTGACAAAGGAGCTGCTGCCGCTATCAGCGGTGACCGCCCGGAAGCGAGTGCACCCCAGCTGTGAGAGTGAATGAAATGAACACATGCTCTTCGTTAGCGAAAACAATCGTCATGAAAACGTGACTTTGCCGCCACCCTCGCCCCGATTTCCCCCGTTTTCTCTGCAAATTCGCTTCATGCCAGTCGCGGCGAGAGTCAAAGGCACCATCGATCCCCAGGAGGTTCCCACGGAACACTCGCAAGGAAACAGGTACGCTGGACCGAAAGTCGGATTTGATTGAGCACCAGTATTTATTACGTCTTGCATAGCTGGACAACAAATGGCAATGATAAAAGTTGGGAAGAGAGCGGGCAACAATAAACAGGACAGAGGAGAGGGCTATTTACATGACGATCGAAGGACGGAGGAGGAGGAGAATGTGGCTAGATAACGATGTTGTTGCTCAGTTTCCCGCCTTTGAACTGTTCGGGTACACGTGGGCAGTGGCTCTGGAATAAATAAATTATTCGAAATGGGCTCAATTAGAGCTATTAGGGCATATGATTTTGTGATATGTCTAGACCACGAAAATATTGGCATTGCAGATAGTTTCGTGTCTAGGCGTGAAAAGCACAGATGTGTTATTAATGGTATTCGGCAAGGAGGTGACCGGTAGTGTCTGTTTGTAATGGACCCACCGCTCACCGACACCTTCGACTATAACAAGAAGTGCAAGGTGTCCCAAAAAAGGTCTGACCAGATACCCTCGGCCAAGCAAACATTCGTTAAGCCCAAAGTATAGTTCAGACGCGCGCGTTTTGACGCGAGCTAACGTCATACTAATTTGTGTGTGTGGTCTTAGACCACACACACAAAGTGTCACAAATTAGTATGGCGTTAGCTCATACTAATAAACGCGCGCGTCTGAACTATACTTTAGGTTTTAGCGAAACCGACCGGTCGTTCACGACGAGTGAGCTACAAATGAATCCGTTCCGTCTGGTCAGTGTCTGGCGACGACTCGGAAGTGTCTGGCCAGACCTTTTTTTGGAACACCCTGTACTGTATAACCGTGCGAATTCGAATTAGGGTTATGCAGTTTAAACTTTTAATGTTAAAGTCAAATTAAATCAGTTTCAAGAGTGCTTCTGCGAGTGAGCGGTCGGGACTTCGGACGTTTGGCGAGTTTTTGCGTTTCCTACCGCAACAGCGTTCTCTTGTTGTGTCTGATCTCCCCAACAGGGTCGAACAGATCACTGGGATCAAAAGACTTGATCGTTTGCACCCCGCAGGATCAAAGAATCAAGCCTGTTTTTAAACGATTATCTCTTTGAACTTACATTTCTTTCATGCCAAGCTTGCCACTTGGACAGCGACTCCTTGTAATTGTCGTACTTCCGGCACCAATCCCGCTGCACCGAGCGGAATTGGTCCAACGTCCGCGGCTGCGCGCAGTTTTCTCCGTCGACGGTGAGCCGATATTCGACGATAACGCTTCCGTCGGCTCCCTGGCATCTATAGGTTCCTGAGTCCGCTACGCTGGCGTTCATAACGATGAGGCCGCCAGAAACCGTCGGGATCAGGCGTTCGCTGGGAGTCGAAACGGGATGTTTGTCGAAAGTCCAGCTGATTGCATCCGATTCGCATCGGAAATGCGCCGCATCTCCGGGATAAATCTTGACGGTGGATGCTTTTGCTTGGGACGAGCATCGATCGGCTGAGTTTGCGTCCGAAACCCAACTAAAATTGCGCTTTTTAGCATTATTAGGGTTTCTGTAACTCCTCACCCGACAGCGGTGGAGTGAATCGCTTCCTTAGTGAAACACATTCCCCTGGCAATGTTCCAGGAGCAGTAAGGGTCGAAGGCACATCTACGGCAGTCGACGTGCATCTCGCACTGGGAAACGCGGTACTGCGAAACGCGATTCTCGTCGGAGACGAAGAGATACTCGTTCCCGAGGATCGCCAGGTCGAATACCTTCTCGGGATACGGTAGCTTCAGAGTGACGAGGTGGACGCTCTTCACACTGGAGCCACTTTCCCTCCAATGGACGATTTTCAGTACTTCCGCGCGGCTTGGTACATAAACGAAAACGACGTGTTTGTTGTCGATCTTGTCCACGAGAATATTCGAGAATTGGACGTCCCTTTGGTAGATGATGGGTTCGCCTCCAGGCACCGAATCCGCCATCAAGAGATGCGATTTGGCGAAGTGGAGATCGGCGTCAGAAGTTTGCCTTGAATCGCTGACGCATTGGCCAGGCCGACTGTTGGGAACCTGTTCAGGAGGCGTTTGGATCCACGCGGAGGTTACCGAGGGCTGTTCCGAGAAGAGGCCGTTGTCAAAGAGGCGATTGATGTTGTTGAGGCTAAAGTGACACACGGCGGAGGCGATAAAGGGAGATTCGGCAGTGGAGAACGACGCGTAGAAGAAGGTATCCGACTCCGAATCCACCTTGTACACCGATTCTGGAAAATGTTATTTTAAATGACCATTTAAAAGTCAGAAGCATACGAATATGGTCGAAATAGAACGGAAATTGCGAAGAGATCGAGCAGTTGAGGCGCGCCTTGACGTAGGAAGTGAAGACCTGTCGAAGGACGTTCTTTCCTCCCAGATCGTTCTAAAAAATAACATTTTATAATGATCAATAGAAGATTTTTAACCTTGCAAATCCTGGCTACTCTGGAATACACGGCGCGTCCACAATTTTCGAATTCGACGGCGATTTCGCGAAAGAAAAAGTAAACGTATTGGTCAACGGCGAAGGATCCCACGAATTGAGGTTCTGAAAGACTCATTTTACCCTCCGAAAAGATTAAATTTCAACCCAACCGTTGAGCCATTTAGAGTCCGTGTAGATCGTTCTCATCGAAGAGTGGACCTCCTTGTTGTTGAAGACGAGCGGCGGACGGTAGATCAGGTGGTTCTCGAGCGAGAGACCAGTGCGGATGCCCGAGTAGATCGTGGGGAGGCCGTCGGGATTTCCGAATTCTGAAATATTTTTAATCTTATAAAAGCCTTACAATCATGAAACTAACCAACGAAAACAGCAGTCGTGTTGATGTGGTGGTGAGGCGAGCAAACGCCGATCACGCTCTGAGGCGTTTCGCGATCTCGCATCGTCAAAGCGTCCAACTTGGCGATGTGTGGCCTCATGGCCTGACTTGTACAAGCCAGAAGGGAGCCATCGGATTGGACAAAGAGGAGTCGGAGCCACGAGGCGCATTCCGAGACTGTGTTTCCGGAACGTTCGCATTCGGCCGCTTCTTCTGGATCGGCTTTTAGTTCTCGAACGGTGTACTGAAAAAGGGGGAAAATTGGAAAATTAGGATATCGGAGGTTATCACAAAGGATGGCACATGACACGCTCTAAACTCTTCAACTCTGAGCCAAAACTGATGCTACCATAACCTAAGCGAAACCGATGCTTCCGACGCATCACTTTGAACCCCATATAAGGCATGCCCTACTCTAGTATCTTTAATCCAAAAACGGCATTCTTCTCGTTACCACAATGCTCCAAAACTCCGAGCTTCACTGCGGCTTCTTTCTCTTCTCCGAAACCTTCGAAGGTCCTTTCTACGAGGTCGAAGACGCCCTTCGCCAGGCCTCTCCCCCTCAACTCGACGTCTTCGAGGCCGCGAATCCCCAATTCCTCGCTGAAATCGCCCGAATCCGACGTGAGAAGCGCTTCCATCAAGTCAGGGATCTGATTTCGGTTGACTCCGACGAACCCAAGCCCTCGAAATTCGCTCTTAACATTGAGGCCTTCAGCGTTCCTCAAAAATCTGCTCAAACGGAGGTCAAGCGCCCCAAAACATTCTTCAAGACCATTCTTAACAAGCTTCGTAACTGATTTCTGTTCTACTCATAAAAATAAAGTGTTACAAAATACCTTGATTCATTCAAATACCTCAACAAAGCTTCAAAACTTCCACAACCTCCTCGCTCGTTTTTAAACCGCCTTGTTTACGTTCCCCCAAACGTCAATCCAAACTTATTCAACCTCCGCCCGCCAAATCCGTCATGCAAACAACTCCAAAACACTCTCCTCCCACCCCACAATGGTTCCCAGCCCCGATTTCAAAGCCTCGGGACACAAAAGAACACTCGTAACCCACCAAACTCTCCGACGAGGTGTCATTAATGTTGTAAATCCAAAGCCGAAAAATGTGGTCGCGTGCGCCGACGTACAGCGAAGCCGACTTCGCGTCGACGAGGAGTTTGCGATATTCGTTGATTCCAGCGCCCACGGAGAAGATATTATCTGCAATTAAGAACGTAATAAAATTGTCAAAGAAACACGTCCGCCGTCACCCGCCGCTGCTCATTTCGGGTCGCTTAGGCGCGCGGCGGCCTTCAAATCACTTCATCAACGCCGTTCTAAAGCCGACCACGACAAATCGGATTATGCAGCCGGGCGTAGGGCGAGCTGGAGGACGACTTGGGGACTACCAGATCGTTTATCTAATAAACACCCGCTAGATTCATAAGTTTGGGAAAGACAATATTGATTTAAGCTTGGGAGGGTGTAGTTTTGGGAGAAATGACACGTGAGAGAATTGTGGTCTTAATCCTATTGAATTGCCCTTCAGTTGAAAACTTTGGTCAAAAAACCTTATTTTAGTTAAGATCACACAAAAGCCTACAAACAAAAACAGACAAAAAGTGTCTAAAAGTTTGATAGAACGTCGCAAATGTCATTCCCAGACAACCGGTTGGTTTTCCATACAAATCAGCCAAAAACGAACCGCTCGTTCTTGTCTCGCAAATCCGAAATGACAGTTCGACGCTGATTGAGACACTTTGATATCAATCCCGACCTATTTCATGTAAATCAATCCAGACAAATGCTAATAATCGAATTTTAGACAGTAAAAAGAGGTTCCCAGACACTTGGGCGTGACTCCGAAGACCTAATAGCGCAGCTGACAGAGGCGATTAACGCTTCAACGTAAACAACTTACCGGGTTGGAGGACTGCAGCTCGTCCTAATGTGGCAAACAAGATGAGCCACACAGCAACGGGACACATGATTAGCGGTGGGAACGAGTGACCGGGCCTCCTCTTCGTAGTCAAAACATGGACAACGGCGACCCCGGCGCGCGTGGATGACGAAAAAGCGGGTAAAGGCGCAGCACGACGGAGGAGGGAGCAGAACAACGCAAGAAAGGCAACCCTTTGCGCGCGCGCCGATCGATGTGCGGCGCGGACACGCCTCCAATCCACCCGGGCTGATTCATCGGAGTGGTCAAAGTGTCATGATGATGCCGACACTTTTCGAGGGTGCCGTGGTGGTCAAGTGGTTCCTTTCCTCAAAGACGGACGCACTAACTGCGTTTTGGGTTCTTAAATCCGAGCCGAGAAGGTTTGTGATTTGATGCGAGGACGAGGTGTTAATTGGGCGGCGAGATTCGAGTGGACAAGTGGTTGCGCAACTGACCCTTTTTCGTCAGGGGTTGAAAGGGTTGCAAAGGCGGAAAGTCGAGAAGATCCGCTGCAGCCTTTGTTCGTTGATCCGAAGGGGAAACATTCGGAAAGAATTGAAAATTGGAGGAGAGAGGACAAATTAGGGTTTGCGGTAGGGCTACAGAGGGTCGCCATATGTTTGACAAGTCCGCTTGCGGGTTAGAGGTTGCTGTTGCAGATGTAACCTGAAAACATTGCTTAGAAGTAGGTTGCTTGGCCTACAGTAGCCCGACTTAAAACGATGCTATCAAAGCCACAGCAGCATTACTTTGAACCCCATATAAGGCATACTCTACTCAAATATGTTCAATCCAATCCAAAAACGGCATTCTTCTCGTTACCACAATGCTCCAAAACTCCGAGCTTCACTGCGGCTTCTTCCTCTTCTCCGAAACCTTCGAAGGTCCTTTCTACGAGGTCGAAGACGCCCTTCGCCAGGCCTCTCCCCCTCAACTCGACGTCTTCGAGGCCGCGAATCCCCAATTCCTCGCTGAAATCGCCCGAATCCGACGTGAGAAGCGCTGCCATCAAGTCACGGATCTGATTTCGGTTGACTCCGACGAACCCAAGCCTCGAAATTCGCTCTTAACATTGCGGCCTTCAGCGTTCCTCAGAAATCTGCCCAAATGGAGGTCAAGCGCCCTAAAGGATTCTTCCCTAAAGGATTCTTCAAGAAGATTCTTACAAGCTTCGCAATTGATTTCTGTTCAGATAAAATATTCCAAATTTATCGTTCCTTTCTCTTAACACAGATAGAAATTTATGCTTTGATGATACCCACATAACATATCCATACTCATATTTACACGTTCCTGGAGGACCCTTCTCCCTGCCCGGAAGACCCCGCGGCGGCAGTTCTAATGAAACTCTGCCCGACGAACAACTTCTCCAGCTCCGCCTTGTCGTCGATCGTCTTCAACTCCATCAAATCAAACAGATTTGTGGCTGTTTCGAAATCTCGCAAATCGAAAGAAATCGCTTTCTTCGGCGTTTGGGTCGAGGAGGACGACGGCGCGGCTCCGTTTTCGGGAAATGGATGCGGCGTGCTCCTCTGGACGACCGTTGGGGTCAGGATTCCGTTTATTCCCACAAAACTGGATTTGGTGTCGTGAGTTTGGCCGTGGAAAGAGGACCTGGACTGCTTCGAGCAGAGGATGGCGCAGGCGAGGAACTGGCAGCCGGAAGCGAAAGACTCGATGCGTTGTCCTTGCCAGGCGTTCCTTGGAGTTTTGCTGCTTTTCTTCGTTTCAGGACGTCTTGGTAATCTTCAATCGCTTTTTTCTCCTTTTTGAAGTCGTACTGGAAAAGATCGATTAGATTGAGTTCGCAGATCAACGACAGATACTTTGAAATTAAGAATTCCAGGCTTGACGAGATGGACATCGGGAACAGGAATCTGAGGAGGAGGTAAAAACGCGGCTGTAGTTCAGTTCTATTGGTACATCGCTTATGTACTCTGAAACGTGGTGAAAATTAGATAAACATTAGATAAACGGAGATGAAGGACTCGTTGTCAAAATGACTAATATTAAAATTTGAGAAACCGTTAAAGCTCTGTGAAACAAGTAGAGCAGCTGATAGTAGAGATCACATCTTACAAGTAAACAGCGTTCGAACAAGAATATCGATTAACCGTATTTTCGGCTTCTCACCTGGATTCTTCATTCCTCCTCCGACCGAAAACGACTTCGTTTCTTCTTCTCTTAATCGTTTCGTTTCTTCACCGTCGCAGAAGCATGAAGAAACAATCTGAAAGCAGCAAACTTAGCTCGTTTTCGGGTTTTATCGATTTCGATGGTAGCATCGCGCCCCAAAACGAGCTTTTTCGCATTTTCCAAAATCGGCGACGGCGGACGCCGATCGGAACGAATCATGAATCACGCGCGACGGCCACAGCGGCGATTATGAAAACTCCTCGCGAAGTGGCCACGTAGAAGCGATGCCTAACAGGAGAACGCAACGCTCGGAACGCAGAATGTTAGCTCGTGGAATTACCCAGCGGAGTCGACCGAAGGTTCGGGTGCGAACGGAAGAAACAGATGAGGAGAGGTGCATTTCTTAAACAGGAACACTGGCCAGCAAGAGAACACCGCAGGGAGATCGTGTTGGGACCACTGAAAGTGCACGCCAGTCGCGGTCGGTTGCGAAAGCGGTGGGAGAACTGGTTTTGCGCACTTTTCTTTAAGGTTCCCTTGCCCTTTGAGGACTTTGTTTGCAAGATTTTAATTAGCGGATATAAGACAAGCACTAAGAAAGGAGCAGAAATTTATTTAAATCTCTTAAATTACTTTTAACCTCAATGTACAGATAACTGAGTTTTTCACCGTTGACGTTTTTTGGTTCTATTCTTGGCCTAGCAGCACTGTCCGACCATCAGGGGCATGACTGAAATTGGTTTTATTAGCAATGACACGTTAATGAGAGAAACTTACGAGGTCCGAAGCAGGGAATGCAGGCTGGAGGAGGTGGAGGAGCCACGAAGATCGGCGGAGGAGGTGGCGCGCAAGCGACTCCGATGCAAGGCTGAGGCGGCAGAGGAGCAAGTTGATTCGACGCAGGGACGAGGAGGGGGAGCGGAAGGAGGGATGAAGACCATCGCAGGAGGGTGAGGGGGAGGAGGAACGCATCCGAGCACCCCAAAGAGGCACGAGGCTGGAGCGGGAGGCGGAAGAAAGACCGGAGGAGGCGGACAGGCACTCCGAAACAGGGAGGTGGTTGAGAAAGGCCACAGCCGAAGCCAACACAGGGCGGAGGTCCGAAGAATTGAGCCGAGGCCGAAACCAAGAGGGTGACGAAGATTACCAGTTTAGAGGAGGACATTTTTTACTCTGAAACACATAGGATTAGCAAAGAGTGAGGCTGAATCCAGCTGATGCTGAACTAATGGATACTGAAAATTGGTGCAGCTTTTATAGTGATCTGGATCAGTTACTCCCGTAAAGTGGTGGTCATTGGAAGTTGTGTGATTAACGAAGAACAAGCAACAAAGTGTTTGAGAGAGAACTAGGTGCTTTCTTGACCACTTCAGATAAGGACATTTGGAAGATTTAGAGTGTTTGGAGAAAATGCAATTTCATTTTTGTGTTTGATGGAGGACTAGGACTTCTTGGACTCAGAGACAGACAAAACGCACCTTCTTGGCTCTTCTGGTTTCGGCTTCGGCCCAATTCTTCGATTCTTCCGGCTTCGGCTGTGGCCCTCCTCCGTTTCCTCCCTGCTTCGGAGTCACCTGTCCTCCTTTTCCGGTCTTCCTTCTTCGATGCCCTCCTCCCCACCAATTCTTGGATTTCAGCAGCTTGTCCCATTTTTCAAGGCCGAGGCGGTGGATGCAGAGTGGCTTGTGGCGACTGTTTTTTACCCTAAAATAAGCCAGAATTCTCGATCTACAGGCAGGAATCTTAAAACTCATTTTGGCTGTGGAGGCAAGTGTTCCTCACACAAACTGTTGTTGAGGTGATTGTCGGAGCGGTCCTAGCTAGACAGATCCACATGTGAGCGAAAGCCACGTGGAGATTGTCTGTCTAGACTGAGGTCGTGCGGCATGTGTCTATAGCATGTGTCTACATGTGTCTATAGAAGGGCAGTGAGAGAGCACCGCTTGTCGTGAGTGGTCGCGTATTTTTAATAAACGGTTTGGTTTGTTCGTGTGTCTCGTGCCCGCATAGTAGGTTTTCGCCGATATCAGGCGTCTTCTTGGTCGATTGTTGTGGTTGGAACACTTTTTCCCAACCGCCGTTCCTACATGATACGCATCCCAGGTGGCGCGGAAGTCGACCACATCTGGAATCCGCAGAGCTTCGTGTGTGGCAGTTCCTTGGGTTCTGCTTGCTGAAAAAGTGATTTTTAGCAAATTCTTTAGCAATTCTTATCTTACTCGTCTTTTCACATTAACTACCTGTCTCTCCTGTGGGTCACTCGTGATCTCTTGTCACCTCCACATTTTCCCTGGATTCTTTCTGTGTCGTCCTGTTGATCACTCAAACATTTACTTTTCCTGTGGACTTTTTCCCTGTGCAACAGTTCTCACCTCTCACTCCATATCCCCTCACCCTCCTTCAACCCAACTCACCACTCTCCATGTCTAACCATCTCAAAAGATTCCCACAATTTCCCCAAACTATCTAGGACTGATGATAAAATCCGATTTTAAGGAGAATCGGTGTTTGTCGAGAGAACCCTTCAAGACGAGACTCGTTTTCTTTGTCGTACTCAGACTTTTAAAAAAGCGCTAATACAAAAAATGTGTTTGACAGGTGTCTATGCTACCACGGAGAGATTTGAGCTTCCAACGGTGAAGAAATGGCACCTCCAGATTTTAAGGAAAATCGGTGTTTGTCCAGAGAACCCTTCAAGACGAGACTCGTTTTCCTTGTCGTACTCAGACTTTTAAAAAAGCGCTAATACAAAAAATGTGTTTGACAGGTGTCTATGTTACCACGGAGAGATTTGAGCTTCCAACGGTGAAGACATGGCACCTCCAGATTTTAAGGAAAATCGGTGTTTGTCCAGAGAACCCTCTAAGACGAGACTCGTTTTCCTTGTCGTACTCAGACTTTTAAAAAAGCGCTAATACAAAAAATGTGTTTGACAGGTGTCTAGTTACCACGGAGAGATTTGAGCTTCCAACGGTGAAGAAATGGCACCTCCAGATTTTAAGGAAAATCGGTGTTTGTCCAGAGAACCCTCTAAGACGAGACTCGTTTTCCTTGTCGTACTCAGACTTTTAAAAAAAGCGCTAATACAAAAAATGTGTTTGAAAGTGTCTATGTTACCACGGAGAGATTTGAGCTTCCAACGGTGAAGAAATGGCACTCCAGATTTTAAGGAAATCGGTGTTTGTCCAGAGAACTCAACAAGACGAGACTCGTTGTCCTTCTCCTACTCAGGCTTTTAAAAACGCTAATACAAAAAATGTGTTTGAAAGGTGTCTATGCTACCACGGAGAGATTTGAGCTTCCAACGGTGAAGAAATGGCACCACCAGATTTTAAGGAGAAATCGGTGTTTGTCCAGAGAACCCTCTAAGACGAGACTCGTTGTCCTTCTCCTACTCAGGCTTTTAAAAAACGCTAATACAAAAAATGTGTTTGAAAGGTGTCTATGCTACCACGAAGAGATTTGAGCTTCCAACGGTGAAGAAATGGCACCACCAGATTTTAAGGAAATCGGTGTTTGTCCAGAGAACCCTCTAAGACGAGACTCGTTGTCCTTCTCCTACTCAGGCTTTTAAAAAAGCGCTAATACAAAAAATGTGTTTGAAAGGTGTCTATGCTACCACGGAGAGATTTGAGCTTCCAACGGTGAAGAAATGGCACCACCAGATTTTAAGGAGAATCGGTGTTTGTCCAGAGAACCCTCTAAGACGAGACTCGTTGTCCTTCTCCTACTCAGGCTTTTAAAAAAGCGCTAATACAAAAATGTGTTTGAAAGGTGTCTATGCTACCACGAAGAGATTTGAGCTTAACGGTGAAGAAATGGCACCAACCGATTTTAAGGAAAATCGGTGTTTGTCAGAGAACCCTCTAAGACGAGACTCGTTGTCCTTCTCCTACTCAGGCTTTTTAAAAAAAGCGCTAATACAAAAAATGTGTTTGAAAGGTGTCTATGCTACCACGGAGAGATTTGAGCTTCCAACTGTGAG